>BSBK01002831.1:172500-892500 GCA_027943335.1 Chamaecyparis obtusa | reverse complement strand
CTAATCTGGTCTTCTTGATCAACTGATCACTCAGCAAATGAATGGCCCTGATAGTCTGTGAGGTAGTCTCTGCAATGATATCGGGATGCTGCACTAGAGGAGGGGGTGCGACATCAGTGGGGGGGATGAAGGTAGTGGCCTTTTTGTGCTGGACAAATGGCCTAGTCTGAGGAGCTCCTCTGCTTATGCCCATGTTGGGCCTCATGCTAAAATAATTAACATTGTGACCAAGCACAAACTTAGCATACAAGTTTTTTATGAAATAGAAAGGGAGCTCCAGATTGCTATGGGGTGGTTTATCAAAAACCATCCACCAATGATCCAAAAAGCGTGTGCGTATTGCTTCATTTGTGCACCATTTTATTGATAATTTGGGCTTTTTGGGGTCAACTTGTAATCCGGTTTTAAGATTCACAAAAAGGGAGGCTATATCTTCCTTAGTTATATTAAGGGCCACAATCCCATCATCGTCAAGCCCATCATCAAATTGGGCATGTATATCATCATGCCAATGAAGAGCAGCATTATGTTGCAGCGTGAGTATGTCAATGTTTTCAACAATA
This sequence comes from Chamaecyparis obtusa, assembly GCA_027943335.1. Lineage (NCBI taxonomy): Eukaryota > Viridiplantae > Streptophyta > Pinopsida > Cupressales > Cupressaceae > Chamaecyparis > Chamaecyparis obtusa. The sequence goes on along the minus strand of BSBK01002831.1, from coordinate 891,937 downwards.
GTATTTAGGGTGGCAAACATGGGACCTAATGTAGGTATATTATGATATGTGTTTTGGAAACCTCGTATTGTGTTCAAATTATCTTGTATCAAATCTTCTAAAGATCGAGGGTTTTGAGACAAGGGATTGTTTTGGGGATTGTTATTTGGTGCGGGAGGGTTATTTTTTTCATTGTTGTCAGCCATGTCTGATTAAATAAAAAACAAATTTTAATTTCATTTTGATTTCATATATTATTACAAAATAAATACAAAACCCTATTTCAACCAAAAAAACTATATTTAGCATCAAAATGAAATAAAATAATCAAAATATACAAAGAATTTACTTACTGTATATACCGCGGAGTCAAATTCATTGTTGCGGAAATCAAATACCTAAAAAAATCAAGTATTAGATATATGGAGCCATTTTACAAACCAAAAGCAATGAGAGAAATGAGAAACATGGCCCGCGGGTTTTGATTTATGCCACACATTTCGAGTACCCGATATTTTTGGGTACCTGATATTTTCAAGTACCTGATATTTTCAGGTACCCGATAAGGATTGTTCTTTGGTATTAGGTTTTCCTAGGTGTACTAACACCTAGGCCTACTAAAAATTCAACAAGCATTTTCATGCACTTTTGGACGAGTGAAAAGTGAATATTTTTCACATCACCACTTTTTGGCCCCTCATGATCTTGCACATACCCCTTACATATTTTTAAAACTTACCTGGCCACTAGTAGGTGTCACATGTGTTGAATCTCTCCTATGAAGATGCTCTGAGCTCACACTAGAGGTAATGTGCTCTGACCAAGTGTCATGAGCATCCTTTGGCTATGAAGAAGCAATTGACCCTTGCAAATTTAGTACAATGGTTGGTTATATACATGCACATAGTATATATTATGTAAAGTACTTGAAATATATAAATACATGTTACAAGTGTACACATGCATGCGTAAACCTACATATATTTAAAACTTACCTAACCACTAGTAGGTGTCACATCTACTAAATCTCTCATATGAAGATGCTCCGAGCCCACACTAGAGGTAATGTGCTTTGTTAATTATGCCTACAAAATATTATACATTGAACAAACATCAATACACACATCTACAATTAATTGTTCACTAAAACTCCTAGAAAGGAGAAAAGAAAATTTTATATACCTGGATCTCAGGAGAAGGAGGATCATCAGCGTGCTGCACCATAATATCATCAATAGAAACTACATCACACACACCATCTTCAGTCCTGAACCTCTCTAGCAATGAAGAGTGTGCAAGTGAAACTAGCTGGGAGGGGAGTGATGTAGAGCCTGAACCACCAGGATGCAATAAAAAATTCATAAATGATCTAAAATCAGTGTCAATGTCCACCTAACTCAACCTGTGTAAATACTCATCAAATGCATCTAGGACCGCAGTCGTGATGTGTACATATCTAACTTGTATACCTAGCTCTACAGCTGCAGACTAATTTGTGGGTGCAGAGCGCTTTGTAGAGTGCTATGAACTTTTTTGTACTTGACTACATGGTGTGTCCTATGTCAGTGGTATTACAGGACCCTATGAAAGTCTGATGACATCTCTGACTAACTATACTGGGATCCTCTACATGTCAATAATATAAGAATATGATTGTAGGAGATCCTCCAAAAAGTAAAGCACCACATCTAAACAAATATGATGTCTGGAAAGCGCTCGTATCTCTCTAGGTGAAGGAAGACTTGCAGCTCTATATGCCTCATCACTGACCCCTACAACAGTACTAGATGAAGCCTCATAAGATGATTTAGCTCGACTCAGTCTAGTAAAAATATATCTTCCCACTGTATGTGAAGTGATGAAGGTGGCTGCGGAAGAAATCTCACCTATATTGTCCACTACTCCCCTCTAAGAAGCAATGACCACTCTATCTGTAGTAGTAGCCATCATCGGTGCCACTGCCAGAGTCCTCTAACCAACCAGCTATCTATGAGGATGTACAAATTGATTAGCCCTACAATTTTGATCACAGTCTGCAATTCTACTGTGCCCTTGATCGTAATATCTAAGAAGATCTAAATAGTTGACCCTGAGTCCCAAATGAAACTCAGTGTACAAATATTGTATAAAATATAAAGGAATTTGGTCATTGTTAGGATAACAACCATGTGTTGCAAGAAAACAAGGTTATATCATGCATGTGATTTGAGGAATCACACACCATGTGACTTGATATGCCCTCACCTTTGGCTTCCCCTCGTAAAATTGAAAAACCTCTCATTTGATGATTTCCTTTGGGACATGGCTCTGAACTGTCTCCAAGGAAACATCACCCGAGACCTCAGCTCTCAACTCTCAAAAAATACTATCAACTACCTGAGGCATGAAGGAAGAATGAGATCTCAATCTGGCAGTCATCTCCTCAAAACTGTGCAATACACTGATACAAGTATATCTGTATATGCCATCTGTCGGAGATGTACAGATGGACTCTCTAAGTCAAGCCATCTCTGTCTTAGCAGTATGAAAAATGGTCGCTATATCAAGAGTGTGAGGTGCATCCTGAGTGTCCATCTAGATGTAACATGTGAAAGCTAAGTGTTAACAATTAAGTACTTAATTACATGTTATAAATATGTGTAAAATGGAAACAAATATTTGAATATATAAAATTATACCTAAATTTACAATGCTAGAGTGTACTAATAGTCCTAAAGGGTCCTTGAATGTACTAATTAGTATTAATAGGTCCTATTAGGTCAAGTAAGTGGTTTTATTAGTCTTAAAGGTCCTATAATGTACTAATTGATTTTAATAAGTCTTAATGGGTCCCATTAGGTCTTAAGTACAATCTTATTAAGTCTTAAGGGGTCCTATTAGGTCTTAAGTGGTCCTAAATTAGGTCTTAAGGATCTTAAGGGTTCTTAAAGAGTTTTATGTTATAATAAGGGTCCTAAAGGAACCTAGAGTGTACTAATAGTCCTAAAGGGTCCTTGGATGTACTAATTGGTATTAATAGGTCCTATTAGGTCAAGTAAGTGGTTTTATTAGGTCTTAAGGGTCCTAGGATGTACTAATTGGTTTTAATAGGTTATATTAAAGTCCCAAATTAGGTCTTAAGGGGTTCTATTAGGTCTTAAGTGGTTCTATTCTAGGTCTTAAGGATCATAAGGGTTCTTAAAGTGTTTTATGTCACAATAGGGGTCCTAAAGGAACCTAGAGTGTACTAATAGTCCTAAAGGGTCCTTGGATGTACTGGTTGGTATTAATAGGTCCTATTAGGTCAAGTAAGTGGTCTTATTAGGTCTTAAGGGTTCTAGGATGTACTAATTGATTTTAATAGGTTATATTAAAGTCCTAAATTAGGTCTTAAGGGGTCCTATTAGGTCTTAAGCAGTCATAATCTAGGTATTAAGGATCCTAAGGGTTCTTAAAGAGTTTTATGTCACAATAGGGGTCCTAAAAGAACCTAGAGTGTACTAATAGTCCTAAAGGGTCCTTGGATGTACTAATTGGTATTAATAGGTCCTATTAGATCAAGTAAGTGGTCTTATTAGGTCTTAAGGGTCCTAGGATGTACTAATTTGTTTTAATAGGTCATATTAGTCCTACTAGGTCTTAAGTCCAGTCTTGTTAAGTCTTAAGGGGTCCTATTCGGTCTTAAATGGTCATATTCTAGGTCTTAAGGATCATAAGGGTTCTTAAAGAGTTTTTTCACAATAGGGGTACTAAAAGAACCTAGTGTTTACTAATAGTCCTAAAGGGTCCTTGGATGTCACAATAAGGGTCTTAAAGGGTCATAAGGTGTACTAGTTGGGTCCTCTAAGTGTCTTAAAGGATACAAGGATGTACTAATGCTCGGTCTTCCTAGGATAATATTTTAACATATAACTTTACATGAATAACATTTATACATGTAACTCTAAAACATATGTACATAATTTAGAGAGGGAGAGATTCCTAATATTTACTAATTTTAAAAGCAATTTAAAAACACATTTTTAATAATTTCTATAAGATCTTAATGTTTTCTAACATTTCTACTACGGTTTCTAATGTTTTGTAAATATTTTCTAACATTTGCCAACAAACTACTACAATTTTCTATCATTTTCAAACATACTAAGCTACAATTTTATAACATTTGCTAACATTCTACTATGTTTTTCTAATATTTTCTAATGTATATGAGAATTTACAATTTTCTAATATTTTCTAATGTATACTAAGTTACAATTTTCTAATATTTTCTAATGTATACTAATTTACAGTTTTCTAATATTTTCTAACATTTACTAACATATTCTAACATTTATACTACGGTTTTTTAATGTCTTCTAACATTTTCTAACAGTTCTACTATGATTTTCTAATAGTGCTACTATAGTTTTCTAACATATTTTAACATTCTACTATCATTTTCTAACATATTCTAAAATTTAACTATGATTTTCTAACATTTCTACAAACTAAAAATTATTTAAAATAAATAACTAACTAAGATAAATATAAAACATATAATTTACAATAATAAATGTGAAAAATGTGTGCACCTGATACTACTAAGAATCTGAAGAGGTTGAAAAATCTCGGGAGGTGCTAATGTCATAGTGGATGTCACTGGTTCACTCTAAGCCCCAAGTCCACAAAATCTCCAACAATAAACAATGAAAATGAAATAGGAAAGCCAAAAATTTATAAAAAAAAATCCGGCCAAAAGTGGCTTCGCGCGAAGGGGGGCTCTGCGCGAAGTACCCTGCATAGGGTACTTCACGTGAAGCACCCCATGCAAGGTAGTTCACGCGAAGCCAATCATCCCCTTCATGCAAAGAGGGTACTTGGAGTGAAGACTCTAAAACTGATTTTTTTTTTTTGGAAAACCGATTTCCTTCATCCCAAAAAGTGGGACACACTATTGTGATTTCAAGGTTGTTGAACCACTATAAATATTGTGTTTCATTTTCTTTGTTTTATGTTTTATTTTGTTTCTATTCTCATTTGAAATTTACAATTGGTATTAGAGCCAAGGTGAGGCTACAATGGAGATGGAAGAAGATGAAGTCAATTCTATCATCGATGACTTTCTTTGAAACATAAGCTTGGTATAGAGTGATGTTCTGCATGAAAAGACTAAAAGAATTTCTCATGTGCATTGGTGGGATGGCTAGGAAAATAAGCCCAAAGTTGAACCAAAAGAAGATTTAGAAGCTCTCAAAATTGAGCTTCGTGTAATTCTTGAGCGCACGAGTAATGCACAACATAGAAAAACCATCATGAAAGAATTGTTGAAGATGGCAAAGGAAGACAAGACTGGAAAGTCTGTAAAGGACCTGACATTGGCCATTTATGAAATAGCTTCTCTTACTTCTGGATTCAGCCTCAATGATCCAAATACTTTTGCTTCAAGAGTTCATGAATGTTGTAGCTGGGTTACAAAGAAGCACCTGCTTCTGGGGAACAAAAGTTTGTAAGAAACGAAAAGTTCACTATGGAAGATGATAAGGGGTAGACGAAGAGGAAGAGAGAAAGAAACACATCAAGAGGGGACCTCTATTTAGTATAGGGTTGAGGCGTTTGGGCTTTCAGTAAGTTTTGTTCTTGATGAAGAGGGAAAAATGTCTGGAAGAGGATTCAAAAGGCTAGGTCATTGAGGGGCCAGATCAACGCGCTTTGGAGGAGATATTCTTCAATCCTCACAATTCTACTTTTTCTACCAATGGTCTCTCTAATAAGGTGCAGGTTGCTTCGGTTATATTAACTCTGCCATATTCTATTTCAACGGTGTTTGAGGTTGAATCATTTGCTAAAGAAACCATAGGTTTCTATTATACAGACCAAGTTATTCCACATTGGTTTCATGCTAATCATGGCCTTGGTGTTGAAGAATCTCCTCAATTACAAGAGGTTAATTCAACACTATCTACATATCATAGCAGCGACATTGGCATGGACGGATTAGTCAGTGGTGTAGATGGCTTGATAACCAACGTGGATGGAAGACACTTTCCCAACAACTTCTACTCTTCAGATTCAATACCAGCAAGAGCTCTTTCCTCATCCTCATTAGACACTACTCCTTTAAATTTCTTAAAATCATAGTTTCTAATTTCTATTTCCCAGTTTCTTGCCTTTTGTTTTAGCTGCTCCTTAGCATCTTGTTGATGTGGATAACTAAGAAACTTGTGCAAACTCTTTGCACTACTGCTATGAATATCTCCCACTTCATTGAGAGTCTCTACCAGATACATGTATCCAATCTGCTTCCTTTTGCAATTACTAGAGACCCTTTTATCACATTCCATTTCATGGATTCCAACCTGACATTACAACCTTGAGAGAACAATTGCCCAACTGAAATTGAATTATTTTTAAGTTGAGGGACATACTTAACATCCTGTAGCAACCAACTATTTCCATTGGCTAGTTTTAGCAAAACATCTCCTTTTCAACAATATTAAGAAAGTTATCATCAATGAGAAAGAGCTTACCAAAATTACCACTTCGAAAGGTTTTGAAAATTATGCTCCCGTATTGAGCACCCAACCATTTTCTACAACTTTTGTTGTAGTCAAAATAACATCACCATATTCCATATCTGCTCCTTGATTTCAACCAAGCTCTGATACCAATTGTAAGTTTTAATCGAGAAGATAAACTTAATAAACTTATTTAAGACAGCAATAGAAAAATAGAATAAAATACATAACATAAAAGATTATAGTGGTTCGACAAATTTGCCTACATCCAATCTTAAATCAGGGAAATCTCTTATTGATGTTTAACCAATTCAATCATCCATGACATGTACACAACCATTTATATAAACTTATACAACCAGCAAATAAAAAGAAAGGAGAAGATGAAAGATCATTTTCGTTGGGGTTCACATACCCAACATCAACCTGCTCCCAATGATCAAACATTGCGTGTCTTGAATGCAGAACTCTTCATACACAAGGTTGTGATGAAAACCAAAAACATGGCATTCTACTTGCGCGAGACTTCCCCAACAATTTTGGTGGACATGATTTTAAACACCCCGAGGATAAATTGTAAAGGAGGAAAAAAGAATCACACTATCCCCATGCAATGAATGAACATAGGGCCCGTTTGGGTGCTGGAATATGGGCTCTAATTCCGGAATTAGATTTCTGGATAATTCAATTCCATGTTTGTGTCCATCTAAAAAATTGGAATTGGAATTTCAAAATTTCAATTTTGCCCACAAAATGGGCATTTCATCTTCCACTTGAAAAGATGGAATTAGAATTTGAGGCTCTAATTCCACTTTTCAGATGCCAAATTTGAAAAATCCGTCGGGTCCAGGTGCAAAGGATAATTTTTTAGGCCCGCATTTTGACGGTTCTTCATTTTCACCGTTCACATTTTGTTAGCATTTTATTTTCACCGTTCGCACTTTGCAAAGTGGCATTCAACCTCGGCGTTTGCATGGGAGCTTCGTTGTCTGGTAAGTCTGGACACTTTCTCCTGCCATTCTTATTTCCTCTTTGCTCTATCACCTATCCTGAACCTAAGTTTTGAAGGTGTTCAGTGATCTCTGTGAGAAATCTTTAAGGGATATTACAAATGTTTGAAGTTGTTCTGCAAACATTTATTGCACTCTTTGGGTACTATTTTTTACCATGATTTGAGCTATTTTTTTTTATCGAGGGTTCCTGTATGATTTTATGACAAAAATGAAACACTACACCTCTATTCATTTCTCTATGTTCTGTTATTTTTTGGAGTTGTGCTCCATGAGAGTTTCTTTATAAAATGACATGAATTTTGGATTCTCTGCTAAAAAATATTGAGGGTTTTGAATGAAAAAAGAAACGTGGCTTATATTCTCTGTTCCTTAGTGCTCGTTGTGTTGTTTATGATTATTTATGGTGTTTATGATTATTTTTGTTCCAAACTCTTTCCGATGCCGCAAAATCAGAAAGAGTTTTTATTAGTTCCTACCAAAGGCAGGAAACCATAGCGGAGGTAGAGCTATTAAATAGTGATTAAACTCTTTTCTTTCAGCCAATCAATTTGCAAGAAACTTCTGCATGCGTTTATTTTCCCTTAGGCCATATCATGAACTTGCATATTTTTTAAGCAAAACTTTTATGAAAGACATTTTGGCGACTATTGATTGGCATTGCAGATAGCGGGAAGCTACTTTCGCACTTATCAAGATAAGAGAACACACGACCTTCAAGGCCAAGGCCTGCAAAACAGGTCTTGGGGTGCTTGAACCTGCAAAAATATGGGTTTCCCAATGTTTTAACCTGGTTAGGACAACTATATTGCATGTGAATAGTACGTGGGAGTGGTTGAATCTAATAATCTGACATGTAGTAGAAGGGAAAACTGCTTGTTAGCAAGCTACAATGCATGCAATAAAAACCAATAAGTTAAAGTCACCGTGATTGCTAGTCATCTTCAGTCTTCAGCAACTAATATGTACGCTTCATTTATATGTAATCTAGAAATTTGTATGAATTTCTGTCAAGGTCTAATGAAACCACCCAATTGTCTTAATAGAGAGCCTATGCGAAACATAGTTTAAATCCTCAAATTCAATAGTTTCTTTGATGCATTCTGTCAAACAGTTTACATACCTTGTCAATGCTTCCACATTTTCTAGACATGCCTAACATGGAGGCACAGGGGGTGTAAATTGGCCTTATGCTTGTTCTTATTGCAGAGTACAAATTCTTCTATTCAAATTCCAATGTCACACACTCTTAGATAAATACATCTATACTACAGAAAATCACCATTATGCTAGGAGTTGCTAATATTTGCTTTGAAGGTATTATATTGTTTCAATATTTCTCAGAGATCTTTTTCTTTCATGCTATCTATTTTTGGGGAGAAAATTTGGGTGTCTTGTTAACTATTTTCTCAGTTCAACATGTTTCTGTTGGAGGAAACTAAAAAACAGGTGCTAACATTATCTACTTCAAAAAATGTGTTCTCTCTGAAGGAAGAGAAAGCACAAACAATTTCAATTTTGTTTGTCACTGAGATTTAATTGAGAGGCATTCGTTTAGTCATTTATAGTCTCCTCGTTAAATACCTTTCTCTGTTTTGCAATTTTGAGCAACTGTTGACTCTTTGCATCTATGAATATGAGGCTATAATTTACTGTTTGTAAATTCTAAAAGTTGATTTCAATTAAAATTTCCTTTCATATTTTTGAGCTCACTAAGCTTATTAGCTACAGGCAAGAACATACCTTTTACCACATGAAAAGAGGAGAACCTAAAGAGATATGTTTTAAACTTTAGAAAAGGTTGATTTAAATTTTTCTTTGTATTGTATATTGTAATATCCATTGATCACAACCAACTTTGGTCAGTCTGTACTTCTATAGTCCTGGATTCCTGAACATTTGCTGTTGGGTAAGTGTCAATGTTATCAGTCTGTATTTCCATAGTCCTCGATTCATGAACATTTGCTACTGGGTAATTGTCAATGTTATCAGTCTGTACTTCCATAGTCATTGTTTCATAAAAATTTGCTACTGGATAACTATCAATGTTATTAGTCTGTACTTCCATATCGGATCTTAGTGGGTCATTTGTGTTCTTATTTTCCTTTCTGCCGTCATCATTTCCAAACTAAGGAACATGGTATAGATCATGATTGAGATAATGAGCTTCATATTCATATTGCTTATGCTCTTCTTGTTCCTCCTCCCTTATAGGACACTTCCTTTTATGTACATGACCAGAGAAAGTTTTAGCTTGATTTATTGCTGGTATTGCCTTCTGATCAGATAAAGAAATAGCAATTCTGTCAGTTATTACTTTCATGTCAGAAGTATGCAACTTCTCATCTTCTCCTTTACCATTGTCTTCAATGAGTTTGTTTGTTTCATTGGCTTGAGCCACAATGTGATCTACTTTGTCATTATCCTTGAAGCCTTTCACTATCTCTACTTCATCTTCTTCAGCCACAATTTGATCTATTTTGTCAATGTCATTGTTCTCATTATCTTGATTATGATCACCCTGTTCGGGTTCCACAGTATGATATATTTTTTCAATATCATTGGTTTTATTGTCTTGAAATTTATATTCATTATGATCATTCTGATTAGATTCTACAATGTGATATGTTTTGTCAATATCACTCTTTTCATTATCATGGAATTCATCTTGATTTTGATAACTCTGTTTGAGGTTTTTTATTTGAACCCGAGCAGATTTTAGGAGACTCATTTCTATTTCTTTTTCTTTACTAGTTTCTGTTGCTGTTGAAACTATAGAAGAATTGTTATTATGATTATTGTGTGTATTATCAGTTTCTTTAGTAGCAGCAAAATGATGTTGAATAGAAGACATCAGATATCCTTCCTTAAATGATTTATCATAGGTCAAAGGATCTCGTTCTGGTACCAGTAACTCCAATTTATCCCTTGAAAGGTTAATATAGTCATACAGCTTCTTGTCATGGTTTAAATCATCATCTGTTAGCTCATTATCAGAGCCTTGATCAGTCTCATCTTCAACGTCATTTTCTTCTTCTGCATCATCATTATTTTTGTCACTGTCACTAATACCATCTCTGCTACTTTCATGTTCAATGTTTATAGTTTCATCAATATGATCCATGGGAACAGGTTGATTGGAATAGCTCATGGTCTCATCCTCAGAAACATCTTCACTTAGACTCCTGGTAATCTTTTTATCATCGTCATTATCTTTTGAACTATCATCATCATTATTATCTTCTGAACTGTCAAAGCCATCATCATTATCTTCTGAGCTATCATAATCGCAAATGTATCTTCTGAACTATCTCCATCATCATTATCTTCTGAACTAGTTTGATTAAGACTTCTCACGTTGTCATCACGATTAAATAAAATTTAGCTAGGATTTCTCATTGTCATATAAACATTTGCCTTTCCATTCCCATTTGAAATAGTTTGATTATGACTTCTCATGGCCTCACCAAAATCAACAATATCTTCATCAGAAATAATTTGACTATCAATGACCTTGTCCCCATCAATATGAGCATAATCAAATAGAATTTTAGCTCTCTTTATATCCCTGTCCACATCGCTACTATCTAAAATGTTTTTATCATTACTGTTGGGACCTCCATGGTTCTCTATGTACTTGATACCAATCTGCTGACTGTTATTGGGCTCTTGGTTCTTCTCCTCTTCAAAATTCTTCGTGCTTTTTTTTCGTGCCTTCCTTTCAACTATTGCTCTGAAGCCACTTCTGATTGACACTATCACATTGCAGGAGTTGTGATGGATTCAGGATATGATGTAAGTCACATAATACCAATCTACGAAGGGTAGACTCTTCCCTACTCCATTCACAGGCTTGACTTGGCAGGCAGGTAGAGATCTGACTGATTTCATGAGTAGGCTGATGATGGAGATTTGGGTAATCAAAACGCTGTGCCATAGAAGGCTCATCTTATCTTGATATCTAGTAAATGTTTTCCTTAAACTTGATTGTTTTTCTATCATGAGTGATAATGTTGTTCTTTCTAATTTCTGATACATTTTTCCTTTAAATCAACCTGCCCTATCTGCACTTGGCAGGAACTATGCTGCCCTGCAGCTCTTGTTTGTATATGTAATCACTGCAATTTACTCCTTTAGGTGTATGGTGATTAGCACAAATTTTTCATGGAAAACAATAATGTTCAGCTAAAACGTCTTATTTTCACACTCGTGCGGAGGAATCGTAACAAATTCATATTAATGCCTCAAAGGTGAATTCGGTTCCAAAACTAAATTTAATCATGTCTACTTCCAGTGGGTTGTTTAGAGATTGAACAGTGATTTTTTTTTGTGGGTTAATTAGGGTTTTTACATTATATGCACTAGTGCATTTTTTATTATATCTTTCACGATTTTAGGTGTAGTTGATTTTAAGAGTAAAAGTGAGCAAAAGATTAAGATCAAAGACAATGAGATTGTAATGTGTTATGGAGAAGTCAAATCCAAACTGTGCTTGTGTATAAGAAACATAATTTCTTTGCAGCCACAAGCAGTGGCCTTGTATAAATCTCTGTATCTTTCATAGCCTTAGAGCAGACACTCTTTGAAAGTTATCTTTAGATGTGTTTGGCAGTCCTTTTATTTTTTTACATGTTTGAAGTCGGTCCTTGTCTTTCTAGCTAGGATCTAGTGATTTAATTGCACCAGCTATCCACCATTGCATATGGAAAGTATTTATGCAAGTAATGATGTTAATTTGAGTTATCTAATATGGTTTTACCGATTATGAAGAATTTTGTTATTCTATATATTGAAGAAAAAGGCAAATGCTCTTTTGATTGGTTTTTTGTCTTTTGTTGTCTTGTATCAAAATTTAGATTGTTATTAATTGCAAGTTCCAATGTAATATATATTTTAAAACTTTCCAATGAATTCAATGAAGTGCTTATATCAAATCCAAAACCATTCGAAGTGCATAGAATGTTGGGGTGGGTGTTACTAAGACAAATGAGGCTTTCAACAAGTTGACAACACAAGATAGCATCAACTAATGGAGTGGACAAGATTAACTCTAAATTATAAAAGAAGTTAGGGTAAGCTTACAATCAACCATATGGAATCATGTTAGAAGATTGAGAATGTATTTGGATTGAGAAATTGTGATCCTATAAGAGCACTATGTGATCTCAATCTTGATTTTAAGTAATGCAATAATCCCAATTTTATCATGGCAAATCCATCTTGCTAAACAACTTGTCAACTTTAGTGACAATGGATGAGATGCTCCTTGTAACCATCAAATCATCAAATTAGAGAACCAAAAAAGTTGCAATAAATTGTAGGCATTTGCATTTGGGTGGCATCATGAGAGCCTCATTGAGAGAAGAAAGGATTTTGTCTTGACATACCAAGCTGCAAGGACCTCTTTGAGCCTATAGAGAGACTCTTGCAACCATCAAACTAATGAGGAATCCTTATGTTTTCCACAAAAAAAATCTCCTTTCAAAGATCATCAAGAAAAAATGCACTCTTCATGTCCATTCAATGTATAATCCAACCATAAGCTGCAACAATGACAAGAGTTAGTTTAATGGGGCCAATTTTAACAATGACAAATCCTTTCATGTAATAAACACTAGGACCTTGTGAGGAACCTTTGACCACTAGTTGTGCCTGATCTATACATCCACTTACACTAAATTAGTTTCTTCTTTGAGGAAGTGGAACAAGTTCCATGTATTGTTTCGAACCAAAGGGTTGTATTCTTCTTTTAGAGTGCTACCCCATCCAAGAATACTTGATGCCTTATGAAATGATTGTGGATTTGAAGTTGTGGCAATATAGGCACGTGGAAGATCCCTATGTTGTGACCAAAGACAAAGGTGCCAATAAGGAAAATTATTCTCTGTTGGATTGTATATAGTAAGAAGCACCCAAGTTAATAATCCACTACTTAGTAGAATCTTTTGAGGTAAAAAGTGGCATTACTTATTTTTAGATTTAGGAGAGCATTAAATGTGTGAATCAATGGTTTGACACTTTTTTCCCTATGATTGACTAGCCACCAAACTTGAGACTAGGATGCCTTTATGGCCCTTGAAGAGTAGCTTTTGTTGTCTATACATCAATATTTCAGAAATGACTCAAATGGGAGCATAGTATTTGCTTTTTTCATAGTCAACCTACGAGTGTGAAGCTATAAACAAAGGCAACATATTTTGGACCAAGTTAATTTAATGAACTATTCTCTTCATTCTCTTCTCTTGTTTGTTTGCCTTGATGATGGATCATAGCAATTGATCTGAATCATTGGAATACAAAAATTAGTCTTAATCTAGAAGCAATGCAATTTGATAAATGTCCATATTTTAGTATGGGGGATCCAAATATTTAGTAATTTATAGGGGCTTCTTGGTGTGTTTGGGTGACTATCTTTCCTCCCTAGTGTGTATTGTTTTGTTTGGATTCATGCACAACACTAAAGAGGCTTGGGAAAAACTTAAAATATTATATGGTGAAATAGATGAGGTTATGATATTATAAGTTGAGATCTCAAGAGTTTATGATAATACAATAATGGTTGACTATGAATCATTAATAAAAAAATGTATTCCAATTATTCAGATCAATATTTAACTTGGTCCAAAATATGTTGTCTTTGTTTATAGCTTCACAGTCATAGGTTGACTATGAAAAAAGCATTGACTATGAAAAAAGCATATACTATGCTCCCATTTGAGTCATTTCTGAAATATTGATGTACAGACAACAAAAGCTACTCTTCAAGGGAAATAGTCTTTGGTTGGATTCTATTTTCAATATGCAATAAGTAATACCCTCATACATTCACCTAGCTTCTATTGAATGCATTGAGGGTATCTTGGTCCCTGTCCCATGCGTTAATACTTGTTTAATAGTGACTGTGATTGTAAAAAGAGGAACTATGTCCTTTTTACTTTGAAGTTTTTATAATGTTTCTCATGTGATCTTTGGTGGAAACAAGTCTATAAGTCAATCAATCAAACATTATTAAGTCCTTGTTTAACAGTGACGGTCACATTTCTCTTTTTATAGTCACAATCACTATTAAACATGTTCATATCTTATAGTTACCAATAAGATATGAACATGTCCTCTATTTAATGACCACCTCTTGAGCATATCAAACCTCATGTGAGAACAGGTACATCTCTTCGGCATATACAACTATGCCATTATTGATATACTGTATACTCACCATAGTAAAGCATCTATGTTGGTGGGTTTTCTTTTTTCTTAAAATTCTTCATAGTTAACAAATGAGGTCTGTTACCTAACTCATTCTGTAGTAGCTTCTCTAGCTTTCTCACCATATGGAAAACTTTTTATCCCTTTTTAATTAAATGATAGTTCAAATTCAAAGTATATGCATTTCAAAGAATAATGTATTGTATTCATTTGTGAAGATATATGTCTCAACTATTTTTCCCAAGCTTCTTTAAGGTCCAAAAGAGAGATTGGTTTTTACAGCCTCAAAACAAATCTGGTGTTCTATCTATGCCGATAATAACCTAATTGGTCTATAACTTTATGGTACATAATTTTTTAAATTGTTTGGATAGGTTGTCAAGAAAAGTTCCAAATGTAGCAAGAAAGTTAGGGAATATATCCTCAACATGACCAGACAAGGGGATTCCTCAATTGCCAGTGAAATAATTTTCTATGTTAAAGATGTACTACCATAGGAAATGCACTGCTACAACACTTGTAGAGAACCTACAAGTGCTCCTATTGATGAGCTCATGCCACATAAACTATGCATATCTGATGCCAATTATGGAAAGTGAATATTGTTTTTTTCTATGCATGCATCCATAATAACATCTACAATGGCAACACCCCCAGTTGCAGCCATAAGCAGCATCACATTAATGAAAATGGGCATCATACTATGTAGGGAGATGACTAGTATTGAGATCAGCCCCATAAAGCCTGCTTAGCAAACAAAGGACAATCTGAGATCAAACAATGTGGTGTGTTATATTAATCTCAATGTTAAAGAGAAAGGGTGAGTAGTCCTCAACATAGATTCCAACAAAAGACATGAAAACTTTGATATTTATTTGAAACTACTGCAGTGTGAAGAATAGAAAAATATATTTTATATTATAGTTGGGTTTTTTATTATGTATTGGCCAACTAGTTCCTTCATTATAGTTGGGTGTTTTCTTATGTTGTTTGGTGATTGTTCTATTGGTATGTTTAGGTAATTGATGGATCTCATTGCTGATAGTGAGCTTGAAGGAGATTTTATCAGGAGGAGAAGAGTCATTCCTATTATTGTAGTTGTTCTTGCCACCCTTGCCGCAACCATAGCAGTCTTTGCAAAAGAAGGTAGTCGAAATATGCGTAAGTGCAAAAGAGATGTAATTCCTTTTTATAAGCGTATTATCAACTCCAATGAGATGGATTACTTTGACCAAATACGCATGAGTAGATGATCCTTCTTTCAACTAGCCAATATTTTAAGGCAAAAAGGAAGCATCAGAGATACAAAAATCTTCACATTAGAAGAACAATTAGTCATGTTCCTCCATACCCTTGGCCACAATCTGAGGAATCGTAAGATTTCCCATAACTTTGGGCACTCCAGAGAGACAGCAAGCCGATACTTCCACAAGGTCTTGAGGGATATATTAGCGCTCCATGTGGATTATTTTATACCCCCTGGTCCAAACACTCCTTAGGAAATTAGTGGGAAGAACCGTTTTGATACATACTTCAAGGTACATCTCCCAATGGTTCAATTTTACTTGATTGAGTTATAATCCTATTACCGCGTGTTCATTAGATTATGATTTTTTTGACTATAGGACTATGTGGGAGCAATTGATGGATCCATATACCAGTCATTGTCGATGTCAACATACAAGCTAAATATCATGATAGAAAAGGCAACTTGTCACAAAATATTATGGGAGTGTGTTCATTTGATTATAAGTTTCAATACATCCTTTCTAGTTGGGAAGGGTCTACTACAGATAGCCGTGTTCTAGCTTCAGCTCTATCTAGAGTGGATCCACTGGTAGTTCCCCCAGGTATGTAAAATATGATTATATAGTGAAGCATACGAAAAATAACACAACATTATAACAATGACATTTTTTTATTTAGGTAAATATTATTTGGTTGATGTTGGATATCCAAATGTACCAGGATTTCTCATGCCTTATCGATGCACATGCTACCACCTAAAGGAGTTTTCAAGAGCAAACCCAATAAACACCCCACTAGAGTTGTTTAATCATCGACACTCCTCGCTCAGGAATGTAATAGAGCGTACATTTGGGATTTTGAAGCAAAGTTTTCCTATCTTGAAGCATGCGACGTCTTATCAAATCATGACACAAACAAAGATTGTTTTGGCATGTTGCATACTTCACAACTTCATTAGGATAGAGGACAAACTTCCATCCGAGGTAGAATTTGAAGAGGAAGATGGTCGTGATCGGATAGATGTACCAATGCTTGAGACATATGGGTTGAGCCAGCGTGAAAGAGATGATTGGGGCAAATTTTGAAATGAAATAGCAAGAAGGATGTGGGAAGATTATAGATCTAATCTTAGTCGGTTGAATAACTACTATGATAGTGTTTAAACTTTAATGTCAGATTTCATAAATTTCATGAACTAATATTATATTAAAAGCCCTTATGACATATTTAGTGTTGTCATGTTATATTCAATGTTGTTATATTCAATGTTGTTATATTTAATGTTGCCATGTTATATTTAATATTGTCATGTTATGTTTAATGTTTTTATATTTAATGTTTACATCTACGTATATGCCTCTTTGCATCTATTTACATTGCAATTGATCTTTCATCCCTATCTTAGATTTAGATCTGATCATCAACATTGTGTTATGACATATTTAGTGTTGTCAAAAGAAGTGGGCAATCTCATGTTGTTGTGTGTGCATCAGGTATGTCTTACACGGATCTATTGATGACCATGGATGTTGACGTTGAAGTGAGCCATCCAACTTCTTCTTGTAAGAAGGTTTTATGGACCAAAGAAATGGAATGCAAGTTTCTAGACTTGCTACATGAGAAAGTGGAACTTGGAAAAAAAGCTAAAGGGGGTTTCAAAAAAGAAGCTTGGACCGCCATTGAAAGGAGGTTCAATGTAGAGTTGAAAATGAACCTATCAAAGGATAACTTCAAGAACAAGCTCAAAACTTGGAAGCAAGGGTACAAAATAATGAAATATTTGAGGAATACAAGGGGTTTAGCATGGAATGAGAGTACTCAAACTATGGATGTCGATGATAGTGTTTGGGATGAGTTATTGAAGGTAATATGGTCTTAAAATCTCTTTTTAAGTTGAATATATTTTTTTTACTAATGAAAGACAAATAAGGAATTCAATTGTTATGCCATCATACAGAGAAAGGAATTTAAAAATGCCAGAATGTATAAGAGGTAGCCATTTCAATACTACAATGAATTATCCTTTATTGTTGGGAATGACATGGTTGAGGGCACTGTAGTTGCAACAACTCAAGAGACAGAAGAAGGGCATTTTATGAACGATGTCATCGATCTCAATGATGAGGAAGATTTCACTTATCATGGTATGGATACTGCATCTTTTGAGACTTTTGCTGACTTGGCTAATGATGGTATCGATACACCTATATCGAACCAATCTAGTGCAAGCGGCAAAGACAACCATTCAACATCGTCAAGGAGGCCAAAGAGGAAGAAGGGAAGCATGGTAGGTTCATTGGATTCAATTTGCGAAGTGATCACAGATTTGACTGGAGGCCTTACAAAGCCTCTAAAAGTGGATAAATCATCTTCTTTGAAAAATGATGCAGTGGATGTGTATAAAGAACTAAAAGTAGTCCATGGCCTTAGCGAGGGTACTATGCTTGATGCATATGATAATTTTTTGCATGATCCTGCAATAGCCAGAGGGTTCTTGACAATGAATGAAGGGGAGAGAGTCACATACATTAAACGGAAGTTTGGAGGACTCTAGTTAGGATGCAAAATCTTTTGATACAATTGTGTGTATTTGATCCATGTTTCAAATTATAATAATTGATTCATATTAAAATAATGTTCATATGAATTTTGTGAATTTTGAATGCTTTGTGGTTGTATAACTTGTATGACTCGATGTATCTCTCTGTAGAAGAATTCAAGAAATCTTGGGTGATGGATTTAATGAGAATTATTGATTAATTTGAGGCTTGATGCCCTTATGCTCTACCTCCTAAAATTCTTTAACTCTCATACCATTAGTAGGTACTAATTTGTGAGGACTCTTCTAGTTTAAAGACCCTATATTGTTGTTGTATCTGGTTGCTTGCTAGTCACATGATGTTGGATTTTGAATGATGTATTGTGAGTTAGTGATGTTTCTATATCCTATGAGCACTAAGTATGAATATATTAGGTTAATTTGTAAACTTATTACTGCTATATGGAACCACTAGTTATTGACAATTGAGATCCTATTTACTCATGGATGGAAACTACATATATCAATAGCTAGTGAGCTAGACATAATTATTATTTGTTGGATTTTTTTTTAATTTTAATTTTAAAATTTAGAGAGCTTGCAATAAACTTTTGGCTTGCTAAATGTATGGATGTAGGCTATTGTCTTTGGACTAATAACAAAATGTGGGGAATCACTTATCTTTGCAACAATGGAAGGCCCTAATTCCATCCTAGGACTATGTTTTTCTTTGTTTTCTATCCTTTGAAGAGACCTTAAGTTAGACACTTTGTTCATTGGAAACCCTCTTTATGAAGGCCTTGAAGTTGACTAATTCTAGCTCATGTATAGTTATTGTTCTTGCTGCCCTAGAATGACATCTTTGTTCATTAGACACAATTTGTGACCTTTCAGTACTTCCTGCTCACACAAGCCAAATTTTACATTAAGGCATGAAAATTTCCTTTGTTGCTACTGCCTTATCCTGAGTTTGGTTTTACTTTTTTCTTCTCATGCGTAGGAACTGCATTTTCTACATTCAGTTATTCCTAATGAATCACAAATCTTGTTTCCAAAGCCCACTAAGGAATCCAATTGTAGATCTTCTAACAACCAATCAATGCCATCAGTTTGATTTGGAAATTATCTTCAAAGGTCATCAGTTGTATTTAACACTAGTTTTAGCTATATGCCACTTTCATCAAGACATGTCAAACATGTTTAGAGTGTCGCCACTGTCAATTTTGAAGGTCTTTTGAGCCATCTGTTAGATATCACATTGTCATTTCCAAATGACCTCATGAATGTCATCGAAAACCATTGATTGCAAACATTTTTTAAGTACTTGAATCTACAATAGAACAATAGTGGTGAATGTATGATTATTATAATCATATGATTATATGTTATAATATTTATGTAATAAATGTAGTAAAGATGGTGCAGTGCATTATTGATATAAGCTCGATGGCTCTTGTTAATGAGCCAAACTGTCAATGTGGTGGTAGGCAGTGCATGTTGAAGACTTCACGGACACAAAGCAACCTTGGACGATAATTTTGGTGCTGCCCAAATAGAAAAAGGTTGCTAATGTGTATATATTTAATGTTTGTACGAGATGTAAATACTATTCATTTCATTATAAGAACTAATGTAGATTGGGCATCATAGGGAAATGTGGATACTTTAGTTGGGTCGATGACAACTCATCTACATCTATCCACCCATCTCCACTTATCCGCGATGAAGGATTTGAGTGCAAAACGTGTTAGGCTAGGGCAAATACCGAAATTATATTTTTAAGATGCCTTATCTGTATTGTAATCCCATATCTTTGTTGCGACCATATGCGGAGATGAGCTCAGGAATTAGTCAGTTTAGTATTTTCATATTGTAACTTATATTTTAATATGGATATGGCATAACTTCTCTTTGCCTCAAGTGCACAAATATATGGTTTACATCTTTTTTACAATAATTCTTCATGTTTATGGCTCAAGTGAGCCCCAATTTGCTATCAGTCACACAATTTAACGTATACATTATTTTCTTGGTTAATGCACTTACTGGACATTGCTTTGTAGAATTCTAACCCAAGTTTGTAGAGAAATTTTGAGGTTAACAAAGATATATCATGTATGAACTCATTTAATTGGTCGTGTTTTGATTCTGACAAGCGTGGATCATTTAGGTAAGAATCAAAGGAGGCCATAGAAGGTAATAATAATTAATAATAATAAAATTTAAACTCATACAAAAGTTAGTAGTTGAATGAACTTCATTAGGGGTTACAATTTATATGTTTTTTTTTTCATTAAAATATTACAGGGATTGTGGTACTAACAAAAGCACAAAGTCGTTGTATGCTCTATGTATGCAGTGTCCACAGACAAACAAGAGTTCGGGCATGAGAGTGTCAAAGACTCATCAGACTATAAATTTATAACATTGTATCTGCATTATGTAAATGAGGAGTGCCTCATTCATTTAGTTGTAATTTCATATCTGCATTATGTAATGAGAAATGCATCATCCATTTATTTGTAATCTTATTAAGTTTTCTATTTGGGGCTAGACCTGAGGTTCTCCACCCAGCGATTTCCTACCGGTGCTCCTATTGAGTTGGGTTGGCAACATTTTGAAAGAAATAATTAATAAAATGAATGAGTTGTTTATAATGATGACCTGTGTATTTTGGAGTTTGTTATTTTATAAATTTGTATAGGAAAATTAAAAAAAAATTAAAAAAGTTATACAAAATGTTAAAATTTTAAAAATCTTAAAAACATAATTTTATTTCAAAATATTATAAAATTAACCTTCATAGAAAAATAAAATAAATATTCAAAAACTCCTACAAAGCAATAAAATAAATCCTTATTCAGTGCATATTCCAATTCTAAATTATGGCACCCAAACATGGAAAATACATCTTCTCAATCATCTTCCGAGTGAACCAAATGGTTCCAACACATATTCCGGAAATCATTTTGAGGATATGTATCTTCCAGAATTGCAGCATCTTCTAAAATTGACTATATACAGCATTCCATATTCCAACACCCAAACAGGCCCATAGTGTTGTGTCATTTGCAGCATCTCCTCCCCCCCTACTTCTTAGAGGTAAATTGAATAATCTCACTACTAACAAAAGAACTTTTCAGGAATCAAAGATTTCGCAATCAAGTTAAATTTGGAAAGAAGACAATCTATCCCCACACCATTATTCTTGTGAGGAACCTCTAACAAAGAAGGGACAAGAATTAAATGATTGGACGAATCTAGGTCATCGATGGCGTGGATACCATTCAAGAGAACAGCATTTGGCGGCCCATCCGTTTCGCTATTCAAGTTCACAATTTAAGGAACATTTTGCTGAAATCCCCAAACATTAAATTGAATCTTTCCCAATTTAATTGACAATTTCCCCAACCCTATTTGATTAGATGTCACATGATTTAAAGGAGAAAAGGCCACTATTTCTTTATTGACAAGATTAATTTTTGAAATAACCTTTGTACGATAATCAATCATAGAAATTGCAGAAAATTTAGCCACAATATCCGAATGTAAAGAAACTAATACCAAATCAAATCTACATGATCTGAAAAAAAAGGATTGAACCCAAAGTCCATCCCTAGAAACTAATTTAACATTTCTAGGTATCAACTTACTCTTATCAACTAGGACACAAACCTTAACTATTAAAAGACCATCAGAAATGAAATTCCTGTGTCTCAGGAAAAAAAATCTAATGAATTTCCCTTAAAGTTTAATAATTTCAGGATCAATGAATTCTAAAGGAAGACCCCGCAAGTAAAACTATTGAGGTATTAAAACAGAGATATCTTTTGTATGAATATACTGGCAAATGGGCCTTTGGTCTGCTGGTGAAGTTGAATGGTTCACAACAAGCCCACCAGGGATCAAGCAGGCTTTGTGCCTCGCTGGGCTGCCTAGCAGGTCTGAACCCTCCATAGAAAAAAAAGATTATTTGCCAATGAAATGATTTATGAAAAAAAACACCTTTAAAATAAAAATATTCAAAAATTATTGTGTAAGTATTAAAAGATACCAGTTCAAAGTAGATTGCACCTAAAATTTCAAAATAATGTTTTCATAATGTGATTATTATAGTGATTAATGTAGATTTATTGATAAACATGTAGTCATAGGTTACAACCATAAAATACTGTGAAAATAAAAAAGAAAATTTAAAAATTCTATTGGTCAATCTAGTCATGAAATTACAAACTCATCTTATTGTTAATAATCTTGTAAATAAGTTTAACATCTTTTATTGTCTAATGTCAGTTTTTTGAACTACAGAGTGAGATTGAGAAGGATTTAAACTTTAAGTTTAAATTAAGAAAAATATAAGATTTTAGATCTTCCTTTCAACATTGATTAAATTATAGATAACTTATACCAAACATTTATTAATCTAAAACAGGAAAACATTTATTCATATAATTAAAGTAAAGTCATGTGTAACACAGTTTCAGATGCCATCATATTTTTTACTACAGAAATGTTTTATGTCTCTGTATCGGCAGCCTCTCATTTTTCTTTACCAGGTTTCTTCCCAATAGCACTTTCCTCCTTTGAAACAGACACATCCTCCTGCCAAATATAACTTATTAACATTATCAAATTTCTACACACACCAATAAAGTGTTGGAATGCTTGAAATTACTTCTGAGAAATGGAAGTGAAATATAACAATATCACTAACTAACTTATCCGGTAATAATCTTAAAATGACACAAATAAAAGAAGAAAATCTCAAATTGGGTTTTATTGGAAATACAATAGAGTGACGAGCACAGCCTGGCTTTACACAGTGGCCCTCAGTATCCCAAATGCAACAGCATCTGTTAATTGTTGTATTGCAAGATATTTTATATCAGCATTGGAGAAAAAGTTTGTGGCATATTTAATAATTAGTAGAGTAAATAATTTCAATACAATATCTATAAATGAATACATACTCTATCGATCCCAATAGTGTTGCTGCAATAACAGAGAGCAGGAGGACACAAATAAACTTGTTACCCATTGCTATGGGCAGGCCTTTTCAATATACACTGATTTTGTGTAAAAGGTGATATTTATATATAGTGAGAGGTATTAGAAACATATGTACATAATAGAAACTTTCTCTTCTTTCCTCTGGCTGAAAATCCACCTTCTATATGGATTTTGTGCTTATCTATCATCCATAACTCATACTGACTACAATGAAATCCCTGTTTATATTCATGGACTATTGAAAATATAGTATATATAATTAGTATATTTATACTTTGCATATCTATATTTAAAGAAATATAGGTAAATTAAGTTCTAACTTATTATATATATTATATTTGTTAATTATTATGATATAAATATATAGCTATGTTTTGATATATCTTTTTTATTATATTTTTATATTTTTATAAAATTATAATAAAATATATGCTTTAAATTAATAAATTTTAAAAATATAGCATTCTTACTAATATATATTAATTTATAATATTTATTGCAAAATCTTAAATTGATTTAGAATGTTTTGAAAAGATAAGATAAGAATGTCTTTAATTTTAAAAATATAAATTTTAAGAATAGTTTATGTTTTGCTATATAAATTTAGAAACTAGGTTAATGTATTTTTAAAAATATTTTTAATAAAATTATTCTAAATATTGATTTGTAAATTTTTTATAATAAATAAAATAAAATTTAAGATTTTGATATTTATTATTATGATTGATGGAAGTTACAATTTTAAATTAGTGGAAAGAAAAGAACATCAATAGGTTGACAGTTACAATTTCATCACAGTATGTTTAATAATAGACATTTTTATTTATACTTAAATTAGAATTTGCACTATTCAATAATAATAATAATAATAATAATATCACCCTAACTAAAGGGGAGGAAGATCTTTACCATCCTTTGCAACTGGGGACATTTAGTCTTGTTAACTTATTTCTTGATGCTTTCCTTAAAACCCATTGCTTCTACTAGAGTAAGTGCTTAGCTTGCTTGTGCAAGTGCAACACTTCTTCCCTATAATTAAAAGATATGACCATGGATTTGTGACATTCCTTGTCACATTCAATCTAGTAATGGTCTCTTGATATGGATTACACAATATCTTTTACCTGGCCTATGAATGTCTCTCTACCATAACCTTTGGAAGTCATGGGAGATTTCTAATATTATAGAGAGAATAATAGATAAGGTAAGTCGGTTTCACAATTTGATAATGAAATAAGAAATAAACTAATTTAATATTGCATTTATCCTCTATTTTTCTTGTATGGGTTTGATACCATATCTTCAATAATATAGAGTCAACTTGAGATTTCCTTAGTGTAGAAGACCAATGGATAATAGGGGATGCAATGAGAAATATCATTTGATTTGTGCAATTACAGATCCATGGTGGTTGCTTGATTTAATTTTTAGACGAACAATCCAACCAATGATTATGGTGATTAGATTGACCATCTTATAGGAGTTAACCAAATGGTTTGATATTAGTTTGAAAGAAATGTTGCTACAATATTCTTGCACTTCACACACAATCCTTCTATCTTGTTAAAATATTCTATCTTTGGAAATATCTATATGTGATTCGCATATTCATTGGAATTAGCAAATATTTTAAAAAGGAAAAAGGAGCACCCAAAGAGTCAAAGAATGTTAATCCTTGCACTACATGTGAATGGCATCGTCGGTGTACAACATGAAATGTACATGAGGTATGAAAGTGGGTGCATACTCTATGTACTAGATAATCTCCATACAAATTATTCATGCTATCTATGTTATTATTAGTATGTGTGTTTATGTATGTCTACTTACAAAAAAAGGATGACAAAAATGTGGCACTGGATCTGACAACAATTATTAGGCAGTAAACTCCAAGAGACATGGCTAGATATCACTAACTGGCATGATTAACTAACACATGTCAATCACTAACTAAGACTAGTTAATGGTAATGGCAATGCATGGCCCTGATGATAAGGTAAGTTGTTTTCACAATTTGATAATGAAATGAGAAATAAACTAATTTAATATTGTATTTATCCTCTATTTTTCTTGTATGGGTTTGATACCATATCTTCAATAATATGTAGTCGACTCAAGATTTTCTTAGTGTAGAAGACCAATGGATAATAGGGGATGCAATGAGAAATATCATTTGATTTGTGCAATTATAGATCCATGGTGGTTGCTTGATTTAATTTTTAGCAGAACAATCCAACCCATGATTGTGGTGATTAGATTGACAATCTTATAGGAGTTAACCAAATGGTTTGATATTAGTTTGAAATAAATGTTGCTACAATATTCTTGTACTTCACACACAATGCTTCTATCTTGCTAAAATATTCTATCTTTGGAAATATCTATATGTAATTCGCATATTCATTGGAATTAGCAAATATTTTAAAGAGGAAAAAGGAGCACCCAAAGAGTCAAAGAATGTTAATCCTTGCACTACATGTGAATGGTATCGTCGGTGTACAACATGAAATGTACATGAGGTATGAAAGTGGGTGCAAGATCTAGGTATTAGATAGTCTCCATACAAATTATTCATGCTATCTATGTTATTATTAGTATGTGTGTTTATATATGTCTACTTACAAAAAAAGGATGACAAAAATGTGGCGGTGGATGACAACAATTATTAGGCAGTACACTCCAAGAGACATGGCTAGATGTCACTAACTAGCATTATTAACTAACACATGTCAATCACTAACCAAGACTAGTTAATGGTAATGGCAATGCATGGTCCTGATGATAAGGTAAGTCATTTTCACAATTTGATAATGAAATGAGAAATAAACTAATTTAATATTGTATTTATCCTCTATTTTTCTTGTATGGGTTTGATACCATATCTTCAATAATATAGAGTCAATTAGAGATTTCCTTAGTGTAGAAGACCAATGGATAATAGGGGATGCAATGAGAAATATCATTTGATTTGTTGATGTAGCACACAACTCTCAAAACTCAATTACAAGACAAGTAAACACAGATTTTCGAACCTTCAATATTTTCCATTCATCCTTCACTGCTTCTACAATTCTTTGCAAACTCTTAAGTAACCCAAAAAATCAAAAAAACAAGAAAACTGAAAATTGCCCTTTTTGGCAGATTTCATAAAACTATTTTTTTGCCATTTTTGGTAATTTTCGAAACAACACCTAAAAAACTAATTTTTTGCCTAAACATGCCCTCGACTAAGTTAGAAAGAATTGCCAACTAATATCCGAGATTAGAAACAAAATTTTGGATTTATTACAAAATGAAACTTTCTAAAAAATTAGAGAAAAACACTAAAAGCTGATTTTGGAGCCCTAAATGAAAATTTCAACTCTCCAAAATGTGCTAAAATGGACCCCGATCGATCTGAGATCATCGTCAAAACATATGCCACTTCCTGAGGCATGCACCCGAAAAAATTGAGCAAAAACCCAGAACCGAGTCAAAAGTTCTGACCTTGGAAGTTTTTGCATCATTTGTGCAATTATAGATCCATGGTAGTCGCTTGATTTAATTTTTAGCAAAACAATCCAACCCATGATTGTGGTGATTAGATTGACAATCTTATAGGAGTTAACCAAATGGTTTTATATTAGTTCGAAAGAAATGTTGCTACAATATTATTGCACTTCACACACACTGCTTCTATCTTGCTAAAATATTCTATCTTTGGAAATACCTATATGTGATTCGCATATTCATTGGAATTAGCAAATATTTTAAAAAGGAAAAAGGAGCACCCAAAGAGTCAAAGAATGTAAATCCTTGCACTACATGTGAATGGTATCATCGGTGTACAACATGAAATATGTGAGGTATGAATGTGGGTACATTCTCTAGGTACTAGATAATCTCCATACAAATTATTCATGCTATCTATGTTATTATTAGTATGTGTGTTTATATGTCTGCTTACAAAAAAAAGGATGACAAAATTAATGTGGCACTGACTGATAACAACTATTAGGCAGTACACTCCAAGAGACATGGCTAGATGTCACTAACTGGCATGATTAACTAACACATGTCAATCACTAACCAAGACTAGTACTTAATGGTAATGGTGATGCATGGCCCTGATGATAACTGAAACCCATGATCGCTTAATGTTAAATAAACTAGCAATTGCACCTTGGTGTGCAATGGATACGCCAAAGATATGTAGAATGAGAGCATAAAATATGAATTATTTTATAGTTTTTTAGAGTTTACAAATTCGTCATTATTATCACTTGTCATTATTTATTCAATATATTTATAATGTTTCATTTTGGTGGAATTTTATTTATAATAATTATTAATATTTAAGTTCATCATTTTTAAACTAAAAATAAAAAATCTTACATGATTCCAATTGGAAAATTTAAAATATTTAAAATAGAATAAACTATATGTTAAGTTCATAGGCCCTTGAGCTATGTTTTATGTAAGATCCATGAGGAAACTATTGATCATCTTCTATTGGGGTGCTCTCATGTTCAAGAGTATTGGCAATGGCTATGTGCAAAATTGGGATGGACAAGTACCCTACCCAATGATATTCTTAGCCTATTTGGGTATTGGCCTAATATAAAAAAATCAACATCCTTTAGCATCATTTGGACCTATATCTCACCAATCCTTATATGGGAACTGTGGAAGGTGAAGAACATGATCTTATTTCAAGATTAAGAAATGTGCTATGCATCACTACAAACCAAGATGGTGGCAATGATCATTGAAGTTATGAATTCATGGGCTTCACAACTATGTATGATGATTTCCTCCTTTACAAAGTGGGATGCTAGATTAAGATTAAATTGGCTAGTCTTAAAGGTGTTCCCTTGGATTCAAGAAGGTGGCTATTTCTTCTTCTACTAGGGAGGCTATGAGGTGGACACATGCATAATTTGGATGGTTCAAATTGAACTTTGATGACTCTGTGACAGACAATATATGCAAGTTTGCTGATGGGTGTATTCTAAGGAACTAGGAGGGGAATGTGATTTGGCGACCCTCCAAAAAAAATCCAAATGGGACCAAAAACAAAGCATAACTCTAGAAAATAATTCACGGTTTACTCTTGAGTAGGAATGTTGGAGTTCAAAAGTTAGAAATTGAAGGAGATTCAGCAATGCTAGTTAATGCTTTGAGATCGACGCCCATGCCCAATTGCAAACTCTCTTTTCATTCAACTTTGTTAACATAACTTATAATTTTAGAAAAGGGAATAAGGAAGGTCATCGACTAGCTAATAAAAATGCAAATGACAGAGGTAAAGTTCAGATGGATGTCAATCTAATTGGCCAGGGACTTTAAATTTGATTTTTTCGCATAGAGTTATATTCATCGTTGACATAATAATTTTGGTATGTTGATAACGAAAGGAATGAGAACATATTTTGAACGTATGATAGAGGTCTAGATTTGTGGCATATTTTCTTGGAAATTAGAGTTCCCATCTTTCCATAGGTATAATGTGGAGGTAGCATGGAAACATATTCAAAATGTAAAGGATGGGGTATTTGTTTGAAGAAAATTAATGAGCTAGGGTAGACATACTTGGGAATGGATGCAACCTTTCTTTAAATTATCTCTTGCATCCTTGGATGGGCATTGCATTTTAAATCATGTGCATGGTTTATTAATGAATTTCCCTATCTGACTTAGGTGTGGTAGAAGACAATAATCTTTTCTCAGAGTAAGTATGTACCTTAGATTGTATTATGTGTGTAAGAAACATGGACTATTGGAAATGGAGGTAACTAGGATGGTGTTGGGTAGGGACTCTGTGTCTTCAATTAACTTATAACAAGTTAATATTGACATTTCCTCATAGTTTTGAGCATTGTTTTTGGATCTGCAAGGCACTAAAGTGGATATTCTTTTGCCTCTCTAAAAGGTTTTGAAAGATGATATTTTAGTTGATGATATTAATACGGTAGATTTATGGAATTAGTTGTTGGAATTCTAATGCCTGGGGATCTTTCTAAACTTTTTCAACTTGGAGCGGAGGTGGCAAAGTAACCCTTCATCATGAAATTTAATGTGATCGAGTTGATGCGACATGGACATTGAGCAATATTTGAAAGGGATTTTGTAAGGAAGATGGTGCATATTAATGTGGAGAGAAAAATGGAATGGTTGAATTGGCTTGTTAACAAGGTCTATTTGAAATCATTCTATGAAAATGAGTGACGAGTTGGTGAGGCCCTTTTTCTGTATTTTGTTTGATACTAGTTTTCCATGTCGTGGTGGCATGACAACAATGATGATGGTGGCATGGATGATAGATGTGGTTTTTGGGGTGATAAGATGTTGAGCATGGATAATAGTTTTTCAAAGTTATCGTGGCATGACAACAATGATGATGGTGGCATGGATGATAGATGTGGTTTTTGGGATGATAAGATGTTGAGCATGGATAATAGTTTTTCAAAGTTATCTTTTGATAGTTTGACAACATCTATAGTGATATTGTCTTGGATCTTGGTCCCTAGATTTATCAAGATAATAGTTAAATGGTGGAACTAAGTTTTTATTTATTAGAATTAATACACAATAAAATATGTAACTAAAAAATATAATTGATATATTACGAATAATATTAACATTAATTGAAAGATAACCTCTTTAAAAATATTATAAATTTGAACTTAAATATAGTTATATATATATATATATATATATATATATATATATATATTAAAGAAGATATTAAAAAATAAAAAATAAACTATATAAAATTGTTAAAGCTAAAATTTATAATGTAAAAATAAAGTAAAATTTATTAAAAAGATTAAAATTCAATTAATGAACTAAAATAAAACAAATAGACTCCTTTAAAAAGGTTGCCCATCTCAACAAATATAATCACTATTAACCTAATTTATAATTGAATATCTCTCATGATTTGCAAAATTAAAAATATTTGTTGCTTTTTTAATATAATATAAAATTTATATATTAATTTAAATTCAACTATAATTAAATTAATGGTTAGTTTTTGATAGAAAAAGCAGCAAGAGGGTGTTGGCTCGCGGAATAAAGGGACTAGAGGCACATTAATAGCATGTTAATGACACTAGTCAAAGCAAATACGAATAGTTTAACAACAGAATCACCAAGTCTAATTTGCCTCTATCAAAAATATAAATCATAGTACTAATCAAAAGGATTAAACCAGAGTATCTAAAATGAAGAGTAGTAGTTAAAATAATAGTTATAAGCCACGCAAGGCTGTATCAAGAGCTAGACAGAATAACTTTAAACCCAAACACAAAACAGGGGAACCAAGGGCCATGCCCTGTCAAAAATAACCAACTCATGACCACCAGCAGCTAGTTCTTTCCACCTAGATGTTTAGACATCAGGGTCCTAGCCCATTCCTCCTACAAGAATAGGAACAGATCCTTATTGTCCTCGTCTGCCTCCAGACTGCTGCCCGCCAGCTTTTCTTGCACAATACAGAGGGTCATATCTGAAGCATGCATGACCTTCAGTGTAAATTTGTTAGTCATCATGCAGTGATGCTTCAGTTCCTGCATATTCTTTTTGATGTCAGCAATCTCCTTGTCCATAACAAAAAACCTCATCTTGAAAGTTCCTTTAAGTTTTTCTTTGTCAGCTAGAAACTTGGTATTGTACTCAAAGGTGGGGGGTTTATCCTGGAGATCATGGGGAGGACTCAGGGGCGGGGTAGGGTTACAGTGGACTTCCATGGTTTGCCGGAGGTTAGGCGGGGGAGTGTTACCAGTCCTAATAGGACTCATGTGATCATCCGAGGAACCCTTCATGGACTCAATGGTATGAGAGTCTTTTTCAGACAGGGACTGCTCTCTAGAGGCCGCTTCCAACATTCTGGTTTTATACTTCTCCTTCACAATTCTATTAGACCTTCAGCGACCTGATCCACTTAAGTCAACCTCTAGATTAACCTGGCTCTCCATCATTCTCCATTTTTTGGGCTTTTGTTCAATCTCAGGAGTACTATTAGACTCCTTCCGATCTTTATTCTCCACAGATTTAGAGACATGAGACTCCTCCTGACCCTCCTTCCTATTGAAAGGGTTTTTAACACATTTTTTATGGGTTCCACCCCCTTTAGCACCCAATTCAGACTCGTGGATAACCTGGATGGACTGGGAGGTGGAATGAGTGGGGTCTTTAGTTTTGGCCGGGGACTCCTCCTGGGTCATCTCTTGGATAATTGGGGGGGGGGGGGCTGGGGGGGGGGGGGGGGGTTGGGGCGATCGAAAGATAGCCTTGTGGAAGTGGTAAATACAGAGAAGGAGGCCCTGATGGAGGATAGGGATTTATTTATCAGGGTTCTCCTTAATATCCAAAATATTACTTTCCATAGAATGCAGGAGATAGAAGGGTATGGAAATTAAATTGTTATTTCTAATATGATTCAGGAATGGTAAGTGGTAGTAGTAGAACACAGTGAACTTATCTTCTAGCATGAAATATTTCATCACAATGAGACAAATCTTGGACCAAAACTCTGACAGCTCTTCCTGGTTAAAACCCCCTTGCTTCTTCAAGGATTCTCTCCTTCCTTGAAAAACTAGTTGAGGCTGGTAGGGTCAGGAGTCTGACTAGTCTTTTTGTATTTTCTCCCCTCCATAGAGAGGCATGTCACCTTTGCAATGACCTCCTCATTGATCTAGAAATGGATGCCACCAACTGAGACACTCCCATTGTTCCAGGATGAGATGAATTTTTTGGAAATCTGCTCATCGTGCCACCTTTCATGCGCTCCATAAAAAACCAAATACCACTTTCTTTATAGTAGTGGGTCACCAAAGGGTCTGAGGTGAAAGCATCGTCAATCTTTTCTGGTTCAATGAGAAGATTTTTGCCTCCCATGTCAATGCTCTACCTCTCCTACACTAGAATATCTTGAAAACCTAAGAGTCAAGCTTCCTGGCAGATCATAAAGAACCATGTTTTTTTGTGTGGTCATTTCGAGGAAAGATTATACTCAAAATGCTGGCCTTGGGTGAAATATTGGGAGATGGGCTCCGTACAGCCAAATCTAATGGATCTCTAGGTGCCATTAATTTTAATAATGCCAGGGATGCACTTGTTGTCCTATTAGCCAAGTAAGCCCACCAATTCGGATAGCTCTCTCTCCACACGTTTGAAAAGTAATTATGATTCATTATGGGTTTTTGGGTATTCCTTTTCATAATCCCAAAAATCGCCAGAGCATGCCAACACGTGATCCAGGAGGGATTCGTAATGAATATGACAGCTTGGCTTATTTTAAGATGTTATATTCATTTCTCCTCATATGAGTTGTTGACTCACCATAGGAAGATCGCTAACCACCCTCCAACTATTAAGTTTGATTTTCTTTAGGCCTATGGCTGCCATCAAATCAGCAACCAAATTCCCCTCTCTGTATGTGTGGCCAATAGTCATGCACTGGAAGTTGTTGAGCAGCTCTCGGATCTCCAACATAATGGATCTAGCCCGCCAGCCCGCATTAGCTCCACTTTTGACAGCCTCTACCACCACTTTGGAATCTCCCTCGATTTCCAGCAATCTGATATTCATTTGGGAAGTAAATTTAATCCCCCATAGAAGGG
Source organism: Chamaecyparis obtusa (assembly GCA_027943335.1). Taxonomy (NCBI): domain Eukaryota; kingdom Viridiplantae; phylum Streptophyta; class Pinopsida; order Cupressales; family Cupressaceae; genus Chamaecyparis; species Chamaecyparis obtusa. The sequence goes on along the minus strand of BSBK01002831.1, from coordinate 858,864 downwards.
CCATTCCCTCTACTTGGTTCACAGTGCAGTTATGGAGCAGCCTAGCATAAGCCAACAGGCATGTGCCATTATGATCTCTCAGCACACCACCCCCACCCTGGCCAAGATTATTGGCTGCCCCATCAAAGTTTAATTTGGTCCATCCTTTGAGAGGGGCGATCCATCTGGTAGCTTTTCTAGCTATCTATTTAGCATCATCAAACCTGGTAAACCTAGCTAGGACATTCCAACTATCAGCTATTCTGACCTCCCAAGCAACAAGGGGAATAGAGGGAAGCTTCCACTTAGCCACCCTGAAATTTTCACACAGGAACTTAGTTCCAATATAGAGACAAATCTCAGACTGGTTACTAGCCTCCCTCAAGATCCTATTGTTCCTTTCCTTTCAAATAGTCCAGCAGATGTGAGGGGGCAGCATTCGCCAAAGGAGTTAGAGGAGGGGGTGATTGGAGGGAGATCTCCAGTTGGTAAATTGATACACATCGCTACCTAGGGCCCATGAGATACCCAACTTTCCGATTACTACTTTCCAAATGCTGGTGGCATAATCACAGTAGATAAATAGGTGATTTGTTGTTTCCTCCTCCTTCTTACATAGGACACATCTGTTCACCATGGAGAAGCCCCTCTTTATAAGATTATCATGGGTTAGGACCTTACCATGCATGAGGGTCCACCAAAAAAAATTGATTTTCAGCATAAGCTGAGGGATCCATGCCTTTTTCCAGTCCCCCGAGTTATTCTCCTCCTTTAGAAGCAGATTGTAAGAAAATTTTATTGAGAAGGTACCAGCCTAGGTGGGGGCCCAGATAATGGAGTCACCAAGTCCTAAAATTTTGATATCATTCAAGGTTTCCATGAGTTCCTTGGCCAATTGTTGGAAGTCCAGTCTGTCTCTTACTAGATTAGGTATATCTTTCCAATCCCTTCTAGCGATGTAGTTGGAGGCTCTATTCCCAAGGACAGGTCTGAGATAGTCCATAAGAGGTTTGAATCTGTAGCTCAGGTTAGGGTGGTTTAGGATCCAGTAGTCATTCCAGAATCTAATGGATCTCCCATTTCCAATTTGCCAAAAAGCTCCTTTAGACAACAAGTTCTTGCATTTACAGATGTTCATCCACAGTTTGGATCCACTTGGGAGGTCACTATCATGGTACATCCTCCCATAGGGATGTCCTTGGAGGTACTTATCTTTCATTATTCTGCACCAATCCTCTTTTCCTTCTATGAGTTTCCATGCCACTTTCATGGTAAGGGCTTTATTCATCAAGCTAATTCTTCTTAATCCCAGACCACCTAGTCTTTTCGAGAGGCAGACAATGTCCCAATTGACAAGAGACATCCTCTTCTTTTCTTCAGACCCCGCCCACAGAAAGGTTCTCTAAATTCTTTCAAGTTTGTCTTCCATGTTTCTTTTGATCTTAAAGAGGGATAGGAAGTAAACAGGGATCCCTTAGAGAGTGGAGTCCACGAGCTGAAGTTTACCAGCATTGCTTAGAATCTTCCCTTTCCAACCAACGAGTTTCCTCTGGGTTCTCTCCAGGATGAGGTTCCAAAATTAATGGTTAGTTATTTCATTACAGTCCTAATATTTTATAAGGGGGTGTTTAATTTCCATTATTTTATATTCCTGGGAACCCTCCTTATGTGAATGTTCATGGAAAAGTGTTATGGAAAAGTTTTCTTGTAAATGGAAATAGTCAATCTCAGATCTAGTGCCAATTTTATCAAATTCATTTGATGATATATTGATACTGCTCATTTTTTCTTTGTAAGTTAAAGGGATTACGATGTTCCGTACAAACAAATAGGCAAGGAAAGAGAGTGGTGACATGAGATGAGTGTCATTGAGAGGGTAGTGCCTATCCAGCCATGAAAATTATTTTTTATGTAATGTTTTGCAAACTTTTGAAAAAAAACTAAGTGTTTTCCCTTCATATGGCTAATAATTTTCGTGGTTACATAGCCATTGCCCATTAAGAGAGCGTAAGATGAGATAAGTTGTTTCAAATATCTCGACTCACATGTATGAAATTGCCAGGAATCATAGGAAAATGGCTTTGAAAGCATCGCATAGCAATTACGTCATGGTTGTTTCTTATGATCAAGTGTGTGCACAAAGAAGAGTTGGACCGAGGCATTGAGAAGCAACACAAAGCAGTAATGACAATGGAGAAGTGGGACACAAAATTTCATCTTGTGTTAAAAAACCAATAGAATTGCTAAGCCTTTTGATTACACTCAATCTACAAAATCTCCAAAAAGTGGCTATTTGTCTTGAATGCAAAGAGGATGGAGGGATCAACCTTTTGGATGCATGCTTACTGTTGATGAAAGAAGCTATTGGATAATTTCTTACCGATAAACGTGGTAGAAAATGTTGGATGCAGCAAGTAACCTCCAATGGGAAACCAAAAAATTGGCGAATGAGACATCAAAAAATGGTGCATCGTATAGCCAACAAGGTGACAAAGGAATAGAACAAATCAACATACGAAATGGTCTGAATCGTCTTGCATACTCTATTGTGCACTTTGAACCATAGATTTTAAAAATTAGGTTGGGCATCTCAAATATGAAATGCCTTCTGCATAAAAATTGGTATGAATGGTCATTTAAAAAATTTGGCATTTGAATTATCAACAATCATTAAGGGCCCGTTTGGTAGCCAGAATTAGGAAATGTTGCATTTGATCAAATGCTAGAAATGGTCAAATCATGGATTTGATAATCCCATTTTTCATTTTTGGATTATAGTTTGGACTGTTTGGTTGACTCGGAATATGAGCGAGAAGATGTATTTCCTCCGTTTGGTTCCACTTTTTGAAACTAGAATTGGAATTTGAGTATGATTTTTATTTTATTTTTTGAATTGTTTTAATATTTTTTAATATAATAATTTATTTTTTCATTTTATTTAATTTTATATAGAAAATCATAAATATTTATCATTTTTTTTAATAAGGTTAATATTTAATTTTGTTTAATTTTATATTCAAAACCATAACGAAGTCATAAACAACAAAAAAGTTCATGATTTTATCAAAATATGTCCAACGTATCTACTTGAAATTCTAAAAAATTTCATGTATCTACAATAGCCCTCTATTAACCACATTTATGCATATGGTCCCAACAAAGTAGTGCACAAACTATGCAATCTTGGTGGCACTAGCTGCCTCTCGAGCTTTGGACAAGTTGCACTCATTTCCTACATCAGGTATAGATGTAGATGGGGTAGACATAAATGTGGTTTCATCGACCCACCGGAAGTATTGACATCCACTATTTCCCTGCAATACCAAATCTACATTAGTTCTTCCTAAAATGATTAGTTGTCACATTATTTTTAAACATAAAATATAATTACATATCCAGACCTTTTTCCTATTTGGGCAACCCCAAAATTGACACTCAAGATTACTTTTTGTGTGTGACGTCTTCAACATGCATCCAGGCCAACACCACATTGACACATAGGCACATTGACTGAAGTCATTGACAAGCTATAATGAGAGTTTCATTCAAATACACTTCATAAATTTTTAGAAACTCCACATAATCAAATCTATTCTAACAATCCATGGTTGATTAAAGAGACTTTCTATTTGAAACTGAAAGGATCTAATAAGACATCTATACTCGTACATAGAAGATGGTGAAGTAAAAAATCCAACAATGAAATGATGGTGTGAAGACACACCGTGCAAAGTTCCCATAATAAATGTAATACACCAAGGAGTAACATCATAAATATGTGTAGTCATTAGAAATATGGATTGTAAGTTGAAATCATGAACATGTGTACTCTCAAAACTGTCAATTTTGAATTCTTCACGGTCCCACATGTATATAAGATGCCAACCAAAAAAGTAGGTGTTGGAGCAATGTACAAAATTTGTACAAGGTGGAGTACTATTTTCAAAAACTACTCCAACTTATAGTTTTTGTGAATTGCTACAACAACAAACCATGTTTTCTAATCTCACTAGAAACAAACCATGATAAAAAACAAACATAGATCCTTATAACAAGTACAAATTTGATACTGACTATAATTTTAATGTCAATTTGACACCTTCATTAATTCACTAACAATAGAGTATGGAAACCAATTTAACTTCAAGGAAAGAGCTTCGAACAATGTTAACTTCTCTTTAAAAAGTCTTAAATAATGAATAATGAAATTTCTGTTGGAAGCGGTATGTTTTAAACCAAAGAACCCAACTGATCATCAAAAAATATTATTTTAACAAAGCACATGAAACACTGAAAACACATTAATTTTTGAAAATGGTGTGAACATTAAGGACACTCCACTTGGTCTTGCTCAAGAATCCACTTGATCCAATGAAGACTCAATCTAAGCAATACAAAAGGTAGATATAATTTCCAAAATTAAGAAGAACGAGACTTGAAATAGAACATCTATAAAATAATTTTTCTATAGATGGTAGACATATATAAAAGCTTTCCATACAGGTAATGTAAGTAAGGGGCTAACAGGCAAACTGTGAAGCCACTATGGACTCAACAGCCACCTTTCTGCTTAAAATACCACAAGTGGTTGAGCTTAGTGGAAAATCTCACACATAATGTTAAAGTAAACCATTAAAAAACTAGATCACTATTAATTTATTAACCAATCAAACATTGACTGTACTAAAGGAAAAGCATAGATAAGATCTCCATTACAGTCAGTCCCTCTCATAGAAATTTAGTATACATGATTAAAAAAAGAAAACTTCAAAATTAAATATGCCAAAGAATAATCATCTCCCCAACTTTGAGAAGAGACTGCAACTTACATTATTAGGTATATCATATATTAGATCTAAACAAACCACAATCACATAACAGACCCCAAAATGGTAAAATTAGTAATCAACATCATATTTTAACAAATATAAAATTATAATTGTGATTTCCTGTATAACTAATAACGTCAAATAATATTTGTAAATGGCCCATGGCTAATACCTGTATAGTTTTTTATTAAGTAAAAAAGGTTTTACAGGGTTCCTGAAACCCACAACAGAGTAATTAAAAAAGAGTTTAACGAGATCAGATCAGAGAAAAAAAATTTGCAAACCAAAGGACAAGCCACTGAAAGGCCGGACATAAAGCAGCCACAAAAAAAGACAAAATAGAGCAAGCTTAACATGGAAGTAGCAAGCTTAAATAGACATGGCTAATACTTGTATAATTAACATGGAAGCAGCAAGCTTAAATTTAAGAATAGAAAAAAAATTTGAGAAGCCAAAAATACATTTTTGTTTGTGTTAATGTTAGCTATGAACATCTGTTTAGGGCAACATGTCTAATAACATTGGAAACTATATCCACCACCTGGAAATGCCCTAGAATTTCCCCAGTACACCTAAATCACCTGGTTATGCCTAACTACAATTCACAAAAATTCTGGCTTAAAATAAAATAATCTTGCCCTACCCAAATCAATAGTCGAATTGGTTCTATTTCCAATTATGTTGCATTTTGTACCAGAAATTACCACAGGCCAATTCAATAACATAAACTCAAACCAAATGCCATTAAATAGCAGATGATCTAATGAAACACCATTTACATATTAAGGTGAAAGCATCATAAAATATTAAATTCAAAAAGTATCTTGTAGCACATTGAAGAGGCAATTCTCAGCCTATGTCAACTATTTGATCCGACAATGTAGGCTGCTCTCAGTACTAAGTGTATGAAAATGCATTACCCAGTTGGTTTTTAGTTGTCTATGTCAATGTGGTGGATTCCATACTGAGGTGTGTTGAAAAATGATGTATCTGTCTAATAGGCCTAAAAGATCCTTGTTGTGACTACTACTAATATAACTGCAAATGGAAGACAAATGGAATTTCACAGTTTTTTTTACAAAGATGTGAGGGAGATGCATAAATAGATTAGATTATTCATCAGCCAACTCTTTAGTATAGAAAGTCGAAGCTGATTCTAGATTACATATATAGCTCAGATCAAGCACTAAATTATAAAGTCCATATAGATTACAAAACAAACGGACAGAACTGGAAGTGAACAAAAAGGATAACTTGTAACCATAGTAGAAAGAATAATAGAAATAGGATAACTTGTAACCACAATAAAAGTGAACATAATAAAATTACAATACTATTCTGAAATTACAATAATTTACCCACATGGGCTTCATACATAAGCCAACAATCTGATATAAAAACACAAAATTTGGGTAGAGCAGTCATACATACGAGTACTCTTGGAACAATTTTGAAGAATTTAAAATGTACAGTTCAGATACTTTGCAATAGAACAACATAATTTATCTCTATAATTGATCTTCATCATGTGTTACTCCTTGGTGTATTCCATTTATATTTTCTAATGCAACAAGGCTAACCAAGTCAAGAAAAATACAAGCAAGAATAACAACTATATTTATTTTTAAGTAAATCATGAATGGAATCTATAATGCATGAAATAATAGTAAAAACAATATCATCATGGTTGAAATAGAAGAAATATATACTAGAGAATATATAGTAGAGAAGATGGTAAACAAAACAATGTCATCACCACATGATATCAACTATATAAAAACACGTGATTTGAGTTTCAACAAAACAAAACAATGCCACACCAATATGAACTGTATGATGTTCATAAAACAAGTATCTTGGCTAACCTTGCCAACTTAAAAAGTATCTTGGCTAGCCTTGCCAATGTTTAAGTAACAAGACTTAAAATGAAACAAAAGTAGCTAGAGTTCTCCAAACTTCATTGCAATGTATTGCACTCTCTCCTCTTCATTCATTCCCAAGAACCCTTTGGCTCTTTCAATTTCAATCATGAAGGTGTCATATGCCTTTAGCATAGTGCCTTGACTCAAATCAGGGATTCCTTTGAGGGCCTCATACACACTATCTAAGACATAATCTTTATCAAAATTATCTAATTTGATAACAAGAGGCAAACAAAAGTCCTCTTCTATTTTTCTCATAGTTTCACAAATCGCATCCAATGAACCAGCCACGGTTGCCTTCTTCCTCTTTCCCCTCCTTGCTAATGGTGTTGAAGGATCTATCTTACCACTTGCACTCGATTGATTGGAATGATATAATTCATCATCGAAATCAGTTGTAGTGTTAAGAGGTGTACCGATAAGTACATCCTCATCACAATCCACGTAGGTGGGCCCATCCATATTGAGACTTTCTTTTGTCTCTTGTGCAGTAGTAGTTGTGGTACCTTCAGCCATGTCATTACCACAATGAAGGCTAGGTCATTGTAGTACTAGAAGGGTTGTCTCTTATACACTTTGGCACTTTTGAATTCTTTCCTCTACATGTTGCCATGATGAATGAATTAGATCTTTGTCTTGTATCACTAACTTAAAAAGATGGAAATATTTCTTAGAGGTCAACATATTCAAAAGATCATGTTACCTTTAGAAGCTCCTCCCACACCATGTCATCAACATCCACACATTGAGTAGCCTCATTCCATGCAAACCCACTCACATTCCTCAATTCTCACATAACTCTAAAACCTTGCTTCCATCCTTTAAGCTTGTTTTTAAAATTATCCTTTGACAGATTGAGGCTCATCTCAGCATTGAACTTCCTCTCAATGGCAGTCCAGGATTCTTTTTTGAAGCCCCCTTTTCCTTTCCTTCCTAGGTGAACTTTCTCATGGAGCAAGTTTAGGAACTTTCATTCCATTTCTCTTGTCCACATAACCTTCTTGGAGGAAGAAGTTGACTGGCTTACTTGAACCTCATCCTCCATGCTCATCATGAGTTGTATGAAGGACATCACATACACCACTTGTTATATGCAATTATTAGCTACATGAAAATGAGAATGGATATTAAAGAAAGAGTCATAAAATAGTGGCATATAATCCAAAATATTGCATTTATGCATGATATCCAGCAATATGTATTATATGTCTTTATTATCCATTCTCATTTGCATGTAGCTAAGTATGCATGTATATATGGTCTACTATGTTCATATAGTTTATATGCAATTATTAGCTACATGCAAATGAGAATGGATATTAAAGAAAGAGTCATACAATAGTGGCATATAATCCAAAATATTTCATTTATGCATGGTATCCAACAATATGTATTATATGTGTTTATTATCCATTCTCATTTGCATGTAGCTAAGTATGCATGTATATATGGTCTAATATGTTCATATAGTTTATATACAATTGTTAGCTACATGAAAATGAGAATGGATATTAAAGAAAGAGTCATACAATAGTGGCATATAATCCAAAATATTGCATTTATGCATGGTATCCAACAATATGTATTATATGTCTTTATTATCCATTCTCATTTGCATGTAACTAAGTATGCATGTATATATGGTCTACTATGTTCATACAGTTTTACTATATATGCTCTAGTATATATGCACTATATATCCTCACTATATGGTCAGTGTATATGGTCATTTTAACATGAAATGAGCATATTTACATCTTCCACATGAAAAGGTAGAATTGGAATTTGAGGGCCAAATTCCCATTGTCTCAATCCCCATTTCGAAGACAAAGTGTCAAACAAGATACGCACTTTTTGAAGAGATACACAAATGTCAAACAAGATACACACATTTTGAAGAGATCAAAATCAGCGTTACAAATCATACACTTGAATTTTCAATTGAAATGTTAAAGAACAGTATGCATGAATGTTAAAGAATAGTAAGCATGAATGTTAATCAAAGAAAAATCATAGTTACAAATCATACACTTGCATTTGTAGTTGGAATGTTAAAGAACAGTAAGCATGAATCCCCCAATAGCATAAGGAGTATCATCAGAAAAATATATGAAAATATAAATGGAGCACAAAAATGATGTACATCATCATAATAGCCCTGTTGCAATAGGAAATAGAAATGCAATGCACCAAGGAGTATCATCAGAAAAATGGACTACAAGATTCATTTCTTTCAAATAATTTTGTATATGTAAACTATGAGAACACATGATTTGAGCATCAACATTACAACAGTATGATTGATCTTCATCATGTGGTACTCCTTGGTGTATTCTATTTATATTTCCTAATGCAACAAGGCTTACAAATTCAAGAGGCATAGACAATAACCAGCTAGGAATGAAGAGACAAATAAAAGGTCAATGAAACCATCATGCATATCACTGTTTCTGTATTAAAGCACATTAAAGAACAAAGAAAGGTCTTGTAAACCTACAACTATTGTCTACGTCTGTAGTCTTCCCACATCCTACTTGCTATATCATCTCTAAACTTCCCCCAATCATCCCTATCACGTTGACTTAACCCATATGTCTCAAGTATTGGTACATTTATCCCATCATGATCGTAGTCCTCTTCAATAACCACTTTGGATGAAACACCATCCTCTATAGTAATGAAGTTATGCAGTATTTAGCATGCCAAAATAATGTGTGCTTGTGTCATGATTGGATAAGACGTTGCATGCCTCAGGATAGGAAAACGCTGCTTTAAAATGCCAAATGTACACTCTATTGTATTTCTAAGAGAGGAGTGTCGGTGGTTAAACAACTCTTGTGGGATGTTTATAGGGTTTTCTCTTGAAAAATTCTTCAGGTGGCAACATGTACACCGATAAGGAGTGACAAATCTTGGTACATTTGGATATCTAGCATCGACTAAATAATATTTTCCTACAAAATAAAATATATTGTTAAATTGTGAAACATTGACACCGTGAAATATTTATCATTTTCTTCAGTAAACATACAATGTGAAATGGCATACCAGGGGAAACTACAAGTGGATCTTCTCTACTAAGAGCTGAAGCTAGAACACGGCTATTTGTAGTAGACCCTTCCCAACTAGTAAGAATGTATTGAAACTTATAATCAAAAGAAGAGACATCCATAATATTCTATGACAAGCTCCCTTTTCTATCCTAATATTTACCCTGTAAGTCAACATCAATAGTGACTGGTATATGGGTTCCATCAATTTCTCCAACACAATCCTATAGAAAGAAAATTGTAGTCAAGAAACATGCATTAATAAGATTAACACTAAGGCAAAGATATTTGTAGTGCTAGGGGGTTTACCCATAAGTAAGGATCGAAATGATCCTTCCCACTAATTTCAGGAGGAGTGTTTGGACTAGGTGGTATGAAATAATCCGCATGAAGTGCTAAGATAGTCATCAAGGCCTTATGGAAGTATCAGCTTACTGTCTCTCCAGAGTGACCAAAGTTGTGGGAAATATTATGATTCATTAGATTGTGGCCAAGGGTGTGGAGGAACATGACTAATTATTCTTCTAACGTTATGCTCTCATATATGATAGGCTTCCTTTTTGCCTTACAAGATTGGCTAGTCGAAAGAAGGTTGGTGCACTCATGCGAATTTGGTCGTGACAATGAACCTCATTCAAATGAATAATGTGTTTATAAAAAGCACTTCCATCACTTCTTTCCTTGCACTTTGTTTGTCTACCTTGAAGCACAAACACCGCTTTGGCTACTCCATGGACAACAAGAATAAGTGTGTGAATACGAGCACTTGTGGTCTTCCTACAAATGCTTCCTTGAATGTTTATATTGTTGGTAAGATCCATCCCTAAAAAGTACATGGAAAAGAAGGTTTGAGATACAAAATTGACACAACTATTTGTATATGTATTCCTAGCTGGTTATTATCTAAAGGTGTTGAATTTGTTAGCATTGTTGCATTAGGAAATGAAATCTGAATGAAGGAAAAACATAGAAGATGTTTTTGTAAAACATAGTGATTAATAATAGATGTTTTTTGTAAAACATGATTAATAATAACTTAATTATATACATGTATATGTGTATATATATGGTTCTTATATAGTTACATATACATATATATAAGTATGCAATATTATTAATCATGTTCAAGATAACAACATTCTTCACTTTGGAAAAGAGGCTAAGACAATGACATTGTTCATCTTGTTCAAACATAATGATTTTTAATCCCGATTTATTGATTTAAAGATGCAAAATTTCTCTTCTCAAGTTCTATTTTAATTGACTTGAAAAATAGTTGTTTCAATCAAATTTCCATAACAATTACAAAGGAGATTATAACCCTGCCATATATATATTCACTACCTTTCATCTAATATGTATATGTGCATACCTACATTTTAAAAAATTAAGTAAAAGATGCCAAGAGATATCAAATTTCTAATTATTTACAAAACTGACCTCACACAGAACACCATGAATTAATGTTCATATTGAATAATTAAATATTTCAAAACTAAATTTCAATCAAAATGAGTCAATTACTGAGTTAACCATCAAAAGTGATACTGTAATCAAGTCAATTAAAATAGAACTTGAGAAGAGATAAATTTTTGGCATCTCCTTGACAAATTCCATCATGTATGGTAAAGGGCGTGTAGGATTCTGTTCTACTTGCCAGCATGTCTAAATCTAGAGCAATTTGTTTAGTGACCATAACCAAATTAGAGAAATAAACATGTCCTCAAAACCCAACATATGCACTCTTGCCATATGTTTTAGTCATATGATTAATGTTACAGGCTTGACATTGCATGGATATTCTTAAAGTGTAATATATAGATATATCAATGGTATTCTTTTATTGTGATGCTTGTTTAAGTTATTCTATTTACATAGGGTTTCTAATGGAGTAAGCAGACAAATACCAGATGATCCGATACATGTAACTATGAGAGGAATCAATCCGTCCTTGTGAAACCTATAAGTCACAACTCTAGGTAAACAACAAAAGGATTTGTGGTACCTAATTAGGCAACTTCTTGATGTAAAACTTAGCGTGAACCATATCCTACACATTAGTGTCTTTTTAATAAATTTTTCTATATCTTGTGCAAGAATGGTGTCACCAAGAAATTACTCTTAAATACAGCTACCAGGAGATGTGAGTACACCTTGAACCTAATTGTCTTGGTGACTGTTTGCAATGAATTTATTTCATGTGTTGATACTTCATTTCTTCATATATTTCATTAGCCATGAGTAATTACTTTTTTTGTGTTGATCTTGCTCATTATTATATACTAGGTACGTGTTTTTGGTAGAAGGGTGCTATTGTAACTATGTTTCTTTTTCTCTTCTTCATTTTACTAAATGTTCCCTATCAATAACATTGTGATTGTGTTTCAATATTAAAATGTATTAGAGATAATACAAAGGCTTTTGCCTATTAATTTGCATAAATTGTTTGAGAAACACATGAAGTTTTGACAACTCATGCACCCTTGCCTCTTGCACTTGTTTTATTTTCTGCTAATAGGTAACAAAATTTCTCTCATTCTAGGTTGTGATTTACATCCATGCTAGAAGCGTATTTTAAAACTAGTTGAGCACAAATTGGATGCAACATAAATGCTTTGTCTTTTAGTCTAGACAAAGTGGGTCTGCATGATGGCAACTTACAATCGTTCCAATAAGAGCACTAACTCTGTCTTCACAAAATAATTACAGGGTATCCAAATCCAGGAAAGGATACTAATTTACAAAGAAAAACTTGTATTTCTTTCATTAATAAAATAAAAGCCTGTGATTCAATGTGGTAGTAATTAGTGAACATCATCTTCAGGAATCAGTAGCTGATAGTTGTTTTCTAGCTTCAAACAGACCTGAGATTAAGATTTATAGTGTGCAATGGAAAAATCATGTACATTCACATCATTTTTCTTAGAAGCATCTTCGAATCATCTATGAGTATCCTTTAGGTCTGTTCTAATTAATTAGACATATCTTTTATCTTCATCATTTCTCGATCTAGATTGCTTTGCATATAATATTGATCTATTTTATTTAATTCTCATCTTTTCTTTTCAAAGAAGCATAGTTTGTATTATGTGCAGACCTCATCTATGAATCTTTTTCTTGACAATCCACATAAACTATTGTGTAGGATTTTTTTGTATGGATAGGGATTCTCATTATCAACACTTCCTTAGACAAGCTATGATGACTTGATTCTTATGTCATAGTTCATGTTTTTTGTGGTTTTCTTTTGTAAACATGTTACTTTTTAAGCTCAATAGGAAACCCACAAATCACATATTCACAAAACCATATTAGAACTAACAAATTCTAAGCCCTTCGAAAGGAATTAGAACTGATTCAATAATTTAGAGGGCCAAATATGAAAATGTACCATACAAGTTGTTTCATTTTCATTCTAAAATGATATCCCTAAAACATGAATACTCTATTGAATATTGTATTGTTGCAATTAGGTTTAGCTTGGTCTACTTGGTGGTTGGAAAATGATAATGTAGCTCACAATTGGATATGTCTCCAAGAGATTTATCAATCAATGGCTAAAGCCTAAAACATCGAATGAATAAAACAGAGCATGTTGCTCTTACCAAACAAAGAATACCTTGATACAGTCCAGTTTGGGAAGAGAAACATTCTCTGTTTTATTCATTCAATAAGACTCAAAATGGACTCAAATCAATTTGAGAATGCAATATTGTTGATTTATCGAATTGAGCATTTAGAATTACCCACAAAAATTTCTAGAAATGGCTAGCAAACTTGTGATTTGGATTAGATACCAATTACCATGTACAGATGAACGCACAAATGTATTCATTTGTGTCAGAAATACAATATAGATACCTACAGTTTCAATTAGATGCATTCACTATCTTCTTACTCACAACTATGGTTGTAATGATTGTCGTATATGAGTTTTGATGTTTGAACATCAACAAGGAAAATAAGAAATCAAGGTTAATAGATTCCCATGGTCTTGTTGAAACAACAAGTGTTGTATATATGTCCAATATCTTCCTACTCGCAACTATGATTATAATGATCGTCATATATGAGTTTCAATGTTTAAATGTCAACAAGCCAAATAACATATCTATGTTAAGTTAGATTCCCATGGTCTTGATGAAACAATAACAGTTGTATATATGCCCACTTTGTTCTTTGATTGTTTGACATACCAAATAAAAGACTTAATGCGGGTCTAAATGCCATTGTGAATATAAAACACCATAAGTACTGCTAAAATTTAACCAATGTTTTGGTGACTCTAACAAGGTCACCTAATTTGAGTTAGAGTGTCTCGCATATGAACTTGTATGAGTTTCAATGTTTAAATGTCAAACAATCAATGAACAAAGTGGGCATATATACATGAAACTGTCGGCCTTTAACATGAAACCCTAATGAATATCAAAAAATAAATACAAAACCCTAATACCAACAGCAGAGCTGTAAAAATGATCTAAAAATTCATAAACCCTTTTGGAAATCCTTCATTTCAAGGCTTTGAAAACTCAGTAAACCAAATCACTATAGAAGTATGAACTAGAAATATCTCTACATACCAAATTAAGAGAGTTGTTTCCTTAAAAACCTAGCGGAGGAGGGAAAGGAAGGATGTCAATGCCTTAGCCGCTTTGTAGAGATGGTCGTTGGCTCAGACACTTTGCAAAAGTGAACAATGTCGTTGCCTCAACCGCTATGCTAAAGTGAAGAATGTCACTACCTCAACCGCTATGCAGAGGCAAAGTGAAGAATGTCGATGTCTCAGTTGCTCTGCAGATAAATCGTCGATGCTTTCCGCTTTGTAAAAGTGAAGAATTTTAGTGCCTTCCACTAGTGAAATTCCCTAAAATGCGGACACCAAATAAATTTATTTTGAATGCAGACCCAATGAGTTTTACAAAACGGGGGTTGAAAAAACTGGAATTTGGCCCTCAAATTCCAATTCCACCTTTTCAAGTGGAAGATGTAAATGCTCATTTTGATCCAAAATGAGCATTGACATCTTCCACTTCTATTTCCATGTTGCACTTCCAAACTGAGGTTTAGACGGAATTGGAAATTGCAAATGGTAATTCTGGTCTAATTCCCACTACCAAACGGGCCCTAAGAGTTGATAACAATTCATAATCTATGAAAGGAAGGAAGAAATATTCAACTCCATTTTTAGCCCTAGGCATAGGTGAGTGGAAATTATATTTTCCTATGAAAATTAATTGGAATTTTTTTTAAATGGGCACATGGGTTTTGGGATTCTCCTTTTTTAAACATGTAAAAGGTAGAGGTTTAAAGTAGGAGACCTAGGTCATGTCATTTAGAGTTTTATCTACATGACATTGGTAAGTTGATGAATTTTTTCGTACATTTTCTATCTAAGAATTGTCGATAAAGTTATAATTAGTGTTTATGTTTACAAGTAGTGTGTGAATAATAGGTTTGTGGTGGAAAATGGGGGTAGTGGGTTATTATGGAGGAGCTAACAGAAGAAACCCTTAGCTCAATACAAGAGAGGTATGTAAAGACATATGTCACACTATTTGGAGACACATCTACATGACATTGTTAACTTGATTAAATTTTATTGTATTTTCTACCCAGGAACCATTGATTAAATTTTAACTGATGCACTATGTGAATATAAATTTTATGGCGGTGATGGGAAATAGTGGACTATTGTGGAGGAGCGAATAGAAGAAACACTTGACTCGCTACCAAGAGGTATGCAATATTGATCGATGTTGGCCTTATTGCCTTTTTGTAGGGACTGTAAGTAGAGATTTAGACATTTTTTCTATTTCACCCCAAAAATCCCTAGATTAGTTTTTAGATTGTAATGAACCTAGTGAAATATAATAATTTTGGGGGGGTTTAATTGTAGGCATGCATATTAAATATTTTTTATGGCCATTTGATAAGTATTTTATACTAAGGTTAGTAGCTAATCTCCATACAAATACAATGATTATTTTGGGTATAATTGTAGGCATGCATATAAATATGTTCATAGACATATAGTAAGTATGTTATACAAAGAAGATTAGCTAATTTGTGTTTTTATTAAAAGAGCATGATTAGGAATCTTGATAGTAGAGCCTAGTATGTGTGAAAGTTTTGTACTTTGTAACTTATTTGAAGTGCAATGTAATTCTTCTATCCTTAGTTTCTTTGAGCTACAACAAACTTGAAAACCCTACAACCCTAAGGACACTAGTCCTAAATTAAGTGGAAAACAATTCGTTGATCACTACTAAACACTTTTCAAAGAATATTAGTATAACCTATGAAGGGTTTTGGTGTAATTTTTCCAACTTGAATAAGGTTGTACTTTATACTCTTATTGCAATTTCATAAGCATTTGACAGATTTATTTGACCAATAGAGTAGAACATAAATGACATGTCACCATTTTCTAATCCTTCAATAGTACAAATATACATGATTAGCATAATTCCTTATCATTTGGTGAATCCCATCTCATGTATTATAGAAACAAATGTTGAATTCTACCATATGCTCATGAATATAAGTTGTAATGGTTGTCAAATATTTAACTCTATAATAGATTATTTGACCTATGCTTAATTTGTCTACACAAATCATGATGCAGTTGATCCCATGTAGTGATAGAATTTAATGCCAAGCACTTGAAAAAATATAGTGTTTTATATTTTAATTTGGTGCCACCAAAATTCTAATTGCAACATTCTTTGTTCTGATATTAAGGACAACATATAGAGTTCTCACATCCTTGATGTGTTAAAGAGGTGTAATTTGACCTTCTCTCATAAAAAATGTGTTTCTTTAGAGGGAATCCATTATAATATCATCATGTTTCCACATGTTAATTAGGTTTCCTCATTTGAATGGTATCAATTTTTAACTTCTATGTATGATTGGCTAAGGATAAGAGGTTTTTTAATGATAAAAATATGTTGAAAAGGCCTACAAAGAGGAGTTGTTAAAAGATTTCTTATTAAAATGTAATGATACATTTTTTTTCTCTTCCTCCTCTATTAGGTGGGGAGAATTGTGAAATTTCAAAAGGTTCAATACTTCATCTTGTCTAGATCTATCTCATTGCATGTTTATACTTAATCTATTTGGAAACCAAGATTAGAGTCACTAGGTATGTGTAAAATCACCTCTAGAGGTTGAAATCAATATAGAACTCATTGAAGGGATTAAAAAATGAAATTATAATAAACTAGATGAAGCTCATAGTTCTACTAGCTATGTTCAAATATTGTTGTCACTTGGATTTACACCACTGGTAAGCATCTAGCTTAACAATCCAATGGTGGAAGGAAACATTTTAGGGTATTTGGATTGCATATAGATTGACATGAACTCTACAGAGATTTGGTTCCCTTGCTACAATTAACTAAAATAAACTAACTATTTGTGATTCATAAATAAAATAGGATGAATGACTTTGAATGATTTTAAAATCTAGGTGATCACACAGTAGTTTGTCTCACCTTTCCCCATGAAGAAGATGTGTGTGGATGAAATCTACACATACTAAGTGTCTTCGCATGAATAAAGGTCTTCACACGAAATACCCAAATTACTTTATGTGAATCAGATGGCACATACTAGTGTCTCAATAGGTCCTAATGGGTCCTAGGATTTCTTAAGTGGTCCTAAAAGAGAGAGAGATAAACATGGAGAAAGATAAACAAGCATAAATGTAGAGGAAAAAGAGATAGATAGAATATACAGAGATTACATCAAAGATGCATTCCTCTTTCAGTTTTATAATAATAAGCCAATGCGATGTTGCAATTTTTTTGTTCTCTACCAAGTGACCACTTTCATGTAGATTTATGTTGCATTGTCCTTTTATTTCTCACTTCCTTTCTTCAAAAAAATGCCCTTGAAAAATCAACATGAACCAAAATAATCTTATTTATCAAAAATTGCAAATTATCTTTGAATATGTTTTTTTTTAAATAAAATAAATAAGTTGTATTTATACCTGATTGGTCAATCACACCGAAAAAAATAAAATATGGTCGACACACTTTGTGCAAACACAGTTAATTAGAAAATGCAATGTCGATCATTATGTTATTATTTGTGCCAAACATGTTTAGGTAAATGGGTCTTCACACGAAGGCATATGTGTTTGGGAAAATTGGGTTCACACAAATTATTTTCCCTTGAATGCCCCTATTATGGTCTTCTCCCCCAAAACTAACCCATTTCTCAAGATTTCTGGCCTTTGAAGCTCTTATTCAAGGACCAAACAAGACAATCTTGAGAAACCCAAATGCAATATGGCACTACTCAAAACAAGCTTTTCAATGATTATGATTTTAATATATATTGACTTCATTATGACTTTCTATTTTTAGTTTTATTAAACATAGGTTTATGACCATTTACCAACTTCTATGTTCAACGCTTATGGAAAAATACTAAAATGAGTGAAATTTTTTTTTTAAAAAAATATCTAAACAATACGTATTTATGCTCTCTTTCTAACAAAAAAAGAAAATATGAATTTCAATATATACAGATCAAGTTAGCCATCTCTAAATGAACCTATGTCTAAATTATAGTTAATGTCACTACAAAACTTTAAAAACTAAAAAAAATCAACCAAATTGAATGAAGCCAATTGGATAAACTAGATATTGGTGTTACAAATCTAAAATTCCAAAGAATTACATTTTTATCCTTTTTAGAAAAAAAGTTATGCTAACCTAAATGAATGTGACTCTTTAAAAATGTTATTTTCTATACAAACTACTTTTTGAAGGAGATAGAAAAATGGATATAAATCAATTCTAATTTTCTTTTTAAAAAAATATGTTTAGAATCTACACAAACAATGCTGAAAATCACTAGTTTACATCATCTTCAAATTCCTAATGGTTTTGAAGGAGCATGTGTCTGAATGCAAAAAAAAATAAAATTCAAAATGTTTATTTTAGTGTCAAAGTTGGCAAAAAAGTGGAACACACTATTGTGAGACCACCCATGATCTATAGAGGTCATTGACCAAATTAATACTAAACACATCATATTATTTTTCAACAAAGAAAACATCAATGGGTTATTTGTTTCTACAAAACTTAAATGTTAGCATAATTGTGTGTCATTAATTTAAATAGCATGAATTTCTTTGTCAAATTATGTTTTTGACATTTTGGAGTGACAACAAAGTCAAACAAATTTATTTAGGCTTAGAAAATGTACAAGTTTACTTAAAAAAAACACTCTATGCATGAAATCATAGAAGCTCAATTTTAGAATCATATGAAACCATATGCATGCATGATGTTTGCATATTGGATGAATTTTGCAAGAGAGTGTACACACTAAAGTATATAATCTCAATTTTGGATTTCCATCAAATCATATGCATGCATGAAGAGTATAGTTCGCACAATAGGAAGAGTTTTTGAATTGTATTGGAAGGCCCCAAATAGTTAGGTTTTGTCTTTGCACCAACACTCACAATATGTATTATGTTTTCATTTCCTGGTTATGTAATTCTGACCCGTGTTATATTCAGGAGTTTGTTGGAGAATCGGTGCACTCACATATTTAGATTTGATTTCAATTATCAGGATTTTTATTCTAACATGTTTGATTATAGCACATACATGTTGTTCTTGTTTGCATGGCCTGCAATCTATAATTGTTTAATTTTCTCTCTCCATATTCATGTTTGTATTCAGTATTTTCATTTGAAAGAATAGTTTGATATTATAAACATGTTTTTCATTAAGATTATAAATTATTGAATAATATCAAATGACTTAAAAAAGCAAAATTTTCACTCTACAACTAGGGTTTAAAGTCTAAATTTCTCCCAGAGCCTCTCGCGCGTGTGGAAGGGACTGCCTTAATGGTGTCCATCTCACCTGGAGAAGTTAATGACATTAAATTCCCCTACCTTAATAGAGGCCATAAAGAGGAGGCTATTAAGGCTCTTATCAACGTCAGTTCCCCTAGCAAAGCCATAGATTCTTGCAGTGATCTTCCTAAGGCAGCGGTCAACTTGGTGGTTCTAGAAGTAGCAGACAATTTTGTTGTTGTAGATGGAGAGTAGAAAATCCCAGGGATGCCAAAGTCCTTCAAAGAAGTTGTCCAGGATGAGAGGGCATTTCCAGAGGGGGTTCTTTTCATCTCAACAGTCGACAAAGCCATAGAACCAGTCGCAGGAGCTGGAGGTAAGATTTTGGTACCCCCCAGGATGGTTATCAAACCTAATCCACAAATGCTTTCTGTGATAGAATTGGAAAAAGGTAGACTAAGAGACACCACAATTTTTTTCACTGTTGTTGATGTTTCGAGAATTCCTTCTAGGGATTTTCTTAATGACTGGTTTCAGCATGTTTGGAGCCATAGACTAGGGTTTCAGTTCTCTTATTGCAGAATGGTTCAGAAAGGTTTATTCATTTTGTTGTTTTGTGATTCCAAGGCCCAAAAGGCTATAGTGGATAAGAGATACTAGAAAGTTGATCCCTTTGAATTTAGAGCCATCTCATGGTCACGAAAAGCCTTGCACAGTGAAGTCCTCACCCTGTCAAGCCCTAGGTGGATTGTGGTTGGGAATATCCCACTGTATTTACTCAACCTCATTCTGCAGACCCTCAAACTAGTCGACAAAGTATTGAGAGTCGATTGCTCCAATGTTCTTATCCCCCAAATGGATATTAGGGTTCTTATTTCCCTCAAACTAGGTGTTGACCTCCCTGAAACCCTACAGTTTGACCTTGGTGGTTCTCCATCCATTTGCCCTGTTACTTTTATGGGAGGGGTTAATAGCTACTATTTGTGTAGGAAGGAAGGGCATAAGAAGTAGGATTGCCCCATTTTGAGTAAGAGAGCTCATGCTTTGGAGCAGTAGATTGATTCCTCTAAACCCGATTCTGTTTCTCCCCCCAACCTACTATTGTGCCCGCCCCCGATCTCAATAATGGAGTTGAATCCAATAGCTTGTAAATAATTCTTCCTAGCAACTAGCAACAAGACTCAGTGACCATTTTTGCAACCCTTGAAAAACTCAAAGGGCAATTCAAGCCCCCCCCTGCACCCCCCAGCCACCTCTTTAGCTTTTGAAGTTCTTAAGGATTTACCGCTGACAAAGGACCTAGATTTTGGGTTAAAACGTACTACTAGACCGGAGGCTCCTAAAACCAGGACTAAAAATGCACAACAGATAGCACTAGAGAGGATTCAATCAAAGGCCTCTATGATGAAATCTAACCCTAAGTAGAAGTGGAAGATATATTCTGTCCCTCTTCCGGGTAAAGAGCTTGTTTCTGGTCCACCTCCCACCCTGTTGACCCCAGTGGAAAGGACTGGTAGCCCTAGCAATTTTTTGCTTCCCCATGTTTCCCCCATTGAAGAAACTCTTCTAGAGACTACTCTTTCTCCCTCAGGTATCTCAAAAGATCGCTCAGTTTTTGTGATCCCTCCCCCCCTCCCCCCTCACCTCCCCCCTCCCCAGATTCTAGGAAGTCTCCCTCTCAGAGGAATAGGGGGAAGATGCCACCATCCTGTCCACCATCTGAGATAGGTTTGGAGGTGGAACAAAAAGAAGGTTTAGGCCTTGAAGAGGGAGAGATAGTATCAGATCAATTGAGGAATGAAGCTTCAGGGATGTTTATCTTCTCTGCCTCTAATCTGGATAAGGAAGATAGGATAAAGAATTTGGATGGAAGAGGTAACACCAAAAGGAAGAGGAGTAGGCCTCCAAATGTCAGTGGCAATGCTAAGCCGTCCAAGCTTCATAAGAAAGGTATCACCCAGTGCTTTCAAAATTTCAAGGCTCCCTTGGAGCCCAATGCCTGATGTTCCCATGATAGTCAATTGTGCCTCCTGTAATGTCAGAGGACTTGAATCCTCAGACAAGAAATACATTGTTAAGATTTTTTTACACCAAAATAGGGCCACTGACTTCCTTATGTTGAAAGAAGTTAAAGCAATAGGTTTCTCATTAGACATTGCCCTTAGGTGCATTTGGAAAGATGTGGATGCTTTCTCCACCAACCATCAAAAGGGGAGAGGGAGAACATTAATCCTAGTAGGACCTAGGTGGAGGAAGAAGGTGCAGAGATGGGGATCCTCTCCCTATAATAGAGTAGCTTGGTTAATTGTGGAAGATGAAGGCCAATCCTTTGGTATATGCTCAGTTTATGCCCCCAATGAGCATAAATCTAGGATCAACCTATGGAATTGGATCTCTGAACTGGATAACATTCCCTGGATCATTGCAGGAGACTTCAACATGATTGAGAGGGCTCAAGATAAAGTAGGAGGCATGAGATTTGAGTGGAAAGGTAATGAAATGAATTTTTGGAATAGGATGGTTTCCAAACTAAACCTATTTGATCCCCTAGTAGGCAAAAAGGAAGACTCTAAAGGCATTTGGTTCACTTGGTCCAATTTCCAAAGAGGAGACAAGAGGATTTACTCCAGACTAGACAAATTTTATATCAACAAGCACCTTCTTAGTTGCCCCCCCCAGCCAGATGAAAATTGTGTCAAATTTTACCCTTTCTCCCTTTCAGACCACCACCCCATTGTTTCCACATTTCAGCTGATAAATGGACAGGTCCCTACTTCGGATAAGAAAACAAGATTTTCCCTTAATTGTTCCCTTCTAAAAGACCCAGATGTGTTAGTAGCAGTCAAGATTATAGCCTGGTTCAATGATAATATTTCCCAACATGACTCGGAGGCTGATAAGTGGAACCAGACCACCAGATCATGGTAGGAGATGCTTAAGGTGGTAGGGAGGAAAAGAGCCAAAGATGACAGGTGGAGAGAAGTTAAGTTAGTGGAGGAATTGCAGGCGGCCGAGGCCCAAATCCAAGATGACCCCTACACTCCTCATCACCTAGAGACAATCATGCATTGTAGAGACTCACTATGGTAGCTTCAGACTGTCAAAACTAAAGGAACCAAGATTAGAGCCATAGCCAATTAGATTAATCTAGCCGACAAGGGTTCAAAATTCTTCTTTCAAACTCTCAAAAAGAAAGAAGCTAGAGATAAGATTACGACTATCAGGGATGAAGATAGAATTATCTCTAAGCAAGAGGGGATAGTAAACACATTTGCTAAATTTTATAGAGAGCTATTTACTTCAGAAGATTCTAGTGGCATAGAGGTGGCCAGGCAGAAGATCAAGAGTATTGTCCCAAGGAGAATTAGTGAGGAAGATGCAGAAGTGTTGGGGAAAGAGATCTCTCTCAATGAAATCAGAGGGGCTATTCTAGGTATGGCCAATGACAAAGCTCTAAGATTAGATGGACTCACTGTTGAGTTCTATAAGTGCAACATAGACTGGATTTGTTAGAATATCTACAATACCTTTCAAGAGGTGGTTGAAGTGGGTACCCTTGGCCCCTCCTTTAATGCAAGTCTCATTAAACTAATTCTCAAAGAAGGGGACAAACTTTTGATTAAGAATTGGAGGCCCATCACCCTACTAAATGTAGGATATAAGATTATAGCCAAAACTCTTTCTATCAAGCTAGTGAACATCCTCCCTAAAGTGGTTAATAGCACTCAAACAGGATTTGTAAAGGGTAGATACATTCTAGAGAACTTGCTGACCTATTGGGAAGCTCTAGACTGGGCCAAGGCATCTGGAAAAAACTGCTCTATGCTTCTAATTGATTATGAGAAAGCCTATGATAGAATAGAGTAGAAATGTATACTCTGTATGATGGAAATCCTAGGCTTCCCAAATCTATTCTGCAAGATGTTCTCTACCCTACTAGTTGGGGAAATGGCAGCAATAGAGGTTAATGGGGTAAGATCAAAATTCTTTGAACTTACCAGATCTATAAGACAGGGTTGCCCATTAGCCCCTTCACTTTTTTTCATAGCAGCAGACTCTCTTCACTACCTTCTCAAAGATGACTCCCTCTCTCCCAGGATTAAAGGCATCTCCCTCCCCAATGGACAAGAAGTCTCAAATGTACAATTTGCAGATGACACAACAATTATAATTAGTATTGATGAAGATAACATGACCCTACTCATGGATAAACTGGGGATATTCTATCAGGCCTCAGGCAATAAGATATCAGTCACCAAATCCATAATGCTAGGTTGTTCCTAACATCCTCCGAGCTGGTGGAATAAATTTGGTTTTGAATGGGGAGGACCTAAGCATGTTGTCAGATACTTAGGCATACCTTTTGCGGTTGACCCTAATATCAATGAAATGTGGGCTTGGATTAAAGACAAAATCCTCTCTAAGCTTAACAAGTGGAATAGCCACCTCCTTTCCTTCCCTGAGAGAGTACAAGTGTGCCAAAAAATTATGTCCTCCTACCCAGTGTACTTCTCCTCTGCATGGCTCTTCAACCACTACCAGTTCAACCAAATCCAAAAGCTCATCAAAGACTTTCTTTGGTCTGATGGCAAAGGAAACAGGAAGACACATGTTGTTTCCAGGGAATAGTGCACAATGGACAAAAACTGGGGAGGACTGGGGCTCAAAGATTTGAAAACACAAGGTTATACACTAGTAGTGAAATGAATTGCTAAAACAGTAGTGGGTGATGAACCATGGAAGGTACTTATTAGGAACAACTTGCTAAGGGCACACCCTGCAAAACACAAACACTAGTGTGGCCTCTACTATTCAGGCATATTGGGATTGAAGTGTAGAACAAGGGTCTATGGTTTGAATGTGTTCAAAGCCATATGGAAAATCTGGGGAGTGGCTAAACATTTTATCAACACCTCAAGTCCTATGGAGAACGGTGGGCAGATTTGTGGAGACAGGTCTGTATGGTGGAACCTCTCAATTAATGGTAAGCCTCTGGCCTTGCTCCAAGGCTTCTCTGCAAGGAAGTGGGCAGAAAAAGGTATCAAAACCTTTGGTGATATTCTTTGCGAAGGGAGTGTGATTTCATGGGACCACCTAGCCTCAAAATTTAATCTCCTAGATACGCAGAAAAGAACCTATGTTGTGCTCACTTTGACCCTCCAATCTATAGGAAATTTTTCCTCATGTTGTTCCCTTGAAAATTTCTCCTATCAACTCACTTGGTCTGATGCATCCCCCCTCCAATTGATCAAGAGAAAGCTTCTTTACCAGTAGATCACTGTCATCCCAGCCATCATTAGGCATGCTAATAATAAGTGGAACCTAAGTATCCCCTCCCAAGATTGGAACAAATACTTTTCTGCCCTTTGGTCAAGGCCTGTGGAACCTAAGATCACTTGTTTCTTATGGTGTCTATTCCTGCATAAGCTCCCTTTCAAGAAGCCAGGGGGTGAACCTAACCCATGCTCAGTCTGTAGGAAGCCAGAATCTATCCATCATGTATTCTTTGATTGCCTCTTTGCTTTTGAAATTCAGAAAATGTTTGGTATCAGTTTCAATAAGCATTTTCATGTGTTGAACATTATTTCTGGAAACATCAACAACAGCAAGTTTTGCAATGCTTTATGGACTATTCTTTCTTCAATTATATTATGGGCTATTTGGAAGGCTAGGGATGATGATGTGTTTGTAGGGAAGGACCGAAATCTTACTGAGTCTCTCAGGAGACTCACATACACTAATATCTCCTTGCAGGTCATGGCAGTGATAAAACTGAAGGAAAGTAAGTTCCTCCAGATCCTCCAAGATGGCAGGGGCACCATTGAGAAAAGGGACATAGCACACAGTTACACCTCCAGGAAAGAGGATACAGTCTTCAGCAACTACCTCACAGAATTCCATCTGAAAGTGGAAGAAGAGAGAGCAATTATGATAGACATGGCAGCCAACGCTGTAGGGGCCAGGATTGATCCCATATTTGGTGCTCACGAGATCATAAGCTACATTGTTGTTTCACCAGACTCCAACGAATCGGATGCAAATCATAATGCTCCTGAAGAATGATATGCATAGAATCGTAGTATTAATATAGCA
The DNA here is from genome assembly GCA_027943335.1 of Chamaecyparis obtusa. Taxonomy (NCBI): domain Eukaryota; kingdom Viridiplantae; phylum Streptophyta; class Pinopsida; order Cupressales; family Cupressaceae; genus Chamaecyparis; species Chamaecyparis obtusa. The sequence continues at coordinate 833,162 of BSBK01002831.1, read as the reverse complement.
AGTTTATAATGTATCTACTGAGTTGACAACTATAATTTTTTGAATAGTTTTTTTTATTTGGTTGTAACACTATTCAGCCCCCTGTAATCACTTTTAACTCTGATGTTTTAAAACTTTATAAGCAATAGAAAAAAAAAGATTATAAATTATTTGTATGAATTTAATATTTTATCTAAGATGAACATATGTATATGAATAATTTATATTTTTAGATATCAATTTCTACACATAAATATTTTATGGATAAATATAGTTTATTTAATCATAGATCGTAATGAATTTTACAATGTACTTGTACTAGAAACATGGAAAGTGGAAATTCATTGAAGTGCACTTTATATTTAAGAGGATTTTGATAGATTTTTTTAATCCACAAAATAGATACACAAAGGCAACACAAATAGTAAAATTCACTTCATGTGAATTTAAGGGATTTTTTTATTACTTTCAAGGATACACAAGAGAGTGGAGACTTCTAGAGAACATGCAAAAGAGAAAAGGAGAAACACAAGTGGTTCATGGGCGATAAAGAGAATAAATGAAGCTAGAGGAGCACATGAAGTGTAGGATAGAAGAAGATCAATATTGTTTATGAAATAATACTCGTGCAACATGCACAATTTGGATGTGAATTCTAAAATTTATAAACTCATTAATCCACATAAATACATATATCACCACGTGTCATGAAAAATACATATTAAATCAAAGAGGTTACAAAGGAACACAAGACTTACATAAAAATAAAAGAAACTAACCTACAATGATTACTATTGCTATTACTACCATTTCACTTCAAGATATTGAAAGTATCTCTTCACAAAATCTATCTTTCTTTTTAAAGACATAAATTAAAATAATAATAACATACTTATCTTTAATGAAACATATGGAAAGTACATGAAGGATATCAAAATTTAAATGGGAAAATTCATACTTCATAACAAAACAAAATCAAACTTGGATAAAAAATGGCAATGTTACTTCCATAATAAATAACTTCTTTTGTGGACTGCTTGCGAAAATGCGAAAAATTAGACTTCAAAGGAAAATAACTTTACAGAATCGTCAGGTCAAGCTAGGACTTATTCATCATGACCTAGTGAAAGCCAAAAATCTGGATTATGCCTCGACGAAACTGTCTTCCAAGCCTGCTCAATATTCGGATACCAGATATTCTAGCCCGGAAAAGGATTTCACCAGTTATTGTTTTAATTGTTGGCAATATGGGCACAAACATACAGACTACAAACTTAGGGATGTCCATCATCTCCATCCAAATTATGATCACCTCAATGAGTTCATTGTGAAGCAGAAGGCAAAAAGTCTACAGGATGCTCAGCAAAATGAGCAATCTAAGGGCAAGATCATCGCTTCACATGTTAATTCAGGTAATCCCCCGAACAATGGTTGCAAAGAGCATATCGCTAAGAAATCTGATAAGTGTTTAGCAATTAAAACTAGGGTTTTGGAACCCAGTTCTAAAAACCATACTTCCAGTGGCTATTGGTTCCAAAACAAGATTATGGAGCTAAAGGTTTTCTCTGTCAAATCACTGGATGCACAAATGAATTTTTTTGCCAAAACCAAGTATGTGAATTTAAAGAAAAATAATTCAAAGATGGTAAGGGAAAAGTTTATTGGGTAGGTCTCACTTCAAGCTAACTCCAAAGTGGGGAAAGATGGAGTGGCACCTTCTCAGAACCCTACCACTCATAGTTTGTACAAACCCTATCCATGGCTATCAGAAAGTAAGTAGTATGATCACCCCAGGACCGTAAAGGCTCTATCATCCAGGACATCTCTGGCCAAATGCCCCTATGAACCTCTATCTACTGTGAGGGGAGGAGGATTGATAGAGACTAAGGCACCTTCCGGTGGTGGCAGATCAAGAAAAGAGGAATGGCACATGGTCAAAGGCAGGAAAATGGTAAAATCTTCTCCTATAAATCACAATAACAGTAGTATTGCTCTTAAAAATTCTTTTGAAATTCTAAGCAGGGATATTAACCCTAGTAAAAAACCTACGCACTTAGTAAATCATTAGAGTAGTAGGGTTTTGGGAGGGGGAGTAGCTTCCTAGGGGAAATCACATCTGGAAGGTGAACCTGAACAACCCGATATGAGAAATTCCCCCATTCCCCTGTCCAAAACTCTAGGCATGGCACATAGAACTTGTAAGGATTTTAAAGATCTAGCTTTTATTCATAGATCCCCTAATGCTTACAGCCCTCCTCATCGAAGGAAGGGAAATATGGGTTAATGAACAGGAAGTCATATAATATGGTTAAACCCTATAATGAGGGTAATCTGTCTCATGATAAGTGTAATGATAGCATTTACACCCCACCACATAGGCGTGTAGCTAACCATAGCCATTAAACACTTTCAAAATATTGTAATCATGGTCCTAATCATCTTAGGATAACATTGGATGAAAAATACATTGTTCAAAATCAGCATGTTTATGTAGAAACAGGTGTCATATGCAAATGGATGGGTACAAGTGCCCTTTTAGAGGATACAATCAAAGGTTTGGCATTGCTTCTTCCCCCGGAGGTAAGTACTACTATCATGACAGATAACTTTATTTTTGTAGATTGCAAGAGTAGTAAGCTCAAAAATGATATTTTAGAGATAGGTTATCTAAAATTCAGAGATATTCCCTTTTTTGTATGCTCGTGGTTTCCCTTTTTTAATCCAATAAAAGTATCGGATTTCCAAGTAGAAAAAGCTATTTTATTAAGAAATCTGCCATTAGAATTTAGTCATCCAAAAATCATTAAAAATATAGGCAATAGAATCAGAATTTTTAAAAGGATAGTTATAACTAAACATAGCAAAATAGATGTGATTATCATAATTAATTTAAATTATCATGATAATTACATTCCTCCCCTTCAGCTGTGTTTTAACTCTAATTCCATAATTATAAACCCCCAGATCTTAGATAACTACATAAAAGATTCTGAGAAAGGAGGAAATCCTTTCTCACTTACTCTTAGAAATTGCTCAGATTTTCAACATGGCACAGATAATAGAATAAAGGTAAACTTCTTAAATAACAAAGGGGGTTTTGAAATCCTGAATAATGAAGAGGAGTATTCTAAGACTCCTCCTCCCAATTTGTATAAAATCAACACTCCGATTATAAATGACACTCCTCAAGACTCATCCAATGCCCATACTTCTTTAAGGAGGATAGAAACCAAGAAAACATTGAGCCTGAACATGGAAAATATAACTAAGAATGATAAACAAAAAAGTTTGGACTATGGCTGTAAAATTAATAATACAAACAAATCAATACCCGATCAACACCCAATTAATTTTCCTATGGTTAAACTAATAAACCCCCAAATATCTGAAGCAATGCTTCCAATAAATAATAACCCAGCTAACATTATAAGGCAAGAACCATATGAAAAATTCAATAGGGAGAGTAAATCAGAACAAATAGAACTTGGAACAAATAATAATAAAATTTGTGTTCAAGATGAAGGTAATAGGACTAAACCACCAACTAACTTGATTTTGAAGCCGGAATGTGCTGATGCAGTAGAATTAGTTGAGCAGGTAAACAGAACAGAAGAGGAGGTGAATCAAATTATTCATTACTTAGGAAAATCACTAACGGACGAACTCATGGACATGTTTCTTGACGAAATTTGTGACTTCGATGAACTAAAACTCCAAAAGGAAATACTAATTAAACAAATTCGGGAATGCATCCTAGAAGAAAATAAGGAATAGAATAATAGTCTGAATCAGCATCTCCTTCCCTCTTCCCCGAAAAAGGAAGCTTCAGAAATTGCACTTTTGGATAACCCTGACAAAAATTCAGACCAATCAGATAAAAAAATCAGTCAAGAAGCTATAGACAGGCATAACGCAAAAGAGAAAAATATAAATGATAAGGAAAACTTAAATATGCCTACCTGTGTTAATGAGAAGGAACTAGCTGTTTATATTCCTCTAGAGCTAGAAGCATTAAATCTAGATTTGGCATGAAATGATGTAGATATAGTGGAAATTTATGGCAAGGAGATCATAGATAGAGATGTACCCCTAGATTGTTCCTTAAATGAGCAAAAAAACTCAAACAACCAGGTTAATTCTATAATAAGGTATGATGGAGAAACTACTTTGGTTAAAGAAGCAATAGAAGGCCTTTTCAGGATCACTAATGAAAATAGAGAATTAGGCATAGCCATAAATAGAGGTAGTTTAAGTACACCCAATATTAATAAACTCAAAAAGAAAAGAGGTAGGAAGTCAGCTGTTGAGTTGAGAACGTTGGATGGTAATGCAGGTAACCAAAAAAAGATAGCGGATATTCTGAACACAGGGAAGGGGAAGTTCCTTCCCAAAGAACAATGAAAGTCACTACTTGGAATGTTAGGGGTCTAAATGCCCCTAACAAACAATGATTAATCAAAAGATATTTAAGAAACTTTGACTTTGAAATCATTATGTTACAAGAAACTAAGCTTAATAAAGATGAAATTAACAAGTTTAGTAAAAGACTAGGTATATGGAAGTCAGAATATGTCCCATTAGTAGGCCTCTCTAGTGGTTTGGCAGTCCTATGGGATCCCCGTAAAGTAATGGCCCAACTCACACACATTAACGATAGATGGATGACATTAACAATTAATAGCCTAAAATTTGATTTAAAATTTTACCTGATCAACATATATGGGCCAATCCCTAATGAGGAAAAAAGAAAAGTTTGGATGGAAATACAAAATCTTCTAATTGAAAAATGAGAACATCCCTTCATCATTATATTTCACAATCTCATAAAGACTTTAGCAAATGGGCTGAGGTTAATCATCTAATAAGCATAAATACTATTAATGGAATCTATACTTGGAATAATAGAAGAGCGGGCTTCAGCTACATAGCTGAAAAATTAGATAGATTCTTTACTAGAACTAATTCTAAAAACTTTAATCAAATAGTCAGTGCAGAGATACTTCCTGAAGCAGGATCGGATCACTTCCCTGTTAGGCTTACCATAACAGAAAATTCTAAACCCTCGAGGAATTGATTTAAATTTTAATTTATGTGGTTCCAAAATCCAAAATACATAATCCTTCTTGAGGATTGGTGGAAACAAACCTTGGTCAAAGGATTGAAAATGTTCTTCTTAACAGCTAAATTAAAAATTATTAAAAACAAAGCGTTAGAATGGAATAAGAATCACTTCAATGACATATTCGAAGAGAAAACCAAGGTAGAACAAGAAATCTCTGACCTTAACAAAATAGTAATAGAACAAGGTATGAACGATCTTAGTTACCATAAGGAAAAAGAGTTGATGGCTAGATACAATGATATCCTTCTCAAAGAAGAAATCTTCTGGAAGCAAAAATCCAGGGAATCTTGGCTTAAGGAGGGCGATAGTAACACTAAATTCTTTCACAATACAACTAATTTTAAAAGAAGCATCAATAGAATAACCAAAATTAAGTCAGCTGAGGGACTTATTGTTGAGGATCCTATACAAATCTCAAATGTACTAATGAATTTTTACAACTCCCTACTCAACACTACAGAAGCTTCTGACCTTCATGCCCAAAATGAAATGCTTAAAGCTATTCCTAAGCTGATTACGGATTCTGACAACAAAATGATGAATAATAAGCTCTCAATAGAAGAGGTCAAAGCAGCAGTGTTTCAACTACATCCGGATAAAGCACAAGGCCCAGATGGTTTCCAAGCTGGCTTCTTCCAAAAATGTTGGCATTTCGTTGGAGAAGAAGTATGGCAAGCTGTAGAAGCTACTAGAAATTCAGGATCTTTATTAAGTGAAATTAATAATACCTTCTTTACTCTTATTCTGAAGAAAGACGAGTGTTCAGAACCAGGGGATTTCAGACCTATCTCCCTTTGTAATACCATATACAAGATCCTATCAAAATGCTTAGCTAATAGAATCAAATCCATCCTTCCAATGATTATCTCGGAAGAGCAGATGGGCTTTGTAGCAAATAGATCAATTCTAGATGGTATTATTATAGCGCAAGAAATAGTCCATACCACATAGATAACAAAGGAACCTAGTATGTTAATGAAAATTGACATTCAAAAAGCATACGATAAAGTAGATTGGAGATTCCTGTGCAAATGTATGGAAGCGTTTGGTTTTTCTAAACAATGGATTAATCTTATCTTTAATTGCATCTCAACTCCCAGGATTTCTATTCTTGTCAATGGTACCCCGGAAGGTTTTTTCAGTATATCCAGGGGCATTCGGCAAGGAGATCCATTATCCCCCTTTCTATATGTCATTATGGCAGAAGCATTGGGGAGATCAATTACTAAGATTCATTTAGAAGGGAAAATCTTGGGATTGAAAGCCGCGGAAAATGTGCCCAATATAACTCACCAACAATTTGCGGATGATACGATTTTACCTGGATTAGCTAGCAGACAGGAAGCGAGTGCCTTCAAAAGCATTCTAAGTTTTTATGTGAAAGCCTCAGGTCAACATGTCAACCCTTCTAAGTCAGAAATTTACTTTATTAACACTATCTCAAAAATTGAAAGAGAAATTTGTGGTATAATGGGATATAAAATTGGCAAATTTCTGTGTAAATACTTAGGTATTGATCTGGATACAGGTCTCTTATCCTCCAAATTATGGCAACAAGTCATATCCAAAGTTCAAAACAAGAAAAGCTCATGGAAAGGAAAGTGGTTAACTAAAGCAGGTAGAACAACTATGATTAAATCTATCCTTTCAGCCATTCCCACGTATCATTTGTCGGTCCTTCCCCTCCCAATTTGCATCAAAAAGGAATTAGACAAAATTCTTTGAGAATTCTATTGGCAAGGTCCTTCTGAGGAAAAAAAAATTGCCCTTATCAAATGGGATACTCTATGTAAACCGATTTCTAAAGGGGGCCTAGGCATTAAAAATCTATTATGGCAAAGCCAAGCCCTCGGGGCTAAACTTATATGGAGAATGTTCAGAGAATCAAGCAGTAAGTGGGCATCAATTTTATTACATAAGTACATCCTTGATGCGGATCCCATCAACATCTTCAAGTCTCAATCACATGTTAAGGGCTCACGGATATGGAATTTTATTAAGGACTGTAGAGGGATTATCAGCAAATTCCTTTCTTGGGATGTAGGAGCAGGAGATCAAGCTTTATTTTGGGAGGATTTGTGGGCAGGCTGTCCCTCCCTTAACAAACTAGGTTTCTCCAAGGAGTTTATGGAAGAATGCAAAAGAGTCATTGGCCCTTACCTTAAGGACTACCTAGGCAAGATGGAAGACAATAAATGGAATATTGCAATTATAATAGAGGATGTTTGGCCAGAGAAGAACAACCTCCTTACAATCTTAAACGATAGAGAAGTAATTCTTAAAGATAGACCAGATACTTTAATATGGATAGGATCTAACAACGGAAAATACTCTGTTAAGGAGGGTTACAATGCAATTATTAAGAACCAAAATATGGATAACATCGATATACCTTTGAACCTTTGCTGGAACAAATCCTGCCTCCCTAAAGCTGGATTGTTCTTATGGGTGGCATTACAAAATAGAATTCTTACTACAGATAGGCTTAATAAATTAGGATTCGAAGGACCATCTAGATGCCCGCTATGCGAAAACCATTATGAGGATGCCAATCACATTCTCCTTAATTGTCCTTTTTCTCAAAATTGTTGGAATTGGCTCCATCAAAGTTTAGGATGGAAATCTGATTCTCATTGTGATTTAATCAGCAACCTTAAAGCATGGTCGTCTCTATATAAAGACAATCTCTTCAAGGACATATGGACAATAGCACCTTCTATATTAGTATGGGAATTATGGAAAGAAAGAAACAAAAGGATTTTTATAGACCAAAAATTAACTTGGAACTCAATAGCTAACAAGATAGAAGCATCCATCATAGAAATTACTAACAATAAACTCAGGGACAAACAGAGCTATGAAGATTCCTTTAAGAGTTGGGATAACAGAATCAGGTGCAAATGGCCAAAACTAGCTATCCCTCCCCTCTATGGTAAAGGGGGATCCAAAACTAAAACGGACAAAGCATCCTGTAAATGGATACCACCAAAAGCTGGTTGGTATAAACTCAACTTTGACGAAGCATCCTGAGGCAATCTTGGGGTAGCAGGTATAGGAGGGATCATCCGCAATTGGAAATTAGAAGTGATAGAAAAATTCTCAAGACCCATTAGCCCTACAACCAACAATATGGCCGAATGTGTAGCGGCATTAGAAGGGCTTAAATTATGCAAAAATCTTAACATTTCAAAAGTAATAGTTGAAGGAGACTCCCAAATTATTATCAACGCCATCCGCACTAAAAAAACTCCTAATTGGGTTTTAAATTCAAAAATAGAAGAGATTAATTTATTAATGGATAATATTCTCAATTATGAAATCAGACATACTTTCAGAGAAGGAAACACAGAGGCTGATAAGCTAGCGAATCTAGGTGCCAATGGAGTAATAACATTGGAATAGCATATATAATAGCTTAAGAGGTATTTTAATGATAAGGTTAAGGTAGAGACCTTACCCTGTGTTTACCTTAGTAGGAAGATTGGGAAACTGACTCTCCTATGAGGATACAGGATCCTCATATAGAGACATTCTAACCATAGGAACCCTTCTTACTTATAAGAATATAGGAACTCTTTGGGGAAGATAGCCTACCAAAGAATCATATGCGACCCTTAAATAATAATAAAGTAGTTTTTATCAAAGAATATGAGTAGGTTCGCAAACTTAGCCTTTTCCTTTTAAGACATTGTAGCTCCACATTCCTTTAATCTCTTATCCTTTTTAAATGCAATATTAAGTCTCTTGGCTAGTTTTAGCAAGAGAATGGAGAAAATTTTTAGCTCTGACCGAAGATAGACTGTAACTAACAATTTTGGTGTCTTTAGTTACTTTAAAAGAGTAGCATTATGTTAAGGAATAGTATATGCAAATTTGATGTATATACAATATCTACCTACAATTTTGATGAAAATACTATTTTCATGATTATGAGTACAATATTTTCATTTTTCCTTTCTGTCTCTCCCTAACATCTCCTTACTCAATGGTCGCATGATCGCATGCGGTTAGAAAGCCACATGCGATCATGCGACAAGTCTTTACTCTCTGTCTTCCTACCTTGCAAGACACCTCAGGCTAACCAAAAATTCAAACTGCTAGCCGCGGGGCCAGTCAGTAGTCAAGATTCAAACTGCTGGTCGCTATGGAATTTGAGACTCTTCATCTTCTTTTCATAGTATCTGTCAAGCCAAATCCATTGGGCTTCTCGGAGTCAAGTCATCATTCAAATTCAAGTAGAATTACTAACCCGATCTCCAACTGGCATTGATCCTCTCCTTCAGATGCTTTAAAATATTCAGCATGATCTCATGACTTTGTCTGCTATTGAGATGCACTCATCTTCTTGTTCCGCTAACTTACAGTCTTGTCGCATGATCGTATGACTCTTTTTCAACTCTTGCGATCATGCGACAACTTTAAATAAACTTATATTATATTTTTATCGCATCTGCGTTGTTAGCGTATATAGGTTCCCACTGACAATCTGCCAACTCAGTACTTTGTGGACCAATCACAGACTACCATACATGCTCGTGAAACATTTCGAACTCACCGCCTCTACTGACTTTACACTTGGAGGATCGGACGGATGGCATATAATCTAATGGGCTCACAAGATTCTACAAGATCATACGCCATCCGTCAATTTGGAATCTTAAGATGCGCTTAAAATTAGGGAGGCCCACCTGAATACATGGCAAGATCTTGTTAACTTGAAAAGCATCTTTGGTTACTTATGCTGTCGCATGATCACATAGCAATATTTTAATCCATGCAATCATGCGACCGCTTCATCATTGGTGCATCTGCACTATCAAGGTACGTGGGTCCCACTTGGTCTTCCATTGTCGCATGATCGCAAGAGTGTTCTCTCAGTCATGCGATCATGCAACCACACACCTAACTGGCTGCACTTAACATTAGGGAGGCCCACCATGCTACGTGTACAAATCCCACATGATCGCAAGACATCTTCCACACCATAGCAACAAAGTGGCATCCGTTGACCTTTAGCACGCCACACGGTATAAATGCCTTCAGACCCATTGGAACATGTGGTGAGATCTCGCATGATCGCAAGATATTTCTCTCAGTCTGCGATCATGCGACCACACCTACCACAGGGATTTATTTTCAACATCAAACCACACACCGTTTTCACTATTTGGCTTGTTGTGATTTGATGGATCATCCCGTATGCAATGAATGTATAAATTGACTCCTTAAGTCTCCATGATCCTATCAGTGAAAATGGTGTTCGATTTGATGTTGAAATGAGCCAGGTTGGGAATCCATGTGCACCAATCATAGAGTGGTCGCATGATCACATGGAATAAAATAATGCCTTGTGATCATGTGACATTGGAGTTCAAGGAGGTGAATGTACTCTACTGGGACCCATGTATGCTAACAGCACAGATGCGATAATGAAAAGTTATTAGTCTGAGCCCGACAAGGATAGTATTAAATATTATTTCATGTGCCAATGATAAAGTGGTCGCATGATCGCGTGAATAAAATAACACTCTTGCGATCATGCGACAATGGAGAACCAGGTGGGACCTGAGTCAACGAACTTACCTATGGTGGAACAAGGAAAGGATCCAACAGCCCTCGCATAATCACAATCCCTGTCAAATACTTTTGCGAACTTGTGAGATCTTTCCACGTGTAAAGGTGGGGCTGAGAATAGTTGTCTAGAAGGAGGTTGCATAAGACTCTTGATCGACGGCTCCCGCTCTGCCATTATGGAAAGAAAGATGCTTAGCGGGATATTGACACGTAGCCGTGGGACCAAAAGAGTTGTAGATACTAAATCAATGGTAGTCACTTAGTAGCTATGGTGTGGAAGATGCTTTGCGACTAAGTGGGATCCTTCCACATGTCCAAGTGGGGCCGAAAGAGTTAGTATGCGATATCAAATCAATGGTAGTCACTTAGTCGCTATGGTGAGCAAGTTGCTTTGTGACTAAGCGGGATCCTTCCACGTGTCTAGGTGGGGCCGAAAGAGTCTATATGCGATATCAAATCAATGGTAGTCGCTTAGTCACTATGGGAAGAAAGATGCTTTGCGAATAAGTGGGATGTTGACACGTAGCCTGTGGGACCTGAGTCTTAAAGGAATTGTTAGAGATGATATAATCATGGCCATTCATTTCAAAAGCTACCAGATCTATGGCATAAGTTCAAATCTAAGAATTTTTCAATGGATGCCAAACTCAAATATAGCATCCTCTTAGATGTATTACCACATATGTCGCATGATTGCACGAATTAAAACAATATCATGCGATCAGGCGACGACATAAACCGGGTAGATGAGAGAAGATTATGAATGACAAGGAGTCTGTACCAAATTATAAGGGGATTGAGGGACATTGTTGTGAAGTTATGAATGACTCAGTGATGAGTTATAATGGCCAAAAAATGGATAGATTTCTATTAAGATGATGAGCATATGGATGATTATTGTAAATCGAATGACATGTTTTATATACCTCAACTTAGCATGAAGACAATGTGAAGAGTATGCTAACAGAGGAATCATTGAGCTACTGGAAGAAGTTGGCCAAGTGTCAAAGTAGCTTATGGTATATATAAATACATATATACAGGTGTTTGTATATATATATTTATATATAAATTCTAGCTTCCTCCTAAGAGTATTTCAAAATGGCTTATATATAATAACTAATAGGGCTTCAGAGTATGTTTGGCTTGAGGTACTGGACATTCTTCTCTTTCCTGTTACTTTTATATATAAGGGTCATAAATATAGGTATACTGATGACAGTATACATATATTATTATATAGAGCTGTGCAAATATATATTTATATATTGGATTAGCCTCGGAAGATCTCACAGATCCGGTAAGGGTATGAACACATGGTTATATATATATATATATATATATAATCTACATATATAGATAACCATATGTTCAAACTAATTATTTTTTGCCTTACAATTTGAGGAGCTTGGAAATCTTTGCAGCCTTTTCTGAATGATGTAATTATTAGAGGCCCATAATGAACTCTGCTATTATCTTCTTTTCGATAGATTAGCCAGGTATGACTTGAATTTAGTTAGAACACTAGTATAGTACTGAGGAGTATATTTAGTTCTGATGTAAATATGCCTAAAATGTTAAGACTCTCGTGGTAGGAATTGTTAATCTTTAGCGGTAAGGATTTTTAAAGAGTATTTGTTTCTAGTATTATATTGTCAATAATAAAAGTATTTAACTATGGGCTTCATAGTTAATATCAAATATTCTTAGATAGGTTATGTAGCAAAGATGTAGAATTTTTATCTTGATGCAGGTTAACCTTGGTCTCGGAGGAATTTTGTCTTGTTTTTTTTCAGGAAGGACTATCATTCCGATTTTCAACACATATACTTGACATAGTAGGAGGATCAGAAACTCTGCTTCAATTGTACAAATGATGTAATCCTTGTCTAATCACCTTTCTATGTATAATTCATGATTTTAAAAAAAGCAATCTAGAGTTTTTTCGGGACGTAGGTATGCCTATGTAAATCTTGTACAAATCTCGATAGGTATTGAGCCGTGGGTATGCCTACGGAAAATATGTATTTTAACAAATCTTGACAATTGTCGAGTCGTGGGTATGCCCATGTAAATTTTTGTATAAGGTCAGGACCTATGGTCCCGGGCAAGGCTGGAGGTTTTCTCAGCCCCGCTCTTTCCTACCAGCGCCTGCAGTGAGCGAGGTCACATTGTAATATATTTATTTATATTAATAAAAATGTCTAGGGCTTCGGCCTTTTACCGATCAAAAAAAATAAAATTAAACTTAAATTAAAAATAATTTTTATATTTTTAAAATTATAATTAAAATATCTATATTATACAAAATTTATTTTAAAAAATATTATATTTTATATATAAACTATACATTTAATATATATTTTATATTATATATCGAGAGTTCAAAGATCTAATACAACAAAATAAGGGGGAGGCTGAGCCTCAACCCACCAATCCAAGAAACAAACTAAAGAGTTACAGAATATTGTCTAAGTACATATAAAAGATCCGAACATGAAATAGAAGCCCAAAAAAGAAAACAGGGGAGGAGCCTCCTAATGAAGAAACTCATCAAGATTCTCAATCCAAGTGGTCTAGCCATGAGAACCCTCCATCCAGACCACCTTCTTCTACTCCAATATCTGAGTGTACATATCAAGTTTGTCAAAGGTGGGGGCTTTGCTATCTCTGATGTCCTGAATCAGCTTTCCAAGCACCTTGTCAAAAACAGTCTGGTTATCCACAATGTTGGCCCATTCAAAGCCATCTTTCATTTCATAGATGAACATAGATGCATGTCCATCTCTGAGAAATCTTAGCAGCTTGTCTCGCTCCAAATTCATCACGCAACAAACCTGAGAAGCAATTTTAAAATGAGTGAGTTTTTTTAAAAACCCAATAAGAGTCCTATCAGTGCCTTGGAATTTAGCCTCATTTCTTAATTTCCAAATAAACCAAAGGATGAAAGATGACACAATTTGCCAAAATGGGTTAGCATATTTACAAAGACCTTCTATATAACCAGTAATGATCTTAAGAGTATAAACATGTTTAGTAATAGAAATTCCAAACATTAACCAAATTTCTCTAGAAAAGTTACAATCAAAGAAGATGTGCCTCATAGTCTCAGGAACTCTGCAAATAGGACAAGTATCAAGGGTGGCTTGGTGGTTCCTAATGGGCAATCTGTCAAGTAAGAGATACCATTTAATTTTTGGTGAGATGGGAGATTTCCAAAGTTTATCAAAAAATTTCTTCCATTTAGTAGGGCTGGTATTGCTATACCAGATGAGGTTAATGTGGTCATTCACTGAGGTATCATGATTGAGGAATTTGTATATATCTTTAGCTTTAATTTTGGTGAGAAGGGAACTGTCCTTCCATCTAAAGGTGAGGTAGCAGTGAGAATCAACATCAGTGTTCCTAGGGAGATTAAGAGAAGAACAAGCGGTCTTGATCAGGTTATAGGTTCTTATGTGGGAGTCTAGGAGATCAAAATCCTGGGAGAGAGTATCCTAGCTAATAAGCCTATTATGCTCCATAATGTCCATGATACATTAATGTCTTTACTAGACCAGGACCTAGCAGAGCATCCTTTAGTAAGGGCAAGAGGTTTATTCAAATGAAAGAGATTCCACCAAATAGAACATTCCCCATGCAGGGAGTGATTATAATCAAAACTGGAATTGTCAATGAAGCCACATACAAACTCCCAAGCCTTCCAGATGGATCTAAAAACCTAGGTACCTTGAACAATCACCAGAAACCGGCCAATAACCAAATCACAAAAAGGGAGACCTTTCCAAGATTTAATATATTTTGATAATACTATTTTAATGTTTGTCTATTAAAAATATTTTAAATGAAAATGTTTAAATTATTAAAATAGTTTATATTTATTTGAAATTGTAAAATAATTTTATGTTTAACTAATTTAATTATTATAAATATTATTAAAAAAATCTATTATTAATTATTTTTTTCCCTTATATCAAAAATATTTAAAATGCATATAAAATTTAAAAATTGTACTAAGAAAATGGTGTGTTTAATATATTAATGTAATTAAAAGTATATTTTGTTAATATTAAAATATTACCAAGATAAAGAAACATCTCAAAATTTGAGGAAAAAAACATAAAAAGAAATAAAAATATAATAATGATCAATATTAATATTAATTATAATATCATAAAAACTAATAATTTAATATTAATTATTATATATTTTTAAATTCAAATATTGAATTTTTTTCCATAATCTAGAGATGTTGCTAAACATGTAATCATAGGCTACAATCATAGAGTGAGAAATTAAAATTTTAAAATTAACAAAACAATTTAACTCTATTGGCCAATTAAGCCCTTTTTGAAATCAGATTCACATTAATATTATTAGTACTTGCGGGTAGGCTAGCAAGTACTATTGCATCAATTTTTGGATTGTTAGCCTTAACTAGTGATTAAATGTTTTTTTTTTACCAATCTCCACCAATTAAATTTAAATATATTTATGATTGTGTGAAATTTTTTATATTTTCTATAGTTGACATGCACATTTTTTAAGTTAATAAATTGTGAAAAATATTTATTGGTGATATGATTGGTTAAAATAAATTGAGTCTTATACATGAAATTCTGGGAAGCAACAATTTTAATAACGCATTTTTTGCTATATTACATAAATTTAGCCATTTATTTTGGTTTTTCTCACATGAACAAAATTTTGGAAATATTTTTTAAACAATAGTATAATTATAGTTATGTATATTGTAATTCTATTTTGTGTTATTTCAATTCTATTGATATTTTAGGTATATTAATGTAGACATTTTTGGATTATTTAGATTTAAAAAGAAGACAACCTATAAGTGTATTAAAATTATTAATAAAAATAATTATATAAATATAACTATTATTAAATACTTCTCACAAATTTGATGGAATTTGGGCCACATACAAATAAAGTAATCTCTGGCAAAATAGTTCTTTAACAACAGACGTTAACATAACATAGCAATTGATAGTTACTCTCTATAGGAATGATTTATTAAATTAAAGGCCTCTTTCATAGTATTTTTTCTTTCATAACCAAATCATATATATCGAAACATATACATAACAATATAGATCCGTCTCCAATGGCCTATTAACTCATTCGGGTAAGTTTGCATTTATCTGGTTGTTCACAGAAAGGAGGTTTGTTCTAACTGATTTTCTTTTCTAAAGATAGTTTTTGATTACATAAACATTAAAACAATAGATAAGAAAGATGTCTCCCTTTTCTTTCTTAGTACTTTCCAATGCGCACTTAGAGCGTAGAAACACTTTATCTGTGTTAAGATTCGCACAAATATCTCTTTAAGCATAAATGTTTTCTCGGTCAATGAAAGTTCTTAAACTTCTCGTGTATGGAAGGATAGAGATTTTTAAAACAATAAAAGACGTCAATAATTCTCATAATTGACAGGCTACTCCCTCACTTTGCCTTGCAAGAACATAAGACTTTTATATCCTCTTATCTCATCTTTAGTTACATGGTACTCGGTAGGTGACTATGGGGCGACGTGTGGAGATGGAACCTTATGATATTATTTTATTCTCCTTCCCTAGTATGCTTTAGAAGAATTTATGGTATGTTTAATATTATGGTTAATTTAAATTTTATTAATCTCCAGTAAGGGATCTCAATCTATATTATGGCAGTAATCATGGTTCATATAGTTAAGACAAATTCATGGCAGTAATGTGGCTATAATGTTAAGACAAACTCCAGGTTTTGGTTTCACTACATATCATATCATAACTACAACAATATGACTAGGTCCATCTCAAACTAATCATTTAAAAAGTTAAAGATTCAAGCATATTTATGTAATGGGCTAAGGAGGCTTATTCCCTTCTCAAGATAGGAGAACAGAGGATAAATTATTTATTTTTAAACAATGAATATTAGTTTTAAGTAACAATTCTAGTTTCTTTTGTGTTCAAACTAACGAGGATCTTAGCCAAATTTAGTTCTTATAGGCAAAAGAGGACCAAAAGCTATCAGAAGCCATCATATGAGACTTCAGTCATGGGATAGATTCGCATATCAAATATTATTCTCTCTCTCTCTCTCTCTCTCTCTCTCTCCCTATGTCCTACAAACATAGTCATAACTGGTGACATAAAGATAAAGACTAGGCATTGAGTTAAATAGAAAGTGCCTAATTCAAAGGAAGGCCTGCTATCTTCTCCAAAAGCTACTCTCTGAATAAGGACAAGGTCGAGCTAATAATAAAATTGGCACTTAATGTAATGAGGAAATCTTTGTAATTGGAGGGTATGCCCTCTAAGATCTTTATGTATTTTAATCCGAACTACGGTCCCAAGCAAGGCTGGAGGTTTTCTCAACCCCACTCTTTCCTACCAGTGCCTACACTGAGCGGGGTTTCTATAACACTTTTTAATATAATAAATATAATTCTTGGCATATATATATATATATATATATATATATATATATATATATATATATAAAATACTAATAATGCTATTATCAATCTACATCATATTTATTATATAACTAAATATTCAATATATAACAAATAAGTTATCATTATTATATTTTATATTTTTAAATATATATTAAAAAAGAACATTTTATTTATATATATGTAGCTCAATACATCTACTAATATATTTTTAAAAACATGGTACTTTTATTTAAAAAAATAATTGTTTCTTATTCTAACAATTACCATTATTACTCAATTTTAAAATAAAAAAAATACTTATTATTACAAATAATTATAACAATTCAATAATTATCGATAATTATAAATAAAAAAAATAAATTACTTCAATTATAAGTTATAGTTATAATTAATTAAAAAACTAAAGGCGAGTACTTGGCCACTACGTGGCACTTGTTCTTAAAAATCTTAATAACACTCAAGAATGCTACATCTTTAGGGTTTAGAAGTTTTTATTCTCACTTTTTTCTCGAAGTACAGGTTCAAGCTAGAGGGATTCAAAAATCAATTTTGAGATAGAATATAAGATCTTTTTTTCAACATTGATTGAATTATAAAAAACTCATACCTAAAAAATTTAAATTAAAAAACCAAGGAACATTAACACTTTCACGTGTCACTTCTTGTTGCCCACGTAGCTGCCCCACAGTGCTTCTCTTAAGATAGATTGATAGTGGAAAGAAGGGGAAATATTCTTACAGAGCATTTCTAAAGAAACAATTGAAGAATGTAGAATCATCAAAACATTTTTTATTCATCAAAAGTTAATCAAGGTATGAACATGACAGCTTCATCCATCAGAGAGCATCAATAATATTTTATGTAATCTCGAGGTCAATCATTTTGGCATGCCATTTGACAATTGTCAAAAAAAAATGCATAATCTACATGACTACTGTCAAAACTACCAAAATGGCATCATCTCCAATTCCATCAAAGAGGGGATTAGTGAGATATAGGAGAGACACCAAGGACAAAGCCACTACAATTTCATGGAATGTATTGTTGAGCTAAATGAAAAATGCTGAAATAATTTAAAAATGAAAATAAAAACCAGACACAAAACACAAGAGAAAAACACAAAGATTTATAGTGGTTCATCTAGCTAATCTGGATTACATCCACTCTTTAAGTAGGGGTCTATCTCTTATTTAGATAATCAAATGTTACAACCTCACAGCAACCTCAACTGAATTTTTTACTTATTTAATAACAGACATACAATGGAAGACAAAAATAGTTTGGAAGACGAACAATCGACAATGATTAGATTGCACAATCAGAGTCGTTACAATATTCCTCTGCAGAACCATTACAATCTCCCACTTGAAGTCTAATCAGTGTTGCTCAGAGATATCCCCTACTTGGAATGCTCATGGCTATGTCATGACAATGTCGAGAGAAGCTCTATAGAACTCAAACTTCTCTCAAGGTACAACCTTGGTGAACGCATCAGCCAGATTGACCTTTGTATCAATCTTCTCTAACTGTAATCTTCCCTCTTCAAGAGCATGATGGATGAAGTGAAATCTAGTTTCTTTATGCTTTGTGTGACTATGAAAAGCTAAATTTTTGGCCAAATGAATGGCACTCCCGCTGTCTGAAAATAGAGTAAAGGTGGATTTTTTAAATCCCAACTCTCCAAACAATCGATGTAACCATATCGGCTCTTTAGCTGCCCCAGTAAGAGAAATGTATTCAGCCTCGGTAGAGGAAAGAGAAAGGCCACTAGTGTCGAGACATAAGGAGTAATAAAACTCCACATAAAATACTAGTGTGGAGACATGAGGACAAGAATGTGATTGGAACAAAGTGAATTTTTAGGAATAAACTCGTTGAGAAAGGAGATGTGATAAGAAACAAAGCAATATTAGTATGCAAAGAGTATGAACAAGAAGAAGGTATTGACTATGGTGAGATATTTTCCTCTATTGCTAGATTAGGTGTAAGAATATTTCTTGCATATGCTGCCTATAAAGGATTTAAATATTATCAAATGGATGTTAAATCTGCATTTCTGAATGGAATTCTTGAAGAAGAAGTTTGCATTGAACAACCTCATGGATTTGTTGACAAAATCAATAAGGATGTGGTATGAAAATTACACAAATCTCAATATGGATTGAAGCACATACCCTAAGAATGGTATAAAAGGCTATGCTCTTATTTAGTTAAGATTGGATTTGACAGAACTAGTAATAAAAACAATTTGTATTTGAAATGTGATAATGCCAATAAAATTTTGATTGCTAAGATATTTGTTGACGACATTATATTTGGTGGTAATGAGATAATGTGTAAGTCATTTTATGAGGAAATGAGAAAGGAATTCGAGATGTCTATTATAGGAGAGATAAAATTATCTATTGGACTTCAAATTCAACAAGTTAAGGATGGGATATACATAACTTAATCAAAATATATCAAGGAGAGCCTAAAGACTTTTAACATGGGAGACTCAAACTAGTTGGAACACCGATGGCTACTAGTTGCAAATTATCAAAGGAAGATGAGACAAAGGAAGTGAATGAAACTCTTTACTAATCCACGATTGGTAAGCTACAATATATTGTCCACAACCGACCAGATATTGCACATTCAGTTGGTATTATTGCAAGGTTCTCCACCAACCCAAGGAGACACATTTGTCTGCAGTGAAAAGGATATTTAGATATTTGAAAGGGATTGAAGATTTCGGTCTATTATATACAAAAGGAGGAAATTTTGATCTTAAAGTATATACTATTACTGATCTGGAAAGAAATATTGATGACCAAAAAAGAATTAGTGGCAGAGCTTTCCTTGTGGGAGAAAGATTAGTGACATAACTAAGCAAGAAATAGAGCTATATTTCACAATCTACTACTGAAGTTGAGTATGTTGCAGCATCCATGAATTTTTCTAACCTTGTATGGATCAAACAATTATTGGAAGGTATGCATGAATAGATTAATAATCCTATTATAATCTATTGTCATAATACTAGTGCTATTAACATATCAAAGAATCTGATGATGTACTCTAAGAAAAAGCATATATTAATTAGGTCAAGGTATTAACATATCAAAGAATCCTTTGCATCAGAGATAGGTCAAGGTCATGCTCTCTTCGCATGGGTCTTGCCTTATTTTCCTCTTTAGTGACACCATGTCAGTGGACCTATCATGCCTCTCCTTTCAACATTATGGAGGGGTTTTCTACTATTCGTGTTGATGATTCTTTTCTTCTATAGTTGATTAGTTGTATAGACAATTGACACCTGTATTTTCAACCAACACTTTATTCTTGCATAGTTTAGTAGTGTCGATAGGGTCACTCATACAAATTTATGTGTCATCTGCATCCTTGAATGATAGATGTTTTTCCTTTGTTTTCCATCTATTCATTGTTTGGGAGCACATATGCAGATTATTGTCTTTTGTATCTTTGATTGACATATGTTTTTCCTTTGTTTTCCATATGTTCTTGGTTCAAGTAGTGTCGCCAAGGGCACTCATGTAGATTGATTCTGATCTTCATTTTGGTTTCAGAGGAATCTCTTCATTTAGCACTATGGTAGCTATCATTTGACAGATGTCTGCATTTTCCTTATCACAAAGGATTTTCAGCTCCATCTTTTCTTTCATTAGATTTTATTCTCCTTAGTTATAATTAAAGGGGGGTTTTAGTGTTAGCTAATTCTAACATTGAGTTCACTTTCAGTTCTGGCCCATAACTTGTGGATCATAGTTTTTTCCTTCTGTGAGCTTGAGTTTAAGGCCATATTACAATTGCATCCTTAGTTTCATTCCAATGTTTTCTCCATGATTTATTCTGGCATTGGCTATATCTCTATAATATTTACATCCTATAAATTATCAATGATTAATAGAATTCATTATTCAGAAGATCTATTTTGTTCTGTTTATTTTTCATGGAAGTTTTTCTTTTTTCTTCTTAGCTAGATCATTGTGCAGTTAAAGCTGCAAAATTCTACATTTCTTTTTTTCTTTTTTATTTTCATGTAAAGAGGGTCATCATCTAGCTTCCAAAACCACAAAAAAGCCTTTGGGGATAAATTTGACTTTCTCCTGTGTCCTCCATTTCTCACAGATCCAAACCCTAATTTTCCTTCTCTCAAATCTTGAAAATGAATTTGCATATAATCGCTAATTATTCGAGCATCCCAACATGATTTGGTAGGTATTGTGCGTTCACAGATTGCATTCATGCATGGTCTTTGAAGGGATATTACCCTTCTCTTCCTGGTCAACATTAAATGTGGGATTCACACATTGATGACATCACAACATTCCTTAAAATTTCCCTTTGTTTTTACACCTAAATTTTCTTCTTTTCTAAGTTATTTTCAAGTCTAGAAAATATAAATTATTATAAGTGTTATATTTCTTAATGATGATTTTAAAAAACTATTTAGGTAAATAAGTCTCATATCTTTTATTGATGTCAAAACTTTGAACTCAACATGACTTGATTCTTGGTGGGCTCATTAGAAATCTTTTAAGTTCATTAGTAGACCAAAGATTCATTGACAATTCATTATAATTCTATTTTAGTTGTGTTTTTATATTGAGAGAAGTGTTTAATGCGTTTATGTATTGAAAATGCCCATATGAAATTAGGTGTTTTTATATAGATATTGTGCATTTTTTGTCTATTTATGTTTATGTATACTGGACAATTATAGTTAATTCTTAGCTATGGTCAATTTTGGATGAATTCCATATAATTATATTTATGCTAGGATGATTGTTACAACTCAATTAGGGTTCGATTTGTGTTTGGGTTAAGTTGGGAAATTAAGCTTGCAATTATGCTAATTTTAAAGTTTAGAATTATTATATTAATAGTATTATATTCTTTACTTAAGTGTCAGTTAGAATAAACCAAGATGACCAAAACAATTAAAAATAAGCCCCCATAAAGTATAATTTACATAAATTATTTTAAAAACAGGTTTGCTAATTATCTCTTACATGAAATTGTAATATCTATTAAAGTCTATAAAATAAAAAACCAATTTGAAAATTTGAAAAAACAAATGAAATTATACATTTCATATTAAAAATAAAACTAAAATTAATTATAATTATTTATATTTTATGATAAAAAAATATTGTAAATGTGATCTTCAATATAATGAATAATAATATTCAAAATTTGTTATACAACTCTTATAAAAATTCATAATTAAATTATCAATTAACATATTGTAAAATATACAATTTCTAACATTATTAAAAATCTTCAATATTTATTAAATTTTATTATTAAATTAATTTCAATTTTTAAATTAATACTATTCAAATTCTGTTATATTAAATTTTTAAAATATACATCGGAAATCTTCAATGCTTTTTTATTTCCTCGACGCTTCACGGTTGCAAATGTTCCCTCCGAAAATAACTACCTTGACATGGATATAAATAAAGAGTTTACCAATACTAATCACAATCTCTCATCAAGAAAAAAGAATTCGCGGAAAAAAGCTTGCATTTCCGGACTTTCGAAATCAAAATGGGAAATTTTGCTTTCTATAAGTGTTTCCTTGTTCTGCTCATTGTGGCATATTTACATCCGATCGCCTTCGCTGAAAGTTCAGGTGAGTACATCATCATCTCAGAGTTTCTTTTCTGTTCAACGAATAATGAGAATATTCTGGATTCGGCTGCCAAATTTATTTATTTCCCCTGATTTCTGACCATTGTCCGCAACAAAATGATTCAAGATATTTGTTTTTTAGTTGTTTGATGGTTAGACGGAGATCAGTAATGGTAGGTATGTATGTGATTTCTTAAGCTGATCTTCACATATTATCTTCTACAGATTTTAAAGTTTCAGATGATAATTGCTAATAAACCTGTCTCATAGAGAAACAATCGACTGGATCTTACAGTAGGTTTCATCTTCAGTAAATATTTGTTTAAAATATTGGAAACCAAGGGCATGATTGCAAAGTAAATTCATCCAAATAATGAAAATATTTTGTTTCTCAGAGTTTCTTTTCTGCTTAACGAATAATGAGAATATTCTGGATTCGGCTGCTAAATTTATTTATTTCCCCTGATTTCTGACCATTGTCCACAACAAAATGATTCAAGATATTTGTTTTTTAATTGTTTGACTGTTAGACGGAGATCGGTAATTGTAGGTATATATGTGATTTCTTAAGCTGATCTTCACATATTATCTTCTACAGGTTTTAAAGTTTCAGATGATAATTGCTAATAAATCTGTCTCGTAGAGAAACAATCGACTGGATCTTACAGTAGGTTTCATCTTAAGTAAATAATTGTTTAAAATATTGGAAACCAAAGGCATGATTGCAAAGTAAATTCATCTAAATAAATCTTTATTAATAGAAATAAAATCTCAGATCTTTTTGGATGCCAATTCTACAAATGTTATCAAATTCAACACCTTTTTTTTCTTTATTATGAAACTTTAACTCTTACAATAATAAAATCTTTCTTATTTTCTTGCAAAAACAATTTAGCTAGGCAGTTGGAATACGTTATATTTTTTTTATTGATTCGGATTTTATTTGAAAGTTTCTGATTTTGCTAAATTTGTTATGATTCGATTAGCAATCAAAGTTTAAATAGCTCCGATCCTACTATTTATGACTGCAAACCAGCTGATGAGTTGATGTTTTATGTGGCAGGAGCTGTGAGTTGTAGAGCAAGGAGCTCCATTAAAGTGGGTTGGAATAGCTTGCCCGATGAACAGACATTTCAAATAAACGTGGAAAATGCGTGCAGACTGTGTGATGCCCAGAATGTTACTGTACATATAAAATTGTATGAAATGGGAGTATTTTTTCCAGTGATACATAAAGTTAATGTAAACAATGGTGAATCCATTCATCCTGGACAAAAGCTGAACTTCACACATCATGTTTTAAGTCCGGCCTTCATATATAGTGCCAAACCATCAGCTGAATTTGTCAATTGTGCTCAGCTGATGTCATTAACTGCGTTCAGTGAGGACTTCGATTAACAAGCCAATCAATGTTTCTGAGATTAGATGACTACTCTGTTTTTCTATTTTGGTGAGAGGATTGTTTAGACATATTTGTTTAATAAGACCCTTTTAAATATGTTTTTAATTCAGTCTTACCAATATATATATATATATATATATATATATATATATATATATATATATATTATTGTGTTTATTTTTATTTTTATAAATAATTAATGTTGACAATATTTCACAATGACAGTTAAGGATAGAGTGGAATGAGATGAATATTATAATTAAAAAGTATTTTTTTATTTAAGTTTGATATAATTGAAATAAAAGAACATTTAATTAAAATAAAATAATTTATAAATAAATGAAATAATTTTAATTGAAATTATATATCTTTTAAAAAAAATTCAATAGATTAATTTAAGATGATTATGTTAGTTAATGTTGAGGTACAAAAGATGAAATATAACCACACCAATGTGTTAATAAAATTCTTACATTTATATTTAAATTTGATATTGATATTCAATATTTTTAAAATCATATATATCTCTCGATATATGGACTTGAATAAAATAAATCTTCAATAAAATAAAATAAATTAATATTAATATTAATAATTAATAATACATTCTCAAAGTAATTTTATTTTATTTTATGATGTTTAATGATTTTCAATAATATTATTGAATGAAATTATCTAATATAGATATTAAAGAGGTCATTTTAAAATATGTAGAGTAGAAATTTGTGCAAAAAGATACTTAAAGTGTTATTTTTAATGAACACAAAAACTTTAAACAAATAGCTAATATATACTTTTCTATGTATACATGTATTTATTTCCTCCTCCTATAGACTATGTTGTTGACCTTAGGATTCTCTTTAATAAATTTTGGTCTATGATGTTGATCTTAAAATTCTCTTTGAACAAGTTCATTCCTTAGAAGAAAATCCAAGAGTTGCTCCTGTGTGTGAAAATTGTACCTAGTTATGGAGACAACACTTCAGTAAAATATTAGAGGTTAGCAAAATCAAAATCTGCAAATAAATGAAACTAAGCTAACTAGGCGATTTACTTTCTTCTAGTACGTGCGAGTATGGTATTCTCAAATTAGACCGAGATCAGTGACAATGCAACACCTAAACGAAGGATTTAAAATGCTAAAAGATGAATGTAGAATGAATGCAAGTTAATCTATATTTTTGTATTTTCTGTGCAATAAGATGAAAAAATTGATATCAAACTAATCTAGAATGAATTGAAATTATATGCAAATTGATCTAAGAATGATATATTAAATGATATGAATGTTCAAAATAATATGAAAATCTCACAAATGACAGATTCTTCAGTCGCAAATTCGCCAGCGTGAGGATGTAAGCTCGTGGATGGATGCTTTAGAAGAGCCGAAGCCTTGATTTTATAGAAATCCAAGGCTTGAGGGTGCATGGAGAAAGCCATATATCACTCTTGATGAACTCAGGTTGATTTTTGAGTCAACAAGGAATCAGAATTAGATCAACTCACATAATCATGCAAAATCATGCAAGAACAATTTTTTAACTTGAATTAGAAGTTGAGATCAGCTTTCAACTCAAAAGAGAGTTGAGTTTAAATTTAAAACAAATAGAATTGATTTTCTGATTCAAAGTTTAACTGCTCCTTGAATGTGCACAATTAATTATGAATTAATTAAATAAATAAAGTGATTTATTCTCAACTTAACTAATTTATGGGTTAATCAATCATTAAATCAAACTTTTATTCAAAACTATATCATTAAATTTGACAGTTGACATTAATTAATTAAATAAGAATTTAATTAATTAATCATAAGGTTTTTTATTTATTGTCAGAATTGAATAATATAATTTAGGAATAAATAGAATTAAACTTAATTAAATAATTAAGTGGCAGAATTAAATCTAATTAATTAAATATTTAGAATATTCAGTTAATTAAACTTTAGGATAAATATGATTTATCACCAAATAATTATTAAATTAAAGATAATTAAGATAATTAGGAATATTTAAAGGAATATTCCCCGATGCAAAATTAAGAAAATCAATTAGGATTTTGATGTGCAGATGTGCCTTAGGTTAGGACTTTGATGTCGATTTTGTTTGATTTGATGATATAGAAGGTTAATGAACCTATAGCCCATTTTTGGGCTATTACATTTTGTCCCTATTTGAAACACTGTAAAAAGCGTAGTGGTTCAAAGATTAGTCTATGTTTGATATAGAACTGAGATTTGAAAGATGAATTGATTCTGAGACAGAAACCGATTGAAATATTTGGAAAAGTTGATTCAGGTCCTGATTGACCAAAAATCATGATGATGTCAACTATAGCAACAACGAACCAGTGATTATGAAAAGGTATCAAAATGCCTGATTCTGAACCTTATGATTATGAAGAAGTGAGTGACCTAATTCCAGACCTGATCGTCAAAGGAATCAATATTGGTATCACATCTAAATCCTTCAATTACAAAGAACCAAGGAAATAACACTAATGAACCGATGGTTACGAGAAGTTGATACATTTTACAAGAGAGATTAGGATACCAAATTGATATGGATCTCGATGAATCTGATATGCCCCAAGTGATGATAGATTTGCCCCAAGCGATGAGGTCATTAGATGAATCAGCAACTAGGTGTGGTTGTTGTCTTGATTACTGAAAGAAAGATTCAATTTACAGACTTGAATGATGTGCAATACCATGCCCCCTTCAAGATGGAAATCAAAATCTGACAAGAAAAGTCAACGTTATAGTTTAGAAGCATGTTAATTGATTTGAAAATTGGTTGTACACATCTGAGAACGCGTTCTGCATCATTTGAAGGTCCAGAAGACCAAGTTTGACTAGGTTTGACCATGAGTTGATCATAGTTGACCAAGTTGAAATTTTGATAGTTTGATGTAAGATAATCAGTTAAGTTAAATTTTGGATTTCTATGATGATTGAAGGTCGATTATGCAAGCAGTCAGCCATCCTAGGTATGAAAATTTTAAATCATGATTTTGACATAGTAAATGATCTCAGATTTCAATTTTGATACCGAAAATAGGTTCAGAACGTCAAAATTAGCCAGGGGTGCAATTTTTGTGAAAAACAGAGCACTTTTGAAAATTAGGTCAAAAGCTATATAAAGGCCGAAAGGGTCATTTTCAATTCATTATTCACCTTTTGACTTTCGAAACCTTGTGGAGCCCTCTAAGTGAGAAAATAGCCAAGATGAAGGTACCTATCTCTTCTCACTAATTTGAGCATAGTCGGAGGCATCAGTGACCTCCACAGCATGGACATCCGATAAGTGGACATCCGATAAGTGGACCTCTGTGCCTCTCTGAAATTCTATTTTTTTCATGTTTGTAGCATTTTTAGGTTATTTTTCGTACGTTAGAATTTTTCAATTTTCATATGCATGAAAGCTCATACGACTGTCCTTTGGGACTCATACAACTTTCCAATTTCTATCCCTTTGTCATATGAGAACCCCCTAGACTTGTATGAGAGGGACCCAAGTGTTGTATGACATTTCATCGGGTCTCTCCTTTGTCGTACGGGAAGCCTTAGAAATTCATATATGCATGGTTTGTCGTGTAGGACCTTGCTGAAACTTGTATGAGTTTTGATGCCAGTTTGAATTATCGTATGGGAAATAGGGAGCCAAAAACTCATGTTTAGGTTAAATTTCTTAATTTTCTGATTTCTTAAACTGATTACTGAGCATTTAATGTACCTTCTGAAGTAGTGAACTTTTCAATTTTTGTACTTGTAGCCTATTTTTCAACCAAATTACTAATAGGGTTCCCTATTTCTGTGTTGTGTAGGTCATCTATCCCAATGTTCATGTACGTATATCACATCCTGTGACCCAGAGACTGTGTGTTTCACTGCCTGACCCTATGAGGGTTCATCTTTTTGCCTATGGATTCAAGTACTTGATTCGAGTGCCTGAGATTAGGGTAAACCATGGGTTGTTGACTGTGCTGATAAAGCGATTTCACTCAGAGACTTAGACTTTCCATCTACCCACTGGAGAGATTACCATCACACCTAAGGACGTGTACAGGATTCTATGTATACCATTCCATGCTCCTCATCCTGACTACATGAGTTCGGGGAACTCAAGTCTGCATGCTTTTCGTAGATTATTTGGAGATGATACTCAGCTTACTAGTTCCATTTCATGGGAGACTTTAGTGCAGTGCTATGGGCAATCCCATATATTAGAGTGTATCATTGCAGGGATGATAAGAGGTATCATCATGTCTGACCATCAGTAGAACGGTCTTTGAATGGGTTGGGCCCCGATGGTTGCATGGCTGATGGCGACTCCTTCTGAGTTGGCCTAGGCTTAGTGTATGTTAGCACACATGTTCTCTGAGATGCACAAGATCATGTATTAGGAGAGCAAGTCATTTGCTTCCAGTGCTCTTGTTCTACAGATATGGGCTTGGGAGCATATCCCAGTAGTTAGACCAGTGTGCCAGTCACAGCGCTAGCCACAGGAGCTAATGATTTACACTTATTCCGGTTATGTGACACAAGTCCACATGGGCCATGTACAAAGATGCTACCTAGATGATATGACATTTGTAGTATGGTGTCCATATTTGCTGATAGGGGCATGGCCTACTGCTAGAGAGCAGTTTAGTTATTTTTGCTAGAGTTGTGTACTGATTAGGTGGTCGACCACTGTCCTAGAGTGCTTCATCATTACCAGAGTGTGGAGGTAATATGGTATCATTCAGGATGCCCCATAGGAGTACGCAACTTATGCTTGACTAGTCAGAGAGATCAGGCTTGGATGGACAACTCATTTATCATAAGCCTTATGCACACATGAGTACATCAGTTATGTTGGTAGAGAATGGGACTATCATCCAGATGTTTCAGATGCTAGTGTCACTAATGGTTTTATTGCATGGCTGGTGGGGCATCCTATACACAGATTTTTTTATCCGACAGATTTGATCCCTTCGATGGAGGAGGTGATGGATGTTATAGGTACCCTAGGAGGTTGAGGATAGAGGCATGTATAGGTACAGATGCCCCAACCTACACCTCCGAGACCGAGAGTAGTGGTTACACCATAGAGACCGGCTAGTCATACTAGATCATCAAGAGATATGAGACCACCACTACACCCCACTAGTTCTTCAGCAAGCAGGCGTGCAATATTACAGAGGAGATCGACTAGAGGAGAGAGTGGCACTCTAGACAGTGTGGAGAGTACTAATGATATATTAGATGCATAGTAGGATGTAGGTGTTGGACCAAATACTACACATGATGATACAAATTTTGACCTTGGTGCTGAGGTTAGACACTGGAAGGCACAAAGAGTAGAGGCAATTGAGTAGCCAGCTGTGGATATTGATATACCAGCATCAGATGTGGATCCTACTATATCATTGAATACGTAAGAGGTTGTCAGATGACTTAGATTATAGGTCAAGGACCTGAAGGTACATAGCACTCACTGGGAGGAGAGATTTCTAGAGGCTGATAGACAATGTGCCAAGCTCCAAGAGGAGTGCAGGAGATTATAGACAGAGGTGACTCACCAGACCTCTCGAGCCTCATATTATGTTTTTTCTTACTATGTTGTTGTGCCTATGGAGCAGAGAGTTCCTGTTGGAATTAGGAGAGATAGATACTAAGAGGGGAGGGGTGAATCAGTGCCTTCAAAAACTTTACTTGTAAAACCTTTCAAATCTACAACTACAAACAGTGATAACCAACCAATATAACTTGAATCTAATTGCATGAATCATTTATCCACTTAACATAAGTAAACAACATGAAATCCATAACACAATCACATGACACAAGTATTTTGGTAACGCAAAAACCCTTGTTAAAAGGTAAAAACTACGGTGAGGGTGACACCCACAAATTCTTCACTACTACAGATAGAAAAGGTTTGCCTATGAGGGCTACAAGTTTTTGATCACTTCTGGTGATCTCACCCTATTAGGAGTGACATGTTAGATCAGCTAGATCTACCTAGTTATAGGATTTTAGCAACACAAATGAAGTGTGCACTCAGTTAAGAGATTTACATAAGACTGTTAAGTCTACTTTGTCAAGAGATTTTATCCAAAAACTCTATTACAATTGTCAGAAAGCAATAGGTGTTTATCTACTATTTGACACTTAATTGGCTGTTATAGATCTATAAGCTTTGATAAAATATCACCTTGTGATGAATCTCTATTCTGAACTGCTTGGTAGCCTCTGCTAATTCTGCTCAAACTAAATTCTACTGTGCTCGGTTCTACTCTATTAACTGATAGACTTGAAGATAAGAAAAATGCTTCAAGTGCTCCATGATTCATATATCAGCTCTCTTTAAAAATGATGCGAACACATAAATATATAGTGTTATATTTTGTCACTTTAACACAATTAGGTTACACACTATAATCATAACCCTAAGATCTATGGTATACAATAATAACCTAGATCATCTATTACAAAAGATATACATTGTATTTAATGAATATTATTACATTAAATGTTCCTCGATCTTGGTAAAATGTTTTACAAACCATTGTAACCATTTGCATAGAAGAATGTGCCATTCTTGATTACTATGCCATTTCTTGTGATCCTCGATAAACACTGTGTAAACTGATCAGTGTATAATGTGATGCTTGGTGTTTACTATCTGTCAGTGTCAGTGTCTGCTGCTTGGTGTATAGGCTTTACTGACTAGTCTGTTATGTTTTATGTTACTGATTAGCTCATTGTAAGTAACCAACTGATTTCTTTACATACCTTTGGTACTAATGACAACCTTAGAAGGCTCAATAGAGATAACAATCTCCCCCTTTGGCATTAGTATCAAAACTTCAAATGTATAAAGAGAAAAAAAATTCTATATGACTTATATCTCCTTATATCTCCGCCATATACATATACACATCAAAATATTTCTAAAAGTACTAAGTACTCCCCCTTGGTGCATGCTCCTAGTAATATAGTATACATAGCATCCATGTACATAATATTTGGCATAATAGCATCTGATACATTGTTTTCCCCCTTTTTGATAGTAATGCCAAATACAAAATTGAGGTAGTATACTCACAGCTTGTCAAAAATTGACTGATGGGTTTTCTTCAGTGACTCCAAGAGGTTGTCCCATTCCCCTTTCAAGTTGGTGAGAGCAATGTGCTCAAGACTGACTTGTGCATGTGCATGTCAAAGATGTTTTCTAACACCAAAATTTCTGGTGTTGCAACTAATAGCTCTACTTTGACAATATGTGCATCAACAATTTTTAGGTATGGAATGAGTTTAGTTTGCAACTTAGTAACCTGATCTGTTAGGTGCACTTCTTGTTTCTTCAAATCTACTATCAACCACTAGAGTTCCTGAACGCAGTGAATATGCTTTAGGAAAGCATGTGGCTTGATGATAGCTGCATTGGTACTCAATTGTATTTCGGCTTCCAAACCTTTGATCTTTTCATTGACTTCAATAGTGAAGGTGTCTAGAGTAGAAAGCTTCAATAAGTATTGAAAAATTGTCTAGGTGATAGATTTTGTTTCAATAATTACCTCAGATAATTTGACCTTAAGTAATGCCACTTCTTGGCTGATTTTCTCTGCTAATTTGTGTTGTATTCTGGATTCTGCCCTTTCTTCAATTCATTTATCTGCATCAATGTCTGGGGCGTTGATCTTCTCAGCAAGTGTAGCAAGTTGATCTATAATAGGTGTATCCTCATCAATATGTATCTCTGGTACTACCTGTTGGAGGATATCCCACACATCATTTAATACTTCTTTTTGTTTGTGCTCTTGCTTTAGCTTCTCTTGCATTGCCTTCCTTGAACATAACTCCCCATATTTACTCAAGTCCTCGGGGCTTAGGGTCCTCGGGTCACACACAGGTATAATAATCACTTCATCTAGGGTGACCGGCCCTTTTCCTTTCTTCTTCTTCTTCTTCTTCTGTGCTAGGGATGATTTCTTCTCAATGATAACAATGGATCTATCTCTAGTCTTCAGAGTGTCCTTCCCTATTAGCATTTGTTCTTCCTTCTTCTGCTCCTTGATAGTGGTGGTCTTGGTTGTTGTAGTAGCAGTCTCAATTGTGGTGTTTAGTGGGATCACCTCTATTTCCTTTGGTTCTTGTGTGTCCTTTGCTTCATCTATTTCCTTTAGTTTGGTGGAAGGTGCCTCTGTATGTGTAGGCTCATATGTATCTGCAAGTTTCTCTATGTATTGATTCCCTGTGGTATCTTTGTTTTTCTTAGGATCTGAGCCATCGGGTTGTACTTGGGAAAGAATTTATGCTACTTCGGCAAGTACAGGAAGTTCACCCGATAATGATGTAAATAGACTTTCAATGTCTAGCGCTTCATCTTTATTTGGTGCAATATTTACATGTTCATCATCTTGGTCATCAAGATCACCATGTGTGATGTCTACAATGAGTACATCATCATCAGTTTTCTTCTCCAGTTGAATTTCAACTTTATCTGGTGCATCTTCTGAAACTTTTATTGCTTCCTTGTCCTCGGTTATATCAATTGTCTCGGTAACTGATAAACCGGTATTCTTTGATTTCTTTGCTAGTCCTTCATCAATGTAGATATCTTTACCTTTAGAATTTTGTCTCTTCTTAGACAAGTTCAAAAATGCTTGTTGCTCAGCTTTTTCTTCGGCTTTCAGAATTGATTTCCATATAGAATCAGTAGTGACATCCATATCTGCTACATTGTCATCCATGATCATTAAGGCCCTATTCTTGATCATAAATTTTGCTTGGTATTTGGTCAAGTATTCACTAACTTGTCCAAAGCTTAAGTATGTGGCTACCTGAACTAGAGAGCGTTCTCTCTTTCTCTTCTTGGTGTCTAATGCAACAGCCCATTTCTCAATAATTATATCATCCAATTTCTTCAATAATGCATAGGCAAACTCCATTGGAACTTTCGTAAATTTTATCATCATTTGGATGACAGCCTCTTCAATTTTAGTTTGATCTTCTTTTGACATTTTGTCAAATCTGTCTAGCAAGGGATCAGCAAAGTCTCCATGTTCAATTATGTCCTCAATGACTTCATCTATTGTTTTGGCTTTGTTACTAACCACTTTAAATTGATTTACATCATCCTCTATCTCTGTATCCTCTAGATCTTCCTTATTTCTTATTTATTTCCTCTTTTTCTTTGGTGCCTCAGCTATTGCCTTGTTCTTTCTCTTAATGTATTTCTTTGTCAGTGTAGCTGCTCTTCTTTTTGTTACTTTTACAGCTTCTTCTTTCTTGGTAGGTGGTGCTACAGTTGACAAACATGTCTTCATACCTTCATGTATAGGTGACTGCATCTTTGTAGGAATTTTAGGTGGAGGAACCTATGTAGGATTTATTTCTTTGGCAGACTCGATCTCCTCACTATCATATGGTTTATTGGCTAACTGTAGCAGACCTTTAGTTGCCTATTCAACTGGTATCCCTTTAGATGTTTCAAACTTATCTCCATATTTAGCAGTGAGATCTTTCTTCATCTTCTTTACCTTTCTAGTTATTTTACCAATCTCAATATTTGTAGATATTCTAGATTTAGCTTCTTCATATACTCCGATCTTGGTGACTATGGGATCCTTGGGTATGGCAAGCAGTGCATTAATAGATTTCAATGTGAAATCATGGTCTATTTCATATCCCATCAGTGCCAACCATTTTATCCTAGGCTCATCTTCTTTTATCAAGGTATAGTCGATGTCGACCACAAAACATATGCAATCTTCAAATTTCTGAACTAATTCCCTTGGAATTCTGCTTCTCTTTTGCATTTTAGATTGAAATTTAGTGAAGTATGCATTAAACTCTACATTCAACTTATCTCCTAACTTGTTCATCATTTCACCAATCTATTTTGTTATCGGTACATCTGGTATCCAATTTACTTTACTGGTGCCAGGCACATACTTTTGTAAATAGAGGAATATGCATGCAAGTAGAGATCCATACTTACATGTGTTAGATTTCTTTTTTCTTATGGTCTTCATATTCTCTTGAAGTTGATGAAATAGTATCTCGGCAAGATCAACTTGGTGACCTTTCACTACAATTTTGTGTGCCATGTCTACTGCGTTGCAAGGTACGCTGTTGAGTCTACTGGATTGAAATAGCTTGTACCCGATCACATGTGCTGCAAATTTTACTGTTGGGTCCTTGATTGTTGAAATATTCAATGCTCAATTGTCCCATTATGCTCCAGTGTATTTCTCAACATCTAGTCATGAAGAACTTTGAAAAGCCTTAGCTTTGTCAGTTGTAGGGAGCCCGTAACCCTACTGATTATTTTCTTGTTGACCTCAATCGGTTTATCCAGCTAGAACTTGTCATCGTGATATCTACTCAAAATGATTCTAATAATCTGATTTGAATGATTGCAGCAAGTACATAAAGTATGATAAACTTGATTCCTCAATCTTCTTATAGTTTGATTTCATTTTTCCATCAGGGCCACAGAGTGGTTGATATGCTGCAATAGTTTCAAAGTCCCCAACTTCTCTGATTTTGTAGTGAATATAAGACCTTACGTCTTCTGTTAGTAAAACCCTTTCTGGTATACTTGAAAATGCACCCATTCTATCTGCCTATGCTACGACTTTAGGATGTGGCTTAAACTTTGGTTCGACAAAATTTTCCCTAATGATTAGATTAACTTCCTCTTTAACACTTTGATTTTTGCTTGCAGACAATGTCGATGCCATAAATTAATTCTAGGGTTTCGGCAAGCAACAAGATAGGAAGTGTTTGATCGCAAATGAACTTACTCAGTATCGTGAAGAGTGATGTTAGTTCAATCTAGCATAGCCTCGAATCCTTTAGAAAATCCTTTAGCTTGAACTCTACTCTTTGAACTCTCCGCTCTTCGAAATTGCATTGTAGAAATGAACTTTGTTCCCGTGTATTTATATACTTTCAATGTTCCCGCTCAAACTTTTATGTAATAAATGCTCCATCTTACTTTTGGTATGAAATAGCTATCAGCTCGGTGACTACTAAAACTTTCATTCACTCGGTTAACATAGGCTTTATTCATCAGTTGATACATATGCTCGGTTAACCTTAGATAGTGATTACCAACGGGTAACCAACTCTTAGTCTCTCTTTTACCAACTGTAGAACATTTTTAGCTCATGAAAACTAAACCATAGTGCATCTTTATTCATGCTAATTTGGTATAAGAACATTATGCATAAGGAACTATATGTAAAATGTGATCTTTTGAAATATCAGTCACATACATACCTATTTCACTTTAAGTGGAGGTACTGATGTCACCCAATCTAGTGGACGAGGTTTCACTGACAACATTACTTGACTCAACATTCTCATTAGATGCCTTCTTCCACATAGTGTTCCTTAACTTTGTGATATCAGCAATAGTGTATCCACTTTCAAATATATGGTTTTCATCTGGTGCTCGGTCTCTGTAGTTCTTGCTTAAATGACTGACCTTATGACAGTGTAGACAAGCCATCCCAAAGTTTGTCCAGTTTCTTGATTGTCCAATCCAACTCTTTCTATAACAGTTTGTTGCAATGTGTCCATATCTACCACATACAACATAGTTAGTCCATGTATTATAATCCCAAACATAAGATTTACCTTGTCTCTTCGGTTGATATGGTCTGTGTTGTGGTTTCTCCTTAGGTGTCCAAACTTGCTTCATTTTTGCCTTGCAATCTTGTGCAGCGTGTCCATGCTTGTTACAAGTATAGCATATTTTCTCCATAGTGGTATTATTAGCAAGATCATTTTTCTTAGCTCTACACTCATAAGCAAGATGTCCAAACTTACCATAGTAATAACAATATCCATTAAACTTAGGAGTGACAGGAGGTTTACCTTGTGCTTTACTTCTGCACACATTAGATGTATGTCCTGGTTTGCCACAATGATAACATGCCAACACTTTAGGTTTCTGATTTTGACTGATGTTGATTTGTTCAACTTTTTGTGATGTTTCTCCTTCACCAGTGTATCCTATACCGGCTTTGTTTCCAAATCTTCTCTGATTAGTTAAGAAGTCATCAATCTTCTTGGAGCTTTCCTCGGCAAGTTTCTTCATTTCATTTTACTGCTGTTGATTTTTCACTTCATTTCTTAGCTTCTCATTTTCTTCTCTGAGTCTTGCAACATCTTCTAGTTTTCTTGACAATTCTACATTCACTCGATTTACCTCTTGATTCATAGTTATCACTTGATTAGTTACTTGGAAATGTTGGTTAGTGAATCTTTGTATCTCACTTTCTTTAATTTGAAGTTGTTCACTCATCTTTCTTTGGTCATCAATTGCCAGGTTTCTTTCTTGCTTAGCTTGATTTGCTTTGTTCATTATTTCTACAATTCTCACCATCTAAGATTCTTGACCGATTTGTTGTGCTTTCACTTGATTAGTTAAATATTGATTATTTTCATATAGATCAATGATTATGCTTTCAGATCCATCAGAGAAGCTTCTAGAACTAGATCTAGTATGCTCAAATATGTCATCAATAGGTTCTTCATGATAACCGGTCTCATTCTGTAGTCTAGCTAGGTTCTTTCTTTCATGCAATAATTTCTTCAGTCCTTCCTTGGCTTGCTTATACTATTCCATAAACATTTGCATTTGTATCTTCTGATTCTCAATAGTCTTTTCAAGCTTATATCTCTCCATCACTTAGATCTTTACCCTTCAGTGGTTAAACTTTTTAATAAGAGAACTTGCTCTAATACCAATTGTTGGAATTACGAGAGAGATACTAAGAGGGGAGGGGTGAATCAGTGCCTTCAAAAACTTTACTTGTAAAACCTTTCAAATCTAACACTACAAACAATGATAACTGACCAATATAACTTGAATCTAATTGCATGAATCATTTATCCACTTAACATAAGTAAGTAAACAACATGAAATCCATAACACAATCACATGACACAAGTATTTTGGTAACACATAAACCCTTGTTAGAAGGTAAAAACTATGGTGGGTATGACACCCACAAATTCTTCACTACTATAGATAGAAAAGGTTTTCTTGTTAGGGCTACAAGTTTTTGATCACTTCTAGTGATATCACCCTATTAGGAGTGACATGTTAGATCAGCTAGATCTACCTAGTTATAGGATTTTAGCAACACAAATGAAGTGTGCACTCAGTTAAGAGATTTACATAAGACTATTAAATCTACTCTGTCAAGATATTTTATCCAAAAAACTCTATTACAATTGTCAGAAAGCAATAGGTGTTTATCTTCTATTTGACACTTAATTGTCTATTACAGATCTATAAGCTCTATAAAATATCACCTTACTTGTGATGAATCTCTTCTCTGAACTGCTTGGTAGCCTTTGCTAATTCTGCTCAAATTGAATTCTATTGTGCTTGGTTCTGCTCTGTTAACTAATAGACTTGAAGATAAGAAAAATGCTTCAAGTGCTTCGTGATTCATATATCAGCTCTCTTTAAAAATGATGCAAACACATAAATATATAGTGTTCTATTTTACCACTTTAACACAATTAGGTTACACACTATAATCATAACCCTAAGATCTATGGTGTACAATAATAACCTAGATCAACTATTACAAAATATATACATTGTATTTAATGAATATTATTACATTAAATGTTCCTCGATCTTGGTAAAACATTTTACAAACCATTGTAACCATTTGCATAGAAGAATGTGCCATTCCTGATTACTATGTCATTTGCTATGATCCTTGGTAAATACCGTGTCAACTAATCAATGTATACTGTGATGCTCAGTGTTTACTATCTATTGGTGTTGGTGTCTGCTGCTCAGTGTATAGGCTTTACCGACTAGTCTGTTCTACTTTATGTTACCAATTAGCTCAGTGTAAGTAATCGACTGATATCTTTACATACCTTTGGTACTAATGGACAACCTTAGAAGGCTCAATAGAGATAACAGTTCCTACATACTCTCAGTACATGATAGCATCAGAGGGAGCTAGGGCACCCCGAGCAGAGGCAGTACTAGATGCACCACCACCACCTCCTCCACCAGACGCAGAGGATCAGGTAGACAACTGATCTGACTTGAGATTCTAATATACTTTTTTCTCATTTTGTCCATAGATATATTGTTCTGAGTTCTAATAGCTCACATGAGCTCATTCTTTTGTATACTATGCTAGTAGTGCACCCTTGACTTATTCCAAGTTTATGATATATATGAGATCAAGATTTTGGTTATGACATCATTTGTACTTGTCATGTTTTGGTTTATGATGATATCATGTGATGTATATATATGAGATGAGTAGTGTAGAATGTATGTATGGAATCATGCACTGCAATGATTTCTTTTCAAATGTATGGATGAATGCACATGTATTTGATAGATGGATAATGTATGAAAAAGTATGATTTTGATTATGTTATGTAAATGTAAATGCACATGGATGTAATGCAATGTAATGAAATGATGAAAATGATATGAAATGTAAATGCAATGATACACATGATATGTTTTGCAGGTATTGATGAAGACAAGTACTAAGTCTTATGTCAAAAAGGATGTTTAACCCAGGATGCTAACTGCTTGCGGTTCTGTGAAGAGACCTTTTGTGAGATTTCAGCTCTTTTTAGATGTGAAGATGCAATTGAAGAATTTTTTAAGCATTGAAGTTTATTCAGCCCATGTGAGATCATGTAAACATGCAGAATGCAAAGAGACATGTAAAATGAGATGCAAACCTAAGACCTAGGACCTAGTCATTGATCATGTGTCGGTCATTCTCATCATTGAATTTTTTAGATAACCGGATAAATCAATACAATGTCCACTAGTTAGGAAACCATAGACATATGAATATCAATTTTTGTGTGCAAGAATCAATACAACACCCACTGGCTAGACAAACATAGACATATTAATATTGATTTTGTTTTTAGAATGTCAGATTAGATATAGGCACCAAGGCATAAATGCTAGAATGACCTAAATATCATGTCCATTTTGATATAGCAATTTGTATAAGCATTAAAACATAAATGTCATGATGACCTAAATATGCCTTGCATTACAAACACATCAAGCACTCAAGAGATCATTCTAAATCCAATGTGAATTACCCGTAGTGACCCTTTATCATTCACCTCTTGAGGTAAGATCATGTTTCACAGTAGGAGAAAGAACGTACTCAAAAAGACAATAGTTAGATCAAACTTCCTTGAATTTTTTGGGTATCAATGGTTGAGGTACTCATGGCCATCCAATTCGAGATGGAGGCTCCTATAGACAGATACCATTTCAATCTAGAATTTCCAAAGTTGTCAGATTTTCACAAACAAGGAGAAAACAAAGAAAAGATTTTGCCCCCAGTCATCACTCTCTAAATCTGATAAAGGACATCATCGAAGAGCTAAAGGGAACAAATATGTAGAAATATCAATGCGAATCAGTAAGCATACAAGGAGATAAACGCATGTGAAGCACAAATTGTTTTCATTTTGTGTTGATGTTTGTGTTTGATTGCAAAATCCTTTCTGGAGAG
The DNA here is from genome assembly GCA_027943335.1 of Chamaecyparis obtusa. Taxonomy (NCBI): domain Eukaryota; kingdom Viridiplantae; phylum Streptophyta; class Pinopsida; order Cupressales; family Cupressaceae; genus Chamaecyparis; species Chamaecyparis obtusa. Next base: position 793,442 of record BSBK01002831.1, on the reverse strand, counting down.
GAGATAGATAGACTGACTCAGATGAAGTTTCAAAGGACTCTGACTAGATATGAAATGTCTAAGATACACTGGAGACCATGAGATATGACATTGATTGCCCCCAAGTTTGAAATGTTGATAGGATATAGTGCGTTTGGAGATTGGTGTACAAAGTGACTTTATTGAAAATAGGAATGCAGAAACAAACCAAGAGATATGTACAAACTAAAGCAAGACTGAAAGCTAGGAAAGACCAAGATTGCACTGATAGATGGAGCATTTTGAACAAATGGCACCTGTTTGCTATGTTTTCACCATCTTGGTAGAGATTTTATTTTTTCTACCAAGGTGCCTATTTCCAGGTTTTCACCAAGGCACTTTTTCTTTTTCTCTTTTTTTGTATTTTTCATTTTTTGATTTTTTTGTGAATCATCAAGGCGCCCATTGCTAGGTTTTCACCAAGATGTTCATTTTTTCAGGACTTTTTTTTATTTTTAAGATTTTTTCAGGACATCTTACCATAGACTGAATGCCTTAGGTGTAGAATTTCTTCAGATGTAGAACGTTGATTGGTTCTCAGAGCTGTTCTCCTTTAGTCATTGAGAGTTGATAGGCTCCAGAGCCAAAAGTAGTAGTGATTACAAAGGGACCCAGCCAGTTGGGTTCAAACTTCCCCTTGCGCTCTCTATGTGATTGATTTTTAGGATTCTCTCTCAAGACTAGGTCACCAACCTGAAATTCTATGTGTTTGACTTTCTTGTTGTAGCCTCTAGACATTTATTTTTGATATACTCTGAGATGATCATATGTTGCTTGTCTGCACTCATCTAGTAGTTCAATTTCTTGCAACCTAGACACTCTGTAGTCATCATCAGTCACTAGACCATGCATTCTAATTCTTAGTGATGGGATTTCAACCTTAATAGGTAGTACCACTTCAGACCCATAAACTAAAGTGAATGGTGTAGCCCCAATGGGTGTTCTGATACTTGTTCTGTAGGCCTAGAGAGTTGGATTGATCATGAGATGCCAATCTCTTCCTATTTTATTAACTATACTGTGCAAGATTTTCAATAGATTCTTGTTAGAAGCCTCTTCTTGTCCATTCCCTTGAGGATAATAAATAGATGACCAATATTGGGTAATCTTGAATTTAGCACATAGATCATCTAAGTCTTTGTTCTTGAATTAGCCACCACTATCTGTGACTATAGAATGTGAAATACCATACTGACATGATGTAGTTTAGGATGAACATAGAAATTTGCTTGTCAGTTGCTTATGTGAAAGGAACTTCTTCTACCCATTTTGTGAAATAATTTTTGGCTGTGATGATATGGGTATGTCCATTAGAGGAATGAGGATGTATGGCACCTATGAGATCAAAAGACCATTGCTGAAAAGGCCATTGTGTTGTAAAGGGAATTATATCTCTCCTTGGCGCATGAATCAAGTTTCCATGTACTTGACAATTTTGACAATTCTTTGCATATGTGATAGCCTCTTTTTTCATTTCAAGCCAATAGTACCCAGCCCTAATAAGTTTTCAAGCTAGTGTTAAACCATTAGAGTGTGATCCACATATACCATTGTGGACTTCCTCTAATGCACATTGAGACTCTTCCTATTCTAAACACCTAAGTAGCATACCATCTAAACCTCATTTGTACAAATTGTTACCAATGATGACATACCGGGATGCAGTGCAGATAAGGTTTCATTTCTCATACCGGTTAAAGAAATCAAGAATGATTTGGTCTAGGAGATAGGAGAAGAGATTTTTATATCTAGATGAATCATGACCTACAACAGTGTAGATCATGCAGGTGTCAGGGGAATCATATACAGGATAAGATAGTGCTTCTACCAGGAACTCGTTGCGTAGCTCATGTTTGGGTTGTTGTAGTAAAATAGATAGTGTTGTCATAGCATCAGCAACCTTGTTCTCCAATCTAGGAATCTGTTCAAATGTGATAGATATATGAAATATTTCTTTAGATCATCCACCATTCTATTATATGGGACAAGCTTCTCATCTTTATTTTGATACACATCCTTGAATTGGTGTATTACAAGTTGTGAGCCTCCATGAATGTGTAGTTCTGTAACTCTCCACTCAATTGCTATCTTCATGCCATTAAGGAGAGCTTCATATTCAACAATATTGTTGGTGCAAGGAAACTTTATTCTGAATTCTTTAGGGATTGAGTATCCTTGAGGAGTGAGGAACAATATGCTTGCTCCAGATCCATTTTGTGTATAGGAGTCGTCAAAGAATAATTTCCATGCTCTAGAAGAAAGATTCATGATAGAGGAATCTGAGAATTCCATTTGCATTGGTGTATCATCAAACACTGGTGCGTCAGCTAACTGATCTACAATTATTTTTCCTTTTATAGCTTTTCTTTCAAAATATTCAATGTCGAATTCACTCAATAGCATTACCCATTTAGCTAATCTACCTATGAGAGTAGCTTTGCTTAGTAGGTACTTCAGTGGATCAATCTTAGCTATTAGTTGTGTTGTATGAGCCAACATGTAATGTCTCAGTTTCTATGATGCAAAGATCACAGCTAGACAAGATTTCTCAATCATTGAATAGTTCTTCTCATATGCTACCAATGTTCTACTGATATAGTATATAGCTCTTTCCTTTTTGTTCTCATCATGTTGTGCTAGCAATGCCCCAAGTGATTTATCTATAGTGGAGACATATAGGATCAATGGCTTACCTTGAATAGGAGGCATTAAAATAGGAGGATTCACCAAATATTTCTTGATATGGTTAAAATTCTTTTCACAATCCTCATTCTATGCAAATGTCACACCTTTATGTAATGTTCTTGTGAAAGCCTATGAAATGTCTGCCAACTAAGATATGAAGCACCTAATAGATTTTACTCTCCCTTGCAATGTTCTCATTTGAATAATGTTCTTAGGAGGTTTCATCTCTATGATATCTTTAACCTTTGTTGGGTCTACTTCAATTCCTTTCTTTGAAACAATGTAGCCTAGGAGCTTGCCAGAAGTGACACCAAAAGCACACTTCTTAGGATTTAGTCTGAGACTAAACTTTTCCATTCGATCTAGTATCTTGCTTAAATCATTTAAATGTGTAGATCTCATCATAGATTTTTCCAAAGTGTCATCAATATAATCCCCCATAGTGTGATGCATCATGCCATGAAAAATAGACGTCATAGGTCTCTGATATATAGCACCTGCATTCTTCAAACCAAATGGCATGACGTTCCAATAGAAAGTACCCCATGCACATGTGAAAGCAATCTTCTCTTGATCCTCTGGAGCAATTTTTATTTGATTGTAGCCCAAGAAATCATCCATTAGAGAATACATCTCATAGCCCATAGTCATATCCACTATCATATCGATATTTGGTAATGGAAAATCATCCTTAGGGCATGCCTTGTTCACATCTCTAAAATTTGTGCACACTCTTATAGATTTTTCTGGTTTTGATACTAGAACAATATTAGAGATCCATTCAGCATAGTCAATAACTTGGATAAATCTGGCTTTTAGTAGTTTCTCTAATTCATCTTTTACCAAGAGTGCAACATGAGGATGCATCTTTCTCAATTTTTGCTTAACAGGTTTAACCCCAGGAGCGATATATAGATGGTGCATTATAAGATCAGGATCCAACCCTGGCATATTTGAATATTTCCATGCAAAGTTGATATTTTTCTCTATTAGAAATGTAGTAAAAAATTTCTTTTCTTCTTCTGATAAGGATTGTGCTACATGGATCAATTGTGGCTCTTATGTTGTTCCCAAGTTGATTGACTGAGTAGGATCTATTAGAACTGGAGATCTGTCCTATAAATGACTCGAAAGGACATAAAATATCTCATCCTTAGGTGCCTTAGAGAGGTTTTCACCTTTAGATACTTCTTTTATTTTTACTTTTGTAGGTTCTGAGACTACCACAAAGTGGTTTTCACCCTCAGAACTCTTCTTTTTATTTTTATTCTTATTCTTGACTAAGATACTTGATGTCCAACTCCATCATGCTAATGTTTGGTTCACTAATGGAAGTCCTCATAGGCTCAACTGCATTTAGGTAGCAAGAAAGGGTGTAGTCATTAGGAAAAGTATAGATATCTTGGCTCGAATCTGTGGAAGTTTGGTCAAGAAGTTTAGGGTGTTGGATAGTCAAAGCGTGAAAAGATTGGGAAATAGTATTTACAGATATGGCACTATCATCATTGGTCCTAACCTGACTCTCAAGTTCAAAGGTGATATTACAACTTAATATGTTTAATTCATGAATAGGCTCAATGTCATTGTGGGAGTCCATTTCAGTCATAGGTGGATCGAACTTGTTATGTTCATTACTTCTCTCTAGACTCATATTGGGTTTAGGTGCATATTGGTGGATAACATCAACATGCTTTTCTATAATGATTCATCTTCCTCTAGAATGACACCCCATTCATAATCATTAGATTCCTCATCAATACCTCTAGGGAAATTAAGAACATGAGTAAAGTTAGGGTGAATACCTCAAGAAGGGTTACCCTCAAATTCAGATTTAAATTCATACTCATGAGAATCTGTCTCAGAATAGCTACCACCTTCTTCTCTATCTGTTTGATTGTCTTTGAGATTAGTTGGTTCTTGTGGTGCAACCATCTCTTATTCAGTAGTAGGTTCTTGTGTGTCTACCACATTAATCCTTTTGATCAGATCATCCTCTTCTTCAAGAAGGTCTATGATTTCTTTAGGAAAATGCTCATAAGGAATGAGCTCAATGGTGGTGTCAGAATCATCACTGTCAGATTGTTGTGTTTCCTCTTGTAGTTGAATAGCTATAGATGGTTCAATTTGTTCTAAGACATGAGGAGAGTTGTTGCTAAGATAAAAAAGGCTTCTTCTTATACCTTAGAACTATTGTATTCTTTTTTGTGTGGCCATGGTGATCGAGAGGTGACAAAAGACCTTTATCTAGTAACCCTAGAGGTCCTTTTCCTGTATATCCCATTTTAGCAATCGGTTTGTCCCCTGGTCCATATGACTTCTAAGGAAATTTGCTTGAAGAAGCATCACTTTTCTAGACTGATTGGGTTTGAGATTCATCTTTGTACAACCATGCAAGCATGACTTCATCTTCCTCAAACTCTTGTTTAGATACTTGTTCTATGACAAAGCTTCCATTGAATTTGACTTGAGATTCTTTAGTATTAGGTTTTACTTTGTTTGAAGGTTGTCCATCATATTTTGGGGACAACAAGAGAGATGTGAGAGATAAAACTGGCTCCATTGTGTATTCTCCCATACCATTGTCCTTAATTTTTACTTCTTTAGCAATTTATTCAACCTTGGATGTTGATGCAACATCTGATTGCTTAGTGAAAGATTCTCTATTATTAGGAACAAGTTTATCAGCAATTTCCTTTAAGGCATTGCAAGTTGTAGATATGTCAACTGGAATAGTTACCTCTACTCCTTCATAAGGAAATTTCACACATTGATGGTATGTGGAAGGAATAGCTCTCATTTCATGTATCCAGGGTCGCCCTAGGAGAATGTTGTAAGCCAAAGGTAGATCAAGAACTTGACATGTGATATCTTTGATAATAGGACCTATTCTGATAGGTAAGACAATTGTTTCTTTGGAATATCTTTCTTGTTCATCATATTCCTTGATGGTTATCTTCTTTTTAGGATCAATAACAGCTTTAGATAATCCCAATTGTGTGATCAAGCTATAAGAGAAAATGTTGAGACCAGGGCCTCCATCTATCAACACGCATTTCACATAATGGTTTTGGATCAAGACTTCAATGTGTAAGGGCTGGTTAGGTGGATGACTCAAAGAATTATCATCTTCCTCTAAAAAGGAGGTATATTGCGGAGATGTCAGATGACCAACCATGGTCTGGAATCTATCTAAATCAAGGTTATCAAGAACATTGGATCTGAGCAGAGCTTTGTCTAGAATTGCTCTATGAGCTGGAGATATCCGAAGAAACTCAAACATAGAGATTTTTGCATTTGTATGCTGGAGTTGTTGGACTATACTGTGTGAAGTGGGTCTTGTGTCTTTAGGATTTGAAGATTTAGAAGCAACCTTTTGTTTGGAAGTAGATGATAGATTGAAAGGCATCTTAGGGACATTTGATGAATCTAAATTTTGTCCTTGTAGATGTGCCTGAGCTTATGATCGAGTAACTACATCAGCTGATTGATTGTCTCTATCTTTCCTTACAATTGTGATGACATTCCAACTTTTAGATAGGCATGGTTCAACCATGTTTATGACAACATTATTTTCAGAGTACGCATAATTGACTTTAGCACCAACATTAGGCTGAGAAGATGAATCTCCTTGACCATGTTTTGGAAATGGTTCTATGAATGTTGTATGATCATTATTGCTCTTATGATTGTCAATCACAATTTCTCCATTATCAATTTTGTCTTGAATGAGATGTTTCAAGCATATGCAGTTATTAGTTTTATGACCCTTGCTATGATGGAAGTCACAAAAATTGTTCTCTCTCCACCATTTTGGTTTAGGTTCAAGGTCAAACACCTTTATCTCAGGCAAGGTGATGATGTTGTTAGCCAACAGAGTTTTCATAGAAGATTCATAGGACTCTCCAAGAGGAGTAAACTTGCATTTAGGATCAGTAGCCCAAGGTTTATATTCAGTTTTCTTTTTATTTGACTCTATTGTTTTAGCTTTAGAAGCTTTGATGGCTTGGATACCAATAGTGAGATTGAAAGTGGTTGCCTTGGGTGGGGCACGAATAGTATCAACAATGCCATCTGTGACAATGCCTTTGTTCTTGTTCCAGTTTTTGTTTTTATCTTTAGAACTAGACCCAGATTCATACTTGTCCTTTTGAAGAGATATATCTCCTTTTTTCCCAAGTACTTTTTCAATTTTGATCACATTATCCATCATCTTATCAAAAGATGTATGATTCCGCATTTGTAAGGGATAGTTGATTTCTAGAACAAGATTGTTGATGAAGATTTCTAGCTTCTCAGTTTTTGGAATAGGTCTAGCATATAGAGAAAATTTATTCCTCCATCTTTTGTGAAAAGTCAGGAATGGCTCTCCTGGATATTGTTTAAGATTGCAAATGTCGATCATAGTGACTGGATGTTGAATATTGTAGGAGTATTATTGATAGAATAGTTTAATTAACTCCTCAAAGGTCTTGATTGTAGGAGGCATTCTAAAGAACCAATGAATGGCTGCCCCTCCCAAAGATCGAGGGAAGAGATGCATTAGATAGGTTGGTTCATGCATGAACTCCATAGATTGAGTATAGAGTTCTCTAACATGATCTTGAGGGTCATAGTTTCCATCATACTTATCGTACTTAGACATTTCCACTCACTTTGGGAATGGTGTCATGTACAAGTCTTTGTCAAATGGAAAAGGGCATAGAGCCTCTGTGGAGAACTCCTTAGGTTCCTTTTCTTTTTCAATTTTGTTAAGTTTGACTTGCATGGCATGCATTTTTTTCATCATAGCGGTGATTGGAGTTTCTTCCTCATGCGTGATAATATCTTCAACATTAAAGTTGGGAGGAAGTTTAGCTCCTTAACGAGCTAACTCTAGGAAGTATGCCTCTCTATCTTCCTTCAAGAAATGTTTCATCATTTTCTTGAATGTATCATCATTTTGGTATTGGGAAAATTCAGTAGGCGTGGGTTCTTGATCAGCACCGTGTTGAGAATGTTGCCCTTGAGATCCTTGATTCATTCCTCCTTGAGACATTGTGACTTTAGGAGAGTTACCAAGGATAGATTGATGTGGGTTTGTCTGATAACTTTCATGAATTGATATAGGAAGAGTCGGTTGATTACTTGTGTGGATTGATGCAGGAGGGGTAACGTAACCACCTTTCAAGAAGAGATTGCCAAGAGCATCTTCTCCAAATTTACTAGTGTTGTAAGGTTGATGAAAGGTGTCAGCAATCATAGAAGATGATATCAAAGAGGGTTTGGGTTGTTCTCTTCCTTTCCTTTGTGATGAAGCTCTAGTATCTACCATTAACCTTTGGTGAAGCAAGAGAGAAAGATGAAGACAACTGAATAATGACTTGATTCAAAGAGATCGAATGATGTAACCTTGTCAAGATTGATTTGATTGAAGATTAGATTGGATGTAAATGAAGGATACTATGCCCTAGTAGTATGGGTAGATGCCCAAAAGATAGCGGACACGAGCTCGCAACACTTAGCCATTTTGATATAGATCGAATGATTGAAGATTTTGACAAGGTTTTGACACAAGATGAAAAAGACTCAAATCGATTAAATAAAGGCTAAATTAGACTCAAGAAACCACTTTAGGAAAATGATTGAATTCTTTCTAGTTTTTTCTTTATTCCTGACACAATGATTTGTTTGACAGAATCTGGATATAGGCTGTAAAAATAGGATTGCTAGCAATTTTGACAACTTTCTAGCAATTTTTCAAAAATTCTCACATGACTTTCTACAGGCTCGTACGATAGTGGGTATGCTCTGAAATGACAATTGACAAACCCGTATGATAGTTGCTAGCAAATTTTGACTTTTTGCTTTTGACTGGTGACAAAACTCGTATGACACTATACAAGTTGTCATATGACAATTCAGGAGTTATGAAATGACAATTGCTCAAAACTCATACTTTATGACCCTGAATGTTGACTTTTGACTCCAAAAAGGGATTTTGCATCAGATTTTGCAATTTTCTCAATTTTTAGAATCAATGTGTTTGCAAAGTTTTATGTCCAGATTTGAAGATTATATCGGGATCGTTCATTTTCAATAACCAAGTAGATAAACAAGCATGTAGAATAGCAGGAAAGTGATTTCAAGCACGTCTAAAAATAATGAACAGGGGACAAAGCAACCCTATGCATGAACAATCAAGTGACTAAATGTGCTAATCTCTAAAAGTGCTAATTGTGTATGTTCCAAAAAAAATTTCAATAACGCACATAGTCCTAGAAAATGAAAAATTTGGCCTCACTAGGGTTTGTAGTAATGGTCTGACTCTACAACTTTTCTGATCTCAAGAGGGAGAACTCCAATCTAGGCACACCGGGGTTTTGACATATTCTGAGAATTTAATACATCAAAAGCTGCTAGGGAGATTTGATAGCCCAACAAGAGATCACACCTGTGAAGATTTCCTACACAAGGACATTTATATAGCGGTAATTGCTACCACAGAGAAAATGGCTATTACCACTTGAGGTTCCATCCACATGGTTGACCCAATTAAAGAAATGTCCACTATGGTTAACCCTCTCTAAAGGTGACTCACAAAATATACCATAGGGGACTAGATCAGATTCAAGGATTTAGGTTTCTAGTACTATCCAAAAGGGAAGTAGAGCATAATCCCCTAACCTCTTCACTTCACCAAGACAAAGCAGACAAATTAATCTGACACGCTAAGACCAAAATCTATCTCACCAAGATCTAGGATGTCAACAACTTATGGTCTATCAATCTCTCCGGAGAGGGAATTTATCGATCAAAAGTCGAGGATGCAAATCAAGTGAACGTGAGACAATCTCAATAACCTCCCTACCTACAAGGGGATCCTTCATCAAGAAGAGCTTCGCATGAATAAACAAGTGAATGAAGCCCACTCTCTCAAGATCATCCACAAATAGTGTTCATAGGGCCTATTTACTATTTGTAATAGATATGCAAAAAGCAAATCTATGTTCATTTTTATAGCCCAAAATGAAGTATGTGATATGAAAGTAGAAAAAGTCACACAAGTTTGACACATGAGGGTTTGTTTTATATCAAAAATTAAAGTGTTATCATATTGAACAAAATACCTAAATTCCTTGAAACGCACTTAGTAGATTTTACCTATTTTAGCAATTTTAATGCACTTTTCCCAATTAGAATCAGCAGATACCAATCAGAAACAGAAGATCTCAATTGTTAAGGTTAGCTGTCAGTCCAAATCTGAAAATCAAATCTAAAGAACTACTTGCAAATATGAAACGACAATTGAAATCTGGTGTCAAAACTCGTACAATAGTGGGTTACCTCACATACGACAATCAGGAAACTCGTACGATAGTGGGTACCCTTTCATACGACAATATAGCTCTGAAATGATAGTGTTTACTTTTCGGTATGAGCCTCAAAATTATCAACTATTGTACGACAGTGGGGTCTTCCTGATATGACTTTTTGACAAAAGATGTATGAAAAATGTACGACCAGAAAATAAAAGATCGTAGTTTTACTCAAAAAATGATAAGAAATTGATAGAAATTGATAGAAGTGAAATGGAAACCCATTTTAGGGCCCCACAGTGGGCACCAAAAATGTGTGTGTGTGAAAATTGTACCTAGCTATGGACACAACACTTCAGTAAAACATTAGAGGTTAGCAAAATCAAAATCTGCAAATAAATGAAACTAAGCTAACCAGACGATTTACTGCCTTCTAGTAGGTGCGAGTATGGTATTCTCATATTAGACCGAGATCAGTGACAATGCAACACCTAAACGAAGGATTTAAAATGTTGAAAGATGAATGTAGAATGAATGCAAATTAATCTATATTTTTGTATTTTCTGTGCAATAAGATGAAAAACTTGATATGAAACTAATCTAGAATGAATTGAAATGATATGCAAATTGATCTAAGAATGATCTACTAAATGATATGAATGCTCAAAAAAATTATGAAAATCTCACAATAGCTTGGATTTTCAAATGATAGATTCTTTAGTCGCAAATTCGCCAGCATGAGGATGCAAGTTCGTGGATGGATGCTGTGGAAGAGCTGAAGCCTTGATTTTATAGAAATCCAGGGCTTGAGGGTGCATGGAGGAAGCCATAAATCACTCTTGATGAACTCAAGTTGATTTTTGAGTCAACAAGGAATCAGAATTAGATCAACTCACATAATCATGCAAAATCATGCAAGAACAACTTTTTTAACTTGAATCGGAAGTTGAGATTAGCTTTCAACTCAAAAGAGAGTTGAGTTTATATTTAAAACAAATAGAATTGATTTTCTGATTCAAAGTTTAACTACTCCTTGAATGTGCACAATTAATTATGAACTAATTAAATAAATAAAGTGATTTATTCTCAACTTAATTGATTTTAAACTTGAGAATAACTGATTTATGGGTTAATCAATCATTAAATTAAAATTTTATTCAAAACTATATCATTAAATTTGACAATTGACATTAATTAATTAAATAAGAATTTAATCAATTAATCATGAGGTTTTTGATTTATTGTCAAAATTGAATAATATAATTTAGGAATAAATAGAATTAAACTTAATTAAATAATTAAGTGGCAGAATTAAATCTAATTAATTAAATATTCAAAATATTTAATTAATTAAACTTTAGGATAAATATGATTTATCACCAAATAATCATTAAATTAAAGATAATTAGGATAATTAGGAATATTTCAAGAAATATTCCCCAATGCAGAATTATGATAATTAGTTAAGATTTTGATGTGCAGATGTGCCTTAGGTTAGGACTTTGATGTCGATTTTGTTTGAAATGTTGATATAGAAGGTTAATGAACCTATAGCCCATTTTTGGGGTATTACAACTCCAGATAACCCGTTCACTTAGATGACCCCTTTATCACTCCTCTAAGAAATCTACTTATCTTAGATTGCAAGCGCCTCAAGCTACTTTATGCATAGACTAGTTCATACTAGAGAATTATGTGCCTACATACATATCAGTCTTGACTCAATGACATTTTGATCACTCAAATGTCATTGGCACCTAGTTGAATGATCTGGTGCTTGAGCTGTATATGCACATGGTATAGTCCGATCCAATTATGACTCTTATATCTTCTCCAAGTAACACAAATAATGTATCTATGTCCCATATTATCCTTGGCGTTAATGTCTTCCTTAATCATTTGTAGTGTACTATCTTTAGTACCTCGCCCCTAGTCTAATTTTATAAATGATATGATTACTTTAGGATGATAGAATATATGTTAGGGAATCATTAGAACTTATGATTTTACTGACCTCATACTTGCATGTGTATGGTTGATGTGTTTGTTTTACATTTCTATTTGACGTGCTTGATGTGGTTGAGGGACGGGGTCGTAGTTACTTGCTTGTGAGATCCACACAATCGACCAATCCCTGCCATTGTCTATTATATCTATATATATGTACATGCTTGTCTTTTATGCAGGTTCACAAGTACCAAGCATCGACTTCCCTGAATTGTCAGGATGAGCGTGCCCTATCGCTAATCTCAATGGTAAAAGAGGGGAGATAATATTTAGTTCCAAATCCTAACCTAAGCCAAATATTGTCCTAAAGTAGGGGATAAGATTCTGTGTTTCCACCTTTCTAAACTCATCCAATTGGAAAGAGTTTATACCTAAGTCCTGAGCATGAATGTGGGTTCTTAGGTCTTTTTGATTCTTTGATTTGTGGTATTTGGGTGTTTTCTATTCTTAGATCATTCTATTTTTAGTTGTGGCATAGTTTTTAAATGGTAATTAAATAAATATATTTATTTAGTTTAATTATTATTTATATTATATAGTTGATGCATAAATTAATTAGAAATTAATTGTATGCTAATTTGAGTGTAGTTGAATTATTTAATTAATGTGAATTAATTAAATATCCTCACTTTTGATTTATTTAAAATCATGAATTAACCTTTGTTTAATTAAAATATATTTATTAAATTGAAATTTATTTTGGCATGTGTTATTTATGTTAACTAAATGTTTTAATTATTAATTAATTTAATGCATTATGTTGCACATTCATAATTGCATGAAATTGAATTAGTAATTCAAGTTGAAGTTTGGTTATGTGTTTTCAACTCAAGTCAAAGAGGAAGGGGGACTCCAATTCAACTGAGTCTGAACTGTGAACTAAAGTTCGTCTTCATGCAAAGCTCTTTTGGAGTTGAGTTCGAATTCATGCATGAGAAAGGAAGTTTCTTTAAATATTGGGGGTTTTGGCCATTATTCGATTACACAAGTTTTGGAGGAGGAATTTTGGAGATAGATTTGGGAGAATTCTTCAAAAAGCTTGGATTCTATTTTCTTCGTTCTGGACATCATCGAATCTGTATAATTTTTATTTGAGGTAGGTTTTGATTCTATCATGGTTATTCTATTTTGGATCTTTGTAGGAAATTGTAGAAAGTGTCTTCCTCGTGCTTGCTGGTATTGATTGTTTGAGTAGCATAGCGTTGTGGTTATCAGTTGCATGTTATTTATGAAAGATATATTTAGTTGCATGTTATTTATGAAAGCTATTTTCAATTGCATGTTATTTAATGAAGATATATTTAGTTGCATGTTATTTAATGAAGATATATTCAGTTGCATGTCATTTATGAAAGATATATTCAGTTGCATGTTATTTATGAAAGATATATTCAGTTGCATGTCATTTATGAAAGATATATTCAGTTGCATGTTATTTATGAAAGATATATTCAGTTGCATGTTATTTAGAAAAGATATTTTCAGTTGCATGTTATTTAATGAAGATATATTTAGTTGCATGTTATTTATGAAAGATATATTCAGTTGCATGTTATTTAAAAAAGATGTTTTCAGTTGCATGTTATTTAAGGAAGATATATTCAATTGCATGTTATTTAATGAAGATATACTCAATTGCATGTATTTATGAAAAATATATTCAGTTGCATGTTATTTATGAAAGATATATTCAGTTGCATGTTATTTAGAAAAGATATTTTTAGTTGCATGTTATTTAATGAAGATATATTTAGTTGCATGTTATTTAATGAAGATATATTCAATTGCATGTTATTTATGAAAGATATATTTAGTTGCATGTTATTTAGGAAAGATATATTTAGTGCATGTTATTTAAGGAAGATATATTCAGTTGCATGTAGTGGTATTCTATTTTTAGAAAATTCTATTGTTAGAAAATTCTATTTTTAGAAATAAATAAAATTTGTACATGAGAATTCTTTTAGAATAAGAAAAATAAGAAGAAGAATAATGTTATATAATTAAATATTATTTTTATGAGAATTTCATAATGATGTGTTTATTATTGGAGTGTTTGGTTTCTTTTCATGATTACTGGTATGGGTAGCATTAATTTAGCTTTTAGGAGATGTAATCCCAGAGGTGGGGTTTTAGATGTTTAATCTATCTTGTTTGGTTGCCATGCATATTCTGTTGTGTCGGTGAACTTTTTTTATTATGTATCTAGTTTTGCATGTTTATGGTCTTGCATGTGGAATCTAGTTGTAGAAATTCATGAGTTGTGATAACTCAGAGTTCTTAATGTTCATGTGAAACGCTAGAGTAGGTCATCTAAGTGTATATCAGGAAGTGGCTTGTGAATTGGTGTCGAAGCCCGGAAGTGGCTACCAGGAGATCCCATTACAAGTAGTTTAATAAGTGATAATTAATAAACATTGGGAATCTAAAATGAACCTAATAAGATATTGTGTGCCTCACCTATGCCTGAGTTCCTGATTAAGTTTGACTAGGATGGGAGTTGAGATGATGTTTGCCACCTATATGGACTGGATATGGCATAGGTAGTACCTTGTCTACACGAGAGGTTACTATAACCACATAGAGTCACTAGGGCACTGGGGTCTGAAGGGACTACCAGAATAACCTTAGAGTTGACTTATGTGATGACACTTCTTGTATGCATCTTAGGTTTCCTATGTGTTTTGTTTGTCTCTGGTTGAGTATGTTATACCCTATTGTACTTTTTGGTATCCTTGAGTTAGAATCTTTCAGGACCTCTTCCTTGGTTTGTTGTTGCTTGTTATCCAAGTGGGTTCTGATGTTATCTCCTCAGCATGGTGGGAGTGGACCATTTAGGTTCACGAGGTAAGGTGGTAGTGGTTCTTTTACCATTTGAGATTTCAATGTTCGTGCACTGAGGCTAGATGATCCATGTTGCAATTGTTCTTTCTTATTCTTCTCATTCTTATGTTCTTGTATCATTGTATCATATATTTAGAGTTATCATGTTCAGTTATTGTATTCACATACCCTGCAACATGTGTAGTGGATGCTTATTATTATGGTCACCTTATGGTACCAATTGTATTATGTATTCATGCATATGTTGTTGTATTTTCAGATGTAATCTTGGGATTCATATCTTTATCTTATATTAAATAATTAACTCTTTCGTAATCTACGTCAAGGAACCCTTGAGAGTTGTAACCTATGTTAGTTGTTTTTCGCTATGCTTTGCTTCCACATTGTAAACTTTGATGTTATTGATTGTTAACTTTAAAAAAAAAATGCTCTACAAACTTAGTCACTTGTTTAGGTTAAGTTCTTCTGGGTTCCCTAGTGGGTCATTACATATATGGAGGAGTTCTATCAAATCCTCAGTAGAACAGGCTATGTGGAAGCTGACAAGGAGAAAGTTTTCCATTACCTTAATGGGTTAAGGCTGAGCATTCAGGAAGAATTGAATCTGGTTCGAATGAATAGTATTGAAGAGGCATACCAGTTTGCCCTAAAAGTAGAGAAAAAGTTGAACAAGAAGTTTGAGAGCAGACAAAGCAGAAGAGGTCGTGATGGAAGATCTGGTGGATGGTCATATGGAGATCTAAATGAAGATCCGAAAAAGAAGGATGAGGCCAGTAATAGTCAAAATTAGAGAGGAGATAATTTCAATCATTTTTATGATCAGAATAATAAAGATCAGAGAGGAAGAGGAAGAGGAAGAGGACAAGGATCTGGAAGAGGAGGCTTTCATGGAACATGTTTTCACTATGGAGAAGAAGGTCATAGGGCATTTGAATGCCCTCAACGCCAAGGAAGGACAGATAGGAGAAATGAAGGCCAAGCTAGAGTTGCACATGTAGATGAAGATGTCAGATCAACACATTCTGAAGATACTAAAAGAGGAGAAACATTGATTAACAAAAGAGTCCTACTGAGTAGTGATAATGAACTTGAGCAAAGGAGGAGCCTATTTCACACCAGGTGCAAGTGTGAGGGTAAGTGTTGTGATGTGATTATTGATAGTGGTAGTACTGATAATTTGGTGTTAGAAGAGATGGTGACAAATTTGAAGCTCAAGAGGCAAAAACATCCACATCCATATCAGGGTTCCTAGGTGCAGGATGACCACAAGGTCATGGTCAATGAACAGTGCCTAGTGAAGTTCAAGATCGGCGGGTACCAAGATGAGGTACTATGTGATATCATATCTATGGATGCATGTCATATGTTGTTGGGTAGACCTTGGCAGTTTAATAGGTGTGTTGTACATGATGGTCATGTGAATACCTATTCCCTGATAAAGAATGGAGTGTGACATAAGCTAAAACCATTGAAGGAAATAGAAGAGAAGGTATGCGGTAATGCAAGAATAACTTTTGTTGATAGAGGAAATTTCTTAGATGGTATGCAACATGAGTATATGTGTTTTACCTTAATTCCAAAGGCTGGGAAAGAGGAAGTAGAAGATGTACCTGTAGAAGTTACAAATTTGTTGAATGAGTTTCAAGATATTGTATCTGATAATGTGCCTGATGGATTACCACCAGTAAGAAAGATCAATCATAAGATGGACTTGATTCCAGGAGCCAATTTGCCAAATAAGGTAGCACACAAAATGACACTAGCAAAAAGTGATGAGTTGAAGATAGATTTGAAGTTTAGCTCATCACATCATCCATAGATTGTATATGGAAATAGTCCTAGAAATGCATCTAAGTTGAGGAAGATAGATAAAGGAGAAATAAGTAGTGCTGAAGCTGAGAATTTTGCAGAACATTTGAAGAACATCCATGAGGAGGTGAGGAAGCATATTACCAAAATGAATACACAATATAAAGCTAAGGTAGATCAGAAAAGGAGGCATAAGGAATTTTAGGTTGGAGATGAAGTCATGGTTCATTTGAGGAAGGAGAGATTTCCAGTTGGTACATATAACAAGTTGAAAATGAAGAAGTTTGGACCATGTAAGATACTGAAGAAGCATGATTCAGGAAATGCCTATGAGGTAGAATTGCTTACTGAGATGAATATTTCACCAGTGTTTAACATTTTAGATTTGCCAGAGTATCATGAAGGAGGTGTTGAAGAAGAGATCATAGCAGTACAGTGGAGTATTCCAGCAACTAGTTTAGATACCAAGGAGATTAAGGATATACTGGATAGTCATGTTTGCAAAAGCACAAGGAATAGGACATATGAAGAATATCTGGTCAAATGGAAAGGATGACCTATTGAAGATTCATCATTGCTAACAAAGGAGGAGGTTAACTATCTTGGTTTCCCTCTTCACACTTGAGTTGTGATAGGGTCACTTCTCAAATTACCCCAGGTGTCTGATGCAGGAGCATCCTGGGTGTAAGAGCAATCTTGCATCACCCAAAAATATTTCTAGTTTCTTTTTCAATAAGGGCTATCTTACGCAGAGCTTCTATTTATGGAAACTTACTATTTTTAGTAAGTTGGTCATACAATCTCAGAATGTTTTAATTTCACATTTGGAGGTTCATCTCAGTCATTTCAGCCTACCAGTTGAGTTTCATTGCCACATCATCAGTATTGGTGAAGTTATTGAGGTTTTTGGGTACGAAATCTTTCAAGTCAATTTTGAAGGTCTTAAAGGCTTAGGATCGTGATCGACCCCCAATTGACTAGTGCTAGCACATGTCAGGCATTGTAGATCTCATCATGACATTTTCGAAAAGTGGTTACAATAGAAAAACAAAGCTACAGTTAAAAAGTTATGGCCTCCGGAAGTTGGGCTACCTAAAAGCATATTTTGTATTTCTTTTGAGCTGACCCTATTGTAAAAATTGTGAAAATAAAATAATTCTATGTATAGTTGGTCTTAAGGGCTAAATTTTTGGAACCTTCTCGAGCGGTGGAAATTTCCTATATAAAGAAGGCCCGTAGTGTTATCTAGGGCAGTTCTGGGTAGATCTGGGTAATGATTCGAGACTTTGTCCTATAGAATGTTGTAAAAGGAATGCTCGTGTGGCTTTGCATATTGTAATTCTAAAATTTGTAATTCCACATTTGTGGAGATAATAAGAAGCCCATTTTCTATTCTTGCAAATTGTTGTTGTTTCTCTATTTGTGTATGTGTTTGCGGTATTAAGGGGAGCACCCTTCATCATCTGTCTACCACCTTTAGTGAGGAGATAGATCTTTGTTAACTTAATTACAATGTTTTAACTTAGTCGATATTGCCACCTTAACTCAATATTTCTCTGACCTGGAAGGTAAATTTTGTAGGCTTTTGATTTTTCACTATATCCCACCTGAATGCAGACAGGACACCCAAAAGTTCTCAAGTGACTTATATTAGGTTTATTACCAATGAATGCTTCTTCAAGAGTTTTATTTTCAAGGTAGGAGTGAGGGCATCTATTTTGGACTTATACAATAGTATTAGAGGCTTCATACCAAAGATGGTTTTCTAAGTTTTGATCATGCATCATTGCTTTAGCATATTATACTATTGTATTGTTTTTTCTCTCTGCAACCCCATTCTTTTTTGGGTTGTATGGAACCGTGAACTCCCTCTTGATCCCAACATGTTTACAAAAACTTTAAAATATTTCTGAAGTGTATTCTTTACCATTGTCTATTCTTAATATTTTAATACTCTTACCTGATAGATTTTCCACTAGAGCCTTGAACTCTTTGAATTTCAAGAGAATTTCTTCTGCCTCTTCACATTTTAGAAAATATATCCAGGTCTTCCTAGAGTAATCATCTACAAAGATAATATAATACAAATATCCTCCAATAGAGGGAACAAACATAGAGCTACAAAAATCAGAGTGAATAAGTTATGAACATCCTTGGTTTTACTTTCACTATGATGAAAAGTACTTTTAGTATTCTTTCCTAGTCCACAACCTTTACGAGCTCCAATATGATCAAATCTTACTTTAGGTAGTCATGTAACCATCTTCTTTAAAGAGGTTAAGCCATGAAAATGAAAGTGTCCTTGTCTCCTATGCCATAGTTCACTTTCATTTGATCTATGAATTAGGGCTTGATGAGAAAGGGTACACAATTTATAGAGGGTTCCACCTCTAACTCCAATAGTGTGAGAATTCTTTATGTTTGAGTTCTTAGGCTAAGCTAAGATCTTCCCATCCATGAAGGTGATTTTGTGTCCCTTGTCTTCTAGTGCTGAAATGGAAACTAAGTTTCTTCTTATGCCATGTACAAATAGAACACCAGTAAGTTGTAGAGATATCCTGGATTCAAGATATATGGTACAGGTCCCAATACCTATAATTGGATAAGCAGTATCATCTCCAATCATAACTTCTTATTTAGAACATCCTTCTATAGAGTTTAGATTCTCTTTGAATCCAGCGATATTTCAAGAGGCCCCACTATCAACAACCTAGGTGCTGCAATTGTTTGAAACTTGACTTGATAAGGCAGAGTAGAAAACAAGTTTCTTTGAATTCATATTCTACTTTGTATCACTTAATTGGGTATAGAAGGCTTGTACATTATTTATTTCAGGACACTTTTAAGAAACATGACCAAATTTGTCACATATGTAACATTGTACTTTTGATAGGCCTCTATGTTCGAATGTTGGTTTCTTATTTGATTCATTTTCCTTTTTTCCTTTTAAAGTTAGTCTTCTTTTTCCTTTTGTGTGATTCTTTATTAAGTACTTGGGAGACTTCTTTTGAAGTATTTGTATTGATCCCTCTGATTGATAATCGAGACTCTTCTTGAATGCAATCTGATTTCAATTGATCAAATTTAGAAATTTTGGTTCGAGCACTTATTCCTTGAATGAAAGATTCCCATGAAAAGGGAAGCCCATTAAGTGCAATCATTGTTAATTCCTTACCATCAAAAGAGTGACAAATAGTGGAGAGTTGATTTCTTAAATTTGTAATTCTCATGAAGTAGGATGTAATGGTTTCTCCTTGTTTCATCTTTATTTGATGAAGTTGACTCTTAAGGGTAAGCACTCTACTTGTATTGTTCATTTCATACATATCTTTTAGTGCATTAAACATCTCATATGTGGTTTCTAATTTTATGATTATAGGCACTATATGATCTTTTACTTTGTCTACTAGAAATTTCATTGCCTTGGTATTTTCCTTATCCCATTTAATTTGTTCATCTTTTTCACTCTATTCAGTCTTGAGTTTTTCCACTATGGGTGTTAGATCATGCTCTTTTAATGTGGACATCATTCATAATTTCCACGCCACATAGTTTGATGCTCCTTCAAGACATTCTTCTAATCTCATTCCATTCACCATTTTGAATGTGCTATTCGAATATATATATATAAGAAGTCTTTATATATAAATCTAATCTGGATCTTTTATTTTATGTCTGCTCTGATACCATGTTGAAATTAGGAACAGATATATATAAGTTTTACAACTGAATATATGTATATTTCTATTGAATGAGTATCACTCTAAACTCGTTGATAACATCTTCAAGTCCATATATATAATCAACTTCTAATTTGAGTGGTTTTAATATTGAATAAATAAATCATTCAAAATGTTGTGAATATGCTACTGAATATACCACAGAATTATATATTAATATTGTTGTATGTGCTGCAAAGAATATACTGAGGACTGTTTTAAGTTATGTTGTTGTTGTTAGATTATTCTCAACACACAAAATAGTGTGCAGTTATATATGGTTGACAGCCCATCATGGACTTACCTCCATGATGGTTGTGACTCCTCATGGTGTCACGCCCATCATGGAGGTGAATCCACGATGGTCTGTCAACAGTCTCACAATAGGTAATGATAATCATGCCATTGTCTGTCTTCAAAATAATGCATCTATGCTAAGGATTACTTTTCCCATCATGAAATGCATTTAGACTATCAACCTAGGGACATAGATTTGAAATGGAACAACACAGTTTGTGCACTAAGTTCCTCTAAGATTCATAACACCTATGCTGCAGGAAGATAAAATACATGAAAGGAATCTATGCTATTGCTATAGGAAAGTAAAGACACTTAACTACTGAATGAAATTACTACAGAAAGCTTATGAAATGAATCTAAGCCTATTTAACAACTCAAAACATTCACTATGCTTGTCTCTACAAGTGATATAGGAACATCCATAGTGCCAATGCTGCAGGAGTAAAATAGTAACTCTACTTGAAAATAAGAAAAGTACAGGAAGCAAATCTACTCTAACTTAATCTAATCCACCTCCCAAGTGGGCCCCCTTGGTTGGCTTCTACTAACTAACAACACAGGAAATAATCCAAAATCACTCTTTCATTAAATTCTTCTTAACTGGTTACATAACAGTTGAACAACTCATGAAGAACATAAAAGAGCAACTTCTACTATACTGAATACATCATTCTATATTTTCTCATTACCTAACTAAGTCAATCAAATCCCTTTTTAAAGAGGATTGACACTTATTGAAAACATAATAGAAAATTCTGAGTAAAGCTCGCCAAAAAAGGAGGCGGTAAAATAACCATGACATATTACAATTACTGTAGATAACAGAATAACAACTTCTAAGGAAATATAGCAAGACTTATTTCCTATATTCTCTAAAACAACAACTCCTTTCTAGGTGCAGCATATCCTTTGGAACCGTGCTAGATTCTTCCACCATGACTGGTCTTCTAACGCTCCTTCTTTAATGTAGTTGCACCACTCTTTGAATTGCTCCTTATTTACCTGAAAGGTTAGTAACATTCGATACACATATGCAAGTCAACATTTTCAACTCCTACTCAAATGTTAGAACACAGCTTGAAATAACTATATGAATTACTACATTATATTTATAATAGTCAGCAAAACATGTCATTCAAGCTACCCATAGATTTTGTGGCTTTAGTTGTACTTAGCATAAGTTCACATCGGTATATATCATAAATGTTTTGGAAATGTCTATCAGAGCATAAAGAGTGACAAAAAAATATGAAGATTATAACAAAATTGAGGCAATAATTGGACTCGTCATCTACCCCCTACTAAACATTATTCTTGTCCTCAAGCATTCCATTTCTTAGCTATAGACCTGAAGTCACTGGCAGTGGTCTTCCCTTTCTTTCCACTCTTAAAAGTGTAGTAAAATCCCCTTGTTCTTTCTAGGGTATCTCCTCGGTGTTCCTCTTGCAAGTGATCCAGCCTAGTAGTATTGATGTCATATAGGGGCCATAGGAGTGTAGGCAGTTGGAAGGATAAAGGCATCCATAATTCCCTTTTGACCTGTCGCCCCAACTACATATATTTGGTTTCTCTATGGGTTGCTTCCTCAAAGTTAATTGGGCTATGTGGCTCTATTTTCTTGAAGGCATCAGGTAATCTTTTCTATTGGCTCCTTACCCAAGAAAGACCTCTCTGAAATGAGAAGTATGGTAGTCCTTGGTACTATCTATAAACCTTGTCTCTTAGTGCAAAGACTTTCTCCCTGATGTCTGGCTTTTGTTTTCCATAAGTCAAATTGAGCTAATCTCTCAAAACAACATCATGCTTATGTGACTCAGCCCTTAATGTCAAAGGTTTAGATTTCTCTAGATCCATGTAGATGTTTAGCTACCTATCATAGTTTTCTTCATTATGCATCCATGACATCAAAGCCCTTAAGTGAATATCCCCTATATAGAGTAGAGGATTCCACTCTATTTCTTGTGGGATGAGAAAATTATGCAAATATAGCTCACACAATAAATTTTATTACCATGGGGGCAGAGTTTGATATATTCCATAAAAATCTTGGGCTGTTTTGAATTCACAGTCAATACTCTTCATTGTCATCATAAGTTGAAACAAAAGAAATTGTTCTTTTAAACAAATTTCATATACCCTGGGTGGCAGTCTACAAGCTATGACCTGGTCAGCTAGTTTTAAGGCCTTGTCCATTTGTTGTTTTTTTTTCTTTAGCTACTCCTTAAGGGCTTCAATTTCCTCATCCTTATCAAATATCTCCCTCTACATTTGATTTCTTTCTTGCTTCCACCATGTTTTCTGAAAAAAAAAATGATTGTATAGATTAAAGAGTACAGACTGAATTGTTGGTGAGGGAAATTCTTACAGAGGAGCTTTCATTTTCTTTTCTTTGGCAGCTTTCTGAAAGTACTCAGTGAACCACATTGATTTGTAGGGTATGATGGAGACATTGGAATATGCAGGGCTCTACGGAGGAGTAGGTTGAACGTTCACATGAATGCTCTCTTGTGCTACATCAGGGCTCAACTTAGGCATTCCCTGATCATCTTGTGGTATTCTACTGCTAGGTTCTTGCACATTTGGAGATTCCTCCATATTTTGGGGTTTTTCCTGCGTGGGGGAGTCATCAGGAATATATTCAATAGAGGGTTCTAGAGCAAGTTTTGGTGCTGGAACATTTGGGTTTCCAATGGAAGCCAGAGACATTTGTCCTCGCATGTGAGGGCTTCTACCCATAGTTGCCTCTTCAACCATTGCAGTTTTAGTTTGGCAGGATCTTTTTGGCTTTTGTGTTGCAGGAGTAGATGCTACAGGAATAGATAATGTGGGACTCGACCTTTTTCTCTTACTTATTTGAACTATAGGGTTTTGAATTTCACCTTCTAGGTTAGGGATTTCTTTTTCAACTTTCTATTTGCCTTTTCTTGTGGAAAAAGTAGGTATAATACTCTCTAGAGTGGGCTCAAAAGACTTGTTTTCTGGGGACATTTCTAGTTCTTTTCCTTTTTCATCTATTTCTTTACTAGGCCTAGAAGACTTTACTTCATTCACTAGAGATTGAGCAACAGGGTTAACTTGGGGTTGCAAGGTTTTAAACTGAACAAATTATGCTTAGGACATGGGAGAGACATCCCTAAGGGATTTTTAAACCAAAAGATTTATTAGGGCATGGTGGCTTATAGAATTTTCATTACCCTTTTGTGTTTCCTTGACACTAATACTTAACATATTATAGAGAAAATTGAGAACATTGACCTGAAGATTATGCCTTAAACAACTAAGCAATTTGAAATGGTGGGCATGTAGGTTTGAGAATCTTCCTTCATAAGTTAAATACCTAATAATGTGGTTAGCCAATTTTGCAAATGGTGGTGGAAGAGACAACCTCTTGCATTCCTGCTTAGTGATTTCAAGTGAAGGATCACCCAGTCAGGAGAATTGAGCTCGAGATGACCTAGTGTCATGCTTGTTAGGATAGTGTTCTCCAATGACTAGTAATGCGGTGACTTCTGCAATTCTCTCCTTAGTATCAACAACTATCAAATGCCACATAGTTGCTTGTCCCTCTTCAAAAGTGCCCATAAATTTTGTTGCAACCTCCTCATTGAATTCTGTCAACTAAAGGAAATACCCTAGCTAGCCGCATGTATTAAATCTGTGAATTGCTTCAACATCCATTAATAAAATACCATGGATGACTGGTTCATGTCTCTGTAATTGTCCACCCATCTTAATAATGCCTATTCTTCAATTTTACTTATCTCCAATTCACTGCTAATCTTCAATCTTCTTACACTCTGCAAATACCTTCTTCTTGAAATCCTAATTGCTATTCTTGAAAATAATCCCAATTGCTATTCTTGAAAATACCAATTTTTTCACTTACATTACCTCCGTTATGCTTGACATGAACAATAATAATGGCATTTATTATAGAGGACATTAGATTCTTAAGTGGGAGTTATCTCGTAATTTAATTATGGTCCTTTCAAGTCATATCAAGCTTAGAAAATTAGAATTTTTGAAAGTATGGAAAATGTGTGTAGGATTAAAAGAATTAATAGAATGCAGCCTAAGTACAACATTAATGTGACAAGGATGTGACTAGGTTGGTTTAGGAATGACACTTGGAATTTAGTACACTTCCCCTGCCCCCTATGAAACTATAACAAGTGTCCTCACTTGATAAATTTAGCATGAGATTGGGAAACTGGCTTAGTGCCTATATTATACATGTAATGCAGTACTATATATAATTATTAAAACCTGTGCGCTAAAAGTGAGTAAGGAGTTAGAAATTTGTACCTGGTGATTAGTTACCATACACATGAATGCAAGTTGATGTGAGTATCAATTCTAGTGCCTGCATAAGATTGAAAACTTGGTATTTTATTGAAAGCATTGGAAATAGAAATTGTGGGTGACGTGGTGTTTGAGTGGGTGGTAGAAATAGAAATGAGATGAGTTGGTTAGAAGAAGAGAGAAAAGTGAATGAAGAATTATACCTCATTAAATGAAGTTTTACTATGAGTGTTTTTGAAGGCATGTCATGGTGAGGCTGCAAGAGGAAGGCTTTCACCTTCTACTGCAGTAACTGTTTCCTGAGTTGTAGTTAAACTTTCCATGCTAAACTATTGCAAGAATTCTTCCTTGGTTTGAGGCTTGTGATACAGGCACAAGTGGTGTCCATTGATAAGTAGCTTAAATTATACTGGGTCATTGTGGTCAACTAGACTGCTCCATTATCAAAGACATATTGAATTTCATATGGTCCTAGCCATCTGGTCTATAGCTTTCCTAGGATCTCCTTGAATCAAGAATTATACAATAGAGCCCAATCACCTACTTGAAATTGTTTATTCTTGATATGTGAATCATGCCATCTCTTCCTTTGGTTCTAGATGAGCTCTGTTATCTCCAATGCTGATTTATGCATTTCATCTAAAGAATTAAGATGGAGTAGGTGGTTGGATTGTGCTGTAGGAAGATTGATGTTCAAATCCAGAGCTGTGTGCAATGTTTTGTGTTTGAATTCTATGGGCAACATTGCTTCTTTTTCGTACACTAATTCAAATAGTGTGAACCATGTTGTTGTCTTCCATGTGGTATGATAAGCCCATACTAATTTAGTTAACCGACTGCTCCAATCCTTGTGATGCAATTGTACTATCTTTGGTAATATGGCCTCTATTTCTCTATTTGTAACATCTGCCTGTCCATTTTCTTGTGAATGGTAAGGACTAGACTTTTGATGCCTTATGCTATACTCATTCATGACCTCACTGATCAAATTTGAAGTGAACTATGCTCCTTGGTCTATTACTAATTCTCTAGGAACTCCATAATGGGTAAAAATTTCCTCATACAAGAATTTGGCTGCTTTTTTATCTCTGGCATTCTGCATTGCTTTCACTTCCACCCACTTTGTTAGATAATCCGTGCATACTAGGATGTAATATTTTCCATTTGATGGAGGATCAATTGGTCCTATGAAGTCCATACCCCATTTATCAAAGGGTGTCATCACTACCTATGGATTAAGTGGCATCTCATCTGATCTTATTGGATGACCCATCCTTTGGCACTTATCACATTTTTTTGTATAACTGGCTGCATCTTTGTGTAATGTAGGCCAATAATATCCTATTGTTAAGATTTTCAAGGTTGTTCGCTTTGCTGCAAAGTGACCTCCACATGGTTCATCATGACAAGTGTGGAGTATATCATATGTTTCATCTTCTCTTACACACCTCCTCATGATATGATCTAGACCAGTGTAAAATAGATTGTCATCTATCCATGAAAATTGAAAACTTTTCTCTGCCATCTTTTTCCTATCCTTTTGAGAAAAATGTGGGGCCATCTTATTTGTTGTAATATAATTGGCTATGTTAGTATACCATGGGTTTTTTATTGCTATGCGGAACAAGTGTTCATCTGGAAATGTATCTTCAACCTGAGTGGTGTCTTCATCAGTATTTTTTAGTCTAGACAAGTAGTCAGCAACTACATTTGCCTTCCCTGGCTTATCAACAATTGTTATATCAAATTCTTGCAATAGTAAAAGCCATATTGCCAATCTTCCTATTATAGCAGGTTTGTTCATCAGATATTTTATTGTTGAGTGATCAATGTGAACAAAAATGGGATAGCCTATTACATAGTGTCATAATTTGTTTAATGCATAAACTACAACTAGGAGTTCCTTTTCAATAACTGTGTAGTTTAATTCAAGGCCATGGATGCTTTTACTGATATAGTAAATTGCATTCTCAAGGTTTGTAGGCTTTTGTCCTAGCACATCACCTATGGCATAATCAAATGCATCTGTATGGATGTGGAATGAAATAGACCAATCTAGTCCTTTGAGGACCGGTGCAGTTGTTAGGGGTTTCTTTAGCTGGAGGAAGGACTCATCACATGCTTGTGTCCAGATAAATTCAGCTTCTTTTGTGAGCAATGTGTATAGAGGACTAGAAATTTAACTAAAATTTTGAATAAAGCGTCTATAGGATCTAGCATGTCCTAAGAAAGATCTTACATCTTTTTGTTTAGTAGGGGTAGGTAATGTGAGTATTACCTCAACTTTAGCTGGATCCACTTGAATTCCTATTGCTGAAATGAAATGCCCAAGTACCACTCCTTACTGCATCATCATAAACCATTTCTCACTATTAAGGGATAGATTATGCTCCTTACATCGGATTAGAACATTTTCAAGATTCTATAAAGCCTCTTCAAATATCACTCCAAATGATGTAAATTCATCCATATATATCTCCATACAATCATGTGATATGTCAGCAAAAATACTAATTACAGTCCTTTGGAATGTTGTTGGAGCATTGCATAACCCAAAAGGTAGAACTGAATATGCATATGTCCCCCATGGACATGTGAATGTAGTCTTCTCCTAGTCCTCTAGAGCAATAGCTATCTAATTGTATCCACTATATCCATCAAGAAAGGAAAAATACTTCTCACCAGCCAAATTATCAAGTACTTGGTCAATAAATGGTAATGGGAAGTGATCTTTCTTGGTAGCTTTGTTTAACTCCCTGTAATCCACACAGATTCTCTATTTACCCCCCCCCCCTTTTGGGCACTATAACTAGAGGTGACACCCATTTACTATCAAATATAAGATATATAAAGCCAGCATCTAGTAGCTTTTGCAATTCATTATTGACTATTTCCCTTAATGTTGGGTTAATCCTTCTTTGAGGTTGATGGAGTGGTAGGCTTCCTTCATTGATATATATCCTGTGAGTACATAGTGTAGGGCTTAATCCCTTCATGTCCCCATAGTCTCATGCAAAGGCTTTCTCATGTGTTTGTAGTAGTTTGATTATTTTCTCCATCTATTATGGAGGAAGCTTGTTATTCACATGGAGATTATGACCCTTAGAAAGCTCAATAGTAGTTGTAAGGTCAAGAATGGACACTTCAGGGATAGGACTTGTGTTTACTTCACTAGATAGCAATTGATGGATAATGCTAGGTTCTGAAGGTAATACATAGTTCTCAAAATTGTCTTCATATGTACTTAACTCTAACACAAAAAGCTCAGATATATCTTTCATTACAACAAAGTCATTACTAAGGATGCTCTGAATGACTTCATCTTCCTCTTGGAGTTTCAGAAAAGATTGCCTATGTAACATCATGAGCTGAACCATAGAATTTAGTTCTTCCCCATCTCCTAGTTCTAGCCATATAGGTGTTGTGGTTGAGTTGGAGGATACAATGCTAGTTTCTTGGTGGCTTGCCCATCTGAAATAGTCACATTCCCCAATCTACAACTTATGTTTGCATTAGTTTTTGCTAAACATGGACGTCCTAGAATAACAGGGTAAATGGCAAGATTGACCTTTAGTGATAAAATCATAAAATCAGTAGGGTACTCCCAAAAATCTAAGGAAACTATTATGCCTCCTATCATTCCATCAGGGGTAACAGTAGAGATGTCTGCTAATTGCAATATTGTTGGAGTAGCTCTCAACCCTTCAATGCTCAATTTATTCATAGTATCCTTAGTCATTACATTAATGGAAGCACCTAAATATATTAATGCATTTTTGACAGACTGACCATTAATGATGATATTCACAACTAGACTCCCTAGATCTGAATATTTTGGAATTAACAATTTTCCTAGCATGATATCAGGCAATTGTCTTATAACATGGACTATTGAAGGATCCTCTTTCTTCCTTCCAGGCTTTTTAAGACAAGCTTCTTTTATTGCTTTTCCATAAATTGGGACATCCTTTATTACTTGAAATAGGGGAATCTAGACATGCATGTTCTTTAACTGGTCAAGGATATCAAATGGTTGGTCTTCTTTTGGTATGGGCTTGTCCATGTTGAGCCTCTAAGGAAAAGGTGGTTTAACTGATGTATGAACAATAGTTGTATTGGAAACATTCTCTAGGTCAATAGTATTTGGCAAAGCATACTCTATAATCGATACTGATGCTGCAGGAAGGTCTAGCACTTTAGTGATAAGGGGTGGTTCAGGTGCAGGCAAGGTAGTACCCGATCTTAGGTGTATATTGGCTATGTTAAGTGCATAGGTAGGGTACTATTGAGCATCAATAGCATACATTTTCTATTGTGGTTGTTGACTATTAGGATTCAGTTGAGGCTGAGTAGGTAATTGTGTCTACTTTTGAGGACCTATGTTTTGAGGTGGTGGCATTATTGCAGGTATATTTGTTGGAGGTGGTAGAGGTGGATATCCAGGATTTGGGTTAGGCCATTGCTGAGGTCTTCTCCATTGGTTAGTGGGCTGCCAATTACCTTGTGGTTGTTGCCATTGGTTTGGTTATTGTGGCCATTGGGATTGTTGTGGAGGATACCATTGATTCTATTGATTATTTGGCCAAGCATTATTCTAAGTGGGTTGATTATACTATGAAGGACTCTAGACATTCTAGTTTTTCCATTGACTATTATAAGGATTTTAAATTTGTAATGGGTCTTGAGGCATACCTTGTCTTGTGGCCCATGGCCAACATTGAGAAACAAAGAATACTTGCTCATCCTCTCCTTCTATCTTTAAGTATTCAGTTAGAAGATGATGATTCTCCAAGTTTGCGACCAATTTGCACTGACAATCCTTCTTTTGTTTGCAGCAATGGGGACAGTATTTGGCTAGCTACGCCTCCACATCTACATATTTCTTCTTGGAAGTCATTGTTTCTAGGTGTGTAGCGATGTCATTGATGATGTCTTGCTTGAAGTATGACAATAGGTTTGAAATCTCCATCTTTGAAATACCAGAGCCACTTCCTTTGGCTAGTGTTGAGCGAAATCCCCTTCCTTTCTTGACTACTACTCTAGAATAGTTCAGAAAAATCTTTTGAAGGTCATCCCAAGAAGATTGCAATATATCTCCTCCAGCCATGAGGTCCAAGGCTTCAAGATAGTTTTCATTCACTCCTCTTAGAAAAATCAACTTCTTTGAATCCTCCTGCAATGCATGTTGAGGGTTCTTTTGTAAGTTAAATAAGAAGCATGATATGTAGTCCTCTAATATCTCATCTTCCCTTTGTGACATACAGAAGATGTCATCTCCTTTTGAATCACTTCCCTTACAGTATTCCTTATACTTTCTTAGAAACAAATCTCTCATTCCATCCCAATTAGCTACTGCATTTTCTCCTAAGCCCATGAACCATCTGAGAGTTGACTCCTTCAGTGTTGTTGGAAATAGCTTAAGCTTATGACTGTCAGTATTATAGTCAAAAATTTGACACAGTATGTCCAACTCGAACAAAAAGGTGTCAAGATCCTCTGTAATCAGGCCATAGGACTTTGGTAGTGCTTAAGCAAGTATATTCTTGAGGTTAGGATTGTTAATAAGACTTGGAATAGGAAATAGAAATGTAGGAGCTTCCATTACTGGAGGTGTTGGATATTGAAAATGTGGCTGGAAAGTATTGTTGACTAGAGGGTTTTGGACAGCAAGTGGTCATAGAGTAGGATTATTATGGAAACTAGCTAATATTTCTACAAAAGGATGGAGGTCAAATATTTCATTAGTTTCTTCTTCTTTTGAAGATGATGCAGCAAACTCAAGACTTGCATCGAGAAATGGTAACTGAAGTTCCTCAAATTCTTCTTTTAGTTTAATAGGTTCTTTTGGAAGAAATCTGTCATGAACATCTCACCTTCTTCGATGCATGAAAGTAAGTTGATGGCTTGTGAAGAAAGCTCACAACTACTCTGCATTTACTATAAACAGGAAACTAATATAAAAAATAAATGACTCATTAAGGTTCCTAGTTTGACACCATCCCGGACAACGGTGCCAAAAATGAACAGTCTCACAATAGGTAATGATAATCATGCCATTGTCTCTCTTAGGAATAATACATCTATGCTAAGGATTACTTTTCCCATTATGAAATGCATTTAGATTGTCAACCCAAGGACGTAGACTTGAAATGGGATAGCATAGTTTGTGCACTAAGTTCCTCTAAGAGTCATAACACCTATGTTGCAGGAAGATAAAATGCATGAAAGGAATCTATGCTATTATTGTAGGAAAGTAAACACACTTGACTACTGAATGGCATTACTGCAAAAAGCTTATGAAATGAATCTAAGCCTGTCTAACAACTCAAAACATTCACTATGCCCATCTCTGCAAGTGCTACACTGGCAATGTTGCGGGAGTAAAACAATAACTCTTCTTGAAAATAGGAAAAGTATAGGAAGAAAATCTACTCTAACTTAATCTAATCCACCTCCCAAGTGGGCCCACTTGGTTATCTTTTGCTAACTAACAACACAGGAAATAATCCAAAATCACACTTCCATTAAATTCTTCTTAAATGGTTGCATAAGAGTCGAACAACTCATGAAGAACAGAAAAGAGCAACTTCTACTATACTGAATACATTATTCTATGTTTTCTCATTACCTAACTAAGTCGATCAAATCCCTTTTTAAAGAGGATTGACACTTATTGAAAACATAGCAAAAAAGTTTGAGTAAACCTCGCCAAACAAGGAGGAGGTAAAACAACCATGACATATTACAATTATTGTAAATAATGGAATAACAACTTCTGAGGAAATATAGCAAAGCTTATTTCCTATATTCTCTGAAATAGCAGCTCCTATCTAGGCGTGGCATATCCTTCAGAACTGTGTTGGATTCTTCTACCATGACTGGTCTTCTAACGCTCCTTATTTAATGTTGTTGCACCAGTCTTTGCACTGCTCCTTGTTTACCTGAAAGGTTAGTAACTTTCGGTACACATATGTAAGTCAACATTTTCAAATCCTACTCAAATGTTAGAACGCAACTTGAAATAACTATATAAAGTACTACATTATATTTATAATAGTCAGCAAAACATGTCATTCAAGCTACCCATAGATTTTGTGGCTTTAATTGTACTTAGCATAAGTTCACATAGGTATAAGTCATAAATGTTTTGGAAATGTCTATCGGAGCATAAAGAGTGACAACAAAATATGAAGATTATAACAAAATTGAGGCAATAATTGGACTCATCAATTTTTCTGCCACCTTTAGTGTGAAGACAAGTCTTTGTTAACTTAATTACAATGTTTTAACTTAGTCGATATTGCCCACTTTCAGTCGAGAAGATATCATTCAAAGATTATAAAATTATATATATATATATATATATATATATATATATATATATATATATATATATATGTATGTATGTATGTATGTATGTATGTATGTATGTATGTATGTATGTATGTATGTATGTATGTATGTATGTATGTATATGGGCGGTCCCACTTTTTGGCCAGCTTTGACATGGAGATCAACATTCTAAGAAAAAAATTCACTTCCGAACACCTATTGCCGCAAAACTATTCAGAATTTGAAGATGATGTAAACTATAGTTTTTTAGAATTTTCTTTCTAGTTTCTAAATATTTTATTTTATTTTAAATTCATTTTTCCTTCTCCTTCGAAAAGTGGTTTGCGTGAAAAAACTATGATTTTAAGGAGTTACTGTCACTTGGATCAGCATAATTTTTTTTAAAATATGATAACAATGTAATTCTTTCGAGATTATATTTGTAACTTCTATATTTAAAGGATGCAATTGGTTTTATTTATTTTGGATTAATATTTCATAGTTTATTAAGTTTTAAAGTGATAGTACCTGTAATTTAGACATAAGGTCACTTGGATCACTCTAACTTGATCTTTGTCTATCGAAATTCTTTTTTTTTCATAGAAAGGTAACACAAATATGCTATTCCTACATATTTATCATAAAAAAATTTTGTACAATTTACTATTTTTCTCGAAGTCTTGAAGAGACAGGTTGTTGAATGACAAAACAACTTATGTTTAGTTAAATTAATATTTAAAAGTGATAATTAACTCAATATGTATTAAAATTATATTCATTAGAAAGCTTGTTCTGAATGGAATCATTCGACATCGAATGTTTGAAAAAACCATTTTGTTTGGTCCTTGTCCTAGGCCTAGAAAGATAATATTTTTGTAGTTTCTTTTTTTTTTTAGGGCAAAATTTCAGTTTAGGGCTCTTCGCATGAAGAGAAAAGTTGTTGACATGCAAACTGATATGATTGAAAATCTTAGGAAAGGTTTGAACCAGGTAGGGAAGTGATCTCAAACTAAAGATAAGACCATTACAAGAAAAGTTATGTTGACATCCATTGTAGGTAACACTGTGCTCTAAAAAAGATAGATATCTTCAGTTTCATCTTAGTTTGGTTTTAATAGGAAAAAAATATCATGATATGTTAATAGGAGAATACTTTTGGATGATAGCACCTTGGAAGGAAATTGGGAAATCATGTGTAGATCTCCTCATTCTGATAGGATTGATGAAGGAATCAAGAATTTGGTCACATTATTTTGGAATGATAATACACGTCCTTCATCAAACACTAGAGATGTTATCAGACATATTTCATCTAATCAATATGAATATCATACAAAACATTGGTTGGACACAACACAACATATTTAAATGTATGTGTCATTTTGTAGTTCAAACCCTAATATAAAGATTGGGAAAACATTGTTTGAAAGATTGAAGCCATATTATATCAAGACAAACAAAGTGTTTGAAACTTTTTGTTGTCATTATCATATTGAATTTGATCTCCATTATCATTTTTTTCAAAAGTTTTTAGAAGACACTTATGGTTTTGAAAATGCTCCTCCTACTAGACGAAGTGAGTTCATCTCATCCATTTTATGTGACAAAAGAGATGATGTAGTTGGACAAATAAATTTCATAAAAGGAATATATCAAACATGTGTTGATTTGTTTCTTTTTCCTTTTAAAAATGAAAATATTGATGTAACAAAGATTGTAAATTGTAAGAGTTATAAATATGTAAAGAATGAAACAAAATTTGGGAAATAATCCAAAAAGTTAGAATATGTTGAAGAAGAGATAAATGTTGGAGTATTTATGGAAATTTTTTAAAAATTGATTCAACCCTACATTCATCATGTTTTTTTTGCAAAGTGGAAAGCACAACAATTCTAAACACTGAGAGACGATTTCTCACTTGGAACTATTGTATCAATTGTTGATTTTGCAAAAAATTATTCTTTTGTTCATCAAAAGGCAATTCAGTCATAATACTATTTTTCAAAGCAAATTACTATTATGGTACATGTGTGTTATCAACACACACAATTATATTTAGATGTTATTCAGAGCACATTTGAAGCATAGGTCATCAAGAAGGAATATCATTTTTATATAAGTGATGATAAAGAGCATGACATTCATTATGTAGAACACTGCTTCAAGATATTTTTTTCAAATTTGAAAGAAAGAGGTATAAAAATTGATAAACATTATGTTTGGTCAAATGGATGTGCTTCACAGTTCAAATTATCGAGACCATTTTATGCACTATGTAGATATCATCGTAATGAAAACATACCACATGTTTGGGGTTTCTTTGAGAGTGGACATGGAAAAGGTGAACATGATGGTGCTGGAGCTTGCATCAAATGTGCTATACAAAAGTATCAAATGAATTATAAGGGAGTTCATATAAAAAATGCACATGATGTAGTTGAATGGTACAAGACACATTTCACACCAAATGAGAATATCACATCATCGAGATTGACTCAATCAGTGCCACATAGAAAATTTTGGGAGATAAAAGGTATGCACATATTTTTAAATTATTTGAAAGTGTTTAAATTTTTTACATATTCTTTATTCAAATTATATTTATAGAATGAATTATATATGCATTTGTTCAGGTGTGGATAGAAAAATTATGCATGGTTACAATAGGATAGGAAAGACGTGATCTTTGCATTCAGTTATGAGTAAGAATTGTTGTAATTGGACATTGAACACTAGGGACTACTCATGCTTTTTTTGTCACTACATTGTTGACAATTATGAAGAATGCATCAATCAAGATCATGG
This sequence comes from Chamaecyparis obtusa, assembly GCA_027943335.1. Classification (NCBI taxonomy): domain Eukaryota; kingdom Viridiplantae; phylum Streptophyta; class Pinopsida; order Cupressales; family Cupressaceae; genus Chamaecyparis; species Chamaecyparis obtusa. The sequence goes on along the minus strand of BSBK01002831.1, from coordinate 758,326 downwards.
ATATGTAGGTGCATGGAATCTAGTGCCACTATTTGTTACTGATACATTTGATAGAGATGAAGATGAAAACTTCGATGATGTCTCTTTGATTTCTACTGATTACAATCATATCTCAGGATTGGTCAAAATTGGTAAGTAAATATATTTCACATTATATGGTCCATTGATCTGCATCTATAGATAGATAGATAGATCTATAGATTAAACTAAGTAAATTTTAAGATCTCACACATGTATATATAAATTTACTGTGAAGGAGATGTGTTTGCAGTGATTGTTAAGCATGAAAATGTAGGAGTTGGTTATTATTTACTGTGTTGTACTGCAGAGAGGATGAAGTTACTTGAACCTGAAGAAAGTGATGCAATATTTTTCCCCATAATTTTGTACATGCTTTACATCAATATATTGAACTCAATTTGTAAATTTTAAATTTCAACATTTTAACAAATTTCAAATTTAGTTTGTTTAAATTTATATTGTTAAAATTTGTGACCTGCAGGTTTAGTTTTTTTAGAGGGAACATATTTCAAGAAAATCAAAGAAATTCAACATGGTATTCACTTTTTTGATTACCAACCAAACAATAAGGTGTTTCAATATAGTCACCTAGTAGTTGCCACATCCATTTGTCTCCATCCAATTAAATCTCAACATGGACGTCGTAAGTGGAGACTAGATAGTGAGGATCATGAGAGAATATTACATGTTCTCCATAAAAGGTCCGAACCACTTGATTTGGTCTAAAATGTATAATATATATACCTATTTCATGTGTTAGGACCTACTTAATATCTATGGATTAAATTGACTATATAATTTGTTTATATATTTAAACATATGATGGACTATAATTTTTTGATATATGATAGATCTATTTGATGGTTCAATGGTTTTAATATATAAAATTTTATGTATGCCTATATATATATATATATATGCTTGTATACATGTATGGTTTTATATATATACTTTGATTATTCAATGATTTTTATAGATTGCATATTAGTTAAAGATTTTATGTATTCTTTGATTATATGTATTAACATGTCCATTAGTTACATGTATTAAGTATCCCCTTAAGATTGCTTATTAGTTAAAGATCCCCTTAAGAAACTAAAAAATGATGAAATTAATTAGATTACTTATGACATGCGTTAGTTCTAAAATGAGTTAGAATAGTTATTGTCCATTAGTTACATGTATGAAAACTAGTTATTTTTTATGATATTAATTTTAGATCCCCTTGAGACCTCCTTTAAGATTTCTTATTAGTTAACAATCCCCTTAAGACACTAAAAAATGATGAAATTAGTTAGATTACTATATGACATGTGTTAGTTCTAGAATGAGTTAGAAAAGTTATTGTCCATTAGTTACATGTATTAAAACTAGTTATTTTTTATGTTATTAATTCTAGACCCTTAAGACACTAAAAAATGATGAAATTAGTTAGATTACTATATGACGTGTTAGTTCTAGAATGAGTTAGAATAGTTATTGTCCATTAGTTACATGTATTAAAACTAGTTATTTTTATGTATATTAATTCTAGATCCCCTTAAGACCTCCCCTTAAGATTGCTTATTAGTTAAAGATCCCCTTAAGACACTAAAAATGATGAAATTAGTTAGATAACTATATGACATGTGTTAGTTCTAGAATGAGTAAGAATAGTTATTGTCCATTAGTTACTTGTATTAAAACTAGTTATTTTTTATGATATTAATTCTAGATCCCTTTAAAACCCCCCCTTAATACCTCCTTTAAGATTGCTTATTAGTTAAAGATCCCCTTAAGACACTAAAAAATGATGAAATTAGTTAGATTACTATATGACATGTGTTAGTTCTATAATTAGTTAGAATAGTTATTGTCCATTAGTTATATGTATTAAAACTAGTTATTTTTTATGACATTAATTCTAGATCCTCTTAAGACCTTCATTTAAGACCTCCCTTAAAATCTAATCAATTGAAACCATCTAATCAAATCATACTATCTAATCAAATGAAACTATCTAATCTAATCAAATGAAACCATCTAATCAAATCATATCATATCAAATGAAACTATCTATTTAAATGAAACTATGTAATCTAATGAAATGAAACCATTAGATCAAATCATATCATCTAATCAAATAAAACAATCTAATCAAATCATATATCATCTAATCAAATAACATCATCTAATCAAATCATACCATCTAATCAAATGAAAACATTTAATCTAATCAAATGAAACCATCTAATCAAATCATATTATCATCTAATCAAATTATATCATCTAATCAAATGAAATTATCTAATCAAATCATATTATCATCTAATCATATCATATCATCTAATAAAATGAACATATAATCAAATCAAACCATGATAAATCTATATAATGTCAAATCATAAATCATCTATGTCTAGAGGTCTAGATAGCATATAAATATATGTCTCAAATCATAAACTGAAAATATCAAACATATAATAATGACATATATAATGAGTCTCAAATCAAAGATCTGTGCAACATGTCCTTAACTAGGGAATCATCTAGGCACATGAGAATAGAGCAACCCTCTAACCGATTTCCACGAGCATCCTCTGGCTATGAGGCAGTAACTGATCCCTGCGAATATAAATGCATGTATATATAATAATAATCTAAAATGCTTAAAATATATTATAAATGTATGTTTAAACTTACATATTTTTAAAACTTACCTGACCACTACTAGGTTTCACATTTGTTGAATCTCTCCTATGAAGAGCATCCTCTGGCTATGAAGAAACAACTGACCCTTGCAAATTTAGTACAACAGTTGGTTATATACATGTGCATAGTATATATTATGTAAAGTACTTGAAATATATAAATACATGTGTACAAGTGTACACATGCATGCTTAAACCTACATGATATATTTGAAACTTACCTGACCACTAGTAGGTGTCACATCTATTGGATCTCTCATATGAAGATGGTCTAAGCCCACACTAGAGGTAACATGCTCTACTAGAACTATGCCTGCAAAATATTATACATTGAACAAACTTCAATACACACATCTACAATTAATTATTCACTAAAACTCCTAAGAAAGGATAAAATAAAACTTTATATACCTAGGTCTCAGGAGCAAGAGGATCATCCGCATGTTGCACCATCATATCATCAACTGAAACTGCATCGTCTACACCAACTTTAGTCCTAAACCTCTCTAGTAATGATGAGTGTAGGGGTGACACTAGCTAGGAGGGGAGTGTTGTAGAGCCTGAACCATCAGGATGTAATAACATATCCATAAATGATCCAACATTAGTGCCAATGTCCACCTGACCCAACCCACGCAACTTCTCATCAAATATGTCTATTCCCTCAGTGGTGATGTGTACATCTCCAACCTGGATACCTGGCTCTACATCTGTAGACTGATCTATGGGTGCATAGTGCTCTGCACTATGTTTTTCTTGACTAGATACATCAATGGGTCCTTGTATGTATTAATGGAACATAAGATACATCAATGGGTCCTAAGGTTTCATATTTGTTTTAAGATTTCATAAGGGATCCAGATAAGGGTCCTATAATGTTAATGGGTCGTAGGTGCAATAAGTGGTCCTAAGGGATCCTACATTACATTAATTGATCTTAGTATATGTCTTAAGGTTTCTTGAGGGAAATAATGGGTCCTATGTATCTTAAGATAGTGTAAGGGATGGATAAGGGTCCTAGAGTGTCTTAAGGGGTCGTGGGTAACATAAGAGGTCCTAAGGGGTCCTAGGTTACATTAGTGGATCCTCTTATATATTAATTGAATCAAAGATACATAAATGTGTCCTAGGACAACCTAAGATACATTAATGGGTCTTGAGAATCTTAAGGGGTCATGTGTGTCTTAAAATGTTGTAAGGTCCATGTATAATGGTCCAATAATGTTAATGGGTCATAGGTGTGATAAGTGGTCTAAAGGATCTTAGGTTACATTAATTGATACTAGTACACATGTCTTAAGGATTCTTGTGTGCAATGATGGGTTCACATATGTATTAATAGAAGCTAAGATAGATGAATGAGTCCTAGAACATTTTAAGATATAATTATGTGTCGTATGGGTCCTAAGGGGTCCTATATGTCTTAATATGTCATAAGCAATGCGTAAGGGTCCTAGAATGTCTTAAGGGTTTGTAGGTATCATAATACTTGTCCTAAGGGATCATAGGTTACATTAATTCATCATAATATGTCTTAAGGAGCCTTGAGGGAAACAATGAGTCCTTGTATGTATTAATGGAACCTAACATACATGAATGGTTCCTATGACATCCTAATATGTATTATAAGGTCTTGAGATTCCTAAGGGATCCTATGTGTCTCAATAGCTCGTAAGGGAGGGATAAGGGTCCTAGAAACTTACTACTACAATTTTCTAACATATTTTAACATACTACTAGATCATTTTCTAAAATTTAACTATGAAATTTTTTAAGATTTCTACAAACTAAAAATTATTTAAAACAAATAACTAACTAATTATTTACTAACTTTACTAAAAATGTGTGTACTTGAGAGAGAGAGAGACAGAGACAGAGAGAGAGAGAGAGAGAGAGAGAGATTCCTAATATTTAGTAACTTTAAAAGAAATTTAAAAATAAATATTTCTAATAATTTCTATAAGATTTTAATGTTTTCTAACATTTTCTAACATTTCTACTATAGTTTCTAATATTTTGTAAATATATTCTAACAAACTTCTACGATTTTCTATCATTTTCTAACATATTCTAATTTTATACTACGGTTTTTTATTTTTTCTAACATTTTCTAACAATTCTAATATGATTATCTAACATTCTACTATCATTTTCTAATATATTATAATGTTTAACTACAATTTTCTAATATATTCTAATATTTAACTATGATTTTCTAACATATTCTAATATTTAACTAAGATTTTCTAACATATTCTAATATTTAACTACAATTTTCTAACATTTTTACAAACTAAAAATTATTTAAAACAAATAACTAACTAAAATAAATATAAAATATATAATTTACAATAGAAAATGAGAAAAATGTGTGTACCTGATACTACTAACAATCTAAAGACATCGAAGAAGCTCGAGAAGTGCTAATGTCGTGTCGCACGTCACTAGTTCGCTCTAACCACTGGGTCCACAAAATATGAAAAGTACAAAATGAAAAAATAAAAAACATAGCCGAAAATATATAGAGAATCTAGCCAAAGGGGTCTTCACGCAAAGACCCACTTCGTCTGAAGTACCCTACATAGGGTACTTCGCGCGAATTACCCTACACAGGGTACTTCACGCGAAGGGGTTTTTGCCCTTCGCCCGAAGACCCCACTTTGAGTGAAGGCCCCAAATTTTTCCACTTCCCTCCGACGTCGAATTTGTTCATCCTGAAAATTGGGACACAATATTGTGTTTCAACCCATATATATATATATATATATATATATATATATATATATATATATATATATATATATATATATATATATATATATATATATATATATATATATATATATATATATATATATATGAATGATCTCATTTATCCGACTGAAGCTATAATCATTAACAATTTTTGGCCTACTCTAGTTGGGCCCATACTACTCTATAGTGATTTGTTATATATATCATACTATAGATATATGACCAAAGGTTCAACACCTAATTACGTTTTTCCTTCTCCTTCTTATGTGGTTCCTCCTCCTTTGTCTATTTTTGTGTAGTAGTGTACCATGTCCTCTATTCCTTATTCATTAGAGGCAAGGACAAGAAAGCTCCCCTAAATAGATCTAAGTTTCATTCTTCCTTGAGGTTTTTCAGCCTCTAATGTTTCCTCTTATTACTTCAACTATTCTTAACACTAGAAAAGATAAGCTTATTTTTCCAAAGTTGAAGTCCCATGTTTCTGAGCTTTTCATTCTTCTTACTTTCCCTCACCTACTTTGTACATAAAAATATTTCTTCTATGGTTGTTCCTTCAAGTGTAGTTCCTACATCATGACCTCTAAGGGCTCCTCTTATTCCTCCTACATTTTAGGGAAAAAGTGGAAAGGTATGAGGTTCATAGTCGTCAATAAGGTCCCTATGTTTGCAGCCTCTTAATACATTTGTTGATCATTCTCTTCCATAAGCAATGATTTCAAAGATGTATTTTTCAATGGAATAGTACATTAGAGAGTCTTCCCATGCTTATATTCCTTGTCCTCATCTTTTTTGAAACTGTATTACATGCAAGTGTACTATTTGATGATGGGTGATGACTTAGAATGTGATTCTATACAAAGTACTAAGGATTGGCCTATTGCTTCAAATTTTGATACTGCTTCTATTCATGTTATAATTTGTTAGTTTATCTTACTTCTATTTTTATATCACTTTCGATTACTTCAAGTGATGTTGATGAGCCACACCCAAAAATGGTGCAGGTTTTCATTTCTCTCTATTCAGAATCATCCCTTATCACTTGTTGATCTAATTTTTCTAAGTTTACATATGAAATAAATATGCTTCAAACAAAGGTTGTATCTATTGTGACTATATCTTGTCATCCCACCTCTTATTGGACTCTTCACCCTAGATTTATTGGGGTCCTTAAGCCTTCCATTTAATTGATGTGATGATTTGACAACAATTGCCTAAGTGCAAGTTTGAGTAGGACCACATCCCCAAGTTATACTACAATAAATATTCTCCCTCTACTAGCCTCTCCTCTATTCTTATAGTCAAGGAGGTACTTCCTTCTCTAGATTTCACTATTGACCCTCTCGCAAAGGTCCATACAAGAACTCTTGTTCCATAGCCTATAGTTGATTCACCTCACTCCTCTTAGCATAAGTGTATTTTTAACTCAAGTTAGTATATTGTAACACTATCAACTATCTTCACAAGATCATAGACACTCGACTCATAGGAACTAGGAGATGAGAATGTTAAGGTGGCCTCATCCCTAGATCTTGTTGTAAGCAAAATGCCTAGTTCCACCTTAATTGTTGTCCCTCTACAAGTTCTATTTCCCTCACAATATGGTCAAGATTTGGAGGATGATTTTTTCGAAGTGATTGACTATGGTGGTACACTTCTTGTCTTTAAAATTAGCAATTTCCTATTTATTTGTGTTCCCCCATACTATCTTATATAGCTTTGTGCCCCCTCCTAGAGGACCCATGCTATCCTCATAGATACAAAAGAGAAAAATTATTTCACAAGTATTCATATATTTTCTTCACCATTCTTCTCTTTGTTATGCTTTTGTTTTCAACTTCAGGGATGATTCAAAGTGTTATGGTATTTAATCCTCTTATATATTGACTAGAATTTGTTATACAACTCTTATAAAAAAATCAAAATTAAATTTATAATGAATAATAATATTCAAAATTTATTATACAACTCTTATAAAAAATCATAATTAAATTATCAATTAACATATTATAAAATATACAATTTCTAACATTATTAAGAATCTTCAATATTTATTAAAATTTATTATAAAATTAATTTCAAATTTTAAAATAATACTATTCAAATTTTTTTATGTTAAATTTTTTATTATAAAATTAATTTCCAATTTTAAAATAATACTATTCAAATTTTGTTATATTAAATTTTTAAAATATACATCGGAAATCTTTAATGCTTTTTTATTTCTTCGATGCTTGACGGTTGCAAATGTTCCCTCTGAAAATAACTACCTTGACATGGATATAAATAAAGAGTTCCGAAAATAACTACCTTGACATGGATATAAATAACTACCTCAAATGTTCTTTTAAATTTGAAAATATGTAGAAGAAAAATTCTTAGAATGGATTGAAAAATGGTGGGTTGAAGTTAAGGTGGAGGGGTCCAAAATGTACTGCTTTGTCACAAAACTCAAATTCATCAAACAAAATTTGCTCACTTGGAATAGAACTCATTTTTAAAATATTTTCTCTTCTAAGGAGGAAATTGAGTCAAATTTGGAAGAGTTAAATAATGAGATTATGAAGCAAGGAATGAATCAAGAATTATATTTCAAAGAGGAGTTGTTGAAGGATTTAGAGGATGTGCTTAGTAAGGAGGAAATTTTTTGGAAACAAAAATCAAGAGAATCTTGGCTGGCAGCTGGAGATAAAAATACCAAGTTCTTCCATACCAGTACTAAATGTCGCAGGAACACCAACAGGATTCTTCAAATCACTAATCAAGATGGTTCAATTATCTCCAGTCAGAAAGAGATCCACCATGAAATAGTATCCTACTTCTCCAAGGTGTTGAACTCTTTAGATATCTCTCCTCTCACAAGTCAACAAGAACTTCTCTGCAATGTGCCTAAGTTGCTCTCAAACTTGGACAACTGTATGTTAATGAGGCCATTCACATCTAAGGAAATACATCAGACCTTATCTTCAATGGCTCCAGATAAATCTCCAAGACCGAACGGGTTTCCTCCTTCTTTCTTCCTCCATTGCTGGCCGTTGATTGGGATGGAACTCACTGAAGCCCTCAAAACAGCAAGATCATCAGGTAGGTTTCTTACTGAAATCAACAACACTTTTATTGCCCTTATTCCCAAATCAGAAAAAGAAAATTCGATGGATGAATTTAGGCCCATTGCTTTGTGTAATACCATATATAAGATTCTATCCAAGACACTTGCAAATAGGCTAAAGGTGATTTTAGATAAAATAATTGGAGAAGAACAAATTGGTTTTGTACCAGGCAGATCTATCTTTGATGGCATTATTATTGCACAAGAGGCTATTCATTCCATACAACTCTCCAAAAAACCTAGTATGATCATTAAACTAGATATTAAGAAGGCTTATGATAAGGTGAATTAGAGGTTTCTTTCAAAGTGTATGCAATGCTTTGGCTTCTCCAAAGCATGGATAAATCTGATATTCTATTGCATATCAATGCCAAAATATTATATCCTCATTAATGGATCCCCTTATGGCTTCTTTGATGGTTCAAATGGTATTAGACAAGGTGATCCCCTATCTCCCTTCCTATACATTATCATGGCAGAAGCTTTAGGGAGGAGCATCATTAATCTTCAATCTCAGGGAAGTATTAGAGGCATCTCAGTCACATCTGTGGTGCCTCCTATTACACATCAGCAATTTTCTGATGATAACCTCCTATTTGGCCTTGGATCAGTTAGAGAAGCATCCACTTTCAGTAGTATCCTAAAAAATTATGCTTTGGCTTCAGGACAATCAGTGAATAAAGATAAATCAGTCATATTTTTCTTTCACACAAAAAAGAGAGTCCAATCAAAGATTGAATCCCTCCTAGCCTTCAAGGTAGGCTCTCTTCCATGCAATTATCTGGGAATCCCCATTGATAAAAGTCTCAAAACCACAGGAATTCGAAAAATAATAAATGAAAGACTGGACCAAAAATTGGCAAGCTGGAAAGCAAAATGGTTATCATGGGCAGGGAGGATTGTAATGATTAAAGCCACACTTTCAGCCATTCCCATTTACCTCCTCTCCTGCCTTTCTTTATCATCAATAGGATATATGGATATAGTGAAAAAATTGAGGACCTTTTTTTGGCATGGCACTGATCAGAATAGGAAATTCAAATTGATCTCTTGGGAGAATATTTGCAAACCAATTTCTGCAGGGGGTACAGGGATCAAGAATCAGTTATGGGAGAACTCAGCATTAGGGGCTAAATTATATTGGAAGCTCATTAAGAATAAGGACTGCAAATGGGTTAGAATTCTCAAGGGTAAATACCTAGGTTCAGTGGGGATGCAAGAAGTATTCAGGATCAAAAATGCTCCAAGAAGATCCAGAATTTGGAATTTTATTGTAAAATCTAGACATGTCGTTGACTCCAATCTTTCCTGGAACATCAGAAGTGGTAATCTGGCCAGATTTTGGGAAGACTCATGGGGAGGACTTCAAAGCCTCCATTCTATTCCAAGGCTCCAACGGATCATGCAGGTTAGTCAGGGGGTGTGGGGAACAATGCTGAAAGACTATATCTTTCCTTCTTCATCTTCTCAAGAGGATGGATCTTGGAGATGGAAGGATTTCACAAATATTGGGGCCAATTACCAAGAATTACAGCTGATAAAATCCACTTTACAAAAAAGATCTTTTCTTTTAAAAAATGGCAATGATGAAATTATTTGGTTTGGATCAAAGGATGGTAACTATAAGGTGAAGGAAGGGTATAAATTATTAACACAACATTCTCAAAAAACTTCCTCGATCCCCATTCACCTTTGTTGGAACAAAATGTGTTTGCCTAAAGCTGGCACATTCCTTTGGGAAGCTTTTTAGGACCATATTTTGACTGCAGAGAAATTCACAAAAATGGGGTTCTTTGGGCCATCTAGATGCACACTATGCCATAATCATGAAGACAATCTCAATCATTTATTATTCTCTTGTCAGTTTTCAACAGAATGTTGGGATTGGTTACACTCAAAATTGAATTGGATAGTTGCTTCTCCACAAGATCTGCAATCACACCTTATTGCTTGGCCATCTCTCTTCAAAGAAAGATTTTGTGGAAACCTTTGGATCATATACCCATCAATACTTCTATGGGAATTATGGAAGGAAAGGAATAGGAGATTAGTCCAAGAGAAAGCATTGAACATGAATCAGCTATTGAATAGAATTGAGGTAGCTATAGTGGAGATCATAAATTCCAGGAGTCAGACATTCTCAACCATTCATAAATTTTACACCAGTTGGGATGATAGGATGTTAAAAAGCTGGCATGGATTGAAAACGCCTACCATTATTGGTAGAGGCAGCAAGGGTAGCTCTTTCCACATATTGACATGTGTTTGGAAATCTCCTTCTCCAGGTTGGGTTAAATTAAATTTTGATGGGGCATCAAGAGGAAATCTGGGTCCTTCTAGGGTGGGTTGTATTATTCATTCAGCAGATGGCCAAATTATTGCTCAATTAGCCCAGCGATTAAACCCAGACACTAACAATGTAGCAGAAATAAAAGCTCTTTATCACAGTTTGGTTCTAGCCAGAGAACTTAATCTTAATAGAATTGAAATAGAAGGAGATTCAATGATTATTATAAATGCAATAAGGACAGGGTCCATTACAAATTGGAAACTTCAATCCTATTTAGAAAACATATTAAGCCTGATTTCAAAATTTGAATCTTCAACAGCTAATCACATCTACCATGAAGGCAATGGAAAAGTGGATGAGCTAGCAAATCAGGCAGCAGATGGAATACACGTTAGATCAATCTCCAATGGTTGGCTCCCTAGGCAAATCCACCAAAGTTAATGTGCAGAGTATAGCTTCGAAATGGATCACTTCACAGATAGGAGTTGGATTAGCTGATGGTGGAAGAAACAGAACAACATAGTTTCATCGCTTGCGCCCTCAGCCACTCATTGTTCTTGATATCACCATGCTCCAATTTAGATCACACCTCCTAATATGTAGTAAACCCAAGTGAATTGTTTTGCCCTAGTTCTGACACAGTTTTCATCGGCGAGCTAGATTTATGAAGTTTCATGGTTTGCGCTCTTAGTATAAAATAGCTCTTTGTGTTTCCAAGGTCAGGTTAAGAGCACATAACCTAAAGTGTTGAAACCAAGGAGATATTCATGTTTCAAGGTCTGTTGGAAATAATTCTTTCATGTCACAGGGTTCCAAAAACTGTCTAAGCATAAAACCCTCGATGTTTTCGCATTTCTCTGTTACCTTTGTGTTAATGTGAAAACCCTGGATGTTTTTGATCTCACACTTCTGCCCTGTTTGTCGGCATTCCCTATGTGCGCAACTGCGACCAGTTGGTGGGACCCAGCTCTTCTCAGTTGTTTGGTGCGGTTAAGGTTCAGTCAGAATCAGTGGTTGTCGCATGTTCGCATGGAAAAGTTGCGAGATATTTACTCTTCACGAAGTTGCGACCGACTGGCACCTGTCTTGTGGGGCCCAATTTTTCATGTCCTGTTAGTCGCTCAATCTCCAAATAAAAGAAGAATATTCCTTTCCTTCTCGCGACTGTGAGTTTGCATTTGTTGCGCAATCTCATATTGGTGGGCCCTACTTCTAAACGGTGGTTCACGTGGACTGGTGTCAAATTAGTGCTGATGTGTTAGTTTTCAATTGGTTGCTATGTGACGTGGGCCCCGGGTCTTCAAAATCTTTTAATCTATGGATAGCGTATAAGCACAAGGAATATTCTCATGTCATGAGATCATGCGACATCCATTGATCTGGGATCTAGGCACGAAGGATTAAGGTGGGTCCGCTGTCAATTTTGTTGCGACATGTGCACTTTTCATTGGCTGCGAGCGGTGACATGGATGTTCTCGATGTGCCAGTTGTCGGTGGGACCTATTTTCTAATGAGTTCATGGTCTGTCGCATGAGCCATTTTCATGCTATGCGATCATGCAACAAACCCTTTGTGTCGAGCTCACAGCGGTGATGGTTATGCGGCAAGGTAAAGGGGTGACATGGTAGTGTGTCACATGTTTGCATAACCCTTTTCCTGGCTATGCGATCATGTGACAACTGTTAAGAGAATGTCGCAGTTGCGGATTTGTGAGGTGGATCCATGGTGCCAATGCTGTTGAGGTGCTAGATTGTGATTGGTTGCTAGCTGGTAATGTGACCGAGGCCTTTCAAAGGGGTTTTGCAACTGTTGACCGCGGCTGAGAGACTGCGGTCGCATGATCGCAAGGGTTAATAAAGTGTCTTGCAATAATGTGACTAATCTAAAATGTAAACTAAAATTCTTGGGGCGGTTAAGTAGATGACCGTGCGACTACGCAACTAAAGATAATGGTTAAGTTACCGAGCCCGAGAAAGTACAGATCTGACGGCAAAGGTGTAAAGTTGACTTGATTTTGATTGCTGGCCATTGACATGTGTCTGGCGTCATCAAGTGACCATTTGTTTCCAAATTTGAATTTCCTGAGAGGGTTTTTCACCAAAAAGGACTGGTTTTAATTATTTCTTCGGCTGGATTTGATTTGGTTGGTGGCACCAGCTGTTGCAGACTACTCCGAGGGTCTCTATGGTTGATTGCATGATGTTTTTGTACCCGGTGAAGTCTGGTTTTGTGCTCAAGGCATGTTGCAGGCAACTAAAAGGATGGATTGACATAGATTTCTGGATGAGCCAGACAGTCCTGACATGTCAGAGCATCAACGGTGGTCGCTAAAGTGCAAGGGATTTGTCAGAGCTATGCGAAATCACATTGGCCGTTGATTCTTCTTTACGGTGTAGGGTTTCAAACTGTGGGTCCATGGTGACACGTATGCACAAATGGCACTCCCCTATTGGTCGAAGAAAATAAAGTGGTGGAGTGTTGACAACGGGGCTTGTGTTAGAGATTTTGATCAGCGGTTGGCGTGTGATCACATGGAATATTCTCAACCCATGCGATCATGCGCCCACCGTCCGATAAGGAAAATATGAGGTGGAGTGTTGTCAGCGGGGCTTGTGTTAGAGATTTTGATCGACGGTCAGTGTGTGATCGCATGGAATACTCTCTCCCCATGCGATCATGCGCCCACCGTCCGATTAGATGCCGATGGTTTTTCTGCAGTGGGACCGCGTGATGATTCATTGTCGAGGTGTCAGGTTGTGATTGGCTGAGCTGGAAAGGGAATGTTGACACATCGGTGGGCCCAAAATTTTTAGTGGGGTCACAGCGTGGATGATCTGATGGTGGGTGCATGTTCTGGTAGAGTCTTGGAGGTCTACACAAAGATGCGACGACTGTCAATCTTCCGGATGCGGGCCCAGTCAAAGTTCTTGCTAGTTCATGGATAAACTGGGCACTAAGGTTTGTTGTGAGTGCTGAAGGCTTGTCGCATGTTCGCATGAGCCAGTTTTGAGTTATGTGATCATGCAACAAGCCCTTTGTGGTAACTTTATGTGGCGGCGGTTAACAGTGGTAAAGGGCTATGGTGTGTCGCATGTTCGCATAGCCCTTTTCTTGGCTATGCATGATCATGCGACAACTGTTGAAAGACGTTGTTACGGAATTAAAGGTGGGTCTGTGTGTCAGGTCTTGCCGACGTGTCCCTTTTTTATTGACCAGCAAGCACTAAGATGGATATGCATCGTGGGTCCCATAGCCAAGGGCAGGTAACGGTGGTGAAGGTTTATGGAGTGTCGCATGTTCGCATAAGCCATTTTCAAACTATGTGATCATGCGACAACCATTAAGGGAATGTCGGCATTGCAGAGTTAAAGTTGCCAAGTCTACGAAACATGATGATCTAACGATGGTGATATAAAGTAGATCTCAGTTCAGATGTTGACCGTTGATAGACTATTGGCGCCCTGAGGATGACCGTTGCAAGTTCAAATTTGCAGAGGATTTTTGCGATAGGAAGTACCAGAATTGATGGCTTTAGCAGCAGGTTTCAACTGGTTTGGTGGCGCAATTATTGCCGACTGATCCGAGGAGCTTAGTGACTGTTTACAGTGATGTTTCATACCTGGTGGAGTAGGTTTTTGAGTTCAAAAATTTTTTTGCAGGCGGTGATTTGTACTGGTTTTCATGGCTATCCCTAGTGTTCTGTACTGAAGAAATTAGAAGTAAATATCGGTATCAGCCGATTACTGTTGTTGAAAGTTGAAATGATTTCATTCTGAACATTAGGCCATGCAACAGTAGGTTTGAACTGATGATAGATACTTTTTTAATTTATGTTTATATTTATATATATATAAATCCCGGCTTCGGCCCTTCATCGATCACAAAAAATAAAAATAAAGAATTTACCAATACTAATCACCATCGCTCATCAAAACAAAAGAATTCGCAGAAAAAAAGCTTGCATCTTCCGAACTTTCAAAATCAAAATGGGAAATTTTGCTTTCTATAATTTTTTCCTTGTTCTGCTCATTGTGGCATATTTACATCCGATCGCCTTCACTGAAAGTTCAGGTGAGTGCATCATCATCCGTATTTTGTTTCTCGGAGTTTCTTTTCTATTTAACGAATAATGAGAATATTCTGGATTTGGCTGCCAAATTTATTTATTTCCCCTGATTTCTGACCATCGTCGACAACAAAATGATTCAAGACATTTGTTTATTAATTGGTTGACGGTTAGACGGAGAGCAGTAATGGTATATATATGTGATTTCTTAAGCTGATCTTCACATATTATCTTCTACATATTTTAAAATTTCAGATGATAATTGCTAATAAATCTGTCTCATAGAGAAACAATCGACTGGATCTTACAGTAGGTTTCATCTTAAGTAAATATTTGTTTAAAATAATGGAAACCAAAGGCATGATTGCAAAGTAAATTCATCCAAATAAATCTTTATTAATAGAAAGAAAATCTTTATTAATAGAAAGAAAATCTCAGATCTTTTTGGATGCCAATTCTATAAAATGTTATCAAATTCAACACCTTTTTTCCTTTATTATGAAAATTTAACTCTTACAATAATAAAATCTTACTTATTTTCTTTTTCAGCAAAAACAATTTAGCTAGGCAGTTGGAATACATTATATTTTTTTTTACTGATTTGGATTTTATTTGAAAGTTTCTGAGTTTTGCTAAATTTGTTATGATTCGGTTAGCAATCAAAATTATGATCCTATTCTATCATAGAACAATTAGACCTCTAGCTACCAGAGCCGTGTTTGTGTTAAATATGGTCTAGATGGACCCTTTTACAAGGTTAAAGTTTCATTAACAAATCATAGAGTCAGATTTAGGATTTTTCTTTTATTAGAGTACTTTTATTTAAATATTATTGGAAATATATTCATAAAAAAAGTAGAAAATTCAAAGATGATTTATAACGTTTTTCTGAATAGTATAGTTTTTATATAAATATTAATCGAAATATATATTCATTAAAAACAGTAAAATTTCTCTGAAGTGTAGGTGGTGAACAATCTTGACTTTAATAATATATTAAAACTTTTCATAGATCAGTCAAACTTAAACCTCTTTCACTTTAGTAATATATTAAAACTTTTCATAGCTTAAACCTCCATTTATTTCTGAGGTGCTAAAACTCCATTGATGTTGAATCCATCTTTAATTCAAATATAGCTCATTTCCGAACATTTTAACACTCTTATCATAAATATAAAGGGCTATGGTGTGTTGAATCCATTTTAATACATGTAACTAATGGACAATAACTATTCTAACTCATTTTAGAACTAACACATGTCATAAGTAATCTAAGTAATTTCATCATTTTTTAGTTTCTTAAGGGGATCTTTAACTAATAAGCAATCTTATATTTGAATTAAAGATGGATTCAACACACCATAGCCCTTTACCACCATGAACCACCACCACATAAAGTTACCATAAAGGACTTGTCACATGATCGCATAGCCAAGAAAAGGGCTATGTGAACATGCGACACACCGTAGCCCTTTACCACCGTTAACCATCGTCGCATAAAGTTACCACAAAGGGCTTGTCGCATGATCGCATAACCAAGAAAAGGGCTATGCGAACATGCGACACACCGTAGCCCTTTACCAACGTTGACCACCGCCACATAAAGTTACCACAAAGGGCTTGTCTCATGATCGCATAACACAAAACTAGCTCATGTGAACATGCGACAAGCCTCCAGCACTCACCACAAACCTTAGGGCCCACTTTATCTACGAACAGGTGAGAACTTTGACTGGGCCCACATCAGGAAGATCTACGGTCGTCGTATCTTTGCGTAGACCTCCAAGACTCTACCAGAACATGCACCCACCATTAGATCATCCACGCTATGACCCCACTAAAAATTCTGGCCCACCGATGTGTCAACATTCCCTTTCTAGCTTAGCCAATCACAACCTGACACCTTGGCGATGAATCATCACGCGGTCCCACTGCAGACAAACCATCGACATCTAATCGAACAATGGGCATATGATCGCATGGGGTGAGAATATTTCATGCGATCACACGCCGATCGTTGATCAAAATCTCTAACACAAGCCCCGTTGACAACACTCCATCTCATATTTTCCTTATTGGACGGTGGGCGCATGATCGCATGGGATGAGAATATTCCATGTGATCACATGCCAACCGTTGATCAAAATCTCTAACACAAGCCCCGCTGACAACACTCCACCTCTTTATTTCCTTCGGCCAATAGGGGAGCATCATTTGTGCATATGTGTTACCTTGGACCCATAGTTTGAAACCCTACACCGTAAAGAAGAATCAACGGCTGGCATGATTTTGCATAGCTCTAGCAAATCCCTTGCGCTTTAGCGACCACCATTGATGCTCTGACATGTTAGGATCCTCTGACTCATCCGAAAACCAGGTCCCACCATTGAGATTCAGCAACAAAGGAAAACTCACAATCGTTGGATAGACTTTCTTCATTCCCCGACCTAGCGACAACTAACATGATAAAGACTTGGGCCCCACACAATCGCAGGAGCGCACATAGGAAATGCTGGTGTTCAAGATTTAACTGCGCAGAGGTGAACGACTGAAAACAACCAAGGTTTTTAGTGCCAGAAGATAACTCATGTCTGGACGTCGTCACTCTTCGATGGACAATAGATATCTGCTCCTCTTGTCCTAATCGTACTCCTCATTTAATGTTCTAAACTCCTATACACGCTATGCGCTATGAGAGAAGACACCTGTCTTATCACCACAAGGAGCCGTTCTGTCAACTTCTGAGGCAAAAATATATCAGGACTTGATTTGACCATTTTGATTTAGTGGTTAGATTCAATGAGCTCCACTGAAACTCCGCTGACGTCGGATAGAATTTTCAAATTTGTTCCTCTAGCTGCCAGTTCAGCCAGCTCATCCGCTTTAGTGTTTCCTTCTCTGAAAGTATGGTTAATGGTTTTTGATTCAAAATTATCCATTAACTGTAAGATTACCTCTAAAACTGCCATAAGACATCAATTTGGGGTTGATCTAACTTTGATTGCATTGATGGTAATCAGTGAATCTCCCTCAATTTCAAGCTTTGAGATCCCTGCTTCCCAAGCTAGTATCAATCCAGACAATAGTGCTTTAAATTCTGCCATATTCTTGGTATCTTTGGGTAATGGTATGGCTTGTTTGGCAATCACATTCCCAGTTGTAGAGCGTATGATGCATCCCGCTCCTGAGGGGCCTAGGTTACCTTTAGAAGCTCCATCAAAATTTAATTTGTACCATCCAATTGGAGGGAGTTTCCAAACACATGCCTTCCTTAGTTCTTGATTTCTTGTATATCCTCTGCCTATGGTGATTGGAGTTTTTAACCCAAACCAATTTTTTGTCATCTGATCATCCCAACTGGTAAAGAATTTGTGTTGTGCTGATTGATTTTGGATCCGGGAATTCATTACCTCAACTATGGCTGCCTCCAATTTGTTAATTATAGTTTCACATTTCAAAAATTTATCCTGGAATAATCTTCTATTCCTTTCTTTCCAAATCTCCCAAATCAAAATTGATGGAGAGATCATTCATAGATTACTGAATAAACTTCCTCCCATGATTCGTGGCCATGATATCAAAATCTGGAGTAAATTATTTGGGGGGGCTAATGACCATCCTAATTTTGAATATAGCCAGTACCAACAATCTTTAGCAAAGGGACGGGATAATAATAGATGATTTACGTCCTCTACATTCTTAAAACACATAATGCATATGGATGGACCCTAATATCCCATCTTAATAAATTTATCTGCAGTTAAAATTCTACCCTGGGATGCCGTCCACATAAATAACCCAGTTTTTGGGAGTCCAACCTTGTTCCAACATAATTGTGCTGGGATCTCTTCTATTTTAGATGTGGATGATTTGGCTAAAAGATTGTAACCCTCTTTGACACTGTAGGATCCTGATTTAGCCCCATTCCAAATGATTTCATCTTTTCCTTGTTTGAGAAGAAAGGGCCTATCTTTGATCAATGTTTTGAGCTTATCTACCTCTCTTGCATCTAATTGATGTGATGAGAAGTCTTTCCACTCCCAAGAACCATCTATAGCAGCAGAGGGCGAAGGAATGATATAGTCACTGAGATATGGTCACCAGGATGAAGTACATATATGATTGATCTGATTGGGGCCTAACTGTGAATTGATGGTTGGATGCCCACCCCAAGAGTCTTCCCAGAATCTTGCTTCCTTTCCATCTTTGATGTTCCAAGATATGTTATTGTTAATAATATGTCTTGACTTAGCTATGAAGTTCCATATTCTCGAGCCTTTTGGGAACTCTCTAATTCTGACTATATCTTCCTTATTAAAGTTGCCTAAATATTTAGCTTTGAGAATTCTAATCCATTTGAAATCTTGATTATTCACTATTTTCCAATAAAGCTTTGCACCTAGAGCTTGGTTCTGCCATAATTGATTTTTAATGCCAGTGCCACCAGAAGATTTCAGTTTACATATTTTATCCCAAGAGATTAATGCAAATTTCCTCTTAGTATATGTACCCTACCAAAAGAATTTCCTAAGTTTCTTCACCATATCCATATATCCCTCTATGGTAAGTGAAAGGCAAGACATTAGGTATATTGGTATTGTTGATAATGTTGCTTTGATCATGACTAATCTCCCAGCCCAAGATAGCCATCCGGTTTTCCAATTATCCATCTTCCTGTCCATCTTTTCATTGAGAGGTTTCCAAACTGATGTTGTTCTGAGGGATTTGTCAATTGGGATGCCCAAGTATGGACATGGGAGAGAGCCTGATTTACATTCCAAAATTTTTTCAATTTTCTGTTGGATTTTCTTTTTTGTGTGAAAGAAGAAGACTACTGATTTCTCTTTATTGACTAGTTGCCCTGAAGCTTGACCATAGTGATCTAGTATCTTGGAAATCTGCTTAGCTTCCTGGATACTTCCCTGACCCATGAGAATAATGTCATCTGCAAATTGTTGATGAGTAACTGGTCGAATGGATGAGGATATTGTGATTCCATTGATTAAGTTTTGATCCTGCATACTGATCATACTTCTCCCTAATGCCTCAGCCATAATTATGTATAAAAATGGTGATAATGGATCTCCTTGTCTGATGTCGTTAGAGCCTTCAAAGAAGCCTTGTGGCGATCCATTCACCAAGATAGAGAATTTAGGAGTTGAAATACAATAAAATATCAAATTAATCCATGCTTTAGAAAACCCAAATCGCTCCATACATTTAATCAAGAATCTCCAATTGACCTTGTCATAGGCTTTCTTGATATCCAATTTTATAATCATGTTGGATTGCTTATTATGTTGGATAGAATGTATCGCTTCTTGGGCTATGATTATCCCATCTAGAATTGATCTACCCGGGACAAAACCGGTTTGTTCCTCCCCAATTAGTTTAACTAAGACCTTTTTTAGTCTATTTGCTAGAGCTTTAGAGAGAATTTTGTAAATTGTGTTACAGAGAGCAATTGGTCTGAATTCATCCAAATTAGTGGCTTGTTCCTTTTTAGGTATTAACACTATGAAAGTATTGTTGATTTCAATTAGAAATCTACCTGAAGCTGTTGCGGCCTCCAAAGCATCAGTGAGGTCTTTGCCCAAAGTGCTCCAGCAATGAAGGAAGAAGCTTGGAGGAAAGCCATCCGGTCCTGGAGCTTTGTCTGGAGCCATTTGGGAGATAGTATGCTAGATTTCTTCTCACTAATACATTTGGGGGCATTTTGCGACGGCTATGTGTCTCAATTGCGACGGCTATGTGTCGCAATAGCAACACCCATAGACGTCACTATTTTTTAGTCACAAATTGCGACGTCTATGGGTAGTCGTCGCAATTGCGGCGCCCTCCCGTCACAATGTCGCTAAGATTTGTTAGCGGCATGGGCGTCGCCCCCCCGTCGCATGGCTTCGAAAGGCCGTCGCAATTGCGACGGTCCTCCCAAGCAATTGCGACGGGCGCCTACATCGCATTACGACGGGCGCCTGCAGTGCATTACGATGGGCTCCCGTCGCAATGGCGACCTCCGTGGGTGGATTAAAAAAAAAAATTATTTAATACATTGCTAATGAACCACATTAATGCTTTTTTCTTTCAACAAATGAGGACAGCCACTGTAAAGACAACATGATAATGTACACTCACTGTAAGGATAGTCACAAATGAGGACATCTCACAGTGACTGTCCCTTGTGTAATTGCCACTTGAATGTATTGCTATTCAACCACATTAATGCTTTTCTTCTTCAACAAATGAGGATAGTCACTGTAAAGACAACATGATAATGTCTTTACAGTGACTATCCTCATTTGTTGAAGAAGAAAAGCATTAATGTGGCTGAATAGCAATACATTCAAGTGGCAATTACACTAGGGACAGTCACTGTGAGATGTCCTCATTTGTGACTGTCCTTACAGCGAGTGTACATTATCATGTTGTCTTTACAGTGAGTGTACATTATCATGTTGTCTTTACAGTGTCAATATATGCATTATTACTTAAACTGAAGAGTACTCTAAATAATATGTCATTGTGGAGTTCTGATTGCTTCCAATTTGATATACGCTTGTTCTACTTATGTATCCAGCATCATGTAAGAAAAGTTGATGTTTTTAAAATAGATTCATTTAGCCATGAAATGCCTGTGCATGTTACATACAAGATTCCAAGGCCCAAAACTGATTACTCATTATAATTCATGTACAGAATGATAATCAACCACAACGAGGCATGCGTAGGCATTGCTTAGATTTTGAGGCATCAGAAGCTCGTAGAAGAAACTTGACCAATGGCTCATGGAATGCAACAAACTTATTGCCTAAAACAGGAGCATTGGTAACCACAGATGATGGTTCTGAAAAGAACACTTCACCATCAATGTCACGTGAGGGAACTGCAATTTCTGATGGCAAGCAACTTGTAGTATATAAGAGAGATGCAGGTACAGATGCTGGGAGAAGTTCCCAATCTTTATCTGTTGGATAGTTTTCATCTGCAAAATAGATTATAAAAACATGAAAATATATCAGAGATGTTTGATATTGATACAAAACAACACAGATTCATTTCTTCGTACACCTATATATCATAAAAATCCTTGCACACTTCGAAAAATTGTATTGCCTTTTACTTACTCAAAAGTAATTTACATAAAGCAGTCATTTGATTAACATGGATCCTAATATTCACAAGTACATGGTCATGTGCTCCATCGTAGCATCTTATAGATTTAGATCTGTTCTCTGAAATAATTCAATGTTTTGTTTACAATCCACAAAAGAAATATTTTCCCTCGTCTACTTAATCCTAAACAAAAGGCCATATAGCAATATAGATAGAACTATATAATAGAAACCATAAACAATGGTAACCTTAGCAGCAGCAAGAAATTGTTGCAAAAACTTTACCTTATCATACCCAGATTGTTGCTTTGCCTGGCGGAGGGAAATTTGATCAGTAAAATTGACACAGAGTATGCTGTCTCCATTGTCATGCTGGATAAAAAAACACCAACTTTAATGGGCATGTACTGTCCCTTGTGTAATTGCCACTTGAATGCATTGCTATTGAACCACATTAATGCTTTTTTCCTTCAACAAATGAGGACAGTCACTGTAAAGACAACATGATAATGTACACTCACTGTAAGGATAGTCACAAATGAGGAAATCTCAGAGTGACTATCCCTTGTGTAATTGCCGCTTGAATACATTGCTAATGAACCACATTAATGCTTTTTTCCTTCAACAAATGAGGACAGTCACTATAAAGACAACATGATAATGTACACTCACTGTAAGGATAGTCACAAATGAGGACATCTCACAGTGACTGTCCCTTGTGTAATTGCCACTTGAATGTATTGCTATTCAGCCACATTAATGCTTTTCTTCTTCAACAAATGAGGATAGTCACTCTAAAGACAACATGATAATGTACATGGGCTGTAAGTGTACATTATCATGTTGTCTATACAGTGACTGTCCTCCTTCAAGTGGCAATTACACAAGGGACAGTCACTGTAAAGGCAACATGATAATGTAGAGAAACATTGTCATTTGTATTTTCAACAGTGCCGAGAGAGATTCCCTCCGTGAAATCACAGCTACAATTTCTGAGTACGTTGGGTTTATTTTTCTTTTGTCATTATTATGTAATCTGGTATTCAGCTGTTACAGAGCTAAAATACCCAGAAATGAGGACATATCTGTGTTGAATTTATTGTTAGCGGCTTTGGTTATTTAGAAGTTTAATTTTATTTGTTCATCTTTCAAGCACAAACATTTTGTGGACCGTAACATCTTCATTGTTTCAGGTATGCAATGAAACAGCCCTAACTTGCAACTACCTTCACGGTACTTGTGTACATTATCATGTTGTCTTTACAGTGACTGTCCTCATTCAAGTGGCAATTACACAAGGGACAGTCACTGTGAGATGTCCTCATTTGTGACAAGGACAGTCACACATGAGGACATCTCACAGTGACTGTCCCTTGTGTAATTGCCACTTGAATGTATTGCTATTCAACCACATTTATGGGCCCGTTTGGACCACAGCACACAGTAGCATCTACAGAGAAGAATATCCCAGGTGTAACAAGTTGTAAGAATATACCAACAGTTCTAAGAAGTTCCCTAGCACATAGTAGAATCTACAGAGAAGAATATACAACATGAGGGCAGCCACTGTAAAGACAACATGATAATGTACACTCATTGTATGTGTACATTATCATGTTGTCTTTACAGTGACTGTCCTCATTCAAGTGGAAATTACACAAGGGACAGTCACTGTGAGATGTCCTCATTTGTGACAAGGACAGTCACACATGAGGACATCTCACAGTGACTATCCCTTGTGTAATTTCCACTTGAATGTATTGCTATTCAACCACATTTATGGGCCCGTTTGGACCGCGGCACATAGTAGCATCTACAGAGAAGAATATCCCAGGTGTAACAAGTTGTAAGAATATACCAACAGTTCTAAGAAGTTCCCTAGCACATAGTAGCATCTACAGAGAAGAATATGGGTCAACGAGGTTGACTTCAAAGCCATGCAATCTAATGGTAATAGTAATATCATAATTTGACATACTATCAGAAATACTTCCTAAATAGACTATTCAATCTTATAAGAGATGGATTCATGAGAACTATTATTTATGAAATATGAGTCAATGACTTTAATTAAAAAAATTACACAATCTAATTCTTGTAAAAATATCAAAATTTGACACATTGAAAATACCTTCCAAAAGTATTGTTAATTGATTAATATGAATCACTACTCATGAAATATAATTTTATAAACCTAATCTAAAAACTACACAATAAAAATCTTAATAGCAATATTGTAAGAAACTATTCCCAAAAGCAAGCCTAACAAAATTTGATGAAAATAATTTTTGTTTCACTCAACTTTGACATTCACAACTTCCTCTTTTATTATAATAAGAAAAAAAATGTCTTTTTAGATATACCTCATGAACCATACTCGAATAATCTATCATTTTTCTTCTCAAAAACATATTTGCAGAGCCTGCTTCTTTTACTTGTTTGTACTTTTATCTCTCTGATGGAAAGGGTTCCTTCAGGACACATTTTTCCAAGTTCACTGCTTGAGATATTTGAGGAGGGTTCCCCTGCTTGAGTATCCATCCAACCCATATTCGAGTAGTTCTACAATTGCACAGTCTAAATTAATAATACTGACAATTGAATGACGAATGATGATACATAGAATTGATATAAACTAATCCTAAAAACACTAAAACATTATTAATATATTTATATTTCATAAATAAAATTGATATAAAAGATCTGGAAAGATACATTAAAAAATAGAAAAACAGTAATTTATAATAGAAGGAAACATAAATTGCTATTTAAAAAAAAAAACAAGAGTCTTAAATCTTATCATTTTGTTTCATTATCATCCATAAGTACACACCTCTAGCATAATAATTATATTTTACCACCCATAAAATGAAAAAAAGATTTTCACAAGAGAAATTGAAGCTAGATTATAAAAATGAACCATCTTATTGGAAACTGGAACTGTTATCATACCCAAAAGGACTACAAAATTTCACCTTATCATACCTAGATTGTTGCTTTGCCTGGCGGAGGGAAATTTGATCAGTAAAATTGACACAGAGTATGTTGTCTCCATTGTCATGCTGGATAACAAAACACCAACTTTAATGGGCATGTACTGTCCCTTGTGTAATTGCCACTTGAATGCATTGCTATTTGATGCAGGGGCATCCCTAATGCAAGCCAAAGACACCATGATTGAAGAAAGTTGCCATGAAGCCAAGGAGTCAAATCCTATCAATTGGAACATAAGATTTTCACCTTGGAGCTTTGAAGGATTGACTGGTGAAAGGTCCTTTTGATTGACAAATCAGAGTCTTTTTGAATGACAAATCAGAGTCTTTTTGAATGACAATAAATTAGAATAGGATTTTTAGATGTTTTCTTGGTTTGTAATAAATATTAAGGATTGATTTTATCTCCTTATAAACATCCACTTGTTGGACACAAGACCCCTTGGTGACTTATAAACCTTGGGCATCTTTTGAGTCCTTGGATGAAATGAGCATAGTAAGTGTTTATTAGGTGTCTTTTAGATGTTGTTAAGAAGTTTGAAGGTCCAAAATAACTTTAATAAGGTTCCTAAAGTTTCACAACACATTTTTAACCTTCTCGGCAAAGTTGTTTGCAAAGTTGTAATGCAACTTTAAAAGTTGCTTAGCAAAGTTGACATTGTTGGATAAACTGTTCTAACCACCTAGATGGTTGAACCAACATTTGGAGAGCCTATTTTAGGCTTCAAATGGTCGAAGACAGATAGAGAACCAGTATTGTAATCATTTTGCTTTCATAAAAAATAAAAATAACCCTGTTTTAGTGCATTTCTGGTGAAAAATGAACTCTGTACGGCTGTACAGATGGTGGTTGGATGATAAAATTTGCCTAGAAGTTTTAATAGTGACATTTGATGCTTTGGAAGTTAGTTTGATTGATTCTCTTTGTTTTATATCTAAGTTATTTCAAATTTTCTGTGCATTGTTTACAAACCCTCATTTTCAGGGTTTGACTGATGTAAAGACCTTAACTCACGTTTCAACCATTGGAATTCCTTCTTCCTTGGTGGAATGAGAGTTAAGGATGTATATTTGTATATTCTAAAAGCCCTGAGGTAGGGGGTTGCATCTGCATTTGTTGAGAGCGAGCCCTAGATCAAAAACTACCATGTTTTTGGCTGGGAAGATGGTAATCAGAATAAAATCAGAAGCTTGCATCATATTGAGGACTTGAAAACTTGTGCATTCTTGTTTATATGGATCAGGAGAACACTCTAAAACTCTGATCTTGGTTTCATACACCCATTTTCAATGCTTTATTTTGGAACCCACACCTAAAAGCATGCATTAGGTCTGCGGACTCAATGAAAAAATTGATATGCTAGAGTGGAGTCAGGGTCTGGGATGAGTTGGTGGTCTGTTAGAAATCCAAAAAGGGTACTCAGAAAACATATAACTTCTTAGAGTCCTTTGGCAAGTTGCAGAGTTATGGCTGCAGAGCAGGTTTGGGAGACCTACTAGGGTCACTAGGTCAGTTTGTTGTTTTGATGTCTTGGGTTGTTTAGATCACAACCAATGCATGATTCTTGTTATTTAGATGATATCTAAGGGGTTTCTAAGTTTTGCTGCAGGAAGTAAGATCTAGAACCTTAAAAGTCTCTTTTGATAGAAAATCAGGGAACTTGTCCCTAAAAGGAAATTTGTTATTGAATGGGATTGAGTCCATAAGTTGTTGTGTGATCCTTGAAACCTTCAAATTCATTACTTTGCAGAGTTTAAACATTAACCTATAGAAATCAGAGCCTAATTGATTGGTTGAGTCATTTTGGTGTCTTGAAGTGGGTTGGGACATAGATCCTAGTTTCTTGCTGACTACTCTGCATCACTATTGAACCACATTAATGCTTTTTTCCTTCAACAAATGAGGACAGTCACTATAAAGACAACATGATAATGTACACTCACTGTAAGGATAGTCACAAATGAGGAAATCTCAGAGTGATTATCCCTTGTGTAATTGCCACTTGAATACATTGCTATTGAACCACATTAATGCTTTTTTCCTTCAAGTGGCAATTACACAAGGGACAGTCACTGTGAGATGTCCTCATTTGTGACAAGGACAGTCACACATGAGGACATCTCACAGTGACTGTCCCTTGTGTAATTTCCACTTGAATGGATTGCTATTCAACCACATTTATGGGCCCGTTTGGACCATGACACACAATAGCATCTACAGAGAAGAATATCCCAGGTGTAACAAGTTGTAAGAATATACCAACAGTTCTAAGAAGTTCCCTAGCACATAGTAGCATCTACAGAGAAGAATATACAACATGAGGGCAGCCACTGTAAAGACAACATGATAATGTACACTCATTGTATGTGTACATTATCATGTTGTCTTTACAGTGACTGTCCTCATTCAAGTGGCAATTACAGAAGGGACAGTCATTGTGAGATGTCCTCATTTGTGACAAGGATAGTCACACATGAGGACATCTCACAGTGATCGATTGTCCCTTGTGTAATTGCCACTTGAATGTATTGCTATTGAACCACATTAATGCTTTTCTTCTTCAACAAATGAGGACAGTCACTCTAAAGACAACATGATAATGTACACTCACTGTAAGGACAGTCACAAATGACGACATCTCACAGTGACTGTCCCTTGTGTGATTGCCACTTGAATGTATTGCTATTCAGCCACATTAATGCTTTTCTTCTTCAACAAATGAGGATAGTCACTCTAAAGACAACATGATAATGTACACTCACTATAAGTGTACATTATCATGTTGTCTTTACAGTGACTGTCCTCCTTCAAGTGGCAATTACACAAGGGATTTGTGTTTTCAACAGCGCCGTAACCCTCCATGAAATCACATCGGGATATAAGGGCAAAACAAACAAGAACGTTGTCATTTTTATTTTCAACAGCGCCGAGAGAGATAAACAAACTTAAAACTCAGACTTAAGAAAGATGAAGGCAATGCTTCAAAAGGCCGATGCCCTAAACACGGGAAAACATAATACCACCATTAAATGATGCCCTAGTCACCGTATCAATGCTGCCAACTCCGTACCAGTATGCTGACTGCTCACTTTCATCCTGTGATAAAGGTAACTTCATTAATCATACTTGAAATGGCAGCATACGAACTAAAGCTGATGAACATTTATAAACTAAAAGTTTAAAACTACAGATTACAAATGTAGTAGTTTCATACGAAAAGAACTTGATGTTTGAAATTTACCATTAGAAGTATCCAAAGGAATACCACAGTACTGTTGAACTTGGAGAATCGGACATGATCTACACAGCAGGGTTCAACAGTTGTAAGGTCTGTTACACCATCTTTAGCATTTGAATACATTTTCTCCTTGGCTTCTGGTGGATCCTCAAAGACCCCCAATGACGTTTTCCCTACAATTATCAATTGTTTGTCAGTATGAGATATTAATAAATAAACATTAATCACAATATTAGGCAAACAATGTTCTTGATGTCTGAATCTAAATCACAGAAAGCTCTAATAAAGCAGTTCTCAGTTTCACATTAAACTAAGTTTCAATTTCAAATGGTTATAATAATTTTTGCAAGTTATAAGTAGCTGGTTACAGTATATGACATAAAAAGAAAAAAAATCATTTCTATTCTTTTCTTCTTTTTCTCTTTCAACGAAGCTTTTGCACCACACAAATGCATATCAAGAATTTCTCAGGAGGTTTCAAGACCATTGCATACCAAACTTCTTCTCTGTAGATGCTACTGTGTGTCGTGGTCCAAACGGGCCCATAAATGTGGTTGAATAACAATACATTCAAGTGGAAATTACACAAGGGACAGTGACTGTGAGATGTCCTCATGTGTGACTGTCCTTGTCACAAATGAGGACATCTCACAGTGACTGTCCCTTGTGTAATTGCCACTTGAATGAGGACAGTCACTGTAAAGACAACATGATAATGTACACATACAATGAGTGTACATTATCATGTTGTCTTTATAGTGACTGCCCTCATGTTTTATATTCTTCTCTGTAGATGCTACTGTGTGCTAGGGAACTTCTTAGAACTATTGGTATATTCTTAGAGCTTGTTACACCTGGGGCTTGACCTAGGGCTTGCTCTCGAAATTCTCTGGCTTAGTATCCTGTTCCAAAGCTTTTAAAATATGAAAATAAACCCCCTTAACTTGCATTTTACAAAGAACAGAGGATATCCTATGGTTTATTTTCAAGTTAAGGCCATTTGAATGCAATAACCCAAAAAATGAGGGTTTGACAGAACAACAGATAAGAAAAAGGAATAACTTTGATATAAGGTGTCTTGAATCTACCAAATAAACTCTCAAAGCATAAGATATAAATACTCTAACTTCCACACTGGTCTGCCCTCCCTTTCACATCCGTACACTGTACAGTGCTTGAAGGAAATGCACAGAAAAGGCTCTGAAATAGTGGCTCTATCTGACAGAGAGTCCATGCTAGGCTTCATGACTAACCTAGAGCACATTCCTTGTTATGGAGGAAGTTTGAATGGTGAAGAACTTATGGAATGGATAGAGGACCTAGATAACCATTTTGACTACAAGTATCTTATTAATAACCATTTTGACTACAAGTATCTTATGGATAGAGGACCTTGATAACCATTTTGACTCATTTAGTATCTTATTGAGCTTCACTTTGTTTCGAGAATATAGTTTAATATTCTCTACTAAACAGGGCCAACCACGTGAAGGTGGAAGCTCATTTGGCCCCACCCCCCTCCCCCTAACATCACTCTACATTCCTCGTTAACATCTAACATTCATTCATTCTTTCAATTATTAATAAAATGTAACATTCAATCAATATCACATGATAACATTCATTAACACATTAGATTCGTTAACACGCAACATTCATCAATATGAAAATAAACACATAATTCATGAACATTCATTAGCACATAATTAAATTCATTGAGACATAAAATTCAATCATTATCAATTAAGGTATTTAGATGACAATCATTTCTTTTTTCTCTTTCTAATTTTTTTTTTCTATGTAAGCTCTAAGAGGAGCATCAGTGTTATCATCAATACCCCCCTCATCAGTTCTTTTGTTCTCTGTTCTTGATGATCTCAAATTCCTATGCTGCTGCAAAGGGGGGTCCTCTACAATAACAAATAAAAGAGTTAAATTTAAAATATTTAATTATAATTGTTACAAGTATTTAATTATTTTAAAGAACATAACTGTGGCACTCTTTAATTACCTGATCTGGCCACATCATTTTGTCTAGACTCAACCTCAACATGCTCATGAGCACCGACCCCTCGATCCTCTACAGTTGCTATACAAAATGTTACATTAATCCAAACACCAATTGTAATTACATATAAAAATTTTAATAGCAAATGTATACCTCCACCACTAGGATGCACATCATGCGAACCTTCATTATGCATAGATTGTGTAGAAGGATTGTCAGGCTGCATTCCAATATCCTACACATTGTTATCATTGCTTTCTTAAAACAGATATACTCACTTTATATTAGAACTTAACATCAAATAGACTAATTGGTAAAGTATTCAATTTGAAATAAATTTCATTTAGCTTATTTACCTGTGGCTCAAATGCATCATTATTTGAACCTTGCACACTGATTTCAGCTCGTAGCCATTCAGCCACGGCTCTATAGCCTTGTTGGAAGTCAATTCTCTTGTCCTCTTCTGTGAGGCATCTATTGGAAGACTATCCTTACAGTGAGTGTACATTATCATGTTGTCTTTAGAGTGACTGTCCTCATTTGTTGAAGAAGAAAAGCATTAATGTGGTTCAATAGAAATACATTCAAGCGGCAATTACACAAGGGACAGTCACTGTGAGATGTCCTCATTTGTGACTGTCCTTACAGTGAGTGTACATTATCATGTTGTCTTTTGAGTGACTGTCCTCATTTGTTGAAGAAGAAAAGCATTAATGTGGTTCAATAGCAATACATTCAAGTGGAAATTACACAAGGGACAATCGATCACTGTGAGATGTCCTCATGTGTGACCTTTGTGAAGGCAAGTGCCAATTTGTACTCAAGTTACCAATATTGTGGCAAAAGTGGGAATGAAGCATTTAGGGGTCAAATTGGGCAAAGAAGTGTAGAAGTGGCCTATGTGAGGTCTAAATAGCCTAACTATGTCATGGTTAGGGTCTTATGGTGTTTGAACAATAAGTTTTGAACCAAAATCCCAAAGGTTGTAACAAGTTGTCAATGTTGTCATTCACAACATTGACAACATTTGTGCAAGGGAGCATTTTCGAGTAAGATGGTTATGTAACTATATGAAACCATTGAATTAGGCATCAGATCAACTATAAGAGGCCTCCATTGATCTGTGCAAAAGGTTGGGGGGAAAAACATTTGGAATTAAGAAGATTTGTAGAGTAACACGGTTTTAGTGAATTCTTGAGTTTTTTTGTTTCTTTATTTTCAGTTGATTAATGGATTAGATAGCTCGCAGTGTCTATTGGAAAAGTTAGTACAAGTTGTTTTTTTATTCTGTGTTGTGTTTTTTTTTAGTTTTGAAGCATTCCAACTAGTTTGTTAATTCTTTTGTTAAGTACCCTATCATTGGTTTGAACCAGGCAGGTTGAACAAATGGAGTCTTAGCTCATCATTCCATTGTCAATTTTGTACGGGCTCTTGGAATGGGTGAGGAGACTCCATGTACTATATGTTTGGAAGGAGGGGCCCTGGGAAGCTCATTTTTTATGTTTGCAATGATGTCCTAGGTGAGTCAGTTGAGCACAGTTAGGGATGACAAATCATTACAAGAAGATTACAACAAGTTGAATGCATTGGTTGCTTCAACTAAAATCTCATGGAGAGGTAGACACACATCTAAAGAAGCCCCAAGTCAAATTAGAAGATTGGGTGAGTTTCTTTGGCTGCTAAGAAAACAAACTCTTAGTCAGACTGTCCAAGTTGTGTCAAAATACTTGTTTTCAGGCATGGCTGTAGCAGTTGGTGTACAAAAAATCTAGGAGGAGAAGACCTTAGATATCTTGGAGTTCTCAATAAAGGGCATCTGAATCCTAAGCCCTTTAGGTGGCTTAATATAAACAAAAAGGCTTGACAAAGGCCTAATTGCTAGCAGCCTATTTTTGGGTGCAATTGGCATGGTTTGATGAACCGGATTGAAGTACCTGATGAAAAGTATAGGTGAAGGAGTAATATTGAAACCAATAGAGGTCCTAGTGGCCAGCCTCTCCATGGAGTAAAGTTCTAGTTGAATGTGTTTCAATTTGTGAAGACAAGACTAGGAGTGTCCTAGTAGCTAGATTGGTATTGAGCAGAGTTCGTTGTATTTCTTGTTGGTGTGCACTAGTTGAAGGAGTGGGATCTTGGGTATAGATACCTAAAGAGTGTAGGGATAGTTAAGTACCCTATCAAGTCAAAACATTGGCCTAAAGAGACCCTAGTGAAGGATAGGGAGTGAGCAAGACAAAGTGTTACATCAATTAACAAGATAATTTTTTGGTAATTGTGTACATTATCATGTTGTCTTTACAGTGACTGTCCTCATTTGTTGAAGAAGAAAAGCATTAATGTGGTTCAATAGCAATACATTCAAGTGGAAATTACACAAGGGAATATCACTATGAGATGTCCTAAGTGTGACTGTCCTTGTCACAAATGAGGACATCTCACAGTGACTGTCCCTTGTGTAATTGCCACTTGAATGAGGACAGTCACTGTAAAGACAACATGATAATGTACACAAGTACCGTGAAGGTAGTCGCAAGTTAGGGCTGTTTCATTGCATACCCGGAACAATGAAGACATTACAGTCCACAAAACATTTGTGCTTGAAAGATGAACAAATAAAATTAAACTTCTAAATAACCAAAGCCGCTAACAATAAATTCAACACAGATATGTCCTCATTTCTGGGTATTTTAGCTCTCTAACAGCTGAATACCAGATTACATAATAATGACAAAAGAAAAATAAACCCAATGTACTCAGAAATTGTAGCTGTGATTTTGCGGAGGGAATCTCTCTCGGCGCTGTTGAAAACACAAATGACAACGTTCTTGTTTTTTTTGCCCTTATATCCCGATGTGATTTCGCGGAGGGTTACAGTGCTGTTGAAAACACAAATGACAACGTTCCTTTTTTTTTTTGCCCTTATATCCCGACAACATCGCAATTGCAAGTTAGGGCTGTTTCACTGCATACCCGAAACAATGAAGACGTTACGGTCCACAAAATGTTTGTGCTTGAAAGATGAACAAATAAAATTAAACTTCTAAATAACCAAAGCCGCTAACAATAAATTCAACATAGATATGTCCTCATTTCTGGGTATTTTAGCTCTCTAACAGCTGAATACCAGATTACATAATAATGACAAAAGAAAAATAAACCCAACGTACTCAGAAATTGTAGCTGTGATTTCGCGGAGGGTTACGGCGCTGTTGAAAACACAAATGACAACATTCTTGTTTTTTTTGCCCTTATATCCCAATGTGATTTTGTGGAGGGTTACGGCGCTATTGAAAACACAAATGACAACGTTCTTGTTTTTTTTGCCCTTATATCCTGATGTGATTTCGCAGAGGGTTACGGCGCTGTTGAAAACACAAATGACAATGTTCCTTTTTTTTTTTGTCCTTATATCCCGACAACGTCGCAATGGCGATGTTGCCAAATGTATTGTCGTCGCAAATTGCGACGGTGTCGGGCTATATTTGAAAAAAAAAAAAGCCAAAACCGCATGACATTTGCCTGTCGTCGCAAATTGCCATCGCAATTTCACCCCAAATGTATTAATGTCTTCCTGAAAGGGACTAGATAGCATCTGATTATCTGCATCAGTAATGATATTTGGGATGTTTTCCAATAACCCTTGTTGAATCCCCAAGGGAGTTGAGATAGAACAATTGAGAAGTTGAGAGTGATATCTAATGATTTCTTTGATGATCTCCTTCTGATCGTCCAATATAGAGCCAGCAACATCCTTGAGTTGAGATATCCTATTAATGCCTCTCCTCTGTTTTGTACTTGAGTGAAAAAAATTTGTATTCTTGTCTCCTTCAGCTAGCCAAGACTCTCTAGATTTTTGTTTCTAGTATATTTCTTCTTTAACTAGGATATCTTCCCAATCCCTTAAGAGAGATTTTTCTTCTAAGTAACTATCATGGTCCAATACCGATTGCATTATTTTTAGATTCAGATTCTCCAATTTTTGTTCAATCTCCAATTTTGATGCAAAGATGTTGTTAAAATGAGTTCTATTCCATATGAGAAGGTTTTGCTTGATGTATTTCAGTTTGGAGACAAAGCAGAATAACTTAGAACCCTCAACTTTGAAATCCTTCCACCATTCATCTATGAGCTCCAAGAAATTCTCCTCTTTAAGCCACATATTTTCAAATTTAAAAGGACATCCCAAGGGTCTGTTGGCCTCGAGAATGTTAAGTTGAATAGGGAAGTGATCAGATCCTGAAATTGGAGTGATAGAGGCTTTTAAGTCAAAAGGGAATTCTAAAAGGTCTCCTTTAAATAGAAAATGATCTAGTTTTTCTGAGATGTTGCATATGCCCATTCTTCGGTTTGACCATGTGAAGGAGCCATTTTGCAGCTCCACCTCCATAAGACTCTCTTTTTGTAACCAATCCCTGAAATCATTCTATGACTGAGAGGTTCTTAGAGATCCCCCTAATTTATCTGATGCATGAACTATAGCATTGAAATCACCCCCCACTATAAAGTTGTCCTCTGGCCATTGAGCAAAGCAATTAGAGATTTCTGCCCATAATTTTGCCTTCTTCTTGTGTGAGATGGGGCCATATACATTCACTCTATGAATATTTCAATTGGATTTGGTGCTAATTAGGTTCCTAGCTATCCAATTTGGTCCATGATCCATTGGAATGAAAGAAGAAAACCTGGAATTCCATAAGACCGATAAGCCACCTGAGGATCCTATTGCATCTACACTATGAACCTTCCAATCTCCTAAATTCTTGGCGAAGATTTCCAATTGTTCTTTATCCATCTTTGTTTCCTGAAGTAGAACTAATTCTGCTTTAGATGATATGATACAACGTTTGACCAAACGTTGTTTGTTAGGGGCATTGAGACCCCTAACATTCCAGGAGATGATTCTCATTGCAACTCGGGAAGGAACTTCCCCTTCCCTACATTAATGTATGATGTTATTTTGGTTTGATCTGATTCATCTCCAACTTCCTTCCTTAGTGATGCATTAGATTTCCTTCCTCTCCCTTGCTTTTTGATCTTTCCACAATCCATGTGATAGTCTTGAATAGATTGCACTAGTCCTAGGTTGTTGCGTTTTGGTGAAAAATCTTGCCGGTGATCTTCCTCTGATTCTTCTTGGATGAGCACTGAGATGTCTATTAGTCTTTCTTCATCCTCTATATAATCCTCATCTAATAGCCTTTCCACATATGTTAACTTCTGAGTATCCCCGGTTGGTTGTTCTAATGTTGTATCGCCAAAAAGATCATAAACTGCCTGAAGTTTTGGGGAGATCTGTGTTTCCTCATACACTTGAGAAAGTACACCTCTGTCCAATTGTAGATTATTAATTCTGAGGTGATCCATATTTGCTTCTAATGGTTTGAGATTAATTAACCCTCCTTTGACTCTAAATGTGGATGAGGTTTTCTCCATTTGAGGGGCTAGCAACTTAGTCATCTCTTTTTGTTCTTTGAGTCTCAGTCTGTAGGATGTTCTCCGCCCTGAGTATGAAGAAGATGATGAATCAGGAGTTTGAAGGTTAACCCCTTGAAAGGTTGGTGAAGAAGATGTTGTGTCCAAACTTTTTGTTTTGGTTGAGGCTTTGAGGTCACATAACTTAATCTTAAGAATGTCATCTTCTTCTGTTGCTACTTCAGCATTTAAGTTTTCCTTTTCCAAATCAATTGAGGACGTTGGCTTCTCCAACAGCATCTCCATTGGCTGCAGGGGTCGATCTGAAGATTCCTCCTCGCTCATTACTTGATCTACTATTTCCTCTATCAAATCCAATTGGACTTCCGATACCCATTGAAGAATGATTTGCTGAAAAGTTAAAGGATTGAACCTGAAAGGCTTTAAGGAAATGGTCTTATGCAAGGGAAAAAGTGGAGATGATTTAGGAAAACATCGAAAACCCAGAATCAAGGGATAAATATGAGACAGCGTTGAGTCCTGAAGACTCTTGATTGAAAGAGTATCCTGGCAACTATTGGAAGCCTTGTCTGGGTAAGTTATTGCAAGACCAAGATGGTGGGGTTGTTTTACAAACCTGTGCATGACCCAACCTAACACTCGGATAAAAGACTCCAAGACCGTTGACTCTTCCCAGCTTGAATGGCCTCCTTGAACATTGTGGTTCAGCGACTGTTCTGATACTTCTGTAACTTCTGAATGTAAGTCTCCGGCCATCTCCATTTCTTGATGAGAAAATGAGAGATTGGTATTAGCTTCTTGACCTCTTGCCAAGCCTGAATGGAGCTCCCTAATTATTTTATCCACCTCCATCTCCTGGTGTCTTTTCTCAGATATGGGAAGATTCTCAACCCCTTGGGTAATGAGTTGAATCCAATTGCCCTATTTTGAAATAATTTTAAGTGAAGCAGGGAATTCCCGTTCTAGACTTGCAAGCAAACATATCTTCACAAAAGCAGAAGAGCAATCTATGTGATGGTCGAGATAAATTCCTATTTTATTAGCCTGGATATGAATGATCTCTTTTCCTTTATATTCCATAGGTAAGTTTTGTAGTGTGATCCACTTGGGTATGAACCTAATGACATTATCCTTGTTGTTGAAGTTGGGCGTCTAGTATTGCATATGTAGACCCTGTGATTTGTAGAACCATTTTTTGTTTTGGAAAACCTTGTCTCGAGACATTTTATCCTTGAAAATGACTAGAAAATATCCTAGTTCATTATCTAAAGAGTAAATCTGGATAGAATTCGACCAGTTTGTAGATACCCAACTGTGGAATACACCATATTCCATGTTGATTTCCCAAAATTTGCAAATGATTGCGTATTTGAAGAGATATGCCTTCCTCTCAACTAGCATTTCCTCCGGAAAGGTGATCGAAGGAGTTTCGTCCCTTATTGATACTGGCTTCTCCATTGCAATATGTAAAGAATCTACCCTATTGCCTTCTCCATCCTGGTCCAATGGAGCTTCATTGAATCCCTTTCGGGTATCTTCCTTGTGGATTGGTCTCCAAATCTGAAGCCATTTTTTAGAAGCTCCCCAACTCTAGGGATTCCGGTTCAGGTTCCCTAACAGGGCAAGTCTTCTTCTATGAATCTTCCAATAAGTGTCCGTCCAGGCTTTTTTTGGCAGAGGAGGATTCATCGGAATGCCCCTTGAAGATGTTGGGAATATGGGTATTAAGTTGGGATTCAGAGTAATGTCTCTCCCTGATGCAGGGTTGAACCTAGTTTTTGAAAACTTAAAAAAAGACCGATTATTTACTATGGCGCGAAACTGAGGAATTTTGTTATGGGATCCCCTATGCAGATGAAACTCTATTTTATTATGTTGGAACGGTTGAGTTCTGTTGTATTGATGAGAGTGACGTACCTGGGAGATTCTTTGCTTGTCGCGGTTTGCATTCCAATTCTTCTCCCGGATGTGAGGCCATCGCCTTCTCTGGTATGCTTCCTTCTTCCTTTCTGAGGGCCATTTTCCTTTCCATCTCTGGTATCTTCTCTCCTCATGGAAGCCGTTAGTGTTTCTGCAGAAGCTTGCAACGGTCGCCATGATCTTTTGTTTGTCTTACAGTAAATTTCATCTTCAATAAATATTTGTTTAAAATATTGGAAACCAAGGGCATGATTGCAAAGTAAATTCATCCAAATAATGAAAATATTTTGTTTCTCAGAGTTTCTTTTCTGTTTAACGAATAATGAGAATATTCTGGATTTGGCTGCTAAATTTATTTATTTCCCCTGATTTCTGACCATTGTCTGCAACAAAATGAATCAAGATATTTGTTTTTTAATTGTTTGACGGTTAGACAGAGATCGTTAATTGTAGGTATATATGTGATTTCTTAAGTTGATCTTCACATATTATCTTCTACAGGTTTTAAAGTTTCAGATGATAATTGCTAATAAATCTGTCTCATAGAGAAACAATCGACTGGATCTTACAGTAGGTTTCATCTTAAGTAAATAATTGTTTAAAATATTGGAAACCAAAGGCATGATTGCAAAGTAAATTCATCCAAATGAATCTTTATTAATAGAAATAAAATCTCAGATATTTTTGGATGCCAATTCTACAAATGTTATCAAATTCAACACCTTTTTTTTCTTTATTATGAAAATTTAACTCTTACAATAATAAAATCTTTCTTATTTTCTTGAAAAACAATTTAGCTAGGCAGTTGGAATACATTATATTTTTTTTATTGATTTTGATTTTATTTGAAAGTTTCTGATTTTGCTAAATTTGTTATGATTCGGTTAGCAATCAAAGATACGATCTTGTTCTATCACAGAATCATTAGGCCTCTGGCTACCAGAGCCATGTTAGTGTTAAATATGGTCTAGATGGACCCTTTTACTAGGTTAAAGTTTCATTAACAAGTCTCAGAGCCAGATTTAGGCTTTCTCTTTTATTAGATAAATGAAGTACTTTTATTTAAATATTATTGGAAATTTATTCATAAAAAAATGTATCAAATTTAAAGATGATTTATAACTTTTTGTGAGTATTATAATTTTTATTTAAATATTAATCGAAATATGTATTTATCAAAAACATTAAAATTTCTCTGAAGTGTAGGTGCTGGAAAATCTTGACTTTAATAATATATTAACTTTTCATAAATCAGTACTTAAACTTAAACCTCTTCCACTTTAGTAATATATTAAAACTTTTCATAGCTTAAACCTCCATTTATTTCTGAGGTGCTAAAACTCCATTGATATTGAATCCATCTTTAATTGAAATATAGCTCATTTCGAAACATCTTTAACACTCTTAATAAAATAATGAGAGGGAAAAAATTTAATTTTAAATTTTTAAAATTTTAAATAACTCTGATCCTACTATTTATGACTGCAAACCAACTGATGAGTTGATGTATTATGTGGCAGGAGCTCCATTAAAGTGGGTTGGAATAGCTTGCCCGATGAACAAACATTTCAAATAAACGTGGAAAATGCGTGCAGACTGTGTGATGCCCAGAATGTTACTGTACATATAAAATTATATGAAATGGGAGTATTTTTTCCAGTGATAGGTAAAGTTCATGTAAACAATGGTGAATCCATTCATCCTGGATTGATAGGTAAAGTTCATGTAAACAATGGTGAATCCATTCATCCTGGACAAAAGCTGAACTTCACACATCATGTTTTAAGTCCGGCCTTCATATATAGTGCCAAACCATCAGCTGAATTTGTCAATTGCACTCAGCTGAAGTCATCAACAGCGCTCAGTGAGGAGTCTGAGGACTTCGATTAACAAGCCAATCAATGTTTCTGAGATTAGATGACAACTCTGTTTTTCTATTTTGGTGAGAGGATTGTTTAGACATATTTCTTTAATAAGACCCTTTTTAAATATGTTTTTAATTGGGTGTTACCACTATTTACTTTTAGATATATATATTATTGTGTTTATTTTTCTTTTTATAAATAATTAATGTTGACAAATATTTCACAATGACAGTTAAGGATAGAGTGGATAGAGTGGAATGAGATGAATATTTTAATAAAAAATTATAGTTTGATATTAATATTTATTATTTTTAAATTATAATATAACATTTATGTTTATGTATATAATTGAAATAAAAGAACTTCAAATTAAACTAAAATAATTTATAAATAAATGAAATGATTTTAATTGAAATTATATATGTTTAGACATTTTTTTAATAGATTAATTTAAGATAATTATGTTAGTTAATGCTGAGGTACAAAAGATGAAATATAACTACACAAGTTACTTTTATATTTAAATTTGATATTGATATTCAATATTTTTAAAATTATCTCTAGATATATGGACTTGAATAAAATAAATCTTGAATAAAATAAAATAATTTTAAATTAATATTACATTTTCGAAGTAATTATTTATTTTATGACATTTAAGGATTTTAAATAATATTATTTAATGAAATCATATAATTTAGATATTAAAGAGGTAATTTTGAAATATATGGAGTAGAAATTTATGCAAAAAGACACTTCAAGTGTTATTTTTAATGAACACAAAAATTTTAAACAAATAGTTAATATATACTTTTCTATGTATTTATGTGTTTATGTCATCCTCTTATGGACTATGATGTTGACCTTAGGATTCCCTTTGAGAATGTTTGGTCTATGATGTTGATCTTAAGATTCCCTTTGAACAAGTTCGGTCCTTAGAAGAAAACCCCAGAGTTAACCCAAATAACTTGTTCACTTAGATGGCCCCTATTATCACTCATCTAAGAAATCTACTTATCTTAGATTGCAAGGGCTTCAAGCTACTTTGTACATAGACTAGTTCATACTCAAGAATTATGTGCCTACATACACATCAGTCTTAACTCAACGACATTTTGCTCACTCAAATGTTATTGGCACCTAGTTGAATGATTTAATGCTTGAGGTGTCTACGTACATGGTATACTCTGATCGTATTATGACTCCTTATATCTTCTCCAAGTAACACAAATAATGTATCTATGTCTCATATTATCCTTGGCATTCATATGTTTCTTAATCATGTGTAGTATACTATCCCTAAATCTATTTCCACAAATCTAGTCTCCATAATTAATATTTCCACATTTTCAAGCACTTACTACAATGGTTGATCTATCTTTGCCTCCACTACCATCTAATCTCATCTTGAATACCCTATTGCTAAACATGAGTGAGATGGGATCAGAAACGTCTACTAGAAAAATTAATCCACAGTCTCTTAAGGAAACCACATTAGAATTGTTTTGCTCACTTGTTGACAACTCTATATTGTCATTCGACAAATTTATGAACCACAACATTTTCAATCTAACATTCGGCCCAAGGTCACCATTATTAATCTAGTCCACTATAAGAGAAAAAAAACCTAATGAGATAACTACTAATTTTATCTCTTGGTATATGTATATTTCTTCCCAAATTTCCTATGCCTTGCATGAGTTTGACATCTAAAGGATATTCATGGGCAATATGTAGCCAACATTGAAGAAAATGGTCTTGTAGTGAAATTTCTTACCTTTGCAAATCTATGTAATATGTTACAAATTTATTAGCAAACTATAACATAACTATACAAGGCTTATGCCTTGTCCTGGATCGCTCTCCCATAGATTAGATTGCTTCCTAAAAATAAGCCATGCTCCAAATGGTACAAGACCAAATAGATAGTGATACCATCATGATCAATCGTAAGAATAGGGTTCAAATAAATATGAATTGCTAAACACAATAGTTAGATGTGTATCTACAAAGATCCATTTCCATATCATTCCTCTAATTTTTTTATTATACCTTCCTTGATGTTGTACCTAGTGGTTTTGAGTTTCTCAACATGGTGACTATTACTTTTATTTCTCCTTTTTAGTTGATATGTTAGGGTATGTGCAGGATCATGGTATGCCAAACTAGGCCCTTAAGTGGCAATGAAAATTCAAAAAATCAGGTTTAGGCAAGTTAATATAAAAATTTGAACAAGTTATAAATATTATATCA
This sequence comes from Chamaecyparis obtusa, assembly GCA_027943335.1. Lineage (NCBI taxonomy): Eukaryota > Viridiplantae > Streptophyta > Pinopsida > Cupressales > Cupressaceae > Chamaecyparis > Chamaecyparis obtusa. The sequence continues at coordinate 716,576 of BSBK01002831.1, read as the reverse complement.
AAAAATGTAACAAGAGAATCTATAAAAAATTAAATTTAGTTTCTAAGATACTAGGCCCTTTTTGAAAAACAATTATTCTATATGGTTAAAATTTCAAATTTCAATGTATTAGTATGAAATTTTCAAGAAAAAATAAGAAGTAGGTGTATGTTTGACCACCTTAAACACAATCAAATGATAATTTTTTTTACAAGATTCTAGATATAAATAGTAGACTCATGTTTGGATGTGATACATATCTTTTTGTAATTTTTTTCCAAGCAAATAATTAATTATAATTTTTCTTCTACAACTTTTTCAGAATACAAAAACTCTTGTGTCTGACCACGTTAACTTAGTCTAAAATTTATTTTTCTATTGCATATAATTTATAAATAGTTTAGTACAAAAAGTAACGAATTAGAGTACTTAAGGTTTTACAAAATTTCTCAGTACTACTGAGTAAAACATTCGATTACATTTATAGACTTAATAGCGTAGATATGCAAAAGAAAAAGAAACTGTTAGATCAAGAGGGATTGTCTCCCTCCTCTTCCTCTTCATCATTAGTGTCTGGGGAGACAGAATTGTATCATAGGACTCTGTAGTCTCTATCCCCTGTGTTCCTCATTTCTCTATGTAGTTGGTCATGTCTCAGCTACTAGATAAACTCCTTAAGGGTGTACTCGAATTCATCATTTTCTTTCATTGTGGTGTATCCATATGCTACCTCTAATTTCTCTATGGTAGCCTTCCCATCTCTCAGCACTTGCAGGAACTTACTCTCTTTCACCTTCAAGATCACCGTGACCTACATGGAAATATCAGAATATATGAGTCTCTTGCGAGACTCAGTAAGGTTCCTGTTCTTACTTGCAAGCACGTCATTATTCTAAGCCTTCCAGATGAACCATAAAACAACAAAGGAAATAAAAGACCAGAATGAGTTATAGAATTTGTTGCAATTGATAGTACCTGAGACAACATTCAATGCATTAAAATGGGTCTTATATGATAGTCCAAAGATATTCCAAATTTCAGAAGCAAACAGACACTCAAAGAAAACATGGGTGACAAATTCAGGTTGTCTACACACAGAGTAGATATTTGGTTCTCCCCCCAGTTTCTTAAATGGCAGCTTGTGTAGGAATAGTTTCCACAGAAAACAAGAAATCTTTGGTTCAACAGGTCTAGCCCATAGAATATTGAAGTATTTCATCCATTCCGAGTCCTGAAGTTCCAGACCCCACTTATGGTTAACATGAGAAAAAATGTCATCTTTATTGGTTAGCAGCTGGTAAAAATATTTGGATTTTCCAAGGTGGAGAGGGGTATTGTCAGGCCAGCCTAATTGGAAATGGCAGAAGGACTCAGTTCAACAGCCTTTAATGGGACCTATGGAGTTAAGGGCTTCTTTTAGGATAGAGTATGTTCTCCAATGGGATCTAGGTAGGTTGAAATGGCATTCCATCCACTCCCAAGAAATAAGTTTACCCTGCTGGAGGATATCACCAAACGTAGCAATACCAAGCCCTGCCTATTTCTTTGTTGAGTAGCCCTGTAGAAGAGCAATCTTTCTATCTCCATGGCTCAAGCTCCACCAAATAGATTTGAGCCTACAAATAATCCCATTATCTTCCATAGGCCCCTTGTTGACCAAGAACCCCTTAATATACTTCCAAGCCTTCCAAATACTTTTGAATACATTAGATCCTTGAACAACAATATTGGCATCTATAGTGAGAGAATCAGAAAAACAAAGGTTTTTCCATCCTTTAGGTCTACTACAGTGAGCCATTTACAAATTTTTTCTAATCAGAACTTTCCAAGGCTCTTCCCCCTCCCCTGCCTTAGCTATCCACTTGACAGCCAAGGTGATGCCTTGAGATCTGAGGTCTTTTAGGCCTAGCCCTCCCCAAGATCTGCCCCTTGAACACCATTCCCAGGAGACAGCATGATATCTTTTGTTCCCTATGCCATCTGACCATAAAAAATCTCTGATAACTTTTTGGATAGAGCTAAACTGTAGCTGATTAAAGAGCCACATGGAGGAGAAGTAGATAGGATAGGAAGAAAGGACCTTCTGGCACACCTAAAATCTACCAGGGAAGTATAGAAGGTTACTATCCTATTTAGTTTTCTATTAATTCTTTCAAAAATCCATTCCCACGTCTGATTGAGATTAGGAGAGACAGAGAAGGGGATGCCCAAGTATCTGACTATATGATCTGGACCACCCCAAGAAAATTCAAAATTGCCCCACTATTCAGGTGGATTTGGATCCCAACCCAACATAACAGGCTTGGCTACAGAGATCTTACTACTGGAGGCTTGGCAAAAAATATCAATTTTGTTCATCAGGAGTCTCATATTAGCCTCTTCAAGGAGAAGGAGGATGGAGGTGTCATCAACAAATTGTAAATTGGAGACCTCCTGATTATTGGGGAGAAGGACACCTTTCACTTTAGGGAAGAGGGAATTATCTCTAAGGAGGTAGTGCAAAGAGTTTGCTGCAATAACAAATAGGGAGGGGGCCAGAGGGTAGCCCTATCTAATAGACCTAGAGAGATTGAAGAATTCTGACCTAACACATTGATTTCAACTGCAGCCATCACACCATATAGGATTGTTGATACCATTTTGCAGAAGCAAGGGGGGGAAATCAAGAGCTTCTAGCATCATCATGATGAACCTCCACTCAATCCTATCATATGCCTTCTCATAATCTATAAGAAGCATAGCACCATTTTGACCTGTAACTTTAGCCCAATTCATAGCCTCCCAATAGGTGATAAGATTTTCAAGGATATATCTCCCTTTGACAAATCCTGTTTGAGTGCTATTAATCACTGAAGGTAAAAGTTTCTCAATTCTTATTGCAAGAACCTTGGCTAAGATCTTGTAGATGACATTTAATAAGGTAATGGGTCTCCAATTTTTTATTAGTATCCTATCACCCTCTTTAGGAATGAGTTTAATGAGGCTAGCATTCAACTTAGGTCCTAGAGTACCTGCTTCAATAGCTACCTCATAGACATGTAGAAGTTTAGGTACAACCCAATTTATGTTGGATTTGTAAAATTCAATCGGTAACCCATCTAGTCCCGAGGCCTTATCATTAGCCATTCTATTGATGGCTACTTTGATATCCTCTTCTAATAAAGCCTTATCCAATAGTTTAGCCTCCTCCTCACTTACCCTCTTAGGGATGAGGGTTCTAATCTTATTTCTGGCATCCTCCATGGAGGGGTCAGAGTCTACAGAGGTAAAGAGTTCCTAGTAGAAGGAAGAGAAGGCCCTGAGGATCTCTTGCTGAGAAGACAACACAAAGTCCTAGACTCTGATACTAGCAATTCTATCTCTTGCTTCTTTCTTCATAAGAGTTTGAAAAAACAATTTGGAGCCTCTATCTCCCAGATTAATCCAATTGATCCCGACTCTGATTTTGGCTCCCCTAGACTTAACCAATTGAATTCTTCTTAGAGAATCTCTGCAAGAAATTACATTCTCTAGGTGCTCTTCAGAGGAAGGATTGTCTTGGATCTGAGCTTTTGCCATTTGCAGAGACTCCACCAGTCTATATTCTAGCATTCTAGAATCTTTAGCCTTTTTAACACCTATAGTTTTGAGCATTCCCTACCAAGATTTAGTGGTCTGATTCCATCTATCAATATTAGAGTCATGTTGTGGAATCTTCTCATTGTACCAGGAAATGATCTTGACTACTACCAGGACATCCTCATCCCTTTAAAGGTAAGTGTTAAGGGCAAAGCCTTTCTTAGGAGAGGAATCAAAGGTTTGTTCACCAATGAATTGAATGGAAGAGAAAATGGGATGGTGGTCAGAGAGGGTGAAGGGTATTACTTTCACACAGTCGTTGTCAAGATAGGATTGAAAGCTAAACCATAGTTTATTAAGGTAGAATCTATCCAATCTGGAATAAATTCTCCTCTCTCCTCTTTGAAAATTAGACCATGTGTACCAGATGCCTTTTGAATCATTCTTTTTCCCTGCTAAAGGGTCAAATAGGTTAATTTTATTGACCATTCTACACCAGAAGAGGGGCTCATTTCCTTTCCAATCAAATCTGAGACCTCCCAAGTTATCTTGGGCCCTCTCCACCATGTTGAAGTCTCCTACCACTATCCAATGGATGGGATCTAAGTCAGCAAGCCACTTCCACAACTCAATCCTGCTACCATGATCATTTGGGGCATAAACTAAACATATTCAAAATTCAAAATCCTTGACCCTCAACCTAACCCAAACTGCTCTATTACAGGGAGATATGCCCCACAAAAGAACTGCAATCTTCCAAGAAGGGCTAATCAGGATAGAGGTTCCACCCTTACCTCTTGGGTGTTTAGTTGAGAATGCAGTTGCATCTCTCCATATGTATTTAAGTGCGATATCCAGCTCAAATCCTACTGCTTTAACCTCTTGAAGCAATAAAAAGTCTAACTCTCTGTAAGAGTTAAGGAGTATCTCAAGATAACATATTTTCTACTAGGGGCTTCCAGCCCTCTAACATTCCATGAAGCATAGTTTAGCATCATAGAGAATACTTATCAGTCGGTATCCATGGGTTTCCTAAATCCTTCAAAGAATTTAGGCATGTCAACTCTGGGGGTTTTAGAAGGCTTGGGATTCCCACTAATTAAAGGTAGTCTTCCTCTTTTCTTTTTCTTGACTAAGCCCAAAGAAGAAGAACCTTCCTTTAAACACTACTTCTCTCCTTTACTAATTTTGGAGGGATCAGCATCAAAAACAAATGTCTCAGCTGGACAACCTTTCACCTTGGCACCTTCTGAGAAGGCATTCTCTCCTTCTTCAAGCTCATCTACATGCCTCACAACCTCTCCCAAATCTATTCCCCCTACAGGTAGGGTTAAATCCTCCTCACTCCTCTTCTCAGCAGACACAAAATTCCATTTATCCACCGATGGTGGAAGGGGAGGGGGGCTGGAATAACAACAATTGAGAATGAATTCAGTCTATCTTCTTGGACAAGAGGAGGAGAATTCCCTCCCACTCCACCACCTAGAGATGGGGCAATGGGTACGTCTACAGATGAGGTGTGAATAGGAGAAAAAATAGACTTATCCAACCTACCTGAAGGGGGAGAAGAGGGGGGAGAGGAGTTACTTAGAGGCCTCTGAGCATGAGGAAGATTATAAGTTTTCCATTTGGGCTGGGGCACAGATTTATTCTTCAGGGCTCTAACCCTGATTCTATCAACAACCAATTGTTGGGAATTCTTAGTTCTATGAGTTTGCTTCAATTTAGTTCCAATAAGACCAAAGTCAAGTGATCCATCATTAGAAACAATATCAAGTGGTTTAGAGAAGTCTGGATTAGATTTAGGGTTATCTAGGATAGATTCAAATTTACCTTTGAGGCTGTCCAAGGTAGCAGAAAGAGTGGCTGAGTCTTGGTTCCAAACTGGTGGGGGGGAGATCTGCACAATAGGGGGATGTCTAGGAATGAAAAAAGACTTAGATGAAGATGAAGGATTCTTAGGGCTTGCCTTGTTATTAGTTTTAGGAGGAGGGTTAACTCTTTTTTTAGTGCATTTTTATTCAGAATGATAGGGCATTCATTCTTTATGTGGCCTTCCTTTCTACAATTGAAGCAGCCACCTAATCCACCCAAAAAAATTATCAGGCAATAGATAGGTATGGGGTCGATATCAAATTGCAGGGTCTCAAGGAGGTCAACTCTGGGTTTAACAGAGAGAAGGACATGAACGTCTATGTTTGGGATGAGAGCATTCGACTGATCTATTCTAAGAACTTTTCCTATTGACTCAAGTGCAAGTGGAATGAGCGTCAACAAATACAGAGGGAGATTACCAATAATAATCCATCTTGGGCTGGCAAGAGCAAGGACTTCATCTTGGGAGGCTTCAAGAGACCAGGGAATTGCCCTTAATTCACAGGGGCCAACTCTCCAAAACTATTTTTCAACAATGGATTTCTGGGCTTTGGAGTCATAGAAAAACAAAATAAATAAACCCTTTTGGAGCATACGACAGTAAGAAAAATGAAAACCAAATTTTTGCCCCCGCGTTTTATGAAACCAATCATTAAGAAAGTTCCTAGAAGGTATCCTATAACTATCAACTATGGCAAAAAACATAGTGCAATCCTTAAGCCTAGCTCTCTCTTGATCAATAACAACATTCATCTGTGAGTTCGGCTTAACAAATAACTTGGCGAAATAGGTTCCTTACCTCCATTTCCTTCAGCGGTTGGTATCCCTTGGGAGGCACTTGCAATGAAGGCTGCAACTTCTAGGAGGACTTGTTCATTATGGATGGCCTTCTTGAAGGACATTGGCTTGGGAATGGTTGGCACTTCTTCTCCATTCTACTAAGCTTTCTCTCCTAAAGCATCGACAGAAGCCACTGGAGGCGGTTGAGGAACAACTTTAGGGTTTGCAACGAGGGCATCATATGAAATGAGAGAACTATCTTTCTCCGCAAGATTAAATCCCTTGGCTGAAGAGCCTGCATTAATGGCTCTTGGTGACGTCGAAGCCATTAATGTTTTCCCTATCGAGGAGCGTGCGAGGGTTCAAGAGAAAAAATCAGAGGGGTGCAGAGTACACCAAGTTGCAGACAAAATTTTGTTTTAAAATCATTTTGGTTGCTCTTAGTCTAAACTTTATCAAATTAAAAAGTGTCTTTATTTTTCTTGTAGTCGAAAAAGTATAGAATGTGACACATGTTTTGGATTTCAAAAATGTTATATAGTTTGAAAGTTATAGCTATTTTTCAATAAGTTTATCAATCAGGACTAGAAAGATAACAAGTAGGTGTATGTCTAACCACATTAAACAAAATAAAATGATAATACTTTTTTATAATATTATAGATAAAAGTAGTAGACTCATGTCTAGATGTGATGTATTTTTTTTCCAAGTAAATAACTAATTATGATTTTTCTGCTACAAATTTTCCTAAATATAAAAAATCTCATGTCTGAACACCTTAATTTAGTCTAAATTTCATCAAATTGAAAGAATTGTTTATTATTATTATATTAGGTGAAGCATAGAATGTGATGTATATTTCAAATTTTAAAAATATTATATTGTTTGAAAGTTATAGTTATTTTTCAAAGCATCTATCAATCATGACTTCTTTTTCACATCGCCACTTTTTAGCATACCATGATCCTGCACATACCCATTAATTTACTTGGTATATAATTCATACCAAATGACTTTTCATTCTATGGACATCCATACTCAAGTCAATGATAATGTCATATCTAGGACATGCTCTTCATTAATGGTTCACATATAGGGAAAAATATGACAATTCTAATCTCATCATTTGTACTCATTATGTCATTTTTGTACCACCTTTCTTTGTCATTACTTGCAAAACCTAAGGCGTTCTCTAACACATTTATCATGATTCTAAAGTTTGACTTACTTGGATTAAAACTAGGAACTCCCTCACTAGTTTCTATGGATTCAATCACTTTTGTATCCCACAAATGTTTAAGATTCACTTATAACAACATTCTACACACTATTTGATACATGGATACAAGTCGCTAGTTTTATGTAGGGTCTTTTCTCTTGATCATTTTTTGCCTACTCTAGTAGGGCCCATACTAATCCATAGTTATCTATTATATAGAGCATACTATAGATATAATACCAAGGGTTCAACACATAATTAATTTTTTCCTTCTCCTTCTTCTATGGTCCCTCCTTTGTCTATTTTTGTGCAGTAGTGTACCATGTCCTCTATATCTTATTCATTAGAGGTAAGGACAAGTAGGCTCCTCTAAATAGCCCTAGGTTGTATTCTTCCAAGGATTTGCATCCTCTAATTTGGTGTCTCTTATTACTTAAACTATGCTTGACACTAGAAAAGAAAAGATGAGTTCATTTTACCAAAGTTGGAGTCCCATGATTCTGAGCTTTTCATTCTTCTTATTTTCCCTCACCTAATTTTCACATGCAAAATATTTCTTCTATGGTTGTTCCTTCAATGTAGTTCCTAAATCATGACCTCTAAGGGCTCCTCTTATTCCTCCTACACTTTAAGGAAAAAGAGGAAAGGTACTCACAATTGTTAGTAAGGTCCCTATGTTTGTAGCCTCTTAATCCATTTTTGGATCCTTCCCTTCCACCAGCAATGACTGTAAAGATAGATTTGTCAATGGAATAGTATGTTAGAGAGTCTTATCATGCTTCTATTCCTTGTCCTCATCTTTTTTGAAACTAGATTAAATGCAAGTGTACTATTCGATGATGGGTGATGGCTCAAAAATGTGATTCTATAAAAAATACTAAGGATTGGACTCTTTCTTTAAATTATGATTCTTCTTCTATTCATGTTCTAATTTTGTTATTTTATCTTACTTATTCTATTTTTGTGTCACTTTCAAGTACTTGAAGAGATGTTGACGAGCCTCACCCAAAAATGGTGCAGGTTTTTAGTGCTCTCTATTTAGAATCATCCCTTATCAGCGCTTGGTCTAATTTTTCTAAGTTTACATATGGCATAGATATACTTCACACAAATTTTGTATCTAGTGTGACTATATCTTCTCATCCCACCTCTTATTGGGCTCTTCATCCTATATTTCTTTAGGTCCTTAAGCCTTCCATAATTGATTGATGATTTGGCAAGAATCGCCTAAGTGAAAGTTTGAGTAGGACCACATCCCCAAGTTATACTACAAGAAATTTTCTCCTTTTGCTAGCCTTTCCTCTATTATCATAGTCAAGGAGGCACTTCCTTCTCTATATTTCATCACTGACCCTCTCCCAAAGGTCCATACTAGAACTCATGGTCCATACCCTATAGTTGATTCACCTCACTCCTCTTATCATAAGTGTATTTTTAACTCAAGTTAGTATATTCTAACACTATAAACTATCTTCACAAGATCGTAGACACTAACCTCATAGGAACTAGTAGATGACAATGTTAAGGTCTCCTCATCCCTAGCTCTTTTTGTAAGAAAAATGTCTAGTTCCACCTTAATTTTTGTCGCTCTACAGGGTCTACCTCCTTCACAATATGGTCAATATTTTGACGACAATTTTTTTGAAGTGATTTACTATGGTGGTACACTTCATGTCTTAAAAATTAGCATTTTCCTATTTATTTTTGTTCCCCCATACTATCTTATATAGTTTTGAGCTCTCTCCTAGAGAACCCATGCTATCCTCATAGGTACAAAAGAGAAAAAATGTTTAACAAGTATTCATATATTTTCTTCACCACTCTTCTCTTTTTTATGCTTTAGTTTTCAATTTAAGGGATGATTCAAAGTGTTATGGTATTTAAGCCTCTTTCATGTTGACTAGAATTTTTATTCTATCTTCATGAGCTCTCTCTTCATGTTCCAATATAAGTAGAGATATGCTGACAATTGATATGTAGTTATATATAGATACTTACACATTATGGATCCAATTGACCCCAAATAATAGGATCCCCTTATCTCTTTTATGTATTTCTTGTTAGGAATAATAGTCCACAATACAACTGAGAGAAGGGGGTGATAAATTGTATTATAGATTATTAAACTTTAAACTTTGAATACCAGCAATATCAGATCCAATTACAATGAATGCCAACACAACAACACAATATTTTGGTCTCGGGGAAACCCTGTTAAAGGTAAAAACCCTGGTGGCAATTAGCACCCACAAATGATGTACTGAGAGTATAGTATCCTTGTTAGAAGATTTAGCACTGTTATGAGCTTATTAAAACATTACAGTACACAGTCCTTGTTAGAGGACAAACCTTGTTAGGAGTTAAGAAAGAAGGGTGGGCTCACTACCCAAGCTCGCTACCCAAAGAAAGTTAAATCCACCTTCAGAACTCATTGGTCGCAAAAAGTGTATATGAAAACATAGACAATATTTTGAACTGTCTGACAACAACTATCTTTTCTTGATCATTTCCAATAAATTTCACCACTAATCTTGTGCTCTACATCTAGCAGACACAAGCTCGCAGCTCTTACAATCTTCTTTTTATCACATTCATTCTCTCCATGTCTTTTCCAAAGAAAAGATCTTACATATATACCCTATTACATTCTAAATGATCAGGTTGGCCAATTAGGCTTTCCTAATTACATAAATATTTCCCTAAACTTTTGTTAAGATACACACGGTACCTAAAACAAGTATACAATGATTTCATTATAGTAATTAAGGACTGACATCCTTAATTTACATTTGCCAAACAAAATGCACGCTACACCTCTAAAGTCAGCTCCCAAATAAGTCTCCTCCAGATTACACACCATAGCTGACATCATCCAAAATTTTGGACCTTGCGCTGACCAATGAACATTCTTCATTACCTTGTATTTCATCTCTTAAGCTCACATACACTGAAACCATATCTTTTGTAAGATATACCAGAAACATAGAGGCTCACTCTTTCAGCTTCCACTGTCACTATCCAGTAACCAGTCTTCACCAAAACATTTGTAACTCATCCAATATGCAACATTACATGATGCGATCTTGTATATAAGATCACAACATAGCCTTGTACTCTCATCTCTCTTCACACATTTTGAAACATTCATACAGTATCTGTACACTGTCATTAAAAACATGTACTCTTCACATAAACATGTGTTGACATCAATGACAAAACACTAATGGAAATAGCAGTAACCCTAGCATCACTCAATGTAGTGATTAAATATATTAAATGTATCAATCATTTCCCCAAGGCATTAGCAATATCCAACAATCTCCCAAAATCCATCCCAAGGTTTTATCAATCAAAAAGTCTTGTAACCAAACAGTACTCTCACAATATTCCTTCATACAATCTCCCTATATAGTATGGATTTTATCATAGCAACAATCCCCCTTTGACAATAATGGAAAAGGGTACCATGAGTCATCAACTGTTCTCTAGCACCTTTCTTCCATGATCACTCCCCCTAAGGAGTAGATCACTACATCTAGTCCAGAATATGATAAGGCTCTAAAAACCTCTGGACTGATGCATCCCTGCATCATTTAAGTCTGACTAGGAGGGGCTTGAACCCCAAGGATATCTCTGAGATATTCAAAGGTATCATTTGGCAATAGTTTTTTGAAGATGTCTACAATTTGTTCCTTTGTACTGATATATTCTAACTTTATTTCCTTCTTTACCACCTTGTCTCTCAAGAAGTGATATTTGATAGAAATATGCTTAGTTTTAGAGTCCATCACTAGATTCTTTGACATATTTATTGTACTGGTGTTATCACAATGGATAACCACAAGCTCATCAAAATTTATTCCAATGTCCTTCAGCATTTGTTTCATCTAAACAATTTGAGTGCAATTTATAGCAGCAACCACATACTCTGATTCCACAGTAGATTGAGCTATACAGTCTTGCTTCTTACTAAGCCATGAAACCAACTTTTTCCCAAGGAAAAATGCACCACCACTAGTACTCTTTATGTCATCAATGTTTCCTTCCCAATCAGCATCAGTATAAGCATGAAGTTCAAAACTATCATTTATGTCATACCATAAGCCATAGTCTATTGTTCCTTTCAAATATCTCATTATCCTTTTCATAACAGCTAGGTGTGTCTCTTTGGGTTCTGCCTAATATCTAGCCACAATCCCAACAGCATTAGCAATATCTAGTCTAGTGTGAGTCATATATTGTAATCCTCCAACCATTGATCTGTACTTAGTCTAAAAAACACACTTTGATTTGTCATCAATTGTCAGCTTATTACCAATCACCATGGGTGTACCAACTGGTTTGCAGTCTTCCATTCCAAACTTTTTCAACATTTCTTTAAGATATTTAGTCTGAGAAATAAAAATGTCATCTTTTCTCTGATTTATTTATAGTCCAAGAAAGAATTTCATTTCTCCAATCATGGACATCTCAAATTCATTTTCTATTTCCTTAGAAAATTTCTCACATAGGTCATCATTGCCTCCAAAGATAATATCCTCAACAAAGACCTCTATGATCAAAACTTTATCTTCACTAGTTCTTAAATACAAATTACTATCAGCATTACCTTTTCTGAATCCAAGTCGAAGTAAGTACTTTTCTAACCTTGCATACCAAGCCCTTGGAGCTTGCTTCAACCCATACAGAGCTTTCTTCAACTTGCATACTATGTCTCCATCTTCACATAAAGGAAATCCATCATGTTGTTCTATATACACGTCTTCTTCAAGATCCTCATTCAGGAATGTAGATTTTGCATCCATCTGATACACCTTGAAGTTCTTATGTGCAGCATAAGCCAAGAATGATCTTACAGCTTCTATTCTAGCAATAGGAGAAAATGTCTCTTCAAAATCTATGCCTTCTTGTTGTGAATAGCCTTTACATACCAGTCTTGCTTTTTTTCTTACTACAACTCCTTCTTCATTCATTTTGTTTCTAAAAACCCATTTAGTTCCTATCACATTTTTGTTTTTAGGTCTAGGAACCAATTCCCAAGTGTTATTCTTCTTTATCTAATCTAATTCTTCTTTCATGGCATTTATCCAAGATTCATCTCGATAAGCTTCATCTGTATTCTTTGGTTCAACTTGAGAAATCAAACAAATTTCTTCTCTAACCTTTGATCTAGTCAATACTCCTTGATTTGTATTACCAATAATTTGTTTTTCGGGATGATTGTTCTTTACATATCTCAGATTTTTAGGAACCTCAATAGTCTTATTTGTGTCATTATCATAGATCTCATTTTTGCATTCAGTCTCAACAATTTCTTCTTCTTCTGCAGTAGCAGCCTCTTTGATCTCTATAACCTAATTACAATCATACATTCTCGAGCTTGTATCTAAAACCTTTCATCTATCTTCAGATTGTTAATTTCAATCATTTTTCTTAATATTAGATTGAAACATTTTTAAGCCTTTCTTTTAGTAGAATAACCAAGAAATATTCCTTCATCACTTCTAGCATCAAATTTCCCTATCTCATCATCTCTCGTGATATAGCATTTACTACCAAATATTATGAAATATTTTACAGTAGGAGTATGATTAAACCATAATTCATAAGTGATCTTATTGGTACCTTCTTTGATTTGAACTCAATTCAATGTATACACCATTGTCCCAACAGCCTCTCTAAAATGCACATGAGATACATTTCCTTCAAGCAACATTGTCCTAGCAGCATCAAGTATGGTCCTGTTTCTTCAATCTAATATCTCATTCTATTGTGGAGTCCTAGGAGCAGATGTCTTTCTTTGTATTCCATGCTCTTCACAGTATAAATTGAATAAGTCTGAAGTAAACTCTCCACCTCTGTTTGATCTTTAAAAAATTATCTTTAAACTTGATTCATTCTCTAATTTTGCCTTGAATGTCTTGAATTTATCAAATGCTTCTGATTTCTCTTTCAAGTAAGTAACATGTATCATTCTATAAAATTCATCAACAAAAAGTATGAAATACCTTTCACCATAGTATGATTTTGTCCTTGTAGGTCCATATAGGTTTGTATGTACCAGATCCATCTTTTCTTTTGATGTATATGCTTCTCTTTTGTAACTACTTCTAGTTTGTTTTCCCATAACACATTCTCTGCATACAGTGTTAGATGGTTTCACAATCCTCGGTAGATCTCTTACTGCATTGGTCAAACTTTCCTTCACAATATTCTCAAAGTTAACATGACAAAACCTTTTGTGCCACAACTAACTAGCATCTACCTTTGCAACAAAATAGGAAGGTCCAGATGTATTTAATTCAAATACATTACCTCTAGATTTAGTACCGGTTGCAATCAACTTTCCTGTCTTACTTCTAATAAAACATTTACCATCATTGAATTGTAACTGAAACTCTTTGTCCATCAACTAACCAACACTCAATTAAGTTATGCTTAAGTCTGTCAACAAGTAGTACATTATAAGTATTAGTTTTTCCATCCAGAATAATAGATCCTACTCCAGCTATGATAGGTTTAGGAAGATTATCTCCAAACCCACTAGTACATTTGGCTTTATTTTTCTACCAAAATTTTTTACCATCAAATAAAAAGGTTTAGGTTGGTCGGATTATAGAAGGAAAACTTTTATTTTTTTTAATCCATGCCCGTGTTGGTCAAAAATTTGACCAATACCATGTAGGTGGGTAAAAACACAAAGTTTTATCACGTTTCAGGCTAACTTATCAACACAACTGAATTTGAGTATTTCTAAGTAAAATTATTTTTTGTCAAACATATAGTCTAGTTAGACTCATTCTAGCTAAGTTAGATAAGTGCTTCAACTTTTCCAATTGGAAATATCTATTAAATGTATGTTTTATACCAATTACTAAAGAAACAAAATTATCTCAGAAAAGTGATATTTCAATAACTCCTACTCTTTTTAATGATATTTTTTTACAAATATAAAAATACCCTTTTTTAGAGCACATAGTCAAGATTATCATCATATAATTTTAAAATTATTTTAATTAGATCTAATAAATTATAATTTCAAAATACTGCAAGTAGGTATTTTAACATTTGAGAACAAGTTGCTTCAAAAATAGAAAAAATTAATAAAGCCTATCAAAAAAATTGAAATTTTATATTTAACACTAGAGAAGAGAGTTCTCTTCAAGAATGTGTAATTTTTTTTTTCTAAATGGTGTATATTTGATAGGGGAAATTTAAATGGTGGGAGATGAAAACTATTGATTTCAACTATGTTTGACTTTGAGTAGTTATAACGGAGAAAATATACATTGAAAATTATTTTTTCTTCTTTTTTGCACTAGTTATACATTTTATCTATAACATATTTTGAAATCAAAGGAAAAAAAGATTATTTGCATATACTTTTTTGGTGGGAACAAGACCCTCGCTTTTCAGCATTTTTCAGCAAGTAAAAAATGGACTTCAAAAATTAAAAAACTATGTGAATTCTTGTTCAAAAAAAATTTTAAAAATTATAGGCATAAACATCATCCACTATTACACATTTCATTAGTTTACATCATCTCCAAATTCTAAATATAAATGTTATTTTTATGTCATTAAAGTTAAAGAGTTTGTGTGTTGTTGACCTTTTCCTTTATAAAAGTGTGACACAACTTTGTACTTTTACTCAGGTCAAAATTTTGACCAACACGGGCATAACTTTTTAAAAAAAGATTTCATTTCTCATTTTATTATTATCTAGCATGGTGAATTAGATCAAGGGTTGTAGCACGCGAAGGAGGACCACCTATGAGGGTTGCCACTATTAATTGGTGTAAAAGGAGGATCGCCTGTGAGGGTTGTGCACTATTATTTGGTGTAAAAGGAGGACCGCCTATAAGGATTTCCTTACCTTAACTTACGATATGATCAATTTTTTTAAAACTTCAAATTTGTCTAAATTGGCGGAGTGTCTATACCTGCGTGGAAACCGTGAGAAAACATATTTGAATTCAAAGAGTCATGGAATTCAAAGAGTGGCCCAAACATATTTGAAGAATAAAACTTCTACACTATCATGTTGGAGGTTGTTGTTAGTTTATTAGAGTTAGAAAGAAACTATGTAATGGTTTACCAACATTAAACAAAGAGTTTTCTTTTCATAGTGGGACTGTCCCATGGAACAATGAATACAACAATGAGTCTATATGTTTGATTGAATGTGATCTTGGCTAGGTTAGAACCAGTATTATGGTTGTGAGTTGCAGGAGAAGGTGATTTCTACAAAGACCTAGGCCATTGACCTAAAAAGTGAGGGTTTAGTGAATAGATAAGTGGACGAGTTGTGTGAGCAAACAAAGTTGAAAAATGGTTGTCTCGTACCCTTTGGAAAGACTATTTATGGTCATGGAACCCTATGTTCACCATCTTTAAGGATCTTGACCATATAGATAGGACAACCATAAGCAAGGAATCAGAGACTAGATGAACAACTTTCTTTGTTATTTTGGATAAGACATGTGCCTTGGTTTTGGAGTCAATGCATTAATATAACCAGATTATATCTTTGTTTATATAATTGATGGAATTATCTTTCAATGCTACCCAACCTTACATAGCTTCTGATACCATTTTGAATATGTTATTGTAAGTGATGGCACCAAATGAAAGAGGACTCCAAATTTCACGTCATGTCATGCCAAGTCAAGCCATAGAATTTCAGATGCATCCAAGTTTGAAACTACGATGCTCATCCATTATTAGTAATATTTTATGATTTTTTGGTGTTTACTCTCATGCCCATCAATGAATCTAAAAATTTTCAGTTTTGTCCCCCTTGATTAAGTCGACTGCATCAACACATTACAAGACAAAATGAAAAAGCATTAGTCGATTTTCTCCTTGAAGTGTCTAGTTCAAATGTTATTTTTCACTTTTGTGAGGTTGAGAATACTAAATACCAATAGTATTATATGGTCTATTTCTTTAGCCTCAATGTTATGTATTTTAGTATATTTAGTTTTTATTTTATTTTTATATAGATATAAATATAGATGTTTTATATAAGAATGTGTAGTATTTATCATTCATTTTATTTTATAAAAATAATATTTATTATATAAAAAAACTTTCAAAAACACATTAACAAAGAGAGAATCAGTGTATTATTCAGCAATCAACAATATTGTGGTTATAATACAATTATAATTTCTTACGCCAATTCTATCTAGAGAAATTATAATAGGACAACTCCTTGTATAATCACAAGTCTACAATGTTTTCCAACTATCTTACACATCTTACATAACATTAGATATTTATAAACACATCATAATACATATTTTATATGGCATCAAGCATAATCTCAAGTGAGAAACCCCTTTTGCATGAGTGCATAATAAATAATACATCAGGATTTGTAAAATATTTGAAACAATCTCAACATTCTCTCCCATGTTATATACCTTGCAAGAGCAAAAGGGAAACACTAATATCCAATAAAGTACTTTCTTAAGATAGAATTGCACATAGCTTCACTACCCTATCGAAACTTCTTTTTGTTCACTAGATTTCTCAAATATCTATAAGATTCACACAAATTATTTACCTTCTCCAAGATAACTCTCTTGGCCTCCCCTTCATCATGAATAAAATGAAACTAAGCATCGATATATACTCCATTCACATGTGAAAATATTGATTCATTGTGAATATGATAGTACTTTGACTATCACAATTAATCCTTGTGGATCCTTGACATAGGCTAGTGCAGCATTTGAACATAATCTCTAAAGTTAGATTGCCTTCTTGTAGGCATAGATAGATGTAATATTTTTTGCATATATCATGAAAAGGATGACCATAACTTGTTTAGTCATGTAGTTGATTGCACCACTAAATAGAAAACACATAACCACTAGTCAACATCCTATTGTAAACATGTCTCTCATGTAATATATCTACAAATTCTTGAATCTCTAACAAGTGCTACATTTCCTCAAGTTGACACTATTGCGGGTTACACCAGCACTACTATGTCTACAATTGATTTGTAGTATTGATACTAAATTTTGTTGGCTATAATTGATTTATAGTACAAATTACAATAAAATATTGAATACTTCATATATATTTACCATAAATATTTGAAATCTATTGACTATTATCATGTATTTCCTACTAAGATTCACCATAAAGGTTGCTCAATAAATACTCACTATTTGGATAATGTCTAGTCTAATGCAAAATAGTGTATACAAGGTATCCAAGCACACTAGCATGAGATACATGAGTTATGTCCATCTCACTAGATATAGATGGGCATTGCTCAATTGAATGATACATTCCCATAAAAATGTGAACTCCTAGTAATCTACAAACTCTCATGTTAAACAACTACAAAATAAAGTCAACATAGTTCCTTTAACACAAACATAGTTCAATAAAGTCAACATAGTTCCTTTATGTCAAACTACTATTAAACTAACTGTACCCTGCTAGTCACTATCTCCTAAATATCAACCAAGGCACTAGACTTAAATACAATAAAAATAGTGAAGTGAAAGAGTGGAAAGATAAATGGAATTCAAATAAGTATTCCTACATCCAAAACAATCCAAAAATCATGTATCAAACAGTAATTTGGAACCAGTTTCCTCACTGTACCCATGGAATCAATGAAGAAAATTGCAGAGAATACTATTTTATTTGAATGAAACTTTATTACATTGTGTGGTCTACTCACCACCAACTCTACATGCCCTTGACACATGCCTACTTCCCACCAAATAGTTTTCCAAAGTCAGTTACCCTCGTACACAACCGTAACAGTCAGTTATATGACTGTTATTGGTTAGTTACAATTGAGATTTGTTGTCTAGTTGACACTAAAGTGGCAACTTCAACAACTTATAACCACTAAGGTGTTCATATCTTTGCATTAGCCTTCTTAAAGTTCTAGAACCCTATCAAACTCCTTATAACTTCCTAAATCTCCCTACAAGCCTTATGATGCAAAGGAAAGGGTGGTGGACTGATAGACAAGATAAGTTACTCAAATTTGGTTTACAAACCCACTACTTTCCCAAGTGCCCAATAGCTTCAAGAGACTCAACCCAACCAAGACTCCTCCCAATACAAACTAATGATGGATTTTGTGTCTTTAAGGTATATGAGGATATATTAAAGTGATTTCAATGTTTCAAGGGTTACCCACACTCCCAAATGGCTAAATAGCTTCAAACTGTCATAGATGCCTATTGGCTCTGCCTTGTAGCCCTACAAAGACCTTTTTGCTCTTTAAAATCCTCACTTCCCCAAAACACTAGAATATCTAAACATGGATATAGACACCCTTTTTTTCATATATAAACATATCAAAGATTTAGGTACTTTGGACCAAATTGTAGTACCCTGCATGTACCCTTGTAAATACACTAGAAAGTTAATGGTTTTACAAAGCAAATACAACTTAGAAATATCTCCAAGGTCTCAACCCTTGGATAGTGTCATAAAATATCTCAAAACCTATAAATCTAAGAGGAATTAGTCCCAAACCTTAGGGAACATCAAAAACCCCAAATTAGTTACACCAAACCCTTGATTCAAGGGTTTCTTCAATCTCACCCTTCCAAGCACTTCCTGGATCAATTGGTGATTTATTCACCATTCACTCCACCATAAAAGACTATTTCAATCATAAAAATACTATGCCCTTCAACTCAAATGTTTACTGCTATACTTGTGCCATGAAATTCCATGGAACACTCCCTGTTACAGCCATTGATCACTCTTTTCCTTCAAAATTATACAACTTCTAAGTTAGATCAATATTGTACATGGTTAATAATCTTCATTCCATGGATTATAGGCCTTTGACTCCATGGAATGGTTATTAGTTACAAGTAAACTTCAAAATAAAGAAAGAAATCTGAATAAACCAGTCTATGTCGCTATAAGTGAGGGTATAGTCATGCTATGTGACTCTCAAATTGATCCAAACAAACAATATTGTTTCCAAATACTTTTTTGGTTCCTACTAAACATGAACTAAATAAGATTTACATTTGAATCCACGCCCTAAGTTTCCAAAATGAAAAGGTTTAAATACTTCAAGGAATCACAGTGACTAGTTAATGCATGGGACAGTCAAGATAAAAGCCTCCAAAGTATTCAATGAGTGAATATGAATGTTTGAAAACTATTCCTTATTGCATAATGAAAAGAAAAAACCAAAACAAGACTTTGACACCTTTAAGATCACTGATTTCAATTAGAAAAACTTGTCTTTTATTTGATTTCATGTTTCATCCGTACACCAGACTTCTCTGTCGTACTATGGCTTCCAAAAGATACATATAAACCTTCATCTCAACTTCCCCAACCACTCCTAACTGGTTAGAGGGATTATTTGGATGTTTAGACAAAAAAATGTGACTTCCCTCCTAAATGGCTACTAATTGTTACATTTTGAATATTTAAAATTTTAAACTATGAAAATCTATTTAAACTTGATCGCTAAAATTTCTGAGGTATTTTAAATACTTAGAAGACTTATTTAATACCCAAATATACTCCTAGAATCTCCTAAACTCATGGGGACACTAATGGTTCATTTTACAACCAAATTATCCTTTCAAAGATATAAACCAAGTTCATGAATTCAAATGCCATTTCATGGCATCAAATCATGATAGGTGCCAATACATGATAATTAATTTGATTTACATCTTTTAGACTCCCATTTCTCTCCTTTTCCCTCTAATTCACATTAGGTGACTTCAATGTCTTCATAGTCTTCGTGATTTCACTAGTTTTCTTCATGTCTTGTTTGTTGATCCTAGGTGCCCCTGCAGCACC
Organism: Chamaecyparis obtusa; assembly: GCA_027943335.1. Lineage (NCBI taxonomy): Eukaryota > Viridiplantae > Streptophyta > Pinopsida > Cupressales > Cupressaceae > Chamaecyparis > Chamaecyparis obtusa. Next base: position 696,343 of record BSBK01002831.1, on the reverse strand, counting down.
TTACTAGCCTAGTTTTGCCAATGGGTGATCCATGTATTCACCCATTGCCTCAGCAACCTCTGAGATCTTCTCCTCTATCCCTACATCATAATTCCTTGTGCCCTATCTCCTCTAGGCACACACATCTCTATCTGCATCACTATCCTATCATCTTCACATTCTGATCACTCTTTTTTTATCTTCATAGACCTCTCTACTTGATGTCTTGGTTCTTCACATCAACCATTCACATCTTCTATTTGATCCTCTAATATCTTCATCTAATCCACATCTCTTTGTGCCCCTTCATAGGCTGACTGCTCCACAATACATTCTTCTACCTTTGTGTCCACCTTGTCCACTTCTTGTTCCCTTTGTCCTAGGAACCCCATTCTTTCAAACAAGAAACTTGTTGGCATCTTCCATTATGCTTCATCTTCCATCAAAGATCTCAGTATTATTTGCCTTCCACCATGCTTGAAGGTGTAATTTTTCAATGCCCCATCATATAAGGTGTGTTTCTTTGCTTTCCATGCCCTCCCAAGGATCAAATGGCATCCTACCAATATAAAAACATCACACAAGACAACATCCTCATAGGTTCCAATGTTGAAATGAATATATGCTTGCCTCTTCACCTCAACTTGGTTTCCACCATGTAATCCATGTACCATGTAAGGTCTTCTATGTTCCATCTATTGTAGACTCAACTTTTCAACCATCTCAACTGAAACAAAATTAAAAAATGAACTGTTGGAATTGTGTTTTGAATTGTGAGTATCCATGAGTCTCTCTTCTCTCCAAATCTGCATTCATGATGGCTTGAACTTCTTCTACCCTTCAATCTGACTTCCTCTACAAACTAAGATCCATCCAACTTTGAATCACCATCTTGGAATGCTCTTAAAGGATGATTGAACTTTAAGGTTCAACAAGGGATTCTAAGTCTTAAAAACCTTAGATTGTATCCTCCTCTTCTTCTCAAAAGAATCTTCCCGCTCTGATACTACCTGAGTAAAAATTATACACTGTCATATTAGATGCAAAACTTCTACACTTTCATGCAAACCAACCAATAAGTGAACAGAACATATGGTGAAAATTTCACAAAATCTATTATGTTTTCTTTTTTTTTTAAAATTTGGTCAATGGTACATTTTCTATTTAAGAGTCCCTGAGTGATTTGAATATTTTGTGGTCTAGTGAGCATGATTTGTGTGTGTATTTGTAAATCTTGTATAATCTTGTAAAATTTATTATTTTTGATTATATACAAGATACTACTAATGCTTGTATGTTTACATTTTGTATATTTATAGCCTGAATAATTGCCTATGAAGAAACTCCACACCTTGCAATATGAACCCAAAATAAAATAACAAGACAATTGCAAGATTGTGGTCTCAGTTCCAAAGAAAAGTTGATAAATGTAATTGTCCTTGCAAAAAGTGTAAGGGCTTAAAGAATCAAAGAATTCTAATCACAACAACCCAGAGTCATTGTAGGCAACATGATCACATTGAAGGGGGGCACGATTTTCATCAATTGATAAATGTGGATTTCCAACACGAGGAACATGGAGGCGTGAATATCCAATCCAAGGATAACACTCTCATGGAAGAAGATGATCATGTGGTAGAGAACACAATTGAAGATGATGGTATTGGCGTAGCTGATAATGCACCAGAGGACATGATTGAAGAAGATGGTATTGGCATATCTGATCAAGATGATCATGATGATGGTACTAGCACATCTAATAATGATGATGAAGATGGTCTTGATATACCTATACTTGAGAAGGCATATGAGCCCCTATACCAAGGCTCCCAAATAACTCTTCTCTCCGCTATAGTTTTGTTGGTGAACTTGAAGGTTATGAATGGTTTATCCAATGTAGCAATGTCATGTATGCTAAGGTATGCCATTTTTGTCATCTTCAATGTAAGTGTTATACATTGAATTTGTGCCTCTGATCTCAAGCCACTAATACATTTGGGGTGAAATTGCGACGGCAATTTGCGATGGCAGGGAAATGTTAAGCGGTTTTGGCTTTTTTTTTCAAATATAGCCCGACACCGTCACAATTGCGACATTGTCGGGATATAAGTGCAAAAAAAAAAGGAACGTTGTCATTTGTGTTTTCAACAGCACCGAGAGAGATTCCCTCCGTGAAATCAAGCGGGTTATCATTTGTGTTTTGAACAAAGCGGGTTGTCATTTGTGTTTTGAACAGCACCGAGAGAGATTCCCTCCGTGAAATCAAGCGGGTTGTCATTTGTGTTTTCAACAGCGCCGAGAGAGATTCCCTCCGTGAAATCACAGCTACAATTTCTGAGTACGTTGGGTTTATTTTTCTTTTGTCATTATTATTTAATCTGGTATTCAGCTGTTAGAGAGCTAAAATACCCAGAAATGAGGACATATCTGTGTTGAATTTATTGTTAGCGGCTTTGGTTATTTAGAATGCTTCCCCACAATACTTAATAGGATGCATTTGGTTTTCAAAGCTTTCACTGACTTGGATTCAAGATTCTAAGACTTTCACGTGCCTTGCTTCAGTTGTTTCCACAAACAAATCGCGTGCCTTTTGTATGCTTCCACATTTTATATACATGTCCATCAGGGTAGTCACCACCACTATATTTGACAAAAACCCATCTTCAATTACTTTTTGGTGAATTTTCCTACCCTTTTCTAAAGATCCCATTTTGGCATATGCTTGAAGAATGCTGGCAAAAGTGGTTGAGTTTGGTTTTATACCTCCCAATTGCATTTGTTTAAAAACCTCCAATGATTTTTAAACAAGTGCAATTGGGAGGTATAAAACCAAACTATAACAATCCACCCTTGCTTGGATAGATCACTCACTGCTATACATTAGCATTCAACTCACGGTAATTTCCCACAGTTTATCCTGTGATCACACTGTTTTCCACAAAACTTTGCATATGCAATGTCAGTACTTCATAATACAAGTTAGTTATTGTCATCCCATGAATATTAGGCCTTCTATGTTCATGGGATGATCTTCATTATCTCTAAAACTCTACTGCAATGACAAGTCTAGACAAAAGAATGACTGTTTCAGCAGTGACTGGCGCGACAGCAGTCTCAATATAATAGTAAACTCATTCAATAACAAGAATAATTGAATAATAAAACCAAATGATTTGAGACTTAAAAGATCAAGGAACTTGATCAAGGAACTTGCAGAAATTAAAGTTTATTGCTCGTTGTTTCCTTCACCAGTCCATACACCCGCACAATAGTAAATTCAAAGTAAACTCATTCAAAACGGTTTAGAATGGATGAAAGAAATCCTTCTAACTCATGTATGTGTTAGTTCAAACAAACTAAGACTTCCAAGATAAATGGAGTTGCAAAAACTAAGAGTTTTATATTTCTTACTGTTGCAGTCCGTATATATCTCCCTTCTTTGTCGTAACAGAGATATATATAAGATTCTTTATAACTTCTCAAAAACTAATCCAACCAATTTTCATCGGTTGGAGCTTAGTTTGAGCCTAACTAAATCCTAAATACTAACTCCCTCCATTGTTAGCTAACCATTGGATTTTGAAAATTCAAAAATTCTAACTTATAATTAATTGAATTATTTTAATCCAAAGACCACTAAACTCACTAACTTTGATCTCTTATGATTATTAAACTTTCCAAAAGACTTAAACTTCCGCACTAGCCTATTCTAGATTCTTAGAACATTATTGAACTTTGGACAATCTCAGTCCATTGTAAACAAGCTTTACTTCCTAATAAGGACATCATTACAAACTCATTGAAGTATTGCATTATTTTAATAACATTAAAGGTGCTAAGATCCTCCAATTGACCTGTTGACCCTGTTTATGTATTCCATCCCTCTGATTTGTCCTGAAAGTCTGTATAATCTCCGTCTCCAAATTGGTTGTGTGAGGTGCTCCGGCACCAGTTCGCCAATGGAATAGAAGTTGTTCTTCCTATATCAATGGAAATCCTAGCTCTACAACTTCTAACATTAATTGAAGTAGAGGAAGATGGTGCGATGAATGTCATATTAGTAAAATTGTTGAATCTACAAGAAGCTTATGAGAATGCTTATAATGCCTTGACACATCACCAAAGAATAGTATAATGTGGGTTTGACAAGAGGTATGCAATCCCCCTCTTAAGAAAAATGATATGATTTTGAAGTACAATGAAAGAGCAGCCAATCCAAGTCAACATACAAAGTTTGATGCCTTATGGGAGGGTCCTTTTTATATTTCTCGCTACAAAGAAAATTATGTTTTTGAGTTGGAAAACATGGAAGGTAATCCTTTTGAGATATTGATAAATAGGATCCATCTTAAACATTTCTATTAATAGTTTATCCTTCCTTCTTGTACATAGTAGGTTATTTATGCTTTAAGCTCAATAAGTATCATGAGGTACATTTTCTTTGTTGTTAGTCTCTAGTTTTCTTAAGGTTTGAGCCCATGTTTTACCCCGTGCATAGCATTTTTTGTTGTCCAACACATTTTAAAATGATCACCCCCCTATTATTGTATCACTTCCTCCTTGTTCCTCATTCAAGTGGCAATTACACAAGGGACAGTCACTGTGAGATGTCCTCATTTGTGACAAGGACAGTCACACATGAGGACATCTCACAGTGACTGTCCCTTGTGTAATTGCCACTTGAATGTATTGCTATTCAACCACATTTATGGGCCCATTTGGACCATGACACATAGTAGCATCTACAGAGAAGAATATCCCAGGTGTAACAAGTTGTAAGAATATACCAATAGTTCTAAGAAGTTCCCTAGCACGTAGTAGCATCTACAGAGAAGAATATACAACATGAGGGCAGCCACTGTAAAGACAACATGATAATGTACACTCATTGTATGTGTACATTATCATGTTGTCTTTACAGTGACTGACCTCATTCGAGTGGCAATTACACAAGGGACAGTCACTGTGAGATGTCCTCATTTGTGACAAGGACAGTCACACATGAGGATATCTCACAGTGACTATCCCTTGTGTAATTGCCACTTGAATGTATTGCTATTCAACCACATTTATGGGCCCGTTTGGACCATGGCACACAGTAGCATCTACAGAGAAGAATATCCCAGGTGTAACAAGTTGTAAGAATATACCAACAGTTCTAAGAAGTTCCCTAGCACATAGTAGCATCTTCTAATTGTCTATACCACTTCACAAGGTATTGTTTGCACACATTGTTTTTGGTTCTTTTGATGACCCTTGTTTTGAAATTGCTATTAGGCCTTGTAGCTTATATGTTTTGATTGCTAGAGAGCTTCTAAAGCTAAACAAGAAGACCATTGCACGAGTTATAGCCGCGCGCTTAGGTTTGAAAATTGTATATTTTTTAATCTAATGTATATTTTAACTAGACTTTTAGCTTATTTTTGCTGTATATTTTAATCTAAAGGGAATCATGGATGTGAACTTGAAAGAATTTTGTACTTAGTTCTTATGGAGAGAATAGTAGTAGTTTACGGTCTAATATCAAATAGAGTTTTCCAATTACAGAAAGTTAATGAATTCTAATAGCTTATATGTTTTGATTGCTGGAGAGCTTCTAGAGCTAAGCAAGAAGACCATTGCACGAGTTATAGCTGCGCGCTCAGGTTTGAAAATTGTATATATTTTAATCTAATGTATATTTTAATCATTTTTCCATGTCATGTAATATGTCTTGCCTTGTAGCTTATATGTTTTGAAATTGCTGTTAGGCCTTGTAGCTTATATGTTTTGATTGCTAGAGAGCTTCTAGAGCTAAGCAAGAAGACCATTGCACTAGTCGTAGCCGCACGCTCAGGTATGAAAATTGTATATTTTTTAATCTAATGTATATTTTAACTAGACTTTTAAAATATTAAAGGATTTAACTAGGTCTAAGAAGATTTGTGTACTTTTGACAATTTTGCTTAGTCACTGAAAGTTGTAGACCGAAGTTTTCATAGCCCAATTTTTGCTTCCTGCGAAGAATGATCATGTCAGATAATATAAGTGAAGAACAAAATAGGGAGACAATCACTAGATTGTGGTCTAACTTGAAAAGAAAAGGTGATGGAAAATGTTATTGTCCCTGCAAAATTTGTAAGGGCTTAAACCATAGAAGACTTCTAATCAAAACAGTTAAGAGACATTGTAGGGAGAATGGTCACATTGAAGGGGGGCATGACTATCATCCACTGGTAAGTTATTCATTATATCATTTTAACAATTTATATACATATGAAATCACTTGATGATGAGTTGAAGATCATGGTTTATTTATGTTAATCAATTTTATATAGGTTGATCTCCCCAGGGAAGTACATGATATGGAGGAACATGGGGGTGCGAATATCCAAGGTGAAGATAATGATCCCATGGAAGATGATGATCATGTGCCAGAAAACACAATTGAAGATGATGGTATAAATACATTGATCCATGACACATTTAGTCCAAGCGGATCTGATCATGATGATGATGATAGCCTCGATGTACCTCTACTTGAGAAGGCATACGAGCCCCTATACAAAGACTCCCAAACAACTCTTCTCTTTGCTGTATTGTTGTTGTTGAACTTGAAGGTTATGAATGGTTTATCCAACATAACAATGTCACGTATGTTAAAGTATGTCATATATGTCTTTATAGTTAACAAAGGGTGAATAATGTACCACTAATATTGTTTATATTAACAACTTATATTTTTTGCTGTAGATTGATAGGCGAGTTTTTGTTACCACCATCAAATATTCTACCTCGCTCATATCGATAATTATCTGCTATTATGAAAGATATTGGAATGGAGTATCAAGCAATACATGCTTGTCCCAATGATCATATTATATATTATAAAGAACATGAATTTGCAACACAATGCCCTGTATGTCATACGAGTAGATATCAAACAGATCGAATAACAAAAAAGGTGCCTCACAAGGTTCTTCATTACATCCCCATTATTCCATGGATGAGACAATTATTCAGGTGTACTAGCTTGGCACAATTTATGGATTACCATGCACGCAATAGAAGTCAAGATGACATTATTCGAATCCCTGCGGATGGTTCGGCATTTATGCACATAGAGGAAAAGTGGCAACACTTCAAAGAAGAACCTCATAATCTCAGGCTTTCATTGGCAGCGGATGGTGTCAATCCATTTGGAGAGATGAGATCTGTTTGCTTGGTGTGGCCTATTTTTGTTAACAACAATAACATTCCTCCATGGATGTCAATAAAGAGGGAGCACATTATGTTGGCAATGATTGTTCCAGGTATTTTATCATTTGATAGTTATTAATTTACATGTACTTACAAATCTTACAGTAAAATGGTCACAATAATTATGTAATGTTACTGTTCATTCAAGTAGGTAAATATCAAGTTAAAGATATGAATGTATATATTGAGCCTCTTATTGACGAGTTGGTGGAGTTATGGAATGGTGTCACTATGTATGACGTGTCTAGACCAATAGGACAAAGACAATTTCAATTCCATGCAATACTTGTATGGACAATACATGATGCCCCAGGGCTAACACATTTTTGTGGTATGTTATAGTGAATTCAAGTTGCGCATGATAATTCTAATTATAAAAATCAACATATTTAATAATCCAATTATATCATTATCTTGTAGGTCTTCAAACAAAGGGAAAATTTGCATGTCCAGTTTGTGGTCCAAAGATGAAATCTCATCATTCAAAAAGTTTAGGAAAGCAGGTGTTTGATGAGTACAGACACTTCCTCCACAGGAATCATAAGTATCGAAGTATGGAAAAACATCTTTTCAATGGGAAAGAAGAGACTACATCAAAGCCACGAAGAATGACACCTTGCCTATGGAAGTTGGAATATAATAGAATTAATCATCGAGGTAATGTCATTCCACCTAATGGTTTATGTTTGTAATTTATATATTTCTATTGTGATTTTTGTTTACTAATTATGTAATTGATGATCGTGAAGGTCGTCAAGGCACTACTGACAACCTTCCAAAGGGACTAAAAAGCTATCCCAGACAATTTAGTAGGTTGCCCTACTACGAGGACCTACAAATTGTGCATTTGTTTGATCCTATGCATATTGGAAAGAATATAACAGAGACATTGTGGAAAATACTGGATGGAAGGCGTGACAAAGAAAAAATTGTCAAAATTTGTAATGACATTCATGAATCCAATCATGCACTGAAGAATTTCATTCACTCAAATAGCAATAGAGATCAGATTAATATAAGTGCCCTTCCTTGGTTATTAACGGAGCAGCAAAGTGATGCCATAAAAGAAGTCATACGAAAAATTTGATTTCCCACAAGATTTGCTGCGAACATAAGCAATCTCATATCAAAGAAAAGTGAATTTGGGCCAGGGCTCAAAATGCATGATTGGCATACTTTCATCAAGGTAAGTTATGTTCTTCTGTATTTACAATATATTCATAAACTACGTGTACTATTCATTATGTTATGTTAGAAAATAATGAAATGATTGGTTTATAATTACTGCAGTACGTGCTACCTCTATCTCTCCCAGAGCACTTCAACAATAACATCAAACAAGTGATATATGATCTTGGAAAATACATGAGGTAAGCAGTAATATCTGTTCAATTTTGTTGTATATATTTATTATATTCACGATTTGTTTTTCTTGCTATGTAATCTATTGTATATTATTTTGTAAAGTCTCGTATTTATATATTTTTTGTGACTTGAATCTCTTAATGTAGGTGGTTGTCATCTAAAGAAATCCATAAAGAAGATATAAACTATTGGAAGAGAAGAATTCCTCATTTACTGTGTGAAATGCAAAAGTGTCTACCTCCAACTTTTTTCAATGCACAAGAACACTACCTCATACACCAAGTTGAGAAGATTGAATTGTGTGGACCTGCACACACTAGGTCAATGTGGATGGTTGAGAGGCACTTGAAATCTTTGAAGGCTTTGGTTCGACAAAGAGCACATCCTGAGGGTTCTATGGTAGAGGGATACATGGTATACCAGACTATGGTGTACATTACTGAATATCTTCCTAAGTTTGCTTCAAATATCCATGTAGATCGCATTTGGGATCTCGACCCTTTTAAAAAATTCAAAGGGGAGTACTTGATGGGGAAAGGTAGATTGAGGAAAGTGACAGGTAATAAATTATAAGATGTTATTGTAATAAATTATTTCTTAATCTTCAAAATAAATTGGTTGTAAGTCGTCTATTTTTTTTTTGTACAGTTGCTCGAGAGTGGGATGCACTACATTTGTATATTGCAAACAATCTTGATTGGATGACGGTATGGATTGAATGATGTCAACATTCTGGTCACACATTAACATGGGAAGGTGTATCTTCATTGGTTAAAGAAGCTCATCGTAATGGAGATTCTAATGTTACGCAAAGGGAAATAGATTTAGCATATGGTTTAAGAGATTTCCAGGTACGTACAAAATTATTAATCACCCGTATGTTTATCAACTCACGATATAATAATTTTGACATGTTTCACATATTATTGCAGGTTAAACACCACAAGGGTATGTTCTGTAATGGTCAAAAATTTTGCGTCAAAGTGTTGGATGACACGAAGAAAACTTGTGATTCTGGAATAACTGCAGTCTTTCAAGTGACTAATATTTCATCTAGAAATGACTTACATCCTCAAGAATCTAAAAATCAATACTATGGCATTTTGGATGATATACTTGAGTGCGACTTTAGTTCCTTCAAATTAGTACTCTTCGTTGTCAAATGGTACAGGCTACGACTTAATCTAAATGATCCTAATAGAACTGTTATTGAACATGATAATGGATTTACAATGGTTAATACAAGGTCGTTTGAGCCAGTTGGGGATGAGCCCTATGTTCTTCCAAGCTAATGTGAGCAGGTATTTTACTCAGAGGTTTCACATAAACCGGGTTGGTCATTTGTTGTTAGACATGAACCGAGAGGAAGGCCGATAAAGTATAATGCAATGGAAGAAGAAGATACCGAAGAAGTAGAAGATGATGTAGATGATGATCACGATCGACAATTATTGGATGATGTTCCTAAGACAAATTTTCATGAAGAAGAAGAAGATGATGATGACGATGATGCTGCTACTAATGATGATGATGAAGATGATGTTGATGTTGATGATGATGATGTTGATGATGACGACAATGACGACAACGACGACGATGATGATGATGATGATGACGACGATGACGAGGATGATGATGATGATGATGATGATGATGATGATGATGAGGATGATGATGATGAGGATGATGATGATGAAATTTAAAGGTATGCCATCAATCCTTAATGTATTTAATATTCATTTCTTGATAGAAATATATTTGTCTTAAATGGTTACATAGTTTATTCATTATCTATTTAAAAGCTACAAGTTTCAACTACAAATAGAATACTGCTAATCTAAATTAACTATTAATCTAAATTAATTAAATAAAACTATTTAAAACACATATTGATGCATGAATGTATTGAGCCTTATTTTCTTTCAGGTCAAAAGCATTTGTAAGTGTTCTCACAACACCAACCAAGCATCTTCATAAGATCACTCTCCTTGATCCAAGCCAACTCCATAACCTATCAGAGTGCACACCAAATCCTTATGCCACCTTAGCATTCTACATCTTTGGAATAATCCCAATGTCCCTCAATCCATCCAATGGATTCATCCAAGCAATCTAATCAACAAACTATCAAATGCTCACAATGCCTCAATAGGCTCCAAACTTGACTTCACCTTAACTAGGTATTTCCTCCACCTCCACCACACACATCAAACAACTTCAAATAGCATGTCCCCAAGGTTACTAAGCCCTCAACTCATCAGCTGATACAAAAACCCAGTTTTAGCCCTTCAGTAGGCCTACTTCCCTAGCAGGCTTATAATGTGAGCCTGATTTAAGTGTTATAATGTGTATGTTTTAATGTTTTTAATTTTTATGTGATGCTTATGATGGATGTGATTATGATTATGATGTGATTATGCTCACGATAATTGAATTACATTTGCAAGAAATTGAACCTCTTTCAAGAGCATCCCGCACAGTCTCATGGATCGACAGGTATAAGTCAATACACCTTATAGAAAGTCTATTTAATACACTTATCAATAGTAAGATTGATGTCTTCTAAGATCTCTCCCATTTGCAGGTACCAGCAAATAGGTATTTTTCAGAAGTGTCTTCCTCAAGTGAGGGAAATATAGGAATAGAAGAGGAAAGTGAGACATGCAGTTTATCTAGAATAGGGAGATTAACTAGAGGTCAAAGGAGTAGAAGGAAATTCAATAAACACATGAAATTTTTCCTTGCTCAAGGGGGGTCATGTTCTTATGATGATGAGACAAAAGGTGACATCGAGGTGCCCTTGAGGTACCAACATCTATAGAAACATTGGGTACCCAAGGAACTTCCTCCAATAAACACTGATTTTTGTGTTAATGAGAGGATATATCACATAGCACCATCATCATTACATGGTTTGGGCCTATTTTCTATGGATGGCATAAAGGTGTCTTACAACAAAGTTTCTAAATTGATGGAGTATGTTGGACCATGTTACGATTACAAAAGTTGGATGCATATTGTTCAATATAAAAAAAGTATGCGTAGGTATGCACTCTCGGCAAATTATATACAACAGCAAGACAATAATCAAAGTAAAAGTGTGGCTATATACATTGATGGAAGGCCAAAAGCAACAGGGAATATTGCGGGTTTTATAAATAGTACACGACCTGGGTCAACTATAAAGCAACCCAATTGCATATTTGAGGCGCGCGAGGGAAATCGTGTATTCATCTGTGCGATAAAATCAATACGTGCAGGGGAAGAGCTACTTATTGATTACAATTTGAACCGCATAGATACAAACGAGGCTACTATCATGGGGGTGGTACATACTATTAAACCAACTTCTAATCAATGACTCCAACATACCATTTAGTTATTAAATTTTTGGCTAACATTTTTATACTTGATCTTTGACACAGGGGCACAATATGGAGCAACCGCCCGAAGGTGATGGTGACGATATTCCTAGCTCATCTACACATGAGCAAGTAAAACTCATTGTAATTGTGCAAACTAGATAGAAGCAAAATGTTATTTTTTTTAATGTTATTTTCTTCATTGTTTTGGAGTAATTTTGATAATACTAATACTATTGTTGTCACAGAGGGCCGGTGGTCGGAGAGAGGGAAAGCAACCTGCAGTCCCTCAGGAGTCCCCCCTTGTGGACCCTTTTTTTATTGATTTAGCAGAGACCGATGACCCGATCGGTTCCATTAAAAAGCTGCTAAAGAAAATTGAGAAAGAACTTCTACGTTTGGTATCCATACATCCTCAGACTCAGGAAATAAAAGACAGGGCAGCTGAGTTGTTGCGCACTTCTGAAAACTTTAAAGTAAGTATTAATGAAATTTTTAATTATTACAAGAGTTCAATAATGGTTTTTATGTTATGCTCTTTTATGACATTAATTAATATATGGATGCATTGTCTTTACAGAGTTATTTGCGTAATTTTGAACCCCATTCCCATGATGAGGCCGGTACTGCAAGTGGTTCAGGTAGATCACATGTTCCATTCCCCACTTGTGTTTTCCACTGAATATATATAGGAATGATCATAATCATTGACAATACATGCTCGAACAATCTTTTTTTTTAATGCTCTAACAATCTTGTCCATGCTAGTCCACGCGTTCTATATTTATGCATGCTCTAACAATTTTATTCTTCAGCTCCTTTCCATGATGATATGACAATGCCTCCTCCATCCAAGACAGCCACAAATGTCTTGCCGATTGCCATGTCAACAACACACAGCCTAAATGCACCAACTGTTGCACCATCTACTGGTACACAAATCCCTCTTTTTCTCTCTTTTGTTATGTGTTTAAGTGTTATGTGTTTACGATGTAGATCCCTTGATTGTGTTTGTGCCATGGGTGCTCTGCACCAATTTATTTCCCTTGAAGTATTATTTCTTGGAGGCATTTGATAATGGTTTTCATTTTTTGCAATAGGAGATGCAACAAGTCTCGATGTAGCATCATTTCCTGGATGTTCCCGTGTTCCTAGTACGGGAATGGTGAAGGATTGCGTATTGATTGTCAGCGACGATGAAGGCATTCCCTTAAAAGTAGCCAAAGTTTCAGGTACTTTAAAGTTATTATTATTCTATAGTGATATAATAGTAATTTAGTTTTTGATCACTCTTCATCGACTAATGATCCCATGATTATTTTGTAGGGAATGATATTTTTTGGCGAAAACTTGGTGACGAGTGTTTGCGGATATTCGGGCCCACCCTACGTACATGGTGGAACATCATATCCTAACTAAAACCCCAAACCACTATTTTGATTTCATATCATTGCTAGAATAGTTTTCCTTTTCATCAATTTCTTGAACTATATTAAAGGTAGCTTCTCTTCATTTATGAGTCTAACATGTTTTTTTTTACTTAAAAGGTGGAATAACCAAGATAAAAAGTTGAAGGATGATCTTGTACATAGTATGACCCAGCTTTTTGGACCTCGTGCATTCGAGAGAAACAAGCTCCTTGAAAGAGCTGGTTTATGTTTGAAGTATATTAGGGACCAGTACAGGAAATATTTAGAGGTTAACCCTAGGCACGAGCGTCCGCCCTGTGTTCTTGAGGCTGAGTAGCCGGCTTTGATTTTGGATGGAAAGTATAAAGCCGACATGAAAAAAGGAATTACGCCAGTAGAGAGTAGAGCAAGGTATGTGATACTTTTGAGAATGTAATTATGTACTAATTAACCTCTAAATTTTTCCTATACTGGTCTCTAACATATTTCAAACTTTTCATAGATTGTCTGACACATCAAAGGCAATAAAGGCAAGATTAGAAAAGCACGGGACACACAAGCTCAGCTCTGGTGGTTTTTCCAAACTTCAAGCACGAGTTGTAAGTATTAGTAAATGAAAACTTGTATCAATTTTTTTATATATTGCAAGGAAATTTTTTTTGATCAAACAATGCAAGTAAAATTCACCATACCAAGAAAAAATGTAGGGGTCAGAGTTCAATAGATGCCTCATAGAAGAGGACAAGAGAATTGGCTTCCAACAAGGCTATAGAGCCGTGGCTGAACGGCTACGAGCTGAAATCAGTGTGCAAGGTTCAAATAATGATGCATCTGAGCCACTGGTAAATAAGCTAAATGAAATTTATTTCAAATTGAATACTTTACCAATTAGTCTATTTGATGTTAAGTTCTAATATAAAGTGAGTATATCTATTTTAAGAAAGCAATGATAACAATGTGTAGGATATTGGAATGCAGCCTGACAATCCTTCTACACAATCTATGCATAATGAAGGTTCGCATGATGTGCATCCTAGTGGTGGAGGTATACATTTGCTATTAAAATTTTTATATGTAATTACAATTGGTGTTTGGATTAATGTAACATTTTGTATAGCAACTATAGAGGATCGAGGGGTCGGTGCTCATGAGCATGTTGAGGTTGAGTCTAGACAAAATGATGTGGCCAGATCAGGTAATTAAAGAGCGCCACAGTTATGTTCTTTAAAATAATTAAATACTTGTAACAATTATAATTAAATATTTTAAATTTAACTCTTTTATTTGTTATTGTAGAGGACCCCCCTTTGCAACAGCATAGGAATTTGAGATCATCAAGAATAGAGAACAAAACAACTGATGAGGGGGGTATTGATGATAACACTGATGCTCCTCTTAGAGCTTACATAGAAAAAAAAATTAGAAAGAGAAAAAAGAAATGATTGTCATCTAAATACCTTAATTGATAATGACTGAATTTTATGTCTCAATGAATTTAATTATGTGCTAATGAATGTTCATGAATTATGTGTTTATTTTCATATTGATGAATGTTGCGTGTTAACGAATCTAATGTGTTAATGAATGTTATCATGTGATATTGATTGAATGTTACATTTTATTAATAATTGAAAGAATGAATGAATGTTAGATGTTAACGGGGAATGTAGAGTGATGTTAGGGGGAGGGGGGTGGGGCCAAATGAGCTTCCACCTTCACGTGGTTGGCCCTATTTAGTAGAGAATATTAAACTATATTCTCAAAACAAAGTGAAGCTCAATAAGATACTAAATGAGTCAAAATGGTTATCAAGGTCCTCTATCCATAAGATACTTGTAGTCAAAATGGTTATTAATAAGATACTTGTAGTCAAAATGGTTATCTAGGTCCTCTATCCATTCCATAAGTTCTTCACCATTCAAACTTCCTCCATAACAAGGAATGTGCTCTAGGTTAGTCATGAAGCCTAGCATGGACTCTCTGTCAGATAGAGCCACTATTTCAGAGCCTTTTCTGTGCATTTCCTTCAAGCACTGTACAGTGTACGGATGTGAAAGGGAGGGCAGACCAGTGTGGAAGTTAGAGTATTTATATCTTATGCTTTGAGAGTTTATTTGGTAGATTCAAGACACCTTATATCAAAGTTATTCCTTTTTCTTATCTGTTGTTCTGTCAAACCCTCATTTTTAGGGTTATTGCATTCAAATGGCCTTAACTTGCAAATAAACCATAGGATATCCTCTGTTCTTTGTAAAATGAAAGTTAAGGGGGTTTATTTTCATATTTTAAAAGCTTTGGAATAGGATACTAAGCCAGAGAATTTCGAGAGCAAGCCCTAGGTCAAGAATCTCAATGTTCTTGACTAGGAGTTGATGGATTATGCAAGATCAGAGGGTAGCGGCAAGTAAAGGACCTCAAACCTTGTTGAATCTAGATCTTTAGAGCATGGTGGACATCTTCAAACTCTGATCTTGGTTTCATGCACCCATTTTCAATGCCTTGTTTTGGAACCCACACCCAAAGGCATGCATTAGGTCTGCGGACTCAATAAGGACATTGATATGCTGGAGTGGAGTCAGGGTCTAGGAGTTGGAGGATTGTTAGAACATCAAAAAGGGTACTCAAAAAACATATAATTTCATAAGGTCCTTTGTCAAATTGAAGAATTATTGCTGCAGAACAGGTTTTGGAGACCTACTAGAGTCACTAGGTCTATTTGTGATTTTGATGTCTTGGGTTGTTTGGAACACAACCAATGCATGATTCTGCATGTTTTAGGGAATCTTAAGAGTTTTCAAATGTTTGATTGGGTTGGCAAAGCCTAGGATCAATAAAGTCTCTTTTGGTAGAAAATCAGGGAACTTGTCCCTAAAAGGAAATTTGGTCTTGGTTGGGATTGAGTCAATAAGGTGTTAGAAGTATCTTGAAACCTTTGAAGTCCCTCTAGTACAGATATTTTAAACTGGTCTGATAGAATCAGAGGCTAAATTGCTTAGGTGTAACATTTTGGTGTCTTGAAGTGGGTTGGGGCTTAAGACCAAGTTTCTTGTTGACCACTCTGCATCACATTGTCTTGCATGAAATTAGTCATTCTATATACACTGGTCTAGTGTTGTCAATAGACCCAAATAGTTCAAAGATACTCGAACCAATCAGATGTTTTATGGGGTGCATTTTTGTGTTAGGTAGAAAGGATTCTTCATACAGGTGAAAGTCTCGAACCTTTCCCCACTCCCAAAAAAATATCACTTGTACTGTTATGAGCAGTCATGAGGACTAGACAGATACATTATAATATATGTAATTGCCACTTGAATGTATTGCTATTCAACCACATTTATGGGCCCGTTTGGACCACGGCACACAGTAGCATCTACAGAGAAGAATATCCCAGGTGTAACAAGCTCTAAGAATATACCAATAGTTCTAAGAAGTTCCCTAGCACACAGTAGCATCTACAGAGAAGAATATACAACATGATGGCAGTCACTGTAAAGACAACATGATAATGTACACTCATTGTATGTGTACATTATCATGTTGTCTTTACAGTGACTGTCCTCATTCAAGTGGCAATTACACAAGGGACAGTCACTGTGAGATGTCCTCATTTGTGACAAGGACAGTCACACATGAGGACATCTCACAGTCACTGTCCCTTGTGTAATTTCCAATTGAATGTATTGTTATTCAACCACATTTATGGGCCCGTTTGGACCACGACACATAGTAGCATCTACAGAGAAGAAGTTTGGTATGCAATGGTCTTGAAACCTCCTGAGAAATTCTTGGTATGCATTTGTGTGGTGCAAAAGCTTCGTTGAAAGAGAAAAAGAAGAAAAGAATAGAAATGATTTTTTTCTTTTTATGTCATATACTGTAACCAGCTACTTATAACTTGCAAAAATTATTATAACCATTTGAAATTGAAACTTAGTTTAATGTGAAACTGAGAACTGCTTTATTAGAGCTTTCTGTGATTTAGATTCAGACATCAAGAACATTGTTTGCCTAATATTGTGATTAATGTTTATTTATTAATATCTCATACTGACAAACAATTGATAATTGTAGGGAAAATGTCATTGGGGGTCTTTGAGGATCCACCAGAAGCCAAGGAGAAAATGTATTCAAATTCTAAAGATGGTGTAACAGTCCTTACAGCTGTTGAACCTTGCTGTGTAGATCATCTCCGATTCTCCAAGTTCAACAGTACTGTGGTATTCCTTTGGATACTTCTAATGGTAAATTTCAAACATCAAGTTCTTTTCGTATGAAACTACTACATTTGTAATCTGTAGTTTTAAACTTTTAGTTTATAAATGTTCATCAGCTTTAGTTCGTATGCTGCCATTTCAAGTATGATTAATGAAGTTACCTTTATCACAGGATGAAAGTGAGCAGTCAGCATACTGGTACGGAGCTGGCAGCATTGATACGGTGACTAGGGCATTGTTTAATGGTGGTATTGTGTTTTCCCATGTTTAGGGCATCGGCCTTTTGAATCATTGCCTTCATCTTTCTTAAGTCTGAGTTTTAAGCTTGTTTATTTCCATCCTAACTTGCTTTTCCCTCTTCGGTTTTGCAGTACTGTGAAGGTAGTCACAAGTTAGGGCTGTTTCATTGCATACCCGAAAAAATGAAGACGTTACGGTCCACAAAACATTTGTGCTTGAAAGATGAACAAATAAAATTAAACTTCTAAATAACCAAAGCCGCTAACAATAAATTCAACACAGATATGTCCTCATTTCTGGGTATTTTAGCTATGTAACAGCTGAATACCAGATTACATAATAATGACAAAAGAAAAATAAACCCAACGTACTCAGAAATTGTAGCTGTGATTTCACGGAGGGAATTTCTCTCGGCGCTGTTGAAAATACAAATGACAACGTTTCTCTACATTATCATGTTGTCTTTACAGTGACTGTCCCTTGTGTAATTGCCACTTGAAGGAGGACAGTCACTGTAAAGACAACATGATAATGTACACTTACAGAATGAGGACACTCACTCTAAAGACAACATGATAATGTACACTCACTATAAGGACAGTCACAAATGAGGACATCTCACAGTGACTGTCCCTTGTGTAATTGCCACTTGAATGTATTGCTATTCAGCCACATTAATGCTTTTCTTCTTCAACAAATGAGCATAGTCACTCTAAAGACAACATGATAATGTACACTTATTGTGAGTGTACATTATCATGTTGTCTTTAGAGTGACTATCCTCATTTGTTTGAACTAACACATACATGAGTTAGAAGGATTTCTTTCATCCATTCTAAACCGTTTTGAATGAGTTTACTTTGATTTTGCTGTAACATAGAAGGCCTAATATTCATGGGATGACAATAACTAACTTGTATTATGAAGTACTGACATTGCATAGGCAAAGTTTTGTGGAAAATAGTGTGATCACAGGATAAACTGTGGGAAATTACCTTGAGTTGAATGCTAATGTATAGCAGTGAGTGATCTATCCAAGCAAGGGTGGATTGTTATAATGTGGAACATTGTATAATGTTTGTGAGATGGTGAATCATCCACTAATTTGGATTTGAAGGGTGTAGAATCGGGTGATTGAGAATGCCCTAGTTAAGAAGGGTTTAGAGCCAAGAATTGTGGGTTTGGGTGTTGCAGAGCCCTAGAGGCTAATTCCCTTTGGAATTGTTTGTTTCAAAGTGTAAGAAGACACTGTCCAGGGATTAGGAAGTGTTGGGTGGAATTTATCATATACTTCCTTTGAAATTTGGGTCATTTTTATACATTAAAACCAGAGGTACAGTCATAGAACAGGGTAGGGAAATTCACCAAAAAGTAATTGAAGATGGGTTTTTGTCAAATATAGTGGTGGTGACTACCCTGATGGACATGTATATAAAATGTGGAAGCATACAAAAGGCACGCGATTTGTTTGCGGAAACAACTGAAGCAAGGCACGTGAAAGTCTCAGAATCTTGAATCCAAGTCAGTGAAAGCTTTGAAAACCAAATGCATCCTATTAAGTATTGTGGGGAAGCATTCTAAATAACCAAAGCCGCTAACAATAAATTCAACACAGATATGTCCTCATTTCTGGGTATTTTAGCTCTCTAATAGCTGAATACCAGATTACATAATAATGACAAAAGAAAAATAAACCCAACGTACTCAGAAATTGTAGCTGTGATTTCGTGGAGGGAACCTCTCTCAGCGCTGTTGAAAATACAAATGACAACGTTTCTCTACATTATCATGTTGTCTTTACTGTGACTGTCCCTTGTGTAATTGCCACTTGAAGGAGGACAGTCACTGTAAAGACAACATGATAATGTACACTTACAGAATGAGGACACTCACTCTAAAGACAACATGATAATGTACACTCACTATAAGGATAGTCAAAAATGAGGACATCTCACAGTGATTGTCCCTTGTGTGATTGCCACTTGAATGTATTGCTATTCAGCCACATTAATGCTTTTCTTCTTCAACAAATGAGGATAGTCACTCTAAAGACAACATGATAATGTACACTCATTGTGAGTGTACATTATCATGTTGTCTTTAGAGTGACTATCCTCATTTGTTGAAGAAGAAAAGCATTAATGTGGCTGAATAGCAATACATTCAAGTGGCAATCACACAAGGGATAGTCACTGTGAGATGTCCTCATTTGTGACTATCCTTACAGTGAGTGTACATTATCACGTTGTCTTTAGAGTGACTGTCCTCATTTGTTGAAGGAAAAAAGCATTAATGTGGCTGAATAGCAATACATTCAAGTGGCAATCACACAAGGGACAGTCACTGTGAGATGTCCTCATTTGTGACTGTCCTTACAGTGAGTGTACATTATCATGTTGTCTTTAGAGTGACTGTCCTCATTTGTTGAAGGAAAAAAGCATTAATGTGGCTGAATAGCAATACATTCAAGTGGCAATCACACAAGGGACAGTCACTGTGAGATGTCCTCATTTGTGACTGTCCTTACAGTGAGTGTACATTATCATGTTGTCTTTAGAGTGACTATCCTCATTTGTTGAAGAAGAAAAGCATTAATGTGGCTGAATAGCAATACATTCAAGTGGCAATCACACAAGGGACAGTCACTGTGAGATGTCCTCATTTGTGACTGTCCTTACAGTGAGTGTACATTATCATGTTGTCTTTAGAGTGACTGTCCTCATTTGTTGAAGGAAAAAAGCATTAATGTGATTCATTAGCAATGTATTAAATAATTTTTTTTTTTAATTCTATCCAGGACCATCTTAGAATATCTACTATTTGCGCATTTAGATATTAACCTAATCAACTTGATTCAAAAGATAGATGGTCATTAACCAGAGAGAGATCGCCATGCATTAAGAAACCTAATTTTTCCAAATCCAATTGTTTCCCTTACCTGAATGTCCTACTATTCTAGGCAAGGTATACCGCTCACCTTGGATGAGAGACTAATTATGGGAATTTCTTTTTTCACCCAGATCGAAAAACCACTGACAAAAATGGAAATGACCAATCAAATAGTAGTCTTATTTTAGTCACTTTGTTTGCATAATAAATTGCTTGCATGGATTATTGTAACTAAAACATAGATTCATGCTCTAATAGCTTCCTTTAGCTCGTTAGACTTAATTCGAATAAAGAAAATTAACAGTACAATCAGTAAAATGTAGTTTTCACCATCGTCAATCTCTAGGCACCAAGGTTTTAATATTGAGATTATTTCTTTGTGGTATGCAAGTTGTAAAGGAAATAGAGCCTTCAATAATAAATAGAGCACTCTATTCTTTCTGATCATTTGATTTCTTTATAAGTTTATGATTTGATAATTGCTATTTTCTGATTTTTGTGTATTGTTGATTGGTTAATTGCTATTACCTTTTTCTTTCCTGTTATAAAGAGCTTCTATCAGACTTCACACATGAAACTCTAGATATTTCACACATTCAGATGTAAGCTCTCTTGTTCAATTTAGTCATGAGACCCCTATTACTAGAGTGTTTGGTGCAGAAATAGCCACTTTTATTGTAGAGCATTATTTCTTAAGAATATGTTATCATGTTCCTAATGGAATTGTGCTTAGTATTCAATTCCAAATTAATTTGATTTTCATAAATGTTAAATATAATTGGGTCATTGGTGTATCTGATAGTTGATATGTAGTCACGATGAAGTTAGAAGTTCCAGTGGCTAGAGTTTGTGGCTTTGATACTTCATCCTTGTTGGTTTTTTAGCCTTTCTATATGCCAATAAAAATAAGGTGCATACCTGAAACAAACAAGCAATAATGCAAAGGCTGGTGTGTGAAAATGGAAGTATTCTAGTGATATTAATTTTAAAAATTTATTTTTTTTTTTAAGGTCTTGGATGCCATTGGAGCTACTATAAATTACTAACACTAAAGAAATATTGCATCTGATTATTTTGTTGGAAGTTTGGAACATATTGAACTTTCTCCACTATAACATATATAGCCTGGAGCTTTCATAAAACCATTTTGATAAATAGTCTTGCACATTGCCTGTAAGACACAAACTTTCAATGCCATAAAAATATACATTGTCCTCAATTAGTAATCTCTCAAATTTTGTACAGAACTTGTTATTTGAGTCTTATATTTCAGAACTGAAGCAAAAATTTCTCCAAAAAAGTCAAGATGATCGATCTAGCATAGATTTCAAAAACTGTAGGTAGTTTAACTAATGTGGATGCAATCATATTTTACCACTCTGAATGAACTAGTTTGCATGAAAATTTATATACAACCATCATTGCATTGTGGCTCTTTGTTAGAGACGTAGAATTTTGAAGTTTAAATTATTTTCACAATTTTATCATAACTTGGAGCATTTTTCATACTTAGCTGTGTCACTAGCTTAATGCATATTAATTATTTTGTCTTGTTTTTCTTGCATGGCAGGGAAGCAACAACAACATATAGGGCTGAAGCTTTAGAATTTCAAAAACAATTGAGGCATTTGCAGAATCGGTGTATTTGCTCAGTGGTCAAGCTTCATCTTTGATTCAAGGAAGATGAGCCCAGGAGGCAGCAACATCTTCAACAAATGGACGAAATTGCTAGCAGGAATATGGAGGTATGAAGTAGAGAGATGCTTTGTAATAGAAGGAATCTGTCTTAAGCTAAGTTTGTGTTGGCTAAGAAAATCTCATTTCATAAAAACTTGAATGCCTCTTATGTATACAGTCCTATTTAGTGACACAATATTAGATTCGTAAAAGGTAAGTGTGTTATGAACATTTCTATATGTAACCTTGCAATATTTTCTACTAAGATTTTCACTCTTTAAGGATATTTTGTAAAGTTTATAAGGTCTAAAATTTATAGGCAGGTGTCTCACAACCAAATTATATTACCTTGGATTTTGGACCTATTTTTAGATGCTTGAGTTGTTGTAGGGTTATAGCACATTATTTTATAGCAATATAAGTAGATGTGTGAATTCTTGTCATGAACCATCCAAATCATTGTAGTCATGCCCTTGCTACATGTAAATCTTAGTTTGGAGGTTTGATCTCATGTGTTGATGAATGCTTAATGCTATGTTGGAGGTTTGATCTCTTGTGTTGATGAATGCTTAATCTGTAGTTTTGATACGTATGATTCTATAGTTGAGATGAATTGTTGAATGTGTTTGAGGACTTTGATTATGCTGTTGTGATAGATTTATGTAGGTTTCCTTGTAATATCACAGTGATAGTTGTAAACATGTATCAATGTTCCTCTGCTAATTTATTGCTGCTACTGCTGAGTCTATCTTTATCTGCTGCTGATGAAGGCATTGATTATCTTTGAGATGTATGTCTTTCTGTTGTTGTGTATTTCTTTCCTCTGCTTTTGATGAAATGAACTACTAAATATATTAATCTTGCTTGCTATTATTATTGTTTGCTTGCTGAAATGAACTCCTAAAGTTAGTGTCTATTATTGTCTTGCTTGCTATTAATTTGATTTCCATTGCTATGGTTCTGAATAGCAAATTGCTGCATCTTCTCGACAAATATTTATCACTGTATTAAGGTTATTCTTAGATCTCTTTCTTCTGGTCAAACCCTTTATTAGAAGTTTCTCTTTATTATAATAATTACTGTTTCTTTTATGAGGTTTGTATGAAGAACTTGATGTTCTTAAAATGGACATTTCTCTGATTTGTCAATATAATTGCTAATGTGCTAGTTTTCAGACAAAGAGACTGTTGCTTTGTCACTTAACCAACTAATTTTTTTTTATAAAAAAAATCATTGTTTTATTAAGTTATTACTTACAAAATGTTCTTGATTGTTCAAGAGCAACTCAGATTGCTGATCTCAATCCTTTGCAAGGGCTCAACTCATAAGATGATTGATGGTCTGTGTTTTAGATAGGAAAATTGTGAAAGCATTTACGGTCAAGACTGGGGGATGACATTCTTTCAGTTTGCAATGCATGTCTTGGGTGCCAAAAGGTCAAGTAAAACTAGAATTCAATGAATTCATGTATTATTATAAATTTTTGAGAAAAGATATAACCATGCAAGAGTATGCTAATTTGGGTGTTCTTAGACTGGGTGCTATGTATTGATATGAATATTGATTGAAATTGGTTGGCTTGAGCAAAAGCTGTAATATTTCTTTAAGGTTTATCATAGAATCTACTCTATTGCAATATATAGAACTTATATGATAGTCTTTGAATTGCTGAAGTAATCCATGATTTCTGATTTCTTCCAATCCATTTGAAGTTTATTCTAAGAAGTATTTAACTAATTTAGCTAGACTTGTGAAAGTTCAATGCCATATATTTTTAAAAATATGGAGCTTATATGATAGCCTACGATTGATAAAGTATATGCCTGATTTATGAACTTTTACCATACATTTGGAATACATCATAACAAAAATGTAAAGCTAGACTTTATTAGTTCAAGTATTGTCTTGGTTTTTCTGTTGTGTCCTAGGTCATGTCATACTTTAGAAGCAACATTTTTATTTATGTACATGAGTACTTGGTGTAGAAGGTTGAGCCTTGCCACTCAATTTAGATGAAGTCATTGGTCTGCTACCACTCAACCCCCACCCACATAAGGAAATCAAAATTCATTTATCTTTATTTTTGTTGACTTGTATTATCAACTAGCAAAGCTTGATAAACTTGATGTCGTACCATTTTATGGAAGCTAGCATTTGATAAATTTGTTGACAGTTATGTTGAGTTGTTTGTGTCCTTTATAATGCATGATATTGATCAAATGGGATTTGAATTTGAGTACACAAATGTGCATAGTAAAGTCTAGTGATAGTTTTTAGGCCTTCATCTGGTAAGGGTGGGTAGCTACGAACAAAAGTTAATCATTGTTTTATTTTCCTTTAATTATATGTATAAAACTGAAGGAATCACCATCCTTGGTTTAGCATAGACTACGCATTGGCCTTGAGCTTGTGTCTGTCTAATAATGAGTTTGAGCTTATTGTTCTCAAGTTGACATCTTTAGTCTTCGTAATTAGGTCAGATATCGAGGATTAGTGAAAGAGAAGCTTAGGACACCGTCTTATACATATATACATATACTGTGAGTGTACATTATCATGTTGTCTTTAGAGTGACTATCCTCATTTGTTGAAGAAGAAAAGCATTAATGTGGCTAAATAGCAATACATTCAAGTGGCAATCACACAAGGGACAGTCACTGTGAGATGTCCTCATTTGTGACTGTCCTTACAGTGAGTGTACATTATCACGTTATCTTTAGAGTGACTATCCTCATTTGTTGAAGAAGAAAAGCATTAATGTGGCTGAATAGCAATACATTCAAGTGGCAATCACAAAAGGGACAATCACTGTGAGATGTCCTCATTTGTGACTGTCCTTACAGTGAGTGTACATTATCATGTTGTCTTTAGAGTGACTATCCTCATTTGTTGAAGGAAAAAAGCATTAATGTGGCTGAATAGCAATACATTCAAGTGGCAATCACACAAGGGACAGTCACTGTGAGATGTCCTCATTTGTGACTGTCCTTACAGTGAGTGTACATTATCATGTTGTCTTTAGAGTGACTATCCTCATTTGTTGAAGGAAAAAATCATTAATGTGGTTCATTAGCAATGTATTAAATAATTATTTTTTTTAAATTCTACCCAGGACCGTCGCAATTGCGACGGCCCTCCCAAGAGATGCGACGGCGGTGCCGTATTGGCGATGCCCAGGCCCGTCGTAGTTGCTTCGGAGGACCGTCGCAATTGTGATGGCCCTCCCAAGAGATGCGACGGTCCTCCCAAGACATGCGACGGTGGTGCCGTATTGGCGACACCCAGGCCCGTCGCAATTACTTCGGAGGACCGTCGCAATTGTGACGCCCTACCGTCGCAATGCGACGGAGGTGCTGAATGGGTGAAGTAGTGACATTGTGACGGCAGGGCATCACAATTGTGATGGAAACCCATAAACGTCATGATTTGTGACTAAAAAACTGTGATGTCTATCACTGTCGCTATAGCGACACATAGCCATCGCAATGGCGACACATAGCCGTCGCAAAATGGCCCCAAATTTATTAGTGAGCTCTCTTGGTCTTGATAATCCAGTATAACAAGGGAATCATCTCAAGGTTGTGGGACCTTTGCTAACTGAGATGAGACCTCCAGGTTATAGGCTGGTTCCTCTTGGATAATCACCGTAGTTTGCTTCTTAGATAGGAAAGTAAATCTTTTGAGGGAAAGGGATAGAAGGAATACATGAAAAGGGAAATAATAGAAAGAAAACTACCTACTAGGTGATGCACCAAAATTAGGGTTTGGATCTCAGTATAGAGGGATGAAATCAGTGAAAGACCTAGGTCTAGGAGATCACAACTTACTGAATAGGCTTGCATAAGTGTTTCATGGAAGGGTCTACAAACAAAAGAGGGTGTTCAGGGAAAGAGAAAGATTCTTTCACAACAACAAGACTCTTAGGATTAGACATCAATCCATGACCTGCAAACAAACATTCACTCCTATAGCTCGGTGTAGGATTGAGACAAGACTATTAGGGGCCGAAATATACCCTCAAAACATCTAAATTAGATCAAACCAATAACACACACAGTTACAGAAAGCAAGAGGAATTAGAAAACCTGAGATATCATTGAAAACATGCATACACTTTGATCCAATAAGAGATAATCCACACAAGAAAGCATAGGGACATAAAAAATGTCACAGAATGCTTTGCAATATCTGAACAATCAATGAAAATTTAACAATTGCAGAAATCCAAAAGGGCAGGAAAATGCCACAAATTGCTCTCTGAGAAAGAAGACCTTCCTTTTTACAATTGCTAGATTCTGGGCCCTAAAGGCTCCAAAAAACAATATATACATCCCTCACTACACGCAGGCAGGAGTCCAAAAACTAACCTAACTAGGGTACATAGTTATTCAATTCTTTACCAGACCCTAAAGGTACAAACCCTCAAAAACTCTGAGAAAAGTCAACAAACAGGTCCAAAATCTCATGATGCATATCTTTCCTGTACTAGGACCACCTGCAGACACACCATCTTCACCAACAATCTCACCTGCAACTCCACTAAGCCATGAAGGCTCACAAATCTGATCTTAGATATTTGGGTTTAAAAAAGATTAACTTTGCAAAAGGTGGCGCCAAGCTCATTAAAGCCTCGACATGACATGGTACCCTACTGGGACAAAAATCAACCCCTGACGGCTGCTTGGATCTTCTTCAAATTTTGCAACCAGAAAATGTCCTGGCGACATCAATTTTTTGAGCTACCGCACCGCTGCAACCATCTCATAGAAAAAAGCCCACCAAAACTTGCTGCACTGCTTGAAAATACCACTGGTCGCATGATCGCATGAGCTAAAAAAGCCTCATGCGATCATGCGACAAGCTTTGCTGAATCGCCATCCGGTCACGCAAGACACCTCAGGCTCACTCTCCCTTTGGTCACCAAGTCACTTTAACTTTTCTTAACCCCGGGCTCCACTCAACAACCACGCAAAACATGTTAACCGCACAACCGCACTCTTGCCAAGTCTAGAGGCCTGCTAAATCATATCCACGAACATGCAAACAAAGAAACCCTTTATTGGACACTGCCAAGTTAAAAGAGAAAAGAATGACCTCCTCTAAACTTCTGCCATTAAAATCTGGCCCCACTTACAACTACATCATCACCACCAGCTCAGCATATGAGAAACTAGCACATCAGCACGACACGGCACATCGGACCCACGATAGAAGGATCTCATCGAAAGGTTGTCGCATGATCGCATGGGGTCAGAAGATCCCATGCGAACATGCGACCACCGTTGGATCTTTACCGCACTTGCATCTCAGGCCCATTGTAAAACCTTGTCACCAGCCAACCAATGAAATGTGGGCACATCACCAAACTACAGGCCCACTGCCAAACTGCAAGCTCTTATCAGCGTGGCTAACGATTTGTCACATGTTCGCATAGCCTAAAAAGGGGCTATGTGATCATGCAACAGACCACTAGCGTTCTTCGAAAACAACCACTAGGCCCACCGATAGATTAGGATTTTGTAAAGCAAGGAAGATCAACGGTCATCGCTAGACCGCGATCTTAAATAGGATGCATCTTGGGCTGGCGGTATAGCGAGGACCATCAGATCTTGCTGGAGTTTAGTGGCTTAGAAAAATAAAAGTGCACCGAGACTTAGGAAAAATTAAACCAGAGACTTAGGAAGTATTTCGTGCATGGGGTAAATTGAAGATTTAAGTGGCTGCCAAAAGGTAATGAAAAATTAGAATAGGCCGAGAGGATTCTAATTCGACCGTTGTCGCATGATCTCATGGGCTCGAAAGATTCCATGAGATTATGCGACAGCCGTCGGATCTCCACTGCACTTGCACGGCTATGAGGAATTGGGACCCGCCTAGTCAGAGTTTCACACTTGAAGGTCAAAAATACAGAGGGATCTTGGGGAGAAGGTCAAAAACACACTGGGTTTTTAGACCAAAAGGTAGAAAACACACTGGGTTTTTGACACTTGAGCACTTCTTTGGAAAATAGGACCGTGGCCAAAAATGAATGATAGGGAATTTTTGGGTAACAGTTAGCATACCATTACTATTCATTATATTAACAATTTATATTTTTTGTTGTAGGTTGATAGGTGAGGTTTTCTTACCACCATCAAACATTCTTCCGTATTCATACTGAGAATTATCTACCATTATGAATCAAATTGGAATGAAGTATCACACAATACATGCATGTCCTAGTGATCACATTTTATATCATAAACAACATGAATTTGCAATAGAATGCCCTGATTGTCATATTAGTAGATATCAGTTAGATCAAATAACAAAAAAGGTGTCTCACAAGGTTCTTTGATACATTCCTATTATTCCACATCTTCAATGATTATTTAGGTGCACTAGCTTGGCACAATTTATGGATTACCATGCACGCAATAGAAGTTAAGATGACATTATGCGAATGTCTATGAATGGTCTTGCATTTTTAAAGACATAGAAACAACATGGCCACATTTTAAAGAAGAACCTCATAATCTCAAGCTTTCTTTGGTAGTGGATGGTGTCAATCCATTTGGAGATATGAGATCTTTTTACTCGGTGTGGCAAGTTTTTGTTATTAACAATAACATTCCTCCTTGGATGTCCATATAGAGGGAGCACATAATGTTGTCAATGATTGTACCAAGTATTTTTTCATTTAATAGTTATGTAAATTAATTTATAAACACCACATCAAAATGGTCATAATAATTATGTAATATTTTGTTACAAGTAGCGGTTGTCGTTACACCAAAAGATCGACCTGTTAATGCTCAATACAACCACTAGACTTATAGAAGACACAGGAGGTGATTAAACCATGTCGTGAATCCTGATAGGAGCACTGGCCATTTTTCCAACAATCTCCTCCTCAGCGCTACCTGAGGGGATTCGAACTTGTGACCAAGCTCTGATACCACTTGTTACAAGTAGCAATTGTTGTTGCACCAAAAGATCACCCTGTTAATGCCTGATACAACCACTAGACTTATAGAAGACACAAGAGGCAGTTAAACCATGTCATGAATCTTGAGGGGAGCACTGACCATTTTTCCAACATATTTTTATTCATTCAACTAGGTAAGTACCAAGTTAAAGATATGAACATGTATATTGAACCCCTTATTGACGACTTATTGAAGTTATGGAATGGGTTCACTATGTATGACATCTATAGACCAATAGGACAAAGACAATTTCAATTCCATGTAATGCTTGTATGGACAATACATGATGCCCCTGGGCTAACTCATTTTTGCGATATGTTATATATTGTTAAGGTCACATATTTTTGGTATGTTATAGTGCTTACACATTATTGTTGTATGTTTAAGTTGTGCATCCTAATTGTACATGATCCAATTTTATGGTATCTTTTAGGTCTTCAGATAAAGGGTAAATTCTCATGTCCAGTTTATGGTCCACAGATGAAATCTCATCATTCAAGAAATTTAGGAAAGCAGGTGATCGATGAGTTTAGGCACTTTCTCCACAATAATCATAAGTATCAAATTTTTGAAAAACATATTTTTAATGGGAAAGAAGAGACAACATCAAAGCCACAAAGAATGACACCTCACCTATGAAAGTTGGAATACAATAGACTAAATCATCAAGGTAATGTCATTCCATCTAATGATTTTTGTTTGAAATTTATATTTTGATATTGTCTTTTATTTACTAATGATGTAATTGGTGCTCGTGAAGGTCTTCAAGGCATAAATGACCAACTTCCTACTAGAATAAAAAGTTATCCTAGTCAATTTAGTAAGTTTTCATACTACAAGGATCTCCCAATTGTGCATTTGTTTGATGCTATGCATATTGGAAAGAATGTAACAGAGACACTATGAAAAATATTGGATGGAAGGCATGACAAAGAAAAAATTACTAAAATTTGTAATGACATTCATGAATCCAATCATGCACTGAAAAATTTCATTGAATCAAATATCAATGGAGACCGCATAAATACGAGTATCCTTCCTTGGTTATTAACTGAGTAGAAAAGTGATGCATTAAAAGAAGTCATAAAAAAAAAATTCCAACAAGAATTGCAGCAAATATAAGCAGTCTTGTATCAAAGAAAGGTGATTTTGGGCCAAGGTTGAAAACACATGATTGGCATACCTTTGTGAAGGTAAGTTGTGTTCTCTATTTACAATATATTTGTAAAATTGCATGTGCTTTTATTGTATTATTTTACAATATATTGAAAAGATAATTTTTTAAGTATTGCAGTATGTCCTACCTCTATCCCTCCCACATCAGTTTGACAATAGTGTTAAACAAGTTATATACGATCTTGGAAAATACATGAGGTTAGAAGTGTTATTTCTTAGACTTGTTGTACAGATATTATATTTATGACTTGCTTTACTTTTTATGTAATTTATTGTATATTTTTTTCTAAAATTTTGTTTATATGTTCTTGCGAGTTGAATCTCTTTTAGGTGGTTATCATCTAAAGAAATTGATAAAAAAAGATATAAAATATTGGAAGAGAAAAATTCCCCAGCTTATGTGTGAAATGCAAAAGTGTCTACCTCCAACTTTTTTCAATACTCAAGATCACTACCTCATACATCAAGTTGAGGAGATTGAATTGTGTGGACCTGTACAAACTAGATCAATGTGGATGGTTGAGAGGCACTTGAAATTTATGAAAGGCTTGGTTTGACAAAGAGCACATCCTGAGGGTTCTATGGTGGAGGGATATATGGTATACCAGACCATGGTGTACATTAGTGAATATCTTCCCAAGTTTGCAACAAAAATTCATGTAGATCACATTTGGGATCCCAACTCTATTAACAAATTCTAAGGAGATTACTTCATAGGAAAAGGTAGATTGAGGAAAGTGAGGTAATTATATGATTTTATTATAGTTTATTAATTCTTATAAATCTTCAATATTTAAGTTGTTTCTAAGTGGTCTATTTGTTTTCTTTACAGTTGGTCGTGAGTGGGATGCACTACATTTGTATATTGCAAATAATCTTGATTGGATGACGGTATGGATTCAATAATCTCAAAAAAATAGTCGCTCATTAACATGGGATGGTGTTGCATCATTGGTTAAAGAAGCTCATTGTAATGGAGATCTCAATGTTACACTAATGGTACTTGATCTAGCATATGGTTTAAGAGGTAGAAAGGTACGTATAAGTTTACTAACCATGACCCATAAGTTTAATATCAACTCACTAATCGATGAAAATAATATTGACATGTTTGAATAATTACATATCAAACACCACAAAGCTATGTACTACCATGGCCATAAATTTTGCATAAAAATGTTAGACTACACGAAGAAAACTTGTGATTTTGGGATAAGTGCAATCTTCGAGGTCACTAATATTTCATCTAGAAATGTCATACATCCTCAATAATTTAAAAATTGATACTATGAAATTTTGGATGATATACTTGAGTGCAACTTTAATTCATTCAAATTAGTTCTATTTATCATCAAATGGTATAGGCTACGGCTGAATCAAAATGATCCTGATAGGACTGTTATTGAACATGATAGTGGATTTACAATGATTAATACAAGGTGATTTGAGCCCATTGGAGATGAGCCCTATTTTCTTCCAATCCAATCTGAGCTGGTGT
This sequence comes from Chamaecyparis obtusa, assembly GCA_027943335.1. Classification (NCBI taxonomy): domain Eukaryota; kingdom Viridiplantae; phylum Streptophyta; class Pinopsida; order Cupressales; family Cupressaceae; genus Chamaecyparis; species Chamaecyparis obtusa. The sequence continues at coordinate 664,324 of BSBK01002831.1, read as the reverse complement.
TTTACTTTAGTGTTCCACATAAACTAGGTTGGTCATTTGTTCTTAGACATGATCCAAGAGGAAGACAGTAAAGTATAATGTGATGGAAGAAGAAGATACTAAAGAATTAGAAGATGAAGTAAATGATGATCACGAACGACTATTACACAATGAAGAAGAAGAAGAAGAAGAAAATGATGACAATTCTAGTGATGTTGATGATGATGATTCTGATGATGCTGACGATGATGGTGAGGATCATGATCCTGGTGATGAAGATGGTGTTGATCAAGGTGATGATGGTCATGATGATGATGGTCATGATAATGGTGATGAAGATGGTGATGATGATGGTGATGGTGATGAAGATGGTGGTGGTCATGATGATGATGACAATGATGACGATGATCAAGGTGACAAGTACATGATGGTGATGATGATGATGATAATCATGATGATGACATGGATGAGGAGGATGATCAATGAAATTTATGTCAAGGTATGATCAATGTCACATATGAGGTATTGATTTATTCATAAAAATTTATTTGATTGTATGTTTGTATAATTAAGTTATTATGTGTTGAGCTCTAATGTCATGGAGTATATTTTGCATCATGTAAATTATGTCTTCTATGTATTTGTAGCTTACATATCATGTAATTTTTGGCTAACTTAAGATAAATGATTTACATATGCCAAGATCTAATCCTCTAGATCAAAACCCTAGCATGAATGTGTATGAAACAATAATGCATAGATTTGAATGAGATAGAAAAGCATACCAAGCCTCCAAGGCTAAAGTACTTCTACCAAACTCACAATCTGTAATTGCTACTCCGTGATTGTATCTTTAAATGCTTGAAAGTTGATAATGGTGGATCAAGGAAGAAAGGATCTCTCTTGCTCCAAGTATGTGTTCACAAAGATGCTTCATGTCAACAATGGCTTGATCTTCTACATCATCCTCTTGAAAACTTGCATCTTCACCATTCCTTACTTGCTTGAAATCTTCTTGTACATGAAATTATCTCCTTGAGAGAACTTGTGTTAGCTTGTGGTGACTAATCAGGAAAGTACTATCCAGGAAAGTACTGTACATTTTTCCTCCCGACCTCGCCGGGGTTCGGAGCCGGGCCGGGCCCCGAGCGGGGGTTTGGGGGCGGCAACCCCCAAGAGTAGGGGTTCAGGGGTGCAGCCCCTGAGGAAAATTTTTTTTGAGGCCGACTACTTTTCGGTTATTTGGGCCGACTACTTATAACTCATTCTAACCCTAAAGCGAAAAAATATTGTATAATATGGCTTAGGGTTAGGGATTTTCATTATGTATGATTTTAGTACTTGCGGCAGAATTGGGCTGTAAGGGATTACGGATTGTAATCAGGTTGTAATCACTGGATAATAATAATATTGGACTCGATGTTGGTGGACGTAGCCCAAGGATTGGGTGAACCACGTTAAATTTGTGTGTCTTGTGTTCTATTTTGTGTGGTTTATTATTTTCTGATATTAGTTATATTTGCACATAATTGTTATTTCTACCTTGTTAATCCTAACAAGTGGTATCAGAGCGAGGTTATTTCGTTCATTCTTTCATCTATTCTCTGAAGCAGGTCTCACGAGTTAGTGGGAGAGTCTCTCGATTAAGTGGGAGAAATGGCAGATGAGGGTAGGCTGAAGGTTGATAAGTTTAATGGGTAGAACTTCCAGTTATGGAAGATGCAAATGGAGGATTATCTCTATCAGAAGAATCTATGGCGGCCATTAGAGGGAGTAGCCAAGAAAGAGAAATCAATGTCTCAGGAGGATTGGGATATTTTGGATAGGAAGGCACTGGGGAGTATTCGTCTATGCCTGGCACAATCGGTGGCATTCAATATTACTGAAGCAAAGACAGCTAAAGATCTGATGGAAACCCTAGCGAAGTTGTATGAAAAGCCTTCAGCTTCAAACAAGGTATTTCTTATGAAGCATTTATTTAATATGAAAATGGTAGAAGGTGGATCAGTTACTGATCATTTGAATGAGTTTAATATAGTTACAAGTCAATTAACCTCAGTTAAAATTACTTTTGATGAAGAGGTTAGGGCTCTCTTGATTTTGTGTTCTTTGCCAGAAAGCTGGAATGGCTTGGTAATGGCTGTTAGTAATTCTGTTTCTAGTTCTAATACCCTAAAGTATGATGATGTTATTGGTGTTATATTGAGTGAAGAAATTCATAGGAAAATCTCAAGGGCATCCACATCGGGTAGTGTATTAAACACAGAAAGCAGAGGCAGAACAAGAGATAGAGGAAACAACTCTGGAAATCATGGGAAATCAAGAGGAAAATCAAAGGGAAAGAGGTCCGAATCTAAAGGGCCAAATGATTGCTGGTACTGTGGAAAACCAGGTCATAAGAAGAAAGATTGTTGGTCCCGGAAGAAAGATCAAGGAGACAAAAATGATGGAAATAAGGAGGCAAATGTGGTAAGTAACAAATTCGAGGAGGATGCTTTGCTCTTGTCCTTAGAAAGTATTGATGATTCATGGGTTTTAGATTCTGGGGCTTCATTTCATGCTACACCCCATAGAAGTTATTTTATTGATTATGTCCAAGGGGATTTTGGGCTAGTTTATTTGGGAGATAATGAACCCTGTCAGATTGTTGGAAAGGGAAAAATTAAGATTAAGTTGCAGAATGGGAATCATTGGCTACTACAAGAGGTAAGACATGTTCCAAGGCTGAGTAGGAATTTAATTTCAGCAGGGCAACTGGGTGATGAGGGTTGCACAGTTACTTTTAATGATAAAAATTGGAAGGTTTCAAAAAGTTCCTTAGTAGTAGCAAAAGGTGTGAAAGTAGGCACCTTATATCTTTGTACAGGTCATACTGTTCCTTCTACTTTAATTGTTTCAGAAGATAATGAATGTTCAGGAACAGTGGCTGCAGTTGAGCAGGAAGAACATCAAACTATTGCTGTAGATTCTGACATAGCACTATGGCACAACAGACTCAGGCACATGAGTGAAAAAGGTATGAAATTACTTCATTCAAAGAAAGTTTTACCTGGTCTGAAATGTGTCAATATGGATTTCTGTGAAAGTTGTGTTTATGGAAAACAAAAGAGAGTTAGTTTTGTGAAGAGTGGGAAGGAAAAGAAAAATGAGAGATTAGAGCTTGTGCATACAGATGTATGGGGACTAGCTCAGGTATCTTCCCTTGGTGGCTCTCTATATTATGTTACATTTATAGATGATGCAACAAGAAAAGTATGGATTTATTTCCTTACACAGAAATCTGATATATTTCAAACTTTTAAGAAATGGAAATGCTTGGTTGAGAATGAGACTGGTAAAAAGTTAAAATGTCTCAGATCTGATAATGGTGGTGAGTATTGCAGCACAGAATTTGAAGAATATTGTTCCTCTAATGGTATTCGTAGGCAGAAAACTATACCAAGGACTCCACAAGAAAATGGAGTGGTTGAACGCATGAACAGGACAATAATGGAGCGTGCAAGGAGTATGAGGTTGCATGCTAGGCTGCCCAAAAATATGTGGGTAGAGGCAGTGAACACTGCTATTTATTTAATCAATAGAAGCCCCTCTACTCCTTTGGACTGTGGTATTCCAGAGGAAGCATGGAGTGGTAAGAAGGTGAGTTATTCTTTTCTCAAAACCTTTGGTTGTGAAGCTTTTGCACTTATAGATTCTGAAAATAGAACCAAGCTAGAAGCTAAGTCAAAGAAATGTGTATTTGTTGGGTATGGCATTGATGAATTTGGTTATAGGCTTTGGGATTTTGAAAATCATAAAATTGTAAGAAGCAGGGATGTCATATTCAATGAGAAAGTATTGTACAAAGATCTGTTGTTGCAGCATGAGAAGAAAGAAAATGACTATGTAGTACTGGATGATACTCCACAAGTTCATGTTCCAGTAGTTCCTTATGCTCCGCAACAACAGCAACAACAAATACCACACACCCCAGTGAGTGTTAGATGGTCAACAAGGCTAAGTAGACCTCCAGAAAGATTTTCTCCATCTTTGTATTCTATTCTGTTAACAGATGCTAGTGAACCTGAATGTTATAATGAAGCTGTGCAGGTGGATACAAAGCTTCAGTGGGAGTTTGCAATGACAGATGAAATGGACTCTTTGCTGAAAAATCAGACATGGGATTTATGTAAGTTACCTACAGGTAAAAGGGCTTTACAGAATAAATGGGTTTACAGGATAAAAGAAGAGGATGGAGGTACGAAAAGATTTAAAGCCAGATTAGTCGTAAAAGGATTTGCACAGAAATATGGTATTGATTTTGATGAGATATTTTCTCCAGTTGTTAAAATGACTTCTATTCGTACTGTTTTAAGTATTGTGGCTACTGAAGATTTGCATTTAGAGCAGCTTGATGTTAAAATAGCCTTTCTTCATGGTGATTTGGATGAAGAAATATATATGGTTCAGCCACAAGGATTTGAGGTCAAGGGTAAGGAGAATTTGGTGTGCAGATTGCAGAAAAGTTTATATGGCTTGAAGCAAGCACCTCAGTAATGGTATATTAAATTTGACACTTTTATGAATAGGCATGGATATAGTCGGTGTCATTCTGACCATTGTGTTTATTTTAAGAGGTTGGATGATGACAACTACATTATTTTATGTTTATATGTTGATGATATGCTTGTAGCTGGGTCTAACATGGATCACATTAAGGGGTTGAAACAACAGTTAGCAAAATCTTTTGCTATGAAGGATTTGGGGGCAGCAAAACAAATCCTTGGTATGAAAATTTGTAGAGATAGGAAAAATAATAAATTGTCTCTATCTCAGGCTGATTATATTGAGAAGGTGTTGCAACGTTTCTCTATGGAAAATGCCAAAGCTGTCAGCACACCTTTGCCTGGTCATTTGAAATTGACTAAGGATATGTGTCCCAAGACACTAGAAGAAGAGACTAAAATGTCTAAGGTACCTTATGATTCAGCTGTAGGGAGCTTAATGTATGCTATGGTATGTACTAGGCCAGATATTGCACACGCAGTGGGAGTCGTTAGCCGTTATATGAGTAACCCTGGTATTGAGCATTGGAATGCAGTCAAATGGATTCTCAGATATTTGAGAGGCACATCCAGTAAGTGTTTACACTTTGGGGGTTCTACTACTACTGTACAAGGCTATGTTGACTCAGATTTGGTAGGAGATATAGATAGCAGGCGAAGTACTACAGGTTATATATTTACTATTGGTGGGACAGCAGTGAGTTGGATTTCTCAACTACAAAAGGTGGTTACTTTATCCACTACAGAGGCAGAGTATGTTGCTGCTACAGAGGCAGCCAAGGAGATGATATGGCTTCAATTTTTCATGGAAGAATTGGGACATCCACAAAAGGATAATTTTTTACATACAGATAGCCAAAGTGCCATTCATCTTGCAAAGAATTCTGCTTTGCACTCAAAGATAAAACACATACAGTTGCGGTACCATTTCATTCGATCAGTTTTGGATGATGGACAGTTAAGGCTGGAAAAGATTCATACTGATGATAATCCAGCAGATATGTTTACAAAGGTAGTAACAAGGGAGAAGTTGAACTCATGTTCAGCTTCAGTTGGTCTTCTAGACTGAACAAAATAAAGGAACAGCTGAGTCCAAGGTGGTTCAATTCAGTGGGGGCCTCATGTGGGTAGCGGTATTGCTATAGGATCAGTCTCCAAGTGGGAGGTTTTTTAGTATAGTGTGGATACTGATCAGTCACCAAGTGGGAGATTGTTAGCTTGTGGTGACTAATCAGGAAAGTACTATCCAGGAAAGTAGTGTACACTTTTCCTCCCGACCTCACCGAGGTTCAGGGCCGGGCCAGGCCCCGAGCGGGGGTTTGGGGGCGGCAGCCCCCAAGAGCAGGGGTTCGGGGGCGCAGCCCTCAAGGAAAAAAAATTTTGAGGCTGACTACTTTTCGGTTATTTGGGCCGACTACTTATAACTCATTCTAACCCTAAAGCGAAAAAATATTGTATAATATGGCTTAGGGTTAGGGATTTTCATTATGTATGATTTTAGTACTTGCGGCAGAATTGGGCTGTAAGGGATTATGGATTGTAATAAGGTTGTAATCACTGGATAATAATAATATTGGACTCGCTGTTGGTGGACGTAGCCCAGGGATTCGGTGAACCATGTTAAATCTGTGTGTCTTGTGTTCTATTTTGTGTGGTTTATTATTTTCTGATATTAGTTATATTTGCACATAATTGTTATTTCTGCCTTGTTAATCCTAACAACTTGATCATCAAATTGCTTGGTGAAAATGAATGCAAATGAGAGTCTTTATATAGAGGTTTCAAGGTGAGGCTCCTAGAGCAATGTGAGGACCCATAATTCAAATTTCACCTTGAATTAAGGTCTAATCACAATAACCAACTAAGGATGGAAAAAAATTAAATGAAATTCAAATCAAAACTTTTTCGCACTCGGATCTGAGGACCCGACATTGATTTCGGGGCCCGTCGGGACCAAATCTGAAAAAATGGGCACATATTCTGGAGGAGGTCAAAGATGAGCTCAAATTTGACCTAGTCAGGTACGAGCTTGATTCTGACCTAGTCAGGTATGAGCTTGATTTTGACCTAGTCAAGGTTGATCTTGATTCTGACCTAGTCAGGATCAACCTTGACTTTGACCCTGTGGACCTAGATCCAGCCAAAATTAGGACAAGAGGTCCCAGGGATGCTCGGAGACCTAAAAATGATACCAGAATGGGATAGAATGCCAGGGATAGGCATTAAATCCTATTATGACTATGATGAAGGCTAGGAGGACCTATTTTTATGTCCTACCTAGAAAATAGAGCCATGGAAAAAGGGAAATTAAGGAGAATCCTCGGGATCCTAACCCTAATTTCACTTAGAATGAAGAAGATAAGTGCAGAATGCATCCTAAATGCAAGTCTATCATGATAAATGTACTAAAAGAGGGTGCTACACCTATCAAGATGGAAGTGCTTCCATTTTAAGACTATACATTTAGCCCCCACTTTAGCTTAGATATGACACTACGTGAATATGCAAGCTAAAGTAAGAAAACATCATAGTAAATAAAAAGGATATAGCCAAGTCCTCGATGTAAAGATCCTATAGAAAACTGTTAGAACTTGCAACACACAAGGTTACTAAAAATCCATAAATCACCTAAGGCTTACTATATGACAATTTGAGAAGTATATAAAGCCCCTTATGCCCCCGAGTTTCGGCTTTCTACTTTGGAAGGGTGAAACAGGGTGATAAGAAAAACTCTATATACTAGATATGTAGAGTGTTGAAAAGTCCTTTCCTAAACCAATTATAAGTATTCCCAACCTTCCTAAATTAATTCAAGGAGTTAGGTATCTGAATCACAATTCTAATGCCACTGACGGCATTAAAAATGGAGTTACTGAAATCAAGTTATGATGAAAAGAGTGGATGTCTATCTAAATGCATAAGAAGGGAAATTCGAGTTTACCCTAAGGAAACCCTAAATAGAAACTGTAATTTGAACTCATAAATAAGGAAAAGAGGGAAATACTTACTCATTCTTACCATTTGTAGATTTGAAATGAGGAAGCAAGATGTTGAGATGAGAGGAACTTTGAGCAACACACCTGGAGATTCTGAGACATAGCCTGGCTACCGGATGGTCACTACCTGAGGTGAGTTTGTTGTTATCTACCTTTTTATTTGCCAAATTCCTACTTTTTATAGCCAAGGTCGACATTGACCCATCTAGGTCAACTTTGACCCATGAAAGTCGACATTGACCAGAGGGTTTTTGCCAATTTTTGAGATGAGGTCGACCTTGACCCAAAAAGGTTGACCCTGACCCAATAAAGTTGACATTGACCCAGTAAGGTCATCCTTGACCTGAGGTTGACTTTGACCTAGTTCAGTTAGATTTGTAGATTTGATGATGTAGATGATTGATATGATGTTTGTTTGTGCTTGCAAGACTTAGTCTATTTCTGAGAGCATCCCTTTGGAGAGTTGATAGTCATGGTCAGAGAGAGATTGTCTGAGTTTGATGATGAGGAGATGCATTTACTGAAGAATGTGGGACTATATTGGGTATCAATCCTTCCATAGATCAGACTACACCGAGCCATGCTATCAGCTCTAATAGAGAGGTGGGATGAGGATACATGCTCCTTCCATCTTCCCTCTAGTGAGATTACAGTGACCTTAGAGGATGTCTACAGGATCATGTGGCTTCTAGTCTAAGGTGAGACCATCAGACCCAGAGCACAATGTGGTTGTGAGGAGATCCACACAGACACACAATATTTTATAGGACGGGTTCCACAAATGTTGACCCAGTCAAATCATGTCCCATTATTATCCATACTATCATGCCCTACACCTTTAGTATGGAAGGTGATGCTTTGCATAGTATCCTTGGTTGTGTTACCCAAATCAAAGGGTACTATATTTTGTTCACCTCTTACGCATCTCATATAGAGGATGGAGAGAGATAGGACTATGTTCTCATGGGGTCGCAGCATGCTAGCTCAGCTATACCATGAGCTAGGTCATCTAGTGAGGTATCAATGGGAGAGTCTGTCAATATGCACGCTCCTGTAGATTTGGATGTTCAAGCATTTTGCATATACATATCCACGGGGAGTTCCAGTGATGGTAGATGCGAGCACAGTGAGAGCCTTTGCGTAACCCTTGAGAGATATTTGGCAGTTTGGAGATATGCTCTACTGGAGAGTACATCTAGAACGCTTTGCAAGAACTGATGTGATATGGAGGCCCTACTGTCAAATGATAGAGTGGTCTGATACATGATTCTAGATGAGATATTCATAGCAGTGTAAGCTGCTAGAGGGTCATCAGAGTCATATAGTGATGCCCTACTATTATGATTGGGTGATGAGGTAGTTCGGCCTGTTACAGGAAGTCCCTAAGGTAGTACCTTGCTATGTACATCCAATGAGATACTATCAAAGACTCGGCACCATACATCAACCATCAATAGCATACATAGAGGATAGTGATGCAGAGGAGGTAGAGGACATAGAGGTACCATCAGATGTGACCTATTCAGGCATGAGCTGAGATTACATCAGATACTAGAGTTTGTAGGGGATCCATCCTATCTTTCCTGAGGATTATCCCATAGGTGATCCAAGCTTTACAAAGGGGACACACTGAGATAGTGGAGCCATAAAGAGAGATGAGGAGGAGCACATATCTGAGGGAGATCACATGGAGGAGGAGGAGAGAGAAAATAGAGTAGAGGATAGAGTGGAGGAGAGTCTCAAGGACATGCTGCCAACTGGTGATACTAGTGCAGATATACCTATCACTCGCACATCACCACTGAGATCATGATGGCCCCCATGGCCCCACACAAAGACACCACCATCGAGACCTAGATATAGTGAGCATGGAGAGAGTAGTCACTCCATGCCCCCACCATCTAGACACTTTAGTGATGTTTAGGAGGGAGACCCAAGTATGAAATTTGATTGAATATGCGATTTGATTTGAGATAAATAGGACACTAGACTAATAAAAGTTTTCTTTCTACAGCTAGCATAGCAAAGTGGAGGAGCTTTGTATCCAAGATTCTCAAGGATATAATTATATCCTACCGACTACCGGCCGACAACCGAGAGTCTTCCATCAGTCACAGAGATCCTGACAGGCATGCCGACATCTTTGCATGCATCCAATGAGAGCTGAGATTGTGTAGAGAAAGAGAGGAGAAGATGATGGTAGAGGTACAAAATCTCTAAGGATGTTCACATGGTATGAGCATATCCAGGAGCCATACATAGACACACAAATCTTCATCTTCCCAGCACTGAGTAGAGAGATCCAGGAGCCATCAGCCATCAGAGTGATGTAGTGATAGACATAGTGATAGATAGGGGCATTGGCCACATATGTATCAAAACTTGAAAACCTCTTTTTGATGAATGAAAAACTTTCTCTACTGATTAGTTCTATGTTTGATTACTATGCTTTCATCAATATAAAACTTAATAGAAAGAAAGAAAGAAAGAAGGTGCATAAATATATAAAATAAAAACATAGGAAAACAAATGAAATTAAGGATAATAACATTTAAGATGCATAATATTAATGGGTTCCTTAAAAGAAACACCATCCATATTAGCAAGTTTATAAGCACTTGAACCAAAATCTTCAATAACAACAAAAGGTCCAAACCAATTAGGGCTAAATTTTCCTTTTTCGCTTGGTAAAGCATTCACATTTCATTGGTTCTCATAAAGGACTAAATCACCAACTGCAAATGTTCATTCAATTACCTTATGATTGTATTGTTTCTGAAGAGATTTATGATAAGCTTTTATATGTTCTAATGCATGTATTCGTTGTTCATCCAATATTTCTAATTCTTGTAAGCGTTGTTCATGAAAAGTATCATTATCAATTATCCCATGAAATGAAACAAATAAAGAAGGTATTTCTAGTTCCAAAGGCATAATAGCATCAGTACCATAGACAAGGTTGTAAGGAGAAGTACCTGTGGTAGTACAAACACTAGTCCTATAGGCCCATAAAGCATAAGTCAATTGAGTATGCCAGTCTTTTGCATGCTTACTAACTATTTTTCTCAAGATTTGTTCAATAATTTTATTTAATGCTTTAGCTTGTCCATTAGATTGAGGATAGTAAGGAGTTGAAAATCTATGTTGAATCCTATATTTCTCCAAGAATTTCGTGATTTCTTTGTTTTTAAAAGAGGTTCCATTATCCAAAATTATTGTCGAAGGAATACCAAATCTTTTTATGATATTATTAGGGATGAAATCACAAATAACATATGTTGTTGTTGAATGAAGAGGGATAGCTTCAACCCACTTCATGAAATAATCTATAGCAGTGAGAATGTAATTATGTCCTTGAGAAGAATTCGGTGAGATTTTTCCAATAAGATCAAAACCCCAAACACTAAAAGGCCATTATGAAGCTCACGAGAAGGAGCATGAATCAAATTACTATGTTGTTGACATTGAGGACATTTCTTAACAAACATGAAAGAATCTTGTTCCATTGTTTTCCAATAATATCCCATTCAAAAGAATTTATTAACCAAGGATTTTCCACCAAAATGTCCCCCATAAGAACTAGAATGAGCCTATGCTAAAGCTACAAGAATTTCAGTTCTATTGAGACATCATAATAATAATCCTTCATATGAGTGTTTGTAAAGCGTATCTCGTAAAATGATGTAACGTGTTGCAAGTTTCCTAATATGATTATAGATGTTCCTTGTTGTTGATTCAGGAAAAGTGCCTATTACTCAAAATTCCCTATCTATTCAATTTTGGGTACAGGCCATTAAATTTGAAAAAGTGACCGTTAGAGCCCCAAAAACCCTAAAAACCCTATGGCCTTTCTAATTTGTCATTGCTTTTTCCAACCACTTAAGTCTCCTTTTCTCCATGTGTGCTTTTCCATGTTGAGGCTAGTCGCGAGATCTCTTAAGCTCAACAGAATATTCCTTTCTACCTCCCGATCCCATGACTTCCTTATATCTCTTTATCTCTCGATCGAAAAGCATATTCCTTTTCCATTCAGTGACTCAATGATTATCCCTTCAGTCGGGTAGTCTCATGATTAAACCCATGGTTATGAAAGATGGTGAGACTTCAAGTTTTCTTCAGTCGGGAGGATGCTAGATTTGATCATGATCAAGGGTGGTCAGCTTGAGGTAAAGGCAACATGCAATCATAAGGCACCACATGTCTTTGGCGGGCCCAGGCTTTATAAGCTTAGTCTCTTAGGTTGCGAGACCCGGATCAAATATTCTTTTCCATCAAGTGACAATGAGATTTACCTTAGTCGGGTGATCTTGGAACAAAGATCGAATATTCCAATATGTTTGGCAACTTGGAGAATGAGGGCTCAGTCGCTAGATCTTTGAATTCAGATACATGGTAAAGGCTGAGTCAGAATCCCTTTAGTCATGAAGTCTCAGGAAGGTAATGGGTTAAGTTAAGATGTCTCTAGACCTAGAGACTTAAGTGTTGTCACTTGATCTCCAGATCTCCTATGGTTAAGATAGGGTGGGCCATTATCAGAATAGTTGGCAGTTGTCAGAGTTGGCAAGGCAGTCGAAGCGAATAAAAGAGTGACACATGGTAGGGCTGGGCCTGATTTATTAAAATCCTAAGCATCCTTGATTAACAGGGTTAATCTTTTGATCTGATGGTTGTCGCATGTTTGTAAGACTTAATCTCCCCCCTTGCGATCATGCGACAACCATTGATCTTCATCCCAATGCAGCACTTTAGTTGTCAGTGGGTCCACTACCACTTAGTCCAAGGTGTTTGCTCCTGATTGGTCGAAGGTTCATGATGTGGAAGTTTGTTAGTGGGCCCGAGGTCTTTGGCTTATGAGGCAAGTTAAAGCTCAGACAGAATCTATGATTTTCATTATATCGCTCGAAAAAGATGCATGTTGTTTAAGGCTGCAGTATAGCAACAATTGTCTGATGAAAGGTTAAGGATGTCATGGGTCCGTGTTGCTAGAAGGTGCTAAGGTGCTTGATTCTTATTGGTTGCTGGGAAATATAGTTGGCATCTGTCAGTGGGTCTGGATTTCTTAAGTGAGTTGGTAGTTGCTGTGGATCTAACGATGGTTGCATAATCACATGGAATCTTCTGAGCCCATGCGACAACCATCCAATGCAAAGTGGATTCTTATGCCCTCTGAGGTGTCAGTCATGTTGATGTGGTTTTTTTTCATTAGTTCCTAACTGATGATGTAGCCATTGACTTTTCAAAGGGTTTGCGACTATTTTGAGGGTTGGTCTGAGCCGTTTGATCTACCAGGAAATGCTGATATCGATGGCCACATTTTAAACTGAGACCCGGTAGTCGTTGGAACCCAAATTTGAATCTTTCTGTGAGGTTTCGCCAGTATTTGATTTAGTGAACTGTGAGCGACAAGGGGTAGCTCAAAATTGATGTTTCAAGATAGTTGCAATTGGGAGGATGATGAAGAAGATCTGGTGGTCATCACTTGCATCTCAGGGTACCATATCAATTTTTCTTGCACTGAAGAAGCATTAAAGGGTGGCACCACCTGTGATCGGTTATGTTTTTTAAACTCAAATATCTGTAAGGATTGGATTTTAGACATTTATGATGAGCCTGACTTACAGAGATAAGGGTCATGGTTATGGTGTGAGGTTTTCAACTTGCAGAGGTGGACACGCAAGATATCTGATCGGCCAGGACATTTTAGAGATACATTTATGATTAAATATGATAGAGTTAGGGTTTGATTATTTTATGAAAATCTATGTAACCCTAGTTAGATTTTTTCTCCTGTCTGTGTGTAATTAAGGAGATGTATATAATGTTTTTTGGATCTTTTGAAGTGGAGAGTTTACAATTGTAAAAGAAAGATTTTCTTTCTGAAGAGTTATCTGTGGCATTCTTTCTGCCCTCTGGCTTTTTGTAGTTTGTAACCTTTCATTGAGGTTTAGATATTGCAAAGGTATATTATGACATTCTTTCTGTCCCTATACCTTCTTGTCTAAATTTTCTCTTAATGAATTGAGTATATGTATGTTTTCAGTAATATCTTAGGGTTCTTGATCCCTCTTTCTTTCTGCAATTCATGTGTATTCCTATGGATGATTTGATTTGAATGATCTTGTGGGTATACTTCAACCCCCTGACAATCTATCTCATTCCTATACCTAGTTGCAGAAGTGGATGTTTGTTTGTAGGTTATAGATTGTGTCCAATTTCTAGGAATGCTATTGTTTGTGAAATTTCTCTCTTTCCCTGAATAGCCTCTTTCTATTGCAGACCCTTCTATGAAATATTGATGCAAGCCTATTCAATAAGTTGTGATCTCTTAGACATAAGTTTATGCACTGATTTCATCCTCCATATTGTAATTCATACCATCATTTTGGTGTATCACCTAGTAGGATAGTTTGCTTTCAGTTATTTCCCTTTCATGCATTCCTCCTATCCCTTTTCCCCTCAGAATTTACTTTCCTGTCAAAGAGAAAATTAAGGTGATTATCCAAGAGGAACCAGCCTAGAACCTAGAGATCTCATCTCAATTAGCATTGGTCCCACAACTTGGAGATGATTCCCATGTCATACTAGGTTATCAAGACCAAGAGAGCTTGAAACAAGGGTGCAAACTTAGTGTATAATAGTACCATCCTTTAAAAAATGAAAAATATGTGAATACCATTCATCTGAATACAAATTGAAACAGTCAGAGGTAATCTTGTCAGAAATTGCAGGGCATTTAAGAGTTTCTATAGTAAATTGAAAGTTTTTAGCATTATTCTCAAGACAAACCAAGGAAGCTGCACTTGCCGTGGTGTCTACATGTCGATTATCCTTCCTAGGTAAAGTCTGAATCATATAAGAGGAGAATTGTGAAAGCATATCAAGAGCTAAATCTCTATATTGTGTCATTTTAGCATTTTTAGTCTGGTATCCTCCTTTAATCTATTCAACTATCAATTGTGAATCTCCATATATTTTTAAGTGCTTGATATTGAGGGATGAAGTTGTTTGTAGTCCAGCTATAAGAGCTTCATACTCCATAATGTTATTAGTACAAGGAAAGGTTAATTTATATGATAAAGGGATGGGTTTTTTTGTAGGTGGGATCAAGATGATACCCACACCAGAACATGTCTTACACTTAGACCCATCAAAATATAATTCCCAAATATCATCATGTTGAATAGTTAGGATATTATCATCAGGAAATTCTATGGAAGTAGAACATTTATCAGAGTGAGGACAAGGAGCTTCAGCTAGATAATCTGTCAACTCTTGTCCCTTAATAGACTTCTAAGAAATAAAATTAAGATCAAACTCAGTAAGCAACATCACTCATTTTGCCAACTGGCCCAAGAGATCAGTTTGTGAGAAAAGATGTTTCAAAGGATCAAATTTGACAATCACATTAACTTCAACATTTATAAGATAATGCCTGAGTTTCTAACATGCATAAACTACATGTAGACATTGTCTTTCTAAATCTATATATCTTGTTTCATAATCAAGTAAAGTCTGACTAATGTAATACACAGGTCTTTCTTTACCATTATCATCAATTTGAGCTAACAACGCACTCACGACTCGTGGAATCACTGAAGTGTATAATTGGAATGGTTTATCAAAATTAGCAGGCTGCAAGATAGGAGGATTCGCAAGATACTCCTTAAATTGCTCAAAAGTTTGTTTACACTCATCATTCCAAGAGAAAGTAGTATCCTTTCTAAGCAAGGAAGTAAAAGGGATAGTTCAGTCTACTAAATTAGAAATAAAGCGACAAATAGCTTGTATTTTTCTTTGTAAACTCTGTAACTGAGAAATATTCTTAGGAGGAGGCATATTAAAAATAGCTTCAATCTTTTAGGTATCTACTTTGATGCCTCGCTGAGAAATTATAAATCGTAATAATTTGTCAGAATCAACTCCAAAGACACATTTCTTAGGATTCAATCTCATATTATAACTTCTAATCCTTTCAAATATCTATCATAAAATAGTAACGTGATCTTCTCTTTGTATAGATTTTGCCAAGATATCATCCACATAATCTTCAAAAATCTTATGAATGTAATCATGAAAAATCAGAGTCTTAGCTCGTTGATAAGTCACTCCTGCATTTTTTAATCCAAAAGGCATCATAACCCAACAAAAATTTCCCCAAGGTGTTATAAATGCAGTCTTAAATTGATCTTTAGGAGGGATAAAGATTTGATTATATCCCGAAAAAGCATCCATAAAAGATAACAAGGCATGACCCGTTGTTGAATCCACATTCATATCAATATTAGGTAGTGGGAAATCATCTTTCAAGGATGCCTTATTTAAATCTCTAAAATCAGTACACATCCTTATCTTATTTTCTCCTTTTGACATAGGCACAATGTTTGAAATCCAATTTGAGTAGTCAATAGAATGGATAAATCCAAAATCCAATAATTTTTCAATTTCACCTTTTACTAATAAAGCAATTCGTGGATTCATCTTTCAATTTTTCTGTTTCATAGGTTTCATATTTGGTTTTAAAACAATGTTATGAGTAACAATCTTAGAATGATCTAAACCTGGCATATCTGAATATGTCCAAGCAAAGATGTCCTTAAATTCAAGCAAAAGGGAAACCATCTGATCACGTTCATCCTGGTTCAAACATTTCCTAATTTTTATCATCCTTTCAGAGTTGTTTTTGTCTACTTGAATGTCAATAGTTTCAGTGATTAAGAAATCACTTCTTATTGGAGAATCCATCGGTAAAGGAAGGGTATCATGTTCTTCATGTTCTCCAAAATAAGCATCAATTTATAAACAATAAGGCTTTCCTCATTTGTGATGAAACTTAGGTAAATCCTCATAAACCCCTAAAAATTCCATTAAGGCTTCATCTTTAGGAAAAATATCCAAAGAGGATTTTTTATTAAGGTCAATAAGCAATGGGTTAACCAATTTCAACTGTCCACTACAAATATGATTAACATTAAGAGGAAAAGTTGATGGTTGTCTACAAGGATTGAATCCTAATCCATATGTATGATCATAAACTTCATTATCCAAAGGTACTTGTATACCTTGTTCATATTTACCACATCCTTTTCCATTAAATCCTAATTTCTTAAGCAAATGATAACCAGGACCATATTGATCAATCATATCAGAAGGAGTCCAAGGAGCGGCATATGTCACAATGTCATAACAATCAGGCTTTATAGTTTTAATTATTTCATTAATCGAAGCAGCAACAAAATTACTTTTTAGTTCCTTAGACACCGAAGAAGAAATAAAAAAAAATTTCTCAAATTCATTTTGTTGCTTCATGAATTCCAAATCAAAGACCTTGTATTCTCCAATAAAAGTAGGATTAAAATACAATGTCCCCCAATCATCCTCAGTCAAAGAAGAAGAAGATGGAGCTTCTTATTATTGAATCTCAGGTTGTTTTAGCTCTGATTATTTTTCAATCTCTTTACTAGGTTGAAGAGGTTCAAAGATTTTGGCATATTCTACATTTAAGCAAGGATTCGGGGCATCATCCACATGTAATGTATACATTAAGTTGTTATAGATGAACCTAACCTTGCGATGAAGAGTAGAAGGAACTGCATGCATAGTATGTAACCATGGTCTTCCTAAAAGAAGGTTATAATTGAGAGGTCCATGCATAACATGAATAGGAGTATTTAGAATAACTAGACCAACTTTAACAGGTTAGGTAATAATGCCCAAAGTTCTTTTCACAATATTGTCAAATCCACGTATAGGAACATTATTAGGTTGAATAGTAGTAAGATCAGCCTTAATTGCCTTGAGCATATCCATGCTACAAACATTAAGCCCAGATCCATTATCAATTAAGTTTCTTCGAATGATACTCTAATTAATAGAGACAGCCACCATAAGAGCACCATATTGATTATGCACCTCTAGGGAAGGTAAATCGTTATCAGAAAACACAATAGGAGGTACAGAAGGCATAGTATGCATAAAATCCAAAATAGAATGAATGTTCTCTTGATTAGGAGGCGAAGTAGGAAGAGTAGATAAAGATTTTTGCAATGCCTCATGATATGTCGAGGAAGTTTGAAGTAATTCCCATAAAGATATCTTAGCAAGAGTAGCACATAATTGGTCAACTAAGTTATACTCCTTAAAGGTAGATGGATACCTAGGTGCTTGAGGAAGCATAGGTTGAGAAGGAGGTAAAGAAATTGGAACAATAGGCTGAGGGTTATTCCATGTGCGATAAGCATGTGAAACGGAATCAGTGTTATCAAAGAAATCCAAAGGATCTCTAGATTTACCCTTGATTGTTATACGAGGACATCCTTTTACCATCATCAAAGGTGTAGGATATATCATCGTAGGTTTATCAATGTTACAAATAGTGGGACATGAAGGTAACCATGCACACACCCTATGGTAAAGGTCAATTGGAGAGGTTGTGGAGGAGAGTGAAATAGGAATAGGATCCATGGAGATCGTATTCAAACCATTTTCATCCTCACTACCATGTACCTCATTAGGGAATCTATCCTCTTGTACAATAAAAGCCTCATCAAAGTACTCAAAATAAGAATCATAGATGTTGAATGCAAAGAAAGCACTATAAGCATGAAAATGTAAATATTTTTGTATTTTTTAAAGGAATTTTGCAAATTTTTTGTATTTTTCAGATATAAATGCAAGAAATCTAATCTTATAAGCATGCAAGATTTAAATCTAACACCATAAAAGAAAGAGTTGTCGTAAACAGGTTCACCAAAATGAATAGGGGAAAATTGGAGCCTTAACAATACACCTAACATTCAACACTATTCATTTGTAATATTAGTTTGAATTGGAATAGCATAAGTAAATCTAGAAATACTTGAAAATTAATTAGGTCAAGATACATACCTCATCATGAAATAGATTTAGAAATACCTATTTTTTGAAGCCTATGCGGGGTTTCATAAAATTTTGCAACCAAATTTGGGATCAGGAAACCGAGACAAAGAAAACCTAGAAAAATTTCATCTTTCTGACAACAGGTAGTCTTTGACCCTCACAAAAGGTCAAAGGTTACATTTTTATTCTAAAGGTCAATTCTGAATTTGTTCGCAGATCTAGGAAGTTCGGTGAAAAGGGTACTCAAATCTGTCCTCTAATTCCTGAAACAACAACTGTAGATATCTGAGAAAGGGGGTTTTGGGGGTGGCTATATAGGGTTTTGCCTTAGTCAAACCCCCATTTTGGTGATCTCCACCTCCATGAATAGCTGATTGAAATAGAATGTGTGTGTGTATGTATTGAAAGTGTAATGCCAAGATCTAATCCTCTAGATCAAAACCCTAGCATGAATGTGTATGAAACAACAATGCATAGATTTGAATGAGATAGAAAAGCATACCAAGCCCCCAATGCTAAAGTACATCTACCAAACTCACAATCTTTAATTACTACTTCATGATTGTATCTTTGAATGCTTGAAAGTTGATAATGGTGGATCAAGGAAGAAAGGATCTCTCTTGCTCCAAGTATGTGTTTACAAAGATGCTTGATGTCAACAATGGCTTGATCTTCTATATCATCCTCTTGCAATCTTTCATCTTCACCATTCCTTACTTGTTTGAAATCTTCTTGTTCATGAAATTATCTCCTCGAGAGCACTTGATCATCAAATTGCTTGATGTTGCTTGGTGAAAATGAATGCAAATGAGAGTCTTTATATAGAGGTTTCAAGGTGAGGCTCCTAGAGCAATGTGAGGACCCATAATTCAAATTTCACCTCAAATTAAGGTCCAATCACAATAATCAACTAAGAAGGGAAAAAAATTAAATGAAATTCAAATTAAAACCTTTTCGCACTCAGATCTGAGGGCCCGACATTGATTTCGGGGCCTGTCGGGACCAAATCTGAAAAAGGGGCACAGATTCTAGAGGAGGTCAAAGACGAGCTTGAATCTGACCTAGTCAGGTATGAGATCGATTCTAACCTATTTACAGTCAAGCTTGATTCTGACCTAGCCATGATCAACCTTGAATTTGACCCTATGGGCCCAAATCTAGCCAAAATCAAGACAGGAAGTCCCGGGGATGCTTGGAGACCTAAAAATGATACCAGAATGGGATAGAATGCCAAGGATAGGCATAAAATCCTATGATGACTATGATGAAGTCCAAGGGGACCTATTCTAAGTCCTACTAGAAAATAGAGACATGGAAAAATGGAAATTAAGGAGAATCCTCGAGATCCTAACCCTAATTTCACCTAGAATGAAGAAGAGAAGTGCAGAATGCATCCTAAATGCAAGTCTATCATGATAAATGTACTAAAAAAGGGTGCTAAACCTATCAAGATGGAAGTGCTTCCATTTTAAGATGATACAGAGTCTATGACCTTATGTTATTGACTTGAGTATGTTGCATTCATCTATGATGAGGAAAAGAGATGAAAGACACAAGGCAATGTGGTCAGTTGATGAAGCATCACAGTATACACCAAGCAGTGTAGTGTATACCAAGCATAGTATCAACTAAGCTTGTGTTCACCAACACATTTCTTTGTTAACCGAGCAGGAGAAAGGAACTAAATGATTAGTTTAGACAATAAGGATTGATGAGCTATAAAGTACCTCGTGATAGGAGATGGAGATTAAGTTTGTTACCAAGATCAATGACTAACAAAATTCAAGAAAGATCTAAAGGATGGAAACAAAATGTGTTACTGACACAACAGTCAAGGAAGGTTTAAGCGACAAAATGGATGAAGGAGAATAAGCAGAAAAATATAATGGAGGAGAAGAAAATGGTTTACTTGTCTATTTAGGAGACTAGGATTTCATTATGAAATGTATGCCGGAGGAAGAAGGAGACTGCAAATTTATCACATGAATAAATTTCATGTATGCCTGATTAAACTAGTTAAGGAGAACCCAACTGCAAATTTTACCGAGCGTCATAAAGCTATTATCGAGCGACAGTAAGTCATTGATTATTATTGATACAAAATTGATATACTTATTAGAGGATTTGAATGAGCTAACATAGATCTAATAATCTGTAATTGAAGTTTTGTTATGATCAGATCAACTACTATTACATTTTAACCATTGTAAATAGAGAAATCTCTTAACAGAGTGGACTAGGAAAGTCTTTTATGTATCATTCATAGAATGAACATTGTTATCCTATCAACCCCATAGTGAATGTTGGTTGGACGATAAATATTGGTCTAAAATCCTCTAACAAGGTCACACCTCATAGTGTGTTTGTAACCTTTAATAGGGTTGGGTCTTCACCGACCTCACTTTAGAAGAGTGAACAATTTTTGGGATGTCGGTCCCAGGTGGTTTTTCCCTTCACAGGGTTTCCATGTTAAATCTTTTGTGTTATGTATTCATTGTGGTGATTTTTTTTTACCATACTTTACATATTGCATGTTGGATTTGATCGGTAATCATTATATGTTATTGACTGGTAATCGGTAAAAGCACAGATAGGATAAGTATTTTATGTTACTGAGCCACAGAAGTTTAATTAAATTGTTTTGGATTAAACATTTTGATTTGGGACTGTGGATAACTGATTCACCCCCCTCTTAGTTATTCTAACACCCTTAAGGTACACACATCTTCAGAAAGAATGGGTACCCAAGGAACTACCTCTAGTTAACACTAATTTTTCTATTAACGAAAGGATATATCACATAGCTCCATCTTAATTACATGGTTTGGGCTTATTTTCCATGGATGGCATAAAGGTCAATTATAATCAAGTTGTTGAATTGATGGAGTATTTAGGACCTTGTTACAATTATAATAATTGGATGTGGATTGTGCAATATAAAAAAAGTATGTGTAGATATGCATTGTCAGAAGATTATATACAATACAAAGTAAATGATCAAACTAAAAGGCTCGCTATGTATATTGATGGAAGGCCAAAAGCAATAGGGAATATTGTAGGTTTTATAAATAGTTATCGACCTGTGTCAACTAATAAGCGGTCGAATTGTATATTCGAGGCACGTGAGGGAAATCATGTATTTGTATGTGCAATAAAATCAATAAGTGCAGGGGAAGAGCTTCTGATAGATTACAATTTGAATCATGTAGATACAAAAAAATTCCCTATCATGGGACTAGTAAGTATAATATTTAAACCAATTGCCTCCAATTAATATTGACTCCAATATACAATCTCTTGTTTTATTAATAAATTTTTTTGGTAAATTTATTACGTTCATTTTCTTGCTGATTGCTAAGAATTAATAATGTTTGTCACAGGGTGACATGGATCCACCTCAAGATATAGGCGGGGATGTTCCTCATAGTACACCTTCTTCATCAAAGGTAAACCTTAATTACTATAATTATACAAATTATATAGAAACAAATGTCATATTATTATGTTCTTTTCTTTATGGCTTTGGAGTTATTTTGATAGAATTTTACTGATATTGATGTCATGACTTGATACTTATTGATAGAGAAAAGCAAAAATGACAGTAGATCAATTACAATATGAAATTGAGGCGGCATTTATAGATGAAATCGCATGTAGCGCTAACCCTGTATTCATGGCTACTCAAATTCTAAATAAATATAGTAAAGAAATTCTTAACCTTGTCATCAAACCAAACAAAACTGAGGAGACAGAGGCACTCAAAGATGAATTGATACGTAGAGTTAATTGTATGAATGTAAGTAGTAATTAATCTTAAGCAATAATTAAAGTTCAATAGATGTTTATATTTTATACTATCTTATGGATCATGATCTAAAATATGATGTGTTCTTCTTACAGGATTTTTTGACACATGTGAAACATGGTCAATATGGTGAGGGTTGTAGCACCACACAACCTTAATGTAAATAATCCTTAAACCTTTAACCATTCATTTAACCTTTGTATGCATTATCAACTCAACTTATGTTTGGGATGCTTCTAGTACCCCATTTAATCTTTATCCATTGCAAATGTCTTTGCTAACAATGTATTCTTCAACTCATGATGAAGTGCAGACGCCTCCTTCAATTAACAATCTAATATTGTCAGCTGCATTATTCGCAACAAGGAGCTTGCAAACATCTTCCTTTGTACTAGCTACAACTGGTAAAACCTTGTTTTTCTATATTTTGTTATGTGCTAATCATGCATTGATTATTTTTCTTGTGTGAATTTTATACACTGCATGGACCTATTTTATGCACTAATAGATACACCTACACCTAGTACAAGAACAGAGACCAATACTAGTGAAGCTCAACCATTTCCTGGATCAACCTATGTTACCAGTACTGGTGCATTTGCGGGGACATTGTTGTTGAACAAGAAAATATGTTTCTGTTAAAAGTACCAAAGCTTCCAGGTGCTTTAAACTTGTTATTATTTACAGTGTAATTGTATTTTACTTATACATAACTCATTTTGGACTGATAAT
This sequence comes from Chamaecyparis obtusa, assembly GCA_027943335.1. NCBI lineage: Eukaryota > Viridiplantae > Streptophyta > Pinopsida > Cupressales > Cupressaceae > Chamaecyparis > Chamaecyparis obtusa. The sequence continues at coordinate 641,393 of BSBK01002831.1, read as the reverse complement.
CCCATGATGTTTTTGTAGGAAATGATGTTTTTTATGATACTCTTTTTGAAATGACATTGAAGCTATTTGGGCCCACCATACGTAAAAGGTACGTAGCTTCATAATATTGGCACAATATTTTTCTTATCTTCCCTTTATTGTACTCTATTAAAGTTATGATATCTAACAAAAAAAAAATTCAAAAAAGGTGGAATGAATAGGATGCTGACTTAAAAAATCAGCTCATTAAATCTTTAGAGGACCTCTTTGGAAATAAAACTTTTGACAGTGCCATGATTCTCAAAAAAGAATCCAAACATATAAAGACTATGAGGGACCAATATAGAAGGGCTCTAAAGGATAACCCAAAGTATGAGCATCCTCCTATGATTCCATCAATGGAGTAGAATAAAATAATAGAAGATGCAAAAGAGAAAAGGCTAAAGGGTAGAGGAATTTAGCCAAAAGATGAAAAAAGAAGGTACGTCGTGATAGTATTAAGTAGAATGTAATCATGCACTAATTAGTGATCTTTGTAAATATATAATCTAACATGTTTCAAACTTTTCATAGACTGCAAGACACATCAAAAGCTACACAAGCGAGATTAAAAAAGGTTGGCCAACACAAACTTGGCTCTGGTGGCTATATGAAATTTCACTCTCGACTTGTAAGTAGAAGCATTGGAATTTCACATCAAATTTTTATATATAAGGTTGCAAACAATTTTGTTCAAATCATACATGCAAAGGTGACAATATTAAACAAAAAATACAAGGCATGAAATTCAATGTAGAGCCCACAGATGAAGACAAAAGAATAGCCTTGAAGGAAGGATATAAAGTCATGGTTTCACACCTATGATAAGAATCTAAAAGCCATAACAAAGAATCTACCGCACCAGATGAGACATAGGTAAATTGGTCAAATGAAAAGTAAATCAAATCGAATAGTTAATTTTGAACATAAATTGACTATTTCATGATAACGATGTGCATGACATTTCTATTAGAATAACTAAGAGGGGGGTGAATCAGTTAGATCAGTTATTCTATAGTCCCAAAAACAATAATTTGTAACTCTTAAAACAATTCCAACCTTCTGTGCATTTACCAATTACCATTCAATTAACTTACTGTGATTACCGACCAAATCAAATATGCAGTATGTAAAGTATGACAATAAAACAAACATCATAGAAACATGAACATAGTGATTTAACATGGAAACCCTACTAAGGGAAAAACCACCTGGGACCAGTAACCCAAAATAATTTTCACTCTTCTAAAGTGAGCTCGGTGAAGAGCCAACCTTGTTAAAGGTTACAAAACACATTGTTAGGTGTGACCTTGTTAGAGGATTTAAGACCAACATTTATCATTCAACCAACATTCACTATGGGGTTGATAGGATAATAATGTACATTCATTGAATGACATAGGGCATAACATAAGACGGTTAAGTCTACTCGGTTAGGAGATTTTATGTATCAATGGTTAAACTAAAATAGTAGTTGATCTGATTACAATAAAACTTATTTTGTAGATGTTTAGATCTATTATAAGCCCATACAAATCCTCTAATCAATAATTCAATTCAATTCTCAACATTCATTAACTTATTGTCCCTCGATAATAGCTCTCTCACACTCGGTTAACTCTGTAGTTTGGTTCTCCTTCAACCAGTCTGATCAGGCATACATGAAACTATGTTCATGTGAAATCTCTGCAGTCTTCTTTTTTTCGACATAAAATCAATACTGAAACTCATATCTCTTATATAGAAAGATAAACCATTTTCTTGTCAACCATCAAATTTTGCCACTTAATCTACTTCGTTGATTTTTCCTCTTAAACCTTCCTTGACAATTGTGTCAGTAACACGTTTCAATTCCATCCTTTAGATCTTCAAAAAAAAATTTAGCCGTGGATCTCATAACAAACTTTATCCTCAACCTCGAAATCATAAAAATTTCTAGGTCATCAATTTTTGTCGGCTAAACTAATCATTTAATTCTTTCATCCATACTCGGTTAACAAACAAATGCATCAATGAATACAAGCTCGATTAATATTGTCGTTCAGTATACACTACATTGGCTCAACATATACTGAAGTGCTTCATTTACCGACCACATTGCCTTGTGAAATTTTGCTTCCTACTTCATAATAGATTAATGCGACATAATCAAGTCAACATTATAAGATCATAGACTCATCAATAAGTTACCCAAGGTGTTCCTTATCCTCATCTATCATATCGATCTTTCTCATGTAGATGTCTCAATTCTTCATCTCTTCTTCCTTTTACAGATGTTTAGATGTTTGTAACTTACATGATAAGTATTTTCAAGACTAATTGACATCAATGACAACATAATGACTTATTTAATTATCTTACATATCATTTTAGTAGCTTGTTGATCTCTAATCACCAATCTTCAAGTCATTCAGGTATTCAATCAATTGTAGTTCATCAATCTCTCCTTTTGGCATTGATGGAAACACAAGCAACATGAACTATGCCATACACATACCAAACATGTATTCCACAACTATATAAGTAAATGTTGTAGCTCAATAAGCTCTTCCTAGATTAATTTTTAATATGTTTAATCACTATGTTACATAACAGCATTACAAGTGCAGACTCTCCTCTACATATTTGATCTTTTCAGCTCTCAGATTCCTTTTGTTCTTAGCAACAAAAATTCAACTCTCTCAGATTGTCTCTCCCTCAGATAGATATTTCATGATCTCTTTGTGTATCATATTGTTTATCTCTCCCTTTGACAACAATGCCAAAGAAAAACATAAAACATACAGCTCTGTAATAGCCAAGTAACTCTCTGTTGTTCAATGCAAACAATGTATCTCGGTATACTAATATGAAAAAATTTTGTTCTAGCTATTAGGAATATAGGATGAATAGGTAAGTGAATAATCTGCTCTTGTTGATGGACTGAGGAATGAAATTGCCTTTGTGATTGATTGATTCCTCATTCCAATCAAGCATATATATTATACAAAGGGTTAGAAACTTGGAGGATCATGACTCTTCATGATGTCCATTAATTACTAACTAATATGATTAGTTTACTTAACATCTCTTAATTGATCATCTCTAGACAAGATCGGTGTGCATGGGAGGAATTTCTAAAACAATAAACATAATTAACTATTAAGAGTGATTTGTATTAACATTACAGTCCAGATTGTAATTTGACTATAATGCTAATGCAGAGCATTACAATATAACTAATATAATTATGTTTAATTGTAATTCTATCAGACATTAAATCTGATTGAAACTATATTTCAACACTCCCTCTTACTAAAAGAAGATTTAATTCAAACTCTCAGTCATGACAATTTAAAACCAACAACCCAATGTTTTCTAGCCATGAACATAATATTTGATACAGTCTGGAACACATCATGACAATTTGAAACCAACAACTTAATGTTGTCTAGCCATGATATGGTTATTACACAACAAGTAATAACATAGTGTTCAAGATATCTAGCGCAATCTGGATCATTTACTTTGATAAAGCCATTCTTGACACTTGGTTAACTATTAATAAGATCGTCACCTTGAAATAGTAACCTTAACACATAGAAGATAGTCAACTTCTCAAAACATCAAATTAAATATTGCAATATTTTATTTATTTATTTATTCATGAATAAATTACACCTAATAATAGAGCTTAGTTCTAATTTTCTCATTTATATTTAATCATACCAAGTTTTCTCCTGAAGTATTCTATCTTCACTCTTGCAAGGGGCTTGGTAAATATGTCAACATTTTGTTCTTCAGTGCTAATATACATCAACTTAATGATGTTCTAATCTACCATATCTCTTATATAATGATATGGAATCTCAATGTGTTTAGATCAATTATGGAAGACAGGATTCACTGATAATTTGATACAACTTTGATTATCACAATGGATAATAGTGGATTTCAAGAGTTCTCCAAATAAGCCAAACAGTAATTTCCTTAACCATACTACTTCTCGTGCTCCCATGGTGGCTGCCATGTATTTAGCTTTGGTTGAGCTTTGAGCAATTGTTGATTGTTTCCTATTGAACCAAGAAACCATGGTTGACCCAAGACTGAAATAATATCCAGTAGTACTTTTACGATCAGTAGGACTTCCAGCCCAATTGGAGTCTGTATATCCGTGTAGCTGAATCTCAACATTTTCATATTTTAATCCAAGTCCAATAGTTCCTCGTAAATATCTTAAGATATGTTTTTCATCCATTAAATGTATCATTTTAGGTTCACACATAAAGTGACTTAATATAGTAGTTGCATAACAAATATCAAGATGAGTGTTAACAAGATGCATGAGAGAGCCAACTATCTATCTATATATTGTAGGATCTGGAGGTTCTGAACCTTCTGCTTCCATTTTAAGTTTGATTAAGTTTGTTTCCATAGGATTTGCTAAAGGTTTATAATCCATCATTCCAAATCTAGTTAAGATATCAGTGGTGTACTTATCTTGATTTAGAAAGATGTAGTTTTCCTTTTGACTTACTTCCAACCCTAGAAAATAGTGTAGAAGACCCAAGTCCTTCATATCAAATTCAGTAGCAAGGTCTTGTTTGCATTTAGCAATCAGATGATCTTCACTTGTTATCAAAAGATCATCAACATAAAGAACCAATAGGATCATATCACCTTTAGAAATTTTGAAATAAATGTTAGGATCTGCCTCATTCTTGGAGTATCCTAGTTTAGTAAAATAGTTGTTTATCCTTGCATACCAAGCTCTAGGGGCTTGTTTTAGTCCATAGAGAGCCTTTTTAAGTTTGCAGACATAATGTGATCTATCATGTGTAGTGAACCCCTCTAGTTGTTCTATATATACTTCTTCTTCTATTGAACCATTCAGGAAGGTTGTCTTGACATCCATCTGATGTATTTTCCATCCTTTAGAAACTACAATTGCAATGATGGTTCTTACTGAAGTATATCTAGCTACTGGTGCAAATATTTCTTCGAAGTCAATTCCAGCTTTCTAGGAGAATCCCCTTGCAACAAATTGAGCTTTATGTTTTTCAATGCTTCCATCAAGTGCATATTTGATTTTGAATAGCCATTTAGAAGAAACAACTTATTTGCCTTTAGGTCTAGGTACTACATCCCAAACATCATTTTTTAGTATGGATTGATACTCTTCAATCATGGCATCTTTCCAGGCTTGACTTGCTAAGGCTTCCTTAGCATCAATTGGTTCTTGATTTGTAAGCTTTGTTAACAATGTTGCATAACATTTTTGTGTTCTAGTTCTTTTATTTTCTTTGAACATTTCATCTAGTTCCACATTGTTTTCTTCAATCATTTTCCTTGCCCATGGTGGTCTTTTCTTGTTATAGACATCTTCATCATTTAGATTTGGAGGTTCAAGTTCTTCTAAGATATTCTCCCTCTAAATTTCAATAGAGGGTTCTTCTTCTGATTCTAAGTTTTGATTATCTTTAGAATCTCTGCATGTAATGCTTTCATCAAATTTTACATCTCTTCTCATTTCAACTGACCTTTGTCCTGAATGTATATGTGATATCCTTTGCAGTTTTCACTATAGCCAACTAGAATACCTCTTTTTCCAGATGGTTCTAGTTTGGTCCTCTTTTCTTTTGGAACATGAATATAAACTAGGCATCCAAATATTTCGAGATGACTTAAGTCTGGTTTGTTTCTAGTGAAAGCTTCTTCAGGAGTTATATCTTTTAGACTAGAGTGTGGACATCTGTTTTGTATATATACTGCAATATTTTAAGCTTTTGCCCAAAATGAGACATGGATGTTTTGGTCATGCATCATGGCTTTAGCTGCTTCTATTATCATTATGTTCTTTCTTTCTGCTACTCCATTTTGTTGAGGATTATATGGCACAGTATACTCCGAGATCCATGAACAAAGTCAAGGATGACCTTCAAAATCTTGAAGTAGTCTTTGACCTTTATCAGGGTCAAAGACTACCTGCTGCCAGAAAGACAAAAATTTTCTGGGTTTTCTTCATCTCAGCATTTCTAGTCCAAAACAAGTTGTAGAACTGCCCTAAATTGTACACAGACATCAAAAATTAGCATTTTCCATATCTACCCTATATTGAGGTTAGTATTTTCATTTCCATTATTTCAGATTTCAAGCATATACTCTTTATAGGGAAATATAAGGTTTGGCTTCTTCATATTCTCCATAGATTGATTCTTTTATGTATTGACCTTTTGGCTGATCAATTTGGATCTCTCCTTTGAGAATTTGGATTTAGAAGTAGATCTCATATTTTCCCCATTCACTTTGACATGCACACTATTTTACGCTATTCATTTTGGTGAACTCGACATACTTACCCCTTTTCTTTTCTGGATTGAGATGCTCTATTGTGTTAGATTTTAGGTCTTTTCTTGTATTTAGATTAGATCTAGTTTATGCTCTTGCATTTTAAATTCAAAAATACAAAAATCTATATATTCAATAAAATACAAAAACATTTCATTCACTATGGAGATTGTTAAGATGCTTTGGTGTATGGTCATGTTCCTTATTACCCTTCTTTAAGCATCTCTTTACAATACCTATGATGTTTATGAGAGTATCATTCACTTCATTGTGTTTATGACTCTTCACTTTGCTCTCGCTTATACCTTTGTGAAATTGATTGATACTAGTCTTCCTACATTCAAAACTTTCATTAAAGATTTATGTGGTAGACTTATTACTCTTTTGGATTATGTGAAGAATTTGGTAGATGATACATCATCTCCTAATCTTCCTAATCCTAATCCTATTAATCCTAATATGATTCCTAATCTTCCTAATCCTAATCCGATACCTTATTCTCCATATGTTCATCATCGCTCTTCCCATACTTATGATGGGATTCAAGCTATAGTTCAAGATGTGGATGTGCAAGATTTCTTTGATTTACCTTCTCCTCTAATTCATGATGATATTAAAGGAAAGGGTAAAGAAAATTCTTCAAAACCTATTATTCCACCTTATACAACCTTTACTCATGAACATAATAAACAATCACCTCTTGTAGAAGCTTTACATAATATGTACACTATCGGGTATAATATGGTGACTAAACAAGGTTATAAAGGTTTAGGGCTTGGAGTTAATGAGCATGGTATTAGGTTTCCAGTTCATATACCCCCTAAACCGGATATGTATGTGTTAGGATTAACAAGGCAAAAATAACAATTACATGCAAATATAACCAATATCAGAAAATAATAAACCACACAAAAGAGAACACAAGACACAAAGATTTAACGTGGTTCACCCAATCCCTGGGCTACGTCCACCAATAGCGAGTCCAATATTTTATTATCCAGTGATTACAACCTAATTACAATCTGTAATCCCCTACATCTCAATTCCACCGCAAGTACTAAAATCATACATCATAATAAAATCCCTAACCCTAAGCCATATTATACAATATTTTTGCCGCTTTAGGGTTAAAATGAGTTACAACATGTCGGCCCAAAAATTACCAAAAATATGACAAGAGGAAAAGTGTACAGTACTTTCCTAGATAGTACTTTCCTGATCAGTCACCACAAGCTAACAATCTCCCACTTGGTGACTGATCAGTATCCACACTAAAAAAAAAACCTCCCACTTGGAGACTGATCCTGTAGCAATACCGCTACCATATGAGGCTCCCATTGGATCGAACCACCCTAGACTCAGCGATTTCTTTATTCTGTTCAATCTAGAAGACCAACTGAAGCTAAACACGAGTTCAACTTCTCCCTTGTTACTACCTTTGTAAACATATATGCTGGATTATCATCTATATGAATCTTTTCTAGCTTTAACTTCCCATCATCCAAAACTGACCGAATGAAATTGTACCGCAATTGTATGTGTTTTGTCTTTGAGTGCAAAGCAGAATTCTTCGCAAGATGAATGGTACTTTGGCTATCTGTATGCAAAAAATTACCCATCTGAGGATGTCCCAATTCTTCCATGAAGAGTTGAAGCCATAGCATCTCCTTGGCTGCCTCTATAGTAGCAACATACTCTACCTCTATAGTGGATAAAGAAACCACCTTTTGTAGTCGAGAAATCCAACTCACTGATGTCCCACCAATAGTAAATACATAACCTGTAGTACTCCTCCTGCTATCTATATCTCCAGCCAAATCTGAGTCAACATAGCCTTGTACAGTAGTAGTAGAACCCCCAAAGTGTAAACACTTACTGAATGTACCTCTCAAATATCTGAGAATCCATTTGACTACATTCCAATGCTCAATACTAGGGTTACTCATATATCGGCTAACAACTCCCACTGCATGTGCAATATTTGGCCTAGTACATACCATAGAATACATTAAGCTCCCTACAGCTAAAGCATAAGGTACCTTAGACATTTTAGTCTCTTCTTCTGGTGTCTTGGGACACATATCCTTAGTCAATTTCAAATGACTAGGCAAAGGTGTGCTGACAGCTTTGGCATTCTCCATAGAGAAATGTTGCAACAACTTCTCAATATAATCAGCCTGAGATAGAGACAATTTCCTATTTTTCCTATCTCTGCAAATTTTCATACCAAGGATTTGTTTTGCTGCCCCCAAATCCTTCATAGCAAAAGATTTTTCTAACTGTTGTTTCAACCCCTTAATATGATCCATGTTAGATCCAGCTACCAGGATATCATCAACATATAAACATAAAATAATGTAGTTGTCATCATCCAACCTCTTAAAATAAACACAATGGTCAGAATTACATCAAGTGTATCCATTCTCGTTCATAAAAGTATCAAATTTAATATACCATTGCCGAGGTGCTTTCTTCAAGCCATACAAACTTTTCTACAATCTGCACACCAAATTCTTCTTACCCTTGACCTCAAAACCTTGTGGATGTACCATATATATTTCTTTATTCAAATCACCATGAAAAAAGGTTGTTTTAACATCAAGCTGCTCTAAATGCAAATCTTCAATAGCCACAATACTTAAAATAGTATGAATAGAAGTCATTTTAACAACTAGAGAAAAAATCTCATCAAAATCAATGCCATGTTTCTGTGCAAATCCTTTTACGACTAATCTGGCTTTAAATCTTTTCTTACCTCCATCCTCTTCTTTTATCCTATAAACCCATTTATTCTATAAAGCCCTTTTACTTGCAGGTAACTTGCATAAATCCCAAGTGTGATTTTTCAGCAAGGAGTCCATTTCATCTGTCATTGCAGACTCCCACTGAAGGTTTGTATCCACCTGCGTAGCTTCATTATAACATTCAGGTTCACATGCATCTGTTAATAAAATAGAATACAAAGAGGGAGAGAATCTCTCTAGAGGTCTACTTAGCCTTGTTGACTGTCTAACATTCACTAGGGTGTGTGGTATTTGTTGTCGCTATTGTTGTGGAGCATAAGGAACTATTGGAACATCAACTTTTGGAGTATCATCCAGTTTACATAGTCATTTTCTTTCTTCTCATGCTTCTACAACAGATCTTTGTACAATACTTTCTCATTGAATATGACATCCCTGCTTCTTACAATTTTATGATTTTTGAAATCCCAAAGCCTATAACCAAATTCATCAATGTCATATCCAACAAATACACGTTTCTTTGACTTAGCTTCTAGCTTGGTTCTGTTTTCATAATCTATAAGTGCAAAAACTTCACAACCAAAGGTTTTGAGAAAAGAATAAATCACCTTCTTACCACTCCATGCTTCCTCTGGAATACCACAATCCAAAGGAGTAGAGGGGCCTCTATTGATTAAATAAATAGCAGTGTTCATAGCCTCTACCCACATATTTTTGGGCAGCCTAGCATGCAACCTCATACTCCTTGCATGCTCCATTATTGTCCTATTCATGTGTTCAGCCACTCCATTTTCTTATGGAGTCCTTGGTATAGTTTTCTGCTTATGAATACCATTAGAGGAACAATAATCTTCAAATTCTATGCTGCAATACTCACCACCATTATTAGATCTAAGACATTTTAATCTTTTACTAGTCTCATTCTCAACCAAGCATTTCCATTTCTTAAAAGTTTGAAATACATCAGATTTATGTCTAAGGAAATAAATCCATACTTTTCTTGTTGCATCATCTATAAATGTAACATAATATTGAGAGCCACCAAGGGAAGATACCTGAGCTGGTCCCCATACATCTGTATGCACAAGCTCTAATCTCTCATTTTTCTTTTCTTCCCACTCTTCACAAAACTAACTCTCTTTTATTTTCCATAAACACAACTTTCACAGAAATCCATATTGACACATTTTAGACCAAGTAAAACTTTCTTTGAATGAAGTAATTTCATACCTTTCTCACTCATGTCCCCGAGTCTGTTGTGCCACAGTGCTGTGTCAAAATCTATAGCAACGGTTTAATGTTCTTCCTGCTCGACTGCAGCCACTGTTCCTGAACATTCATTATCTTCTGAAACAATTAAAGTAGAAGGAACAGTATGACTTGTACAAAGATATAAGGTGCCTACTTTCACACCTTTTGCTACTACTAAGGAACCTTTTGAAACCTTCCAATTTTTATCATTAAAAGTAACTGTGCAACCCTCATCAATGAGTTGCCCTACTGAAATTAAATTTCTACTCAGACTTGGAACATGTCTTACCTCTTGTAGTAGCCAATGATTCCCATTGTGCAACTTAATATTGATTTTTCCTTTTCCAACAATTTGACAAGGTTCATTATCTCCCAAATAAACTAGCCCAAAATCCCCTTGGACATAATCAAAAAAATAACCTCTATGGGGTGTAGCATGAAATGAAGCCCCCGAATCTAACACCCATGAATCATCAACATTTTCTAAAGACAAGAGCAAAGCATCCTCTTCGGATTTGTTACTTACCACATTTGCCTCCTTGTTTCCATCATTTTTGTCTCCTTGATCTTTCTTCCGAGACCAACAATCTTTTTTCTTATGACCTAGTTTTCCATAGTACCAGCAATCATTTGGCCCTTTGGATTCAGACCTCTTTCTCTTCTATTTTCCTCTTGATTTTCCATGATTTCTAGAGTGGTTTCCTCTATCTCTTGTTCTGCCTCTTCTTTATGCGTTCAATACACTATCCGATGTGGATGCCCCTGAGCTTTTCCTACGAATTTTCTCATTCAATATAACACCAATAACATCATCAAACTTTAGGGTATTAGAACTAGAAATAGAATTACTAACAGCCATTCCAACTTTCTGGCAAAGAACACAATCAAGAGATCCCTAACTTCTTCATCAAAAGTAATTTTAACCGAGGCTAACTGACTTGTAACTGTATTAAACTCATTCAAATGATCAACGACTGATCCACCTTCTACCATTTTCATATTAAATAAACACTTCATAAGAAATACCTTGTTTGAAGCTGAAGGCTTTTCATACAACTTCGCTAGGGTATCCATCAAATCTTTAGCTTTCGTTGCTCCAGCAATATTGAATGCCACTAATTGTGCCAGGCATAAATGAATACTCCCCAGTGCCTTCCTGTCCAAAATATCCCAATCTTCCTGAGACATTGTTGCTTCTTTCTTGGCTATTCCCTCTAATGGCCACCATAAATCATTCTGATAGAGATAGTCCTCCATTTGCATCTTCCATAACTGGAAGTTTTGCCCATTAAACTTTTCAACCTTCAGCCTACCCTCGTCTTCCATTTCTCCCACTTAACCGAGAGACTCTCCCACTAACTCGTGAGACCTGCTTCAGAGAATAGATGAAAGAACAAATGAAATAACCACACTTTGATACCACTTGTTAGGATTAACAAGGCAGAAATAAAAATTACATGCAAATATAACCCATATCAAAAAACAATAAACCACACAGAAGAGAACACAAGACATAAAGATTTAACATGGTTCACCCAATCCCTGGGCTACGTCCACCAACAGCGAGTCCAATGTTTTATTATCTAGTGATTACAACCTGATTACAATCTATAATCCCCTATAGCTCAATTCCATCGCAAGTACTAAAATCATACATCATAATAAAATCCCTAACCCTAAGCCATATTATACAATATTTTTTCCGCTTTAGGGTTAAAATGAATTACAACATGTTGGCCCAAAAATTACTGAAAATATGTCAAGAGGAAAAGTGTACAGTACTTTCCTGGATAGTACTTTCCTGATCAGTCACCACAAGCTAACAGTATGGTGTTGGTTGTTCAAAATTTCAAGTCAAGGTAGGTGATGTTAATCATCATCCTCCTCTTCACATTATTCTCCCCACACCTATCTTAAATAACCCTAATGTTCATCAAGAAGTAGCTAAGAAGGTATATGTTGAGTTAATGAATACCAAAAAAGAAATCTTTAGACCTATTCTGATAGATGCTTTATACAAATATAAATATCCTTTTCATTATTGCAACACACATTTACTTTTTGATTGTAAACATTTCAAGTTCTATGTTAGAGAAAGAGCTTCTTTAGGAATTATATCTCACTCTCGTGCAGTTTTACAATTTCTTCATAATTTTGATATAGGGGATTCCCCTCCTTCTGATATAATATAGATTTTCTTCCCCTCTTGTCTCATGAATGGGGGGCAAGAGGTGTATTTTCATTTAGTCTCCTAGGATCCATTAGGTCTTTTATTAGGTCTTAATTGGTATTCTTTCTCTCCTATATTTCTATGGTTTCACATTATGCTTATAATCATCCATATATCTTATTAAAGATATCTTTCTAAGACATATTTTTTCCAAGGGTATCCCTTGTCTCTATCCTTGGGGGGCAAGGTACCTCCTTCTTTCTCTTTATCTAGGGAATTTCTTTCCTTAGCTTAGTGGTCTTTGTTTATATTGTATTATTATTTCATCATATTGATAGATGTTTTGACTATGGATAACCTTCTTATATGAGAAGTTGTTGTCCTAAGTCGTCACTTCTTCTCTATGTTGTAAATTATGTTCTTTATAAACTCTCACCCTTGCTTTGGTGTTAGAGTTGTTTCCCTCATTCCAAAGATTCCTCTTCCTCTTCTTTGTAGGGGGCTTGATGATTGAATCTTTGTTCCTGCTGTTGAAAGATGATATTTTATCTAAAGCACTCCTCTTTGGTGGAGGTCTTGTTGATAAGATCTCTTTCTTTGAGGATCCTTTTTCCATCAGTGACATATTATTTTCACAATTATCTATGCTCTTAGATGTTGGTATCATTATCCCTTGCTAAGAATATGGTATATATTGTTGTAAATAGGATATCTCCTTGCATTGTGAAGTAGGTATCTTCTTTCTCTTCCTTATCCTGTCTAGTAGACTACCATGATAAGGAGGGGGCATATATAGGGTCTCCCTTGTACTATAGTTTTTTATTGTTACATGCTAAATCTTGGAAGGTAACGCACATAAGTTACTAAATCCTAAAAATACATGCATTTATATGCTAAATCTTTTGAAGGTAACGCACATAAGTTGCTAAATCCTGAAGAGACACATTTTTCAAATTTTTCAATATGCTAAATCTTGGAAGGTAACGCATATAAGTTGCTAATCCTAAAAAAGACATATATTTATATGCTAAATCTTCTGAAAGTAACACACATAAGTTGCTAAATCCTGAGGATACACGCATTTCATATTCATATTGATACAAGAAGGTGGATCTATGGGTATTCCAAAAGTCGTCAGAAGATGCATTACAATTACAAGCACAATTTATGGGTGAACCTATTGGGCTCTCCCTCCAAGGTGATTCATGGTAAGGTGGGCATCTTACTAGGCGAGGTAATCACTCTTTTCCCTTTCTCTCTTTTCTCTTTCATGCTAGTAGGACTAGATCATGAAGCTATATTATTTATAGTGTTTCTCTTGTCTTTCTTATGTAATCACTTATGCTTTTATGATAGCTTTCCAAATATGATATTATTATGAGAAATGTTTCTTAGCAAGGTTTCTTATGCTAGTTGATTTGGGTTTGTATTAACCCCTCTTTTATGTTATTTTTGTTTTCTTTTCGCACCCTCATGCGAGTATGTTGAGTTAGAATCCTTAGCCTGGGGGCTTGTGTCCTTAGCTAAGTGTTATTATATCTCGATTGTGAATCCACTTGGATCTCTTCTTTCTTCTCCTTTACCAAGAGTTTGCATCGAGTCCATACTCTTGCTAAAGTGGGGGCTTAATGTATCATCTTAAAATGAAAGCACTTCCATGTTCAGAGTTTTTAGCCCTCTGAGTGAGTGATCTAGGGTCATGTCAAGCACCTTGATCAAGTCTTTTCTCAAATCTAGCTTTCTCCCCTCGTTCTTCTTCTCTCTCCACCTATTTTCACTTTATTTCTGCATTTCCTAGCACTCTCAATTGAGGTCCTCAAGTTTTTGACCTCAAGGTCAAAGATGACCTTGAGGTTCAATGACGACCCCAACCCTGACCTAGGTCAAGGATGACCTCAACCCTGACCTAGGGTGGGGTCTACCTCATCCTTGACCCAGGGTTCACATTTCAGGTTCCCATGATTTTTGGATGTTGGGTTTCGAAAACATTTATTTTTCTACTTCCAGGTCGGCCATTTCGGGTTTCGGAATGGTAAATCCTTAAATTGCATTTAATTTGGGTCCATTTCTAGGGGTTAAGGTTAATTGGGATTTAATTCCCCATTTTCGGCCTTCTCTAGAGGTTTGTGCCCTAGATCACTATAAAAGAAAGCCTTCCTCTCATTTTCTCCATCAAGGTTTGCAATCAAGTTTGGCAATCAAGTTTCCATCCATTTTTCATATCTCTCAAGTACTCAAGAAAGATCAAGCAAGCATTTCATCAAGCATTCTCAAGGAAGCATTCAATCTCTCTTCTCCATTCAAGTTCTCCATTGAAGATCAAGGATTCAAGCATTCAAGCATTTGAAGGGATTTGGTTCAAGCATGCAAGGTTCATCATTCAAACCCTAGATCTAGCCATCATGATGGTGTGATCTTCCTTCAAGATCCTTTGTTCATCTCCTAGATCCATTCATTCTTCTATCAAGGTGGATTCCAAGCATACAATCATGGAGGTTTTGGATTTACATTCATGGTTTTGATTTACATTTTCTATTGTTGTGTTCAAGCTTTCATATCAATATACTTGTTTACATTTCAAATACAATTGCATAGCTTCATTATTAGATATACTTCTACTACTTGCTAGCATTCTCAATTTCAATTTCATTATTAAGTTTGATTCCAAACCAGGGTTTGACCAAGGCAAACCCCTCAAAAAACAACAAAAACCCTCTTTTTCTTGCAGGTACAGGTGCAGAACTGTGGATCTGAGCTTGGATTTGGATACCCTTTTTAGTAAAATTTCAAGATCCATGAACAAAGTCAAGGATGACCTTCAAAATATTGAAGTAGTCTTTGACCTTTTATCAGGGTCAAAGACTACTTGCTGCCAGAAAGACAAAAAAAAATTTGGTTTTCTTCGTCTCGGCATTTCCAGTTTGAAATAAGTTGTAGAACTGCTTGAAACTATACACAGACATCAAAAATTAGTATTTTCCAGATCTACCCTATCTTGAGGTTAGTATTTGCATTTCAATTATTTCAGATTTCAAGCATATACTCTTAATAGGGAAATATAAGGTTTGGCTTCTTCATATTTGTATAGGATAAAATATGGATGGGGTCCTAAGGCAATGGCTTGCACATAAAAGAGACCCCAAAGCCAATATTTTACACTTACATTTGAATTGTATTGATATAGAAAGTAAATGTAGATGACTAATATTGAAATTAAGAAATAAAGGTACTTACCTCCGAAAAAGAATCGGCTGAAAACCCTGTCAAACGATCTCAAAATTTGTCGATTTCTGCAATTCCAAACCGAAACTGCAAGATCTACAAAACCTAGAAATCTTTTCTTCAGATTTGATTAGGTCAACTTTGACCTTTTAAAAGGTCAAAGACCACATTTTTATTCTAAAGTTTGATTCCAATTCTGTTCGCAAATCCTGAAAGATTTTCGAAAAAGGTATCCAAATTTGCTCTCAGATCTAAGATTCCACACCTGTACCTGCAAGAAAAATGGTGTTTTGTTTGTTTGCGGGGAGGTTTGCCTTGGTCAAACCCTAGTTTGGAATCAACCTTAATATTGAAATTGAAATAGGAGAATGCTAGCAAGTAGTAGAAATGAATCTAACAATGAAGCTATGCAATTCAATAGATATGCTAATGTATTTGGAATGTAATCAAGTATGTAGATATGAAAGCTTGAACATAACATCATCAAACCTCCATGATTGTATGCTTGAATTCCACCTTAAGGAAAGAATGAAATGGATCTTAAAGATGAACAAAGGATCTTGAAGGAAGATCACACCACCATGGTGGCTAGATCTAGGGTTTGAATGATAGATCTTGAATGCTTGAACCAAATCCCTTCAATAGCTTGAATGCTTGAATCCTTGATCTTCAATGGAGAACTTGGATGGAGAAGAAGACTTGAATGCTTGAAATGAATGCTTGCTTGATTGATCACCTTGAGAGCTTGAGAGAGCTTGAGCATGAAAACTTGAGATGTGATTGATTGTAAAACTTGATGGAGAAAATGAGAGAGGAAGGCCTCCTTTTATAGTGATCTAGGGCACAATCCTCTAGAGGGGCCACCTTGGAGAATTAAATCCCAATTAGGTCCTACCCTTTAGAAAATATACCTTGATTAAATTCAAATTAAAGGATTTACCATTTCAAAGCCCAAAACAACTGACCTGGAGGCGGAGAAATAATTTTCCCAAAAGCCAAACTGCCAACATTTGAAAATTTGAAATCTTGGTGGGAAGAGGTCAAGGTCAAGGTTGACCCTGACCTGGTCAAGGTTGAGGTCAACCTTGACTTGGTCAGGGTCAAGGTCAACTTTGACCTCAGACCCTAACTTGGCCAGATTCTGCAACAGGGGTTCCAGAGGTGCTAGAAACTTGAAAATTATTGTCTAAACAGGACCCAGTGCCAGGAATAGACAAAAAATCCTTAGAATGATATGTTGAAGGACTAGGAGGTCCTATGTCTGAACCTTACCTAGAAAATGGAGCCATGAAAGAGGAAAAATTAGGAAAATTCCCTAAGACCTTAACCCTAATTTCACCTAGAATGAAGAAATCAAGTGCAGAGAAGAAGTGGAAAGCGGGGAGAAAGCCAAATACATGAAAAGGCCCAATCAAGGTGCCAATCATGACCCTAAATCACTTACTCGGAGGGCTAAATGCTCTTAACATGGAAATGCTTCCATTTTAAGATGATACATTAAGCCCCCACTTTAGCAAGAGTATGGACTCGATGCAAACTCTTGGTAAAGGAGAAGAGAGAAGAGATTCCAGTGGATTCAAAATGAGATAAAATACACTTAGTCAGAAACACTAGCCCCCAGACCAAGGATTCTAACTCAACATACATACATGAGAGTGTACAAAAAGAACAAGGGTTAGTACTAAACAACCCAAATCAATTAGCATAAGAAACCTTGCTAAGAAATATTTCTCATACCAATATCATATTTGGAAAGCTATCATAAGAGCATAAATGATTACATAAGAAAGACAAGAGAAACACTATAGACAACATAGCTTCATGATCCAGTCCTACTAGCATGAAACCGAAAAGAGAAGAACATGTATGAAATAACAATGCATAAATTTGACTAAGATAGAAAATCATACCAAGCCCTTGAGGCTAAAGTACTTCTATCAAAATCACAATCCGTATTTGTTACTCCATGCATGAAAAGAAGGAGAAAGTGATTACCTCACCCGGTAAGATGCCAACCTTACCACGAATCACCTTGGAGGGAGAGCCCAATAGGTTCACCCATAAATTGTGCTTGCAATTGTAATGCGTCTTCTGACGGCTTCTGGAATACCCATAGATCCACCTTCTTGTATCACTATGAATATGAAATGCGTGTCTTCTTAGGATTTAGCAACTTATGTGTGTTACCTTCAAAAGATTTAGCATGTGAATGTGTATCTTTTCAAGATTTAGCAACTTATGTGCGTTACCTTCCAAGATTTAACATGTAAAAATAAAAACTATAGTAAAAGGGAGACCCTATGTATGCCCCCCTTCTTAAGATGACAAAAAGATTCTATTTTGTCATGTTAAGGAAAAGAAAGAACAAGGATAAATCCTTCTTCATCATCAAGACAATATCCTCAAAAAACACCCAGTCCAAGCCAAGAAGGTTACAGCTCCTATGAGGCCATGGAAGGGATGAATGTAAAGAGATATCACACAAGAAGCAAAAAGAAAATAATCCTTGATGAGGGATATCACACTATTTAGTTTCCAAGGTGAGAGATGTATCGACCATGGAAACCCAATGTCAAACAATGAATAAGGTTCCTATCAAGGACATAGGTCCTTAATGGAAACCATAATTTTCATGTATGATTGGATATCACATAGTAGATAAATACTGCTTAGCCAAGGAAACAGGTGAATCCCTAGAAAGAAAAGAAGATAATACCATAAGGATATGCATGAAATAACAATGCATAGATTTGAAAAAGATAGAAAATCATACCAAGCCCCTGAGGCTAAAGTACTTCTATCAAATTCACAATATGTATGTGCTACTCCATGTGTGAAAAGCTGGCAATGCTAAGATCAAAATCTAAAGACCAAAACCCTAGCATGAACAAGTATGAAATAACAATTCATAGATTTGACTAAGATAGAAAATCATACCAAGCCCCTGAGGCTAAAGTACTTCTATCAAACTCACAATTTGTATTTATTACTGCATGCTGATAATGCTAAGATCGGAGCCTCTTGATCAAAATGATAGCATGAATATGTGCATGAAATAACAATGCATAGATTTGACTAAGATAGAAAATCATACCAAACCCCTGAGGCTAAAGCACTTCTATCAAACTCACAATCTGTATTTATTACTTTATGTGTGAAAATAGAAGAGAAGGAGAAGGCATCCTTGCCCCCCAAGTGTAGGAACAAAGATGGAAGAGGATACCTACTTCACAAAGCAAGGAGATATCCTATTTGCAACAATATATACTATATTCTTAGCGAGAGATATTGACCCTTACATCCAAGAGTATAGATAATCGTGAAAAGGATATGTCACTTTATGGAAAAAGGATCCTCAAAGAAAGAGATCCTATCAACAAGACCACCACCAAAGAGGAGTGCTTTAGATAAAATATTATCTTTCAAAGGCAGGAACAAAGATTCAATCATCAAGCCCCCTGCAAAGAAGAAGTAGAGGAATCTTTGGAATGAGGGAAACAAATCCAACACCAAGCAAGGGTAAGAGTTTATAAAGAACATAATTTGCAACATAGAGAAGAAGTAACGACTTAGGACAACAACTTCTCATATAAGAAGGTTATCCATAGTCAAAACATCTGTCAATATGATGAAATAATATTGCAATATAAACAAATACCACTAAGCTAAGGAAAGAAGTTCCCTAGATAAAGAGAGAGAAGGAAGAACCTTGCCCCCCAGGGATGAAAGGCAAGGGATACCTTTACAAAACACATGTCCTAGAAAAGATATCTTGAATAATAGAAGAGAGCAATGGATAAAAAACTATCATAATACAAACCATCGAGATAAATGAAAGAATAACCAATTAAGCTCAAAGAAGGAACATAATGGATTCTAAAAGATAGGAAGAAATATACCTATTGCCCCCTAGTCTAGAGGAGAAAAGATCTACATTATATCAGAATGAGGGGTAAAATTATGAATAAATTTCAAAGGAGAAGTTTCTTTTCTTTTATCTTTATAGATCGAATAATATGGAGAAGGTACTTTGAAGAATATTTGCACATCTACATCATGAACCATAGTTTGAACCTCAACATAAGTGTGGGAAAAACTAGGAATAGCAATTGGAGATTTGGGAATATGAATATTAGGAATCGGATTAGGAAAGATAGGATTAGGATTAGGAAGTTTAGGAACTAGATTATGAAGACTAGGAAAAGTGTAGGAAGTGATATGAATGGAAGACACAACCAGAGGAACACTTGGAACCACAATTGGAAAAGGGTTGGAATAGATATAAGTAATGTTATGGTAAGAATTCTATGAGGTAGGATCTTGATTTCCCATAAGATCACCACTAAGAGGAAGAGCGTTAAGGGAATGCATATCTTTCTCTACTAATATATTGTCACTAGAAGGAATCCCAAATGGAGGTAAAGGATCTATAATGTCATCTTTTTTCGCATAAGGGAAGTGTGTTTTAGAGAATATGTCATCCTTTTGTATCAAAAATTCTTCACAAGGAGGGGATAAATCAATGTATTTATCCAAGGGTTCATCCCAAAAAGTATAATTATCCACAATGGTTTCATGAGGAATAGAGTAATCAACATCAAAATCCAAAGGTTCATCCCAAATAGGAGGATTAACAAAAATGGCTTCATAAGGAAGAGATTAATCAACATCGAAATCCAAAGGTTCATCCCAAATAGGAGGATTATCCAAAATGGTTTCATGAGGAAGAGAGTAATCAACATCCAAATCCAAAGGTTCATCCCAAATAGGAGGAGTATCATCCCTATCCATAAAGCGCATTGTAGGAGTGTCAGAAGTCCTTAAAGCTTGATCCCTAAAGGGGAAAGAAGGTAAATTGTATTCTAAAGTAGGCTCATAGAAAAGACATATATTAGGAGAAGAATTAACATCAATCCCTAACTCATATTTGTAAACGTCAATTGAAGAGGTTGTAGAGGAAGATGAAATAGGAATAGGATCAATGGAGATCTCATTCAAATAATTTTCATCCTCACTTCTATGTACTGTAATACCCCAAAAATGGGCTATAAGTTCATTAACCTCCTATATCATCAAATCATATGAAATCGACATCAAAGTCCTAATCTAAGGTACATCTAAACATCATCAAATCTAATTGATTATCTTAAATTTTGCATCGGAGAATATTCCTAGTAATATTCCTAATTATCTTAATTATCTTTAATTTTATAATTATTTGGCAATAAATCACATTTATCCTAAAGTTTGATTAATTGAATATTTTCATATTTAATTAATTAGATTTAATATTTGCCACTTAATTGTGTAATTAAATTTAATTATATCTATTATTAATTGTATTATTTAATTTTGACAATAAATCTAATATCATGTGAATAATTGATTAAATTCTTATTTAATTAATTAAAGCAAGTTGTCATTATTTAATAATATAGTTTTTAATAAAATTTTGATTAAATAATTGATTAACCCATAAATCAATTGTTTTATTTTTAAAAGCAGTTAAGTTGGAAATAAATCACTTTATTATTAAATTAATTCATAAATAAAACATGCACAATCATAAAAGCAAACAACTATCAATTATCAATTAAAGCTAAACTCTATTTTGAGTTAAAACTTAGCTTTTGCATGTTTTTGTGAGTTAATTATCTTTTATTTAAAAATAACTCAAAAATCAAGTTGAGTTATTTGAGTGATTTATGACTTTTTCCCATGCACCTCCAAAGCCCTGGATTTCTATAAATTAAAGGCTCAGCTCTTCACAAATCATCTCATATTTTGCACAATCACGCTGGAGAATTGGAATTGAAGAATCAAAGCTCTTGCGAATCAACATCTTTGTGAGATCAATCTTATTTTTGCATTCATATTACATATCATTGTTAGATTCATAGCATATCAATTTTCAATAGCATTCATAGCATATCAATTTCATTTAGCATAGATTTCATATCAGTTTTTACAATTATTATTGCATAGAAAAATCCAAAAAATAGCTTAATTGCATTTATTCCATATCCATCTTTTGCATTCAAATCCTTCATTTAGGTGTCGTCTAGGTCACTGATCTTGATTACAATCTGAGAACATTAATCTCGCACCTATTAGAAGGCAGTAAATCGCTTGGTTAGATAGCTTTCAATTTTGCATGATTTTGATTATAGCTAACCTCTAATGTTTTACTGAGTGTTGTGTCTATAGATCAGGTATAATTTTCACACACACATTTTTGGCGCCCACCGTGGGGCAACCCACCTTTGCATGCTGGTTTTGATTTTTTTGGAGCTAAAACCCCAAAGTTTCAAAGATTTAATTTTATCTCCCAAACGGCTTGGAATTTTGATCTGAAATTTTTTTTGCAGGTTGGTGACATGTCATGGAAGCTACAGTAAAAAATTTAGAATTTTCTGAGATGTTTTGAATTTTTAATAATTTTTTCTTGAAATTCCGGAAAAAATTAATATCTGACGCAAATCAGCATATTTTTCGAAAATTTTTATATTTTCGGAAATCTCTTTAAATTCTACAGGGGGTCCATTCTTTTTGTTTTAAATTTGGACATGATATCATAGCTCAAATAGTCAATTTACAAAAATTGGTCTGTATTGATAAAATGGGTCTCTAGGGCACAAATGAAGAGGTTTTTCTAAAATTTTTGCATTTTTGAAAAGCTCTCTGTTTTTTAGCAGGGGTCTCTATTCTGAATTTCTATTTTTGTGGCCAAAATCATATCAAAAAAATTAGATCTTGTTGACTAGGTCAAATGCAGCAAAAAAAAAATAAAGTTTTGTGATGGGTATGCACTTATTTTTTTTACATGGTTCAATGAATGATATGAGTTGTCATTTGGGTTGATTGCTAGTTATTATTACTGATAATAATTGATTTTTAGAGCTAACCCTATGGTTTTCATAAGTTGAATATATTTTGCATATCTTGTTTGCTTGTTTGCTTGTTGGAGAGTTCGTCACTTGCTTGCATGGAAAAGCTCAACAAAAATTGCTAAAAATCAAGTAAAATCTACTAAGCGCGTTGCAAGGATCCCAGGTATTCTCCTTCATCTAATAATATTTTGATTTGGGACTTAAAATAAATCTCTTATGTGTCAAGCTTGTGTGCATCTTTTCATGCTTTTGATCTATTTCTACACACTTGCATAATTGATACTAGGTTGTGAACCCTTAAGGATTCATTAAGTAGTCTTAGAATACTTGTGATTGATCTTGATTGCTATCTTGGGTTATTGGACTCGCTAATCCGCCGGCCCCTCATTTTCGCCCCGTGGTTGCAATCTCAGCGCCATAAAGGGGAGGGGTCAACAGGACAGAAGCGTTAAATGTTCCACTTGGCAACCCTTTTGTGCTTTTAGGAACTCCCTTGTTTTCTAAGTTGTGGACTCATTTTTAGCTTGTGTGAGGTGTTAAGTGTTCCACCTTGTGGACTCATCTCATATTCGCTTTAAACGTTAAGTGTTCCTCTTTCTACTTTTTGGATGCTTTTGGTAGATTTGCTTTCGGAACATACATCTGTGCTCACATAGTAATTAGGCCCTATGAACACTATTTGTGATTCTTGAGAGATTGGATTCCTAGCGAAATCCTTCTTGACGATAGAATCCTTGTAGGTAGGGAGGATACTTAGTGCGTTTCACATTCAACTTAGTTAGTGAGTCTTCTCTTATTGATCGACACATTCTCTCTCCGGAGAGGTTGATAGATCATGTGGGGTTGATATCACAAGCTTTGGTGAATCAAAATTGGTTAGTGCATCTTCTCTTATTGATTGATACATTCTCTCCCCGGAGAGGTTGATAGATCACGTGGAGTTGATATCACAGACCTTGGTGGAACAAAACTTTGTCTTAGCGTGTCAGATTAATCTGCTTGCTTTGTTTGGGTTAAAAGTGAAGAGGTGTCAAAACCTTGAATCTAGAGCCAAGTCCCCTTGTGGTATACTATTGTGAGTCATCTTTAGAGAGGGTTAACCGTAGCGGACAATCCCTTCACAGGGCAAACTGCATTGACGGAACCTCAAGCGGTAATAGCCATTTTCGCCATGGTAGTGACAACCGCTATATAAATGTCCTTGTGGAAGAAATCTCCATGGGTATGGTTCATTGTTGGGTTGTCAGATCTCCCTAGCAGCTCTTGAAGATTAAGTTCTCGGACTGTGTCAAAACCCTGGTGCGCCGGGATTGGAGTTCACCCCTTTGAATCATAAAAGTTGCAGAGTCAAACCATTACTAAAAACCTTAGAGAGGCCAATTTTTCATTCTCGAGTATATGTGTGTTATTGCAAAACTTTTTCAGAACATACACAATTAGTACTCTCAGGGATTAGCACAATTTGGTCACTTGATTGTTCATGCGCAAGGTTGCTTTTGCCCTTGTTCATTGTTTTCAGACGTGCTTGGAATCACTTGCTTGCTATTCTGCGTGCTTATTTATCTACTTGGCTATTAAAAACGATCAAATCTGGTATAACCTTCAAAATCTGGACAATACAATTTGCAAACAATCCAAAACTGAAGACCTTACATTTTGCAAAAATTGACGTAAAATCTTTTCTGGAGTCAAAAGTCATTTTAGGAAGTCAAAAGTCGTACGAGTTTTGTCAAGTGTCATTTCAATATTACCCAACTGTCGTATGAGTTTAGCAACTGTCATTTCATAGACTACCCAGTGTCGTACGAGTCTGCAGAGTTTCGTTTGGAAAAATTTGAGAAAGTTGTCAGAAATTGTCAAATTGCAAGATATCCAATGTTTCCAGCCTAGTTCCAGAATCTGTCAAAAATATCATTGTGTCAGGAACAGAGCAGTAGCTATTGAGCATTCTACCATTTTCTGAGTTTGATCTTTTGAATCCGATCTAGTCTTCTGTTTGATCAATTTGAGTCCTTTTTATCTCGTGTCAAAACCTTGTCATAACTATCAATCTTCAATCAATCAATCTTCAAAAACAAACTAAGTGTTGAGAACTCGTGTCCGCTATCTTTTGGGCGATCTATCCCATACATCCAGGGCACAGTTTCCTTCACCCACATCTCATCAGATCTTCAAAACTATCATAATCTTGACAAGGTTGCGCCATCCGATTTTCTCGAATCAAATTGTTCTTCAGTTGTCTTCATCCTTATCTTCTGTTTCATTCAAAGTTAATGGTGGAGACCAGAGCTTCTTCACACAAGAAATCAGAAGAAACATCTCAGAACTTACTTTTGACCAATACCCCGGGTCCAACTCTTGAACAACTCATCAAGTCAGGTATCTACGAAGACGACGGTCTCGGTAACTTTCGATTAAAAACTGGTTACATACCTCCTCTATCAACTCACAGAGGTAATCAACAAACTCCTCCTCAATCTATTCCAGGGAGCCCAAAAACTCCTACCATGTCTCAAGCAGGGACAAACCATGGTTCTCTAGGAGGAGGATCCCAGGGACACCATTCTCAACATAATGCCGACCAAGACCCTACACCCTCTGAAATCCATCGGTGTCAGAATGACGATGAATTCAAAAGAATGATGAGGCATTTCTTGAAAATGGATAGAGAGGCATACTTTTTGCAATTAGCCCAAGAAGGAGCTAAACTTCCTCCTCACTTCAATGTCGAAGACATCATCACGCATGAGGAAGAAACTCCGATGATGGCCATAATGAACCAGCTGCACGCTATGCAGGTCAAAATGAATAAAATTGAGAAAGAGAAGGAACCCAAGGAATTCTCCATGGAGGCCCTTTGTCCTTTCCCTTTTGACAAAGACTTGTATATGCCTCCATTCCCAAAAAGAGTGGAGATACCAAAGTATGACAAATATGACGGACACTCTGATCCTCAAGATCATGTCAGAGAGTTCTGTACACAATCCATGGAATTCATGCATGAACCGACTTATCTAATGCGTCTTTTTCCTAGGTCCTTGGGAGGAGCATCCATTCAGTGGTTTTCAAGATTACCTTCTACAATCAAAACTTTTGAGGAATTGATTAAATTGTTTTATCAACAATATTCCTACAATATTCAACATCCGATTACCATGATCGATATCTGTAACCTCAAGCAATATCCAGGGGAAT
This sequence comes from Chamaecyparis obtusa, assembly GCA_027943335.1. Lineage (NCBI taxonomy): Eukaryota > Viridiplantae > Streptophyta > Pinopsida > Cupressales > Cupressaceae > Chamaecyparis > Chamaecyparis obtusa. The sequence continues at coordinate 615,576 of BSBK01002831.1, read as the reverse complement.
CATTCCTAACTTTTCTCAAGAGGTGGCGAAAGAAGTTTTCTTTATATGCTAGACCAATTCCCGAAATGGAGAAACTTGAAATCTTTATCAATAACCTTGTTCCAGAGCTCAACTATCCATTGCAAATGCAAGATCATGTATCTTTTGATAAAATGGTGGATAATGCAATCAAGATTGAGAAAGTACTTGTCAAGAAAGGAGAAATCACACTTCAAAAGGACAAGTCTGAATCGGGATCTAGCTCAAAAGATAAAAACAAGACCTGGAATAGAAACAAAGGTATCGTCTCTGACGGTGTTGTTGACACTATCCACACCCCATCAAAGGCACCGGCCTACAATCTCACCCTTGCCACCAAAGCCATTGAAGCTTCAGAGCAAAAATCTGTTGAACCATCTCCAAAGAAGCCATTCAAACGATGGGATAATAAACGAAAGTTTACTCCCCTGGGAGAATCTTTGGAATCTGCTCTGAGGACCCTGATAGCTGATAACATGATCTCTTTACCACCAATCCGAAAACCTGATCCGGATCCAAAACCATGTTGGTGGAAAGATAATGAATTTTGTGCTTTCCATCGAACTAAAGGCCACAGAACTAATGGATGCTTCCATTTGAAGCATACCATTCAAGACTTGATAGATCAAGGGGACATCACAATCGATAATCCTACCAGCAATAATGATCACACAGCATTTACAGAACCTTTTCCACAACATGGCAAGGGAGTTTCCACTTCTCAGCCTAACATGGGGGCAAAAGTCAACTATGCCTACCCTGGAAATGATGTTGTCATCAATATGGTGGAACCATGCCTCTCTGAGAGCTGTAATGTCATCACGATTGTACGAAGAGATAGAAATCATTCCTCAGCTAATGCAGTTACCAGATCACAAGCTCAGACGCATCTGAAAGGACAAACACCAAATTCATTTGATGTCCCTAAGATACCTTTCAATCTCACATCTGCTTCTAAACAGAAGGTTGCCTCGAAATCTCCCAATCCAAAGGATACCAGACCTACATCTTACAGCATCGTACAACAACTCCAGCATACCAATGCCAAAATCTCTATGTTTGAGTTACTTCGAATCTCTCCAGCTCACCGAGATATCCTAGACAAAGCTTTGCTCAGCTCTAATGTTCCTGATGATCTAGATCTAGACAGGTTCCAAACTATGGTTGGTCATCTAACATCTCCGCAATATATCTCCTTTTCAGAAGAGGATGACAACTCCCTAAGTCACCCACATAATCAGCCCTTGCACATAGAAGTCTTGATCCAGAACCGTCGAGTCAAACGTGTGTTGATAGATGGGGGCGCAGGCCTCAACATTTGTTCTTACAACTTAATCACACAGTTGGGATTCTCAGAGATGGCTATTGATCCTCGAAAGAAGATCACCATAAAAGCCTATGATGAACAAGAAAGAGCTTCTAAAGGCACCATTGTCTTGCCCATCTGGGTGGGTCCAGTCATCAAAGATACCACATGTCAGGTGCTCGATCTACCATTGGCTTACAATATCCTTCTAGGGAGACCCTGGATACATGAAATGCAGGCTATTCCTTCAACATACCATCAATGCTTGAAATTTCCCTATGAAGGAGTGGAGGTTACTATCCCAGCTGATCTGAGTACAACTTGTAATACATTGAAGGAAAGTGCCGATAAACTTGTTCCCAATAACAGAGAATCTTCCATCAAGCAACAAAATGTGGCTTCCACATCTAAGATGGATGACATTGCTAAAGAGATCAATATCAAAGAAAATGGGATGGGAGAATACACTATAGAGCCAGTCTTGTCTCTGACATCTCTCCCAATCTCACCTAAGTCATATGGCCAATCCTTGAAGCAGTCTAAATCAGAACCTAAGGAACCTATGGAAGCATACAAAAGACATTTTGTGGTGGAGCAAGTATCTAAACAAGAATTTGAAGAGGATGAAGCTGTGCTGGCATGGCTATATAAAGAGGATTCTGAATCTAAAATTGTTCAACCTAGTGAATCTATAGCACCTACAGTCCCTTCTAATTCATATGGTCCAGGAAACAAATTGATAGCCAAGATGGGATATTCTGGTCAAGGACCTCTAGGAATTAGGGGAAAGGGTCTTGTGACCCCCATTTCACATATTGGTCGAGCCAAAAAAGATAATGGTGGCATAGGGTTTAAGAAGAAACCCTATCATCTCAAAGGTGGTTGTTCTCATGTCATAGAACAAATTGCACCAGGAGAACCCCTTCTTAAGAAAGAAGAAATAGAACCCTCTGATGATGATTCAGATAGCTCTGAGCTTATCCCCTATGAAAAATTGCCTAAAGAGATCAAAGATCTTCTTGATGATACAGATGATCCTATCAGAAGAATTAATGTAGTAGAAACACAAGAACCTACTGTAGTGCAAGAGATGGTTGTACCACAAGAACCAGCCAATCTCGAAGGCAATCAAACTGATCGAGAAGCAGGGGGTAGTTATTCTGACACTGATTCCCATGAATATGAATTCAAGTCAGAGACTGAGGGTAATCCTTCTTGGGGTATTCATTCTGATTTCACGCACTTTCTAAGATTTCCTAGAGATTCTGAATCAGAAGATGAGTCAAATGATTATGAATGGGGTGCCATTCCAGAAGAAGATGAGCTTATAACAGAGAAATCTATTGATGTTATTCACCAATATGTCTCTCAACCCAATGTAGGTCTAGAGCGAAACAATGAACTTAACGTGTTTGATCCACCTATGGCTGAAGAGGACTCCTATGATGATGTTGAGCCTATTCATGAATTGAACATTCTGAGCTGTAATATCACCTTTGAACTTGAGCGTCAGGTTAGGACCAATGATGACATATCCACATCCGTGAACACCATATCCCAAGCCTTTCCCACTTTGACTATCCAACGCCCTGATCTTATCGACCAAACTTCCACCAACCCAAACCATGGTATGTATACCTTCCCAAATGACTATGCCCTTGCCTGCTACCTCAATGCAGTTGAGCCTATGAGTACTTCCATCAGTGAACCGAGTGTCAGCATGACCGAGTCGGACATCAAATATCTTAGTCAGAAAAACAAGAGTAAAAAGAAAAAGAAAAAGAGTTCTGAGGGTGAAAACCACTTTGTGGCAGTCTCAGAACTGACAAAAGTAAAAAGAAAAGACGTATCTGAAGGTGAAAACCTCTCTGAGGCACCTAAGGATGAGATATTTGATCTCCTTCCAAGTCATTTACAGGATAGATCTCCAGTTCTGATTGAGCCAACTCAATCCATCAATTTGGGTACAACAGAGGAACCACAATTGGTACATGTAGCACAATCTCTATCAGATGAAGAGAAACAAAACTTCACTACCTTCTTATCAGAGAAAAAGATCAACTTTGCATGGAAATATTCAGATATGCCAGGATTGGATCCCAATCTCATTATGCACCATCTATCCATTGCTCCCGGAGTAAAACCAATCAAACAAAAATTGAGAAAGATGCATCCTCATGTTGCACTCTTAGTCAAAGCAGAACTAGAAAAACTCCTAAAAGCTGGATTCATCCGTGTCATGGACTATGCTGAGTGGATTTCCAACATTGTACCTGTTTCAAAACTAGATGGTTCAATCAGAGTGTGCACGGACTTTAGAGATGTGAACAGAGCATGCCCTAAGGATGACTTTCCACTACCTAACATTGATATGATAGTGGACATGACTGCGGGCTATGAAATGTATTCCTTAATGGATGGCTTTTCTGGATACAACCAAATCAAAATTGCTCCAGAAGATCAAGAGAAAACAGCTTTCACATGTGCGTGGGGAACTTTCTGTTGGAATGTTATGCCATTCGGACTCAAAAATGCTGGAGCTACATATCAAAGAGCAATGACATCTATTTTTCATGATATGATGCATAGAACAATGGAGGATTATGTAGATGATACCTTGGCAAAATCCATGATTAGAACTGAACATCTAACAGACTTGAGCATGATCCTTGACAGAATGGAAAAATTTAGTCTTCGACTAAATCCTAAAAAGTGTGCTTTTGGAGTCACTTCTGGAAAGCTCCTAGGATACATCGTCTCCAAGAAAGGCATTGAAGTTGATCCAGCTAAGGTCAAGGCTATAATAGAGATGCAACCTCCCACAAATATTAGTCAAATGAGGACGTTGCAAGGCAGAGTTCAATCTATCAGAAGATTCATATCACAGCTAGCGGACATCTCACAGCCTTTTACAAAAACATTACATAAAGGTGTGACCTTTGCATGGAATGAAGAATGTGAGAACAACTTTAAACATATCAAGAAGTATCTATCAAATCCACCTATATTGATGCCTCCTATTCATGGGAAGCCATTAATATTATATGTCTCCGCAACAGATACATCACTGGGGGCATTGCTAGCACAGCATGATGAGAACAAGAAAGAAAGAGCCATCTACTATATCAGCCGAACTTTAGTGGCCTATGAGAAGAACTACTCAATGATAGAGAAGGCATGTCTCGTTGTGATCTTTGCATCACAGAAATTGAGACACTACATGTTAGCTCATACTACTCATTTGGTAGCTAAAATTGATCCACTGAAATATCTCCTAAGCAAAGCTGCCCTCACAGGTAGACTAGCTAAATGGGTCATGCTCTTGAGCGAATTTGACATTGAATATGTTGAAAGAAAAGCTATCAAAGGACAGGTCATTGCTGATCAATTAGCTGAAGCACCACTGTTTGATGATACACCCATGCAAATGGAATTTCCCGATTCCTCTATCATGCACCTCTCTTCTAGAGCATGGCGATTATTCTTTGATGGCTCCTACACACAGAATGGATCCGGAGCAGGCATATTGTTCATTACTCCTCAAGGATACTCGATACCCAAAGCATTCAGATTAAAGTTTCCTTGCACAAACAATATTGCTGAATATGAGGCACTTCTCAATGGTATGAAAATGGCAATACAGTGGAGAGTTACAGAGATGCACATTCATGGAGACTCACAACTAGTCATCCACCAGGTCAATGATGTGTACCAAACCAAAGATGAAAAGCTCATTCCTTACAAGAGAATGGTCGATGATCTAAAGAAATACTTCATCTCTATCACATTTGAGAAAATACCCAGAATGGAGAATAAGGCTGCTGATGCAATGGCAACATTATCTACTCTTTTACAACAGCCTGAACATGAACTACGCTACGAGTTCCTGGTGGAAGCCCTATCCTATCCTGCATATGACTCCCCTGAAACCCGCATGATCTGCATTGTTGTAAGTTATGACTCATCTCGCTACAAAAATTTGTTCTCCTATCTCCACGACCAAATCATCCCTGAGTCCTTTAACCGTTTTGAGAAATGAAACCTTATCCGATCCGCATCCCGATATGTCATCATTGGTAATGATCTGTACAAACGAGGTCTAGATGGTACACTGCTTAGATGTTTAGAACGAGAAGAGTCTCAACGTGCATTAGAGGAAGTCCACGAGGGTATATGTGGGTCACACTCGAACGGGTTAACGTTAGCTCGAAAACTTATTAGGGCTGGGTATTATTGGCCTGAAATGGAAAAAGAAGCTATTAAATTTGCTAAAAACTGTCAACAGTGTCAAATACATGGCAACTTGATTCATGCTCCAGGGAGAGATCTGATTCCTTTTACTACACAATGGCCTTTTGAACAATGGGCATTTGATCTCATAGGTGCTATCCATCCGCACTCTTCTAATGGACATACCCATATAATCACAGCTACAGATTATTTTACAAAATGGGTAGAAGCAGTTCCTCTAACACAAGCAACGGGGAAACAAATCTCTATGTTCATCCTGAATTACATCATTTGCAGATATGGGATCCCTCACTCTATAATCACAGATAACGGGGGACAATTCAAAAACAAGGACCTAGATGACTTATGTGTCAAGTTCAAAATTACTCAACATTGGTCATCTATCTACTATCCTCAAGGGAACGGACAAGCTGAGGCTTCAAACAAAAATCTCCTGAAGATCTTGCATAGAACAGTGAATAAAACAGGAAGAGACTGGCATCTGATGATCAATCCAGCTCTCTGGGCATACAGAACTAGTATCAGAACGCCTACAGGGGCTACACCTTTCGCTTTAGTTTATGGGTCTGAAGCGGTATTGCCTATTGAGGTTGAAATCCCATCACTCAGAATCAAAATGAATGGACTTGTCACTGATGAAGACTACAGAGTGTCGAGGTTACAAGAACTTGAACTACTAGATGAGCGCAGACAAGCAGCGTATGATCATCTTAGAGTGTATCAGAAAAGAATGTCTAGAGGCTACAACAAGAAAGTCAGACATAGAGAATTTCAGGTTGGCGATCTAGTGTTGAGAGAAAATCCTAAAAATCAATCACATCGAGAACGCAAGGGGAAGTTCGAACCCAACTGGCTGGGTCCCTTTGTAATCACTGCTACTTTTGGCTCTGGTGCCTATCAACTCTCAACGACTGAAGGAGAACAGCTCCGAGAACCAATCAACATTCTCCATCTGAAGAAATTCTACGCCTAAGGCATTCAGTGCTTGGTAAATGTCTTGAAAAAAATCTTAAAAATCAGAAAAAGTCCTGAAAAAATGAACATCTTGGTGAAAACCTAGCAATAGGCACCTTGATGATTCACAAAAAATATCAAAAAATATCAAAAGTACAAAAAAATTGAAAAAATGAAAAATACAAAAAGAAAAAAAGAAAAAAAAAGTGCCTTGGTGAAAACCTGGAAACAGGCACCTCGGTAGCAAAAATAGAATCTCTACCAAGATGGTGAAAACTCGGCAAACGGGCACCACTTGTTCCAAAATGCTCCATCTATCAGCACAATCTTGGTCTTTCCCAGCTTTCAGTCTTGCTTTAGTTTGTACATATCTCCTAGTTTGTTCCTGCATTTCCAGTTTTCAATAAGTCAGCCTGTACACCAACCAGCTCAAGCGTCTGCATCCTATCAATGTTCACACTTGGGGGCAATCAATGTCATATCCTATGGTCTCCCATGTATCTTAGACGTGTCATATCCACTCAGAGTCCTTTGAAGCTTCAAGTTGAGTCAGTCAGTCAGTCTCGTCTTCAGAAAGGATTTTGCATCAACAACAATCAAACATCAAAACTCAACTGAAAACAATCTGTGCTTTTCATGCTTTTATCTCCTTGTATGCTTACTGATTCGCATTGAGATTTTTGCATTTTGTGTCCCTTCGAGCTCTTCAATGATGTCCTTTACAGGATTTAGAGAGTGATGACTGGGGGCATAATCTTTTCTTTGTCTTCTGCTTGTATGTGAAAATCTAACAACTTTGGAAATTTTGGATTGAAATGGTGTCCGACTGTAAGAGCCTCTATCTCGAATTGGATGGCCATGCGTACCTCGACCATTGATACCCAAAAAAAATTCAAGGAAGTTTGATCTAACTATTGTCTTTTTGAGTGAGTTCTTCCTCCTACTGCGGAACGCAATCTTGCCTAAGGATGTGAACGATAAAGGGTCACTACGGGTAATTCACATTGGATTTAGAATGATCTCTTGACTGTTTGATGTGTTTGTAACGCAAGGCGTACTCAGGTCATCACGACGTGTATGTTTTGATGCTTGTACAAATTGCTATATCAAAATGGACATGATATTCAGGTCATCCTGGCGTTTGTGCCTTGATGCTTATATCTAATCCGACATTCAACAACTAAAATCAATATTCATATGTCCATGGTTGTTTGACCAGTGGGTGTTGTATTGATTCTTGCACATACAAATCGATATTCATATGTCTATGGTTTCATGGCTAGTGGGCATTGTATTGATTTATCCGGTTACCTAAAAAGTTCAATGATGATAACAAATCGACACATGATCAGTGACTAGGTCCTAGGTCTTAGGTTGCATTTCATTTTGCATGTCTCATTGCATGATCTCACAATGATTAAACGAACTTCAATGCTTAAATGATTCTTCAAATCGCATCTTCAAGTCTAACAAGAGCTGAATCTCACACGAAGGTTCCTCCAATGAAATAGCAAGTAGAATCCTTTTTCGGGATCAAAATTCAAATCTGAGATCATTCATATTATTAACTACTTGCATATTCGACCTTCAATCATCACAGAAATCTAGTATTCAACTTAACTGATTATCTTACATCAAACTATCAAAATTTCAACTTGGTCAACCATGGTCAACTCATGGTCAAATCTAGTCAAATTCGGTCTCCAAGACCTCCAAACGATGCAGAATGCATTCTTGAACGTGTATAACCACTTCTCAAATCAATTAACATGCTTCTAAACCATTTAACGCTGACTTCTCTTGTCAGATTTCAATTTTAATCCCGAAGGGGGCATGGTATTGCACATCAATTCAAAGTTTGTAAATCAAAATTCTATCGATCAAATCTATCAATATCTTTCATCAGTGATCAAGATAACAATCACGTCTAGTCACTGATTCATCAAAAGTCCTCATCGCTCGGGGCAAATCTATCATCACTTGGGGCATATCAGATTCATCAAGATCCATATCAATCTGATATTTTCTTAATCTTGTAAACTGTATCAATTTTTGCAACCATCGGATCATAGTGTTCTTTCCTTGGTTCTTCGGCAACTGAAGGATTCAGATGTGATACTTGCTAGTTCTGCTAAGACAATCGAGTCTAGAACGGGTCACTCACTTCTTATCAATCCTAAGGTTCAGAATCAGGCATTTTGACACTTTTTCGCAATCATAGGTTCATTTGCTGCTACAGTGAACATTATCTCTAGTCATTCAAGACCTATTATCTCCATATCAATTCAATATCAATCAACTCCTATCTCAATATCTTTCAATCGGTTTCTATCTTGAGATCGGTTTATCTTTTGAATCAGTTTCATATCTTTATCAAACACAGACTATCTTTGAACCACTGCGCTTCACACAGTAATTCAAAGAGGGGCAAAATGTAATACCCCAAAAATGGGCTATAAGTTCATTAACCTCCTATATCATCAAATCATATGAAATCGACATCAAAGTCCTAATCTAAGGTACATCTAAACATCATCAAATCTAATTGATTATCTTAAATTTTGCATCGGAGAATATTCCTAGTAATATTCCTAATTATCTTAATTATCTTTAATTTTATAATTATTTGGCAATAAATCACATTTATCCTAAAGTTTGATTAATTGAATATTTTCATATTTAATTAATTAGATTTAATATTTTCCACTTAATTGTGTAATTAAATTTAATTATATCTATTATTAATTGTATTATTTAATTTTGACAATAAATCTAATATCATGTGAATAATTGATTAAATTCTTATTTAATTAATTAAAGCAAGTTGTCATTATTTAATAATATAGTTTTTAATAAAATTTTGATTAAATAATTGATTAACCCATAAATCAATTGTTTTATTTTTAAAAGCAGTTAAGTTGGAAATAAATCACTTTATTATTAAATTAATTCATAAATAAAACATGCACAATCATAAAAGCAAACAACTATCAATTATCAATTAAAGCTAAACTCTATTTTGAGTTAAAACTTAGCTTTTGCATGTTTTTGTGAGTTAATTATCTTTTATTTAAAAATAACTCAAAAATCAAGTTGAGTTATTTGAGTGATTTATGACTTTTTCCCATGCACCTCCAAAGCCCTGGATTTCTATAAATTAAAGGCTCAGCTCTTCACAAATCATCTCATATTTTGCACAATCACGCTGGAGAATTGGAATTGAAGAATCAAAGCTCTTGCGAATCAACATCTTTGTGAGATCAATCTTATTTTTGCATTCATATTACATATCATTGTTAGATTCATAGCATATTAATTTTCAATAGCATTCATAGCATATCAATTTCATTTAGCATAGATTTCATATCAGTTTTTACAATTATTATTGCATAGAAAAATCCAAAAAATAGCTTAATTGCATTTATTCCATATCCATCTTTTGCATTCAAATCCTTCATTTAGGTGTCGTCTAGGTCACTGATCTTGATTACAATCTGAGAACATTAATCTCGCACCTATTAGAAGGCAGTAAATCGCTTGGTTAGATAGCTTTCAATTTTGCATGATTTTGATTATAGCTAACCTCTAATGTTTTACTGAGTGTTGTGTCTATAGATCAGGTATAATTTTCACACACACATGTACCTCATTAAAGGATCTATCATCTTGAACAACAAAAGCCTCATCAAAGTACTCAAAACAAGAATCATACATGTTGAATACTAAAAGCATGAAAATGTAAATATTTTTGTATTTTTAAAGAAATTTTGCAATTTTTTTTTTTTGGATTTCTGAAATGTAAATGCAAGGGCATAAAAGAAATCTAATCTTAAGGCAAGAAAACAAATGATGTAACACCAAAAAGAAAGAGTTGTCTATCGCGGGTTCACCAAAATGTATAGGATAAAATATGGATGGGGTCCTAGGGCAATGGCTTGCACACAAAAGAGACCCCAAAGCAAATATTTTACATTTACATTTGAATTGTATTGATATAGAAAGTAAATGTAGATGACTAATATTGAAATTAAGAAATAAAGGTACTTACCTCCGAAAAAGAATCGGCTGAAAACCCTATCAAACGATCTCAAAAACTGTCAATTTTAGCAATTTTAAACCGAAACTACGAGATCTACAAAACCCAGAAATCTTTTCTCCAGATTTGATCAGGTCGACTTTGACCTTTTAAAAGGTCAAAGACCACATTTTTATTCTGAAGTCCGATTCTGATTCTATTCACAGATCCTGAAATATTGTCGAAAAGGGTATCCAAATTCGCTCTCAGATCTGAGATTCCACACTTGTACCTACAAGAAAAATGGGGTTTTGTTTGTTTGTGGGGAGGTTTGCCTTGGTCAAACCCCGGTTTGGAATCAACCTTAATATTGAAATTGAAATAGGAGAATGCTAGCAAGTAGTAGAAATGAATCTAACAATGAAGCTATGCAATTCAATAGATATGCTAATGTATTTGGAATGTAATCAAGTATGTAGATATGAAAACTTGAACATAACATCATCAAACCTCCATGATTGTATGCTTTAAGTCCACCTTAAGGGAAGAATGAAATGGATCTTGAAGATGAACAAAGGATCTTGAAGGAAAATCACACCACCATGGTGGCTAGATCTAGGGTTTGAATGATAGATCTTGAATGCTTGAACCAAATCCTTTCAATAGCAAGAATGCTTGAATCCTTGATCTTCAATGGAGAACTTGGATGGAGAAGAAGACTTGAATGCTTGAAATGAATTCTTGCTTGATTTATCACCTTGAGAGCTTGAGAGAGCTTGAGCATGAAAACTTGAGATGTGATTGATTAAAAAACTTAATGGAGAAAATGAGAGAGGAAGGCCTCCTTTTATAGTGATCTAGGGCACAATCCTCTAGAGGGGCCACCTTGGAGAATTAAATCCCAATTAGGTCCTACCCTTTAGAAAATATACCTTGATTAAATGCAAATTAAAGGATTTACCATTTCGAAGCCCGAAACAGCCGACCTGGAGGCGGAGAAATAATTTTCCCGAAAGCCAAACTACCAACATTTGAAAATTTGAAATCCTGGTGGGAAGAGGTAAAGGTCAAGGTCAACCCTGACCTGGTCAGGGTTGAGGTCAACTTTGACCTCAGACCCTAACTTGGCCAGATTCTGCAACAGGGGTTCTAGGGGTGCTAGAAACTTGAAAATTGTTGTCTAAACAGGACCCAGTGCCAGGAACAAATAGAAAATCCTCAAAATGATATGATGAAGGACTAGGAGGTCCTATGTCTGAACCCTACCTAGAAAATGGAGCCATGAAAGAGGAAAAATTAGGAAAAGTCCCTAAGACCTTAACCCTAATTTCACCTAGAATGAAGAAATCAAGTGCAGAGAAGAAGTGGAAAGTGGGGAGAAAGCCAAATACATGAAAAGGTCCAATCAAGGCACCAATCATGACCCTAAACCACTTACTCAGAGGGCTAAACACTCTTAACATGGAAGTGCTTCCATTTTAAGATGATACAATATTCTCCATAGATTGATTCTTTTATGTATTGATCACCTTTTGGCAGATCAATTTGGATCTCTCCTTTGGGAATTTGGATTTAGAAGTAGATCTCATATTTCTCCCATTCACTTTGACATGCACACTATTTTACCCTATTCATTTTTTAGTGCATTACAGGATTCTTAGATATATTTATTGCACTAGTGTTGTCACAATATATAATCATCGGCTCAGTGATTACCTCATTCATCCCTTCCAACACTTGTTTGATATAGGCAATGTTTGAAAAAAATTTAGCAACAGCAACATATTCTGCTTCAGCAGTAGACTGAGAAATACAAGGTTGTTTCTTACTTGTCCAGGTTACAAGTCTTTCACCAAATAAAAATGCTCCTTCGGTTGTTCTCTTTCTGTCATCTATATTCCCAACCCAATCTGCGTCGATGTAGACTCTTAGTTCAAATTTGCCTTCCTTAGGATACCATAATCTGTAGTCCTTTGTTTTCTTTAGGTATCTCAATATTCTTTTTGTTGCAACCATATGTGAATCCTTAGGATTGGTAGAAAATCTAGCCACAATCTCAACTACATGTGCAATATCAGGCCTACTGTGTTTAACATACATCAGTTTACCAATCATAGATCAATATAGTGTTTGATTTACCTCTGTAGATTCATCATCTTTAGTCAATTTGTAGCCTATGACCATCGGTGTTCTAAGTGGTTTAGCATCTTCCATGCCAAATGTTATCAATACTTCCTTAATACACTTTGATTGTGTGATGAAAATTCCATCATTTTGTTGAATAACATGCAAGCCTAGAAAGAATTTAATCTCTCCAAACATTGACATTTCAAATTATTTTCTCATCTCATCAGCAAAATATTTACATATATGATCTTGTCCTCCAAAGATTATATCATCCACAAATATTTCAACAATCAAAATAGTATCATCAAATCCTCCTTTCATGTACAAATTGTTGTTTTCACTAGTTCTTACAAAACCAATACTTAAAAGATAAGTATGTAACATTTCATACCATGCTCTCGATGCTTGCTTCAATCCATATAAGGCTTTATGAAATCTACATACCATGTATTTCTGATTCAGATCAACAAATCCTTCTAGTTATTGTATGTACACCTCATCTTCTAGTACTCCATTCAGAAATCCTGACTTAACATCCATTTGGTATACCTTAAAGTTCTTATGTGCAGCATATGCAAGTAACATGCAGACTCCTAGTCTAGCAACAAGTGCAAAAGTTTCACCATAATCAATACCTTCTTGTGCATATCTCTTGCAAGCTAGTCTATCTTTGTTCCTAGTAACTTCTCCATTCTCATTCAACTTATTTCTAAAAATCCATTTAGTACCAATAACATTTTTATCCTTTGGTCTAGGTACTAAATTCCATGTCTTATTTTTCTCAATTTGTTCAATCTCTTCATTCATAGCATTGATCCATTCATCATTCTCAAGTGCAACCTTAACATTCTTCAGTTCAAACTCACAAACCAAGCATGTGTTATGTCTTAACTTACTTCTTGTTAGCATACCAACTTGCTTATCTCCAATGATTTGGTTCTCAAGATGATGTCTTCTGACAAATCTAGCTAGTACTTGATCTCTTATTTGTTCTTCATTATGTTCAGGTTCATTTCCTTTCTCGATAGCCTCTTCTTCATTCTTAGTTTCCCTTTGTTGTTCCTCGATGTTAATTTCCTGATGTTCGGTCGACTCATCCTGTGGCTTTAGCAGGTACTCTGGATGCTCAATATAAGTGAATCTACCATACTCTTCCGGCTCCTTAGTGCTTTCTTCATCATTTTTATCAAAAAATTCATCAACTCTGACATTATCACTTTCAATCATCTTATTAGTAACTTTATTCAGACACTTATAAGCTTTTATTTTAGTAGAATATCCAAGAAATATCCCCTCATCACCTTTAGAGTCGAATTTCCCATTTCTATCATCTTTCAGAATAAAACATTTGCTACCAAAAATTCTGGAGTAACTTACACTCGATGTGTGTCCAAACCATAACTCATAGGATGTTTTGTTTGTGTCTTTCTTTAGTTGTACTCGGTTTAGTACATATATAGTTGTGCTAACTTCTTCTCTCCAATACATCTATGCAACATTATTTTCAATCATTAGTGTTCTTGCATAATCAACTATAGATTTATTTCTCCTTTCAGCAATTCCATTTTGTTGTGGTGTTCTCGATGCAGAAACTTGTCTTTTAATGGCATGCTCATTACAATAGTTAGTGAATTCATCAGAAATAAACTCACCACCTCTATCAGATCTCAAACATTTTAGTTCTTTTCTGGTTTCTTTTTCTACTTTAGCTTTATACCATTTAAACATCTTAAATACCTCAGATTTCTCCTTTAAAAACATAACAGACATCAATCTAGTGTAATCATCAACAAACAAAATAAAGTATCTATCTCCATAGTAGCTTTGAGTTCTCATGGGACCACATAGGTTCGTGTGAACTAATTCCAAGATTATTTTTATTGAATTGTCTTTACTCTTAAAACTAGATTTTTTCATCTTCCATTTCTGACATTGATGACACATAACATGATCTGGTTTAGTTAGGCTAGGCATTCCTCTAACTTTTCTCTTTTTACTAATCTTAATCATGTTATCAAAATTCACATGACATAGCCTTTTATGCCACAACCATGCATCTTCATTTTTAACCAGTAAACAAGAAGTCTTTGTATTGTTAAGATAAAATAAGTTACAATTTGATTGTCCTCTTGTTCCGAGAAGCTTTCCATTTTCATTGTAGATCTTCACCTTCTTTCTTTCAAATGCCACTCGGTGACCTAAGTTTTTAAGTTGTGCCACACTTAGTAAATTGTAATTTGGTCCTTTTACCCAATAAGCATTACACATTTGATTCTATCATTTATCAATAAAGATCATTTTCCTTTATGATGCAGGAGCATCTTGGGCCTTGAGCAATCTTGCATCACCAAAAATATTTATGTTTCCTATACATGTTTGTTGTTTGATTTGGGACTGTTGGTTTCTTGCATTGTGTCATTAATGCGGATTTTTGGACCTAATTTGGGACACTCTCCTAAGGGCACATGTCATAATTCATTCGGACTTGGGAGTTATCATAGTTTTCCTTGGACATCAATTTTCTGCCAGTTTTGCTCGTGTAACGTGTGGTATTTTGCCTTGCGCAGTTGCGTACAGAATAATTGGAGCTTGCACGGTTGGGTATCTATTATTGGATCATGTGAGGACCTAAATCTAAGGGCACTCATGTTTGGTTATTTTTGTATTTAGTTTTGGTTTCTCTCCTTAAGCTAGACCTATAATGTAATTAAAGCCTGACTAGCCGACTTGTGGCTTAGATAGCTATATATTGAGAGCTTGGGTAGATGTTTAGGAGAGACTGGTAGGAGATTGGTAGTGGTAGGAGAGTATAATCATACTTAGATCCTACGATATCTTGTAGATCAAATGTTATCTGATATTGTAATAGCAGAGCTAGTGCTTTGCATACTTGGAGACAAGGAGATTGCTTGGAGGCTTGCGAGCTCAAGTTTAGATCTACCTTAGTGTTTCCATCAGTTGTTGATGTGTTTCAGAGATGGACTAGATGAGAAATTGTTGAGATACTTTGTGATTTCATTTTAATAGGCCAAAACGTAGAAGGCCTTATAGTTGGGCATGTTGAATGAAATTCCATTTTGAAGTAGTATATTGTTGTATTTTGTTGTGCTTGTTGTTGTGTTAACTGGTAGTGTAGGTTTGGATCAATCCACCATTGGATCCTCCATCCCTACCCTACGTCAAGTGGTATCAGAGCTTGAATATCTTGAGTGTGTGGACAGATCGCTGAGGTGAAGCAGTTTGCACCAGGACCTTGGATTGAAGATGTCTTCAAGGAGAGCCCATGAGATCTTAGAGGAAGAACCTGCTAGAAAATTCAATCTTGATGATTTTAGGGCTTTGCAGAAACAAGTGCAAGACCAACAAGAGGAATTGAGAAATAAGACTACCTTTAAGGATGAAAGTGATGAATCTGAAGAAGATCATTTTGAAGAAGCTATAAAAGAAGTCAAAGATCCAGAAGAAAGTATAATCTTGAAGACTATGTCTCAGATTGGAAAAAGACCTAAGATTGATGTTTCTACATTTGCTAGAAGCCTTAGGCCAGAAGATTTGATTGATTGGATTAATGAGATAGATGATTACTTTGAGTATGAAGAAATAGAAGATCCTGATAGAGTTTGATTTGCAAAGACTAAATTGAAAGGTCATGCAAATATTTGGTGGAGAGAAGTTCAATTAGAAAGAAGTAGAAGAGGAAAATAAAAGATCACTAGATGGAACTGAATGGTTGACAAGTTGAAAAATCAATTCATTCTAGTGGATTATGAGTTAGATATGTTTAAGAAGATGCAATCCTTGAAGTAGAATAGAAAATCAATGCAAGAGTATACTGAGGAGTTTTACAGAATCTTGATTAGGACTGGTCATTCTGAAGTTGATAAAGAGAAGGTTGTTAGGTATGTTTATGGCTTGAGACCTAGTATTCAAGAAGAGTTACTTACTGTTCAGATGACAACTATAGGAGATTCTTATCAGGTCGCATTGAAGATTGAGGAGAAGCTGAACAAGAGGTTTAAAGGAAGACACAATAATTGGAACAAAAGTGGAAAGACTAATGAAATAGTTGTTGGAAGTAATCCTAAGACTAATGAAGGATCTAGCAGTGGTCAAGTCACTAAGAACTATAATAATGGACAGAGAGGGAGATGGAAAAATGAGTTTACTGGTACTTGTTTTCAGTGTGGTGAAGAGGGTCATAGAATTTTTTAATGTCCTAGAAAAAGAGTTTCACTAATTGTCGAAGAAGATATTGAGAATGTTGCAGAAAAAGGTGAATTTCTTATCACTAGAAGGTTGGCTACATGTGTCTAGGAACCAGTACAAAGAAGGAATTTGTTCATAAACAAATGTAAGTGTAGGAATAAGGTATGTAATGTTACAGTTGATGGTGGTAGTTCTGAGAATTTTGTTTCAAAAGAAATGGTTAGTAAGTTTAATTTGGAAAGAAGGAAATATCCTAATCCTTATCAGATTAGTTGGATACAAGATGTGTCTAAGGTTAGGATTGAAGAGAAATGCTTGGTTAATTTTCAGATTGGATCTTATCATGATGAAATATTATGTGATGTATTTCCTATGGATGCTTGTCATCTATTGCTCAAGAGACCTTGGCAATTTGATAGACATGTTTTGTTTGATGGTCATGCAAATACATATGTGGTAATGCATGGTGGATCCAGGCATAAGTTATTACCCTTATAGAAAGTTGGAGCTAAGGGATGTGGAGTTATCAGGTGTTGTCCTTATGAAAAACATCAGGAGAAAAGAGTTGATGAGCCTATTCCTATGGATAAAGGGAAGCTAAGTTTGAAAGGAAAGGAGAATGATTTAGTTGAGGAATTTATAGAGATTAAGAGGCAAATGGTCTTTCTGACAAAGATAACGCAGCAAATGATGGCACTAGTGACAGACAGGACTTCAGATAATGTCAAGTCGATTAGTAAGTCTAGAGAAGATGTGATTCACTAAATTACTAGTGTAATCAAAAGTGGATAGGATGGTCAGAATCAATTTTTGTCAATAGCAAAAAGGAAAGATGAGAAAAGTGCAGAACAAGATGATATGATGGGTGTAACAATGGATAAAGTGAAGACAACATGGAATGAAGGACAAGAGCAGATATGGGTTAAGAATAGATATTCCATACCTCTTCTAATTCCCTTCAAATGTTCATGAGAACATTCTTTTATTTACCTAGGGTGTCTGATGCTGGAGCATCTCGGGCCTTGAGCAATCTTGCATCACCAAAAATATTTATGTTTCTTGTACCTGTCTGTTGTTTGATTTGGCATTGTTGATTCTATTGGTTTCTTGTGTTGCGCCATTAATGTGGTGTTGTGGACCTAATTTAGGAAACTCTCCTAAGGGTGCACGTCCTAATTCATTCGGACTTGGGAGTTATCGCAGTTTTCCTTGGACATCAATTTTCTGCCAATTTCACTCATGTAATGTGTGGTATTTTTCCTTGCGCGGTTTCATATGGAATAATTGGAGCTTGCACGGTTGGAGATCTATTCTTGGATCATGTGAGGACCTAAATCTAAGGGTGCATCATGTTTGGTTATTTATGTATTTAGTTTTGGTTTCTCTCCTTAGACTAGACCTATAATGTAATTAAAGCATGACTGGCCGACTTGTGGCTTAGCTACCTATATATTGAGAGCTTGGGTAGATGTTTAGGAGATTGGTAGTGGTAGGAGAGTAGAATCATAATTGGATCCTGTGAGATCTTGTAGCTCATATGTTTTATCTGCTATTGAAATAGCAGAGCTAGTGGTTTGCATACTTGGAGACAAGGAGATTGCTTGGAGGCTTGCAAGCTCAAGTTTAGATTTTCCTTAGTGTTTCCATCATTTGATGATGTGTTTCAGAGCTGGAATAGCTAAGAAATTGCTAAGATACTTTTTGATTTCATTGTAATAGGCCGAAACCCGGAAGGCCTTATAGTCGGGCATGTTGAATGAAATTCCATTTTGAAGCAGTATATTTTTGTATTCCATTGTGCTTGTTGTTGTGTTAATTGGCAGTGTAGGTTTGGATCAATCCTCCATCCCTACCCTACATCACTTTAACCATGCAAGGTGTATCATTACCCATTCTTACTGATCCTCCATTATAATGTTCAAGATGATCAAAGTTATCTTCATCACCAGTCATGTGATGTGTATAGCCACTATCAATGATCCAAGTATTATTTTTACTAACTTTAGAAATGAGTGTTGTTTCTACATACATTTCTTCTTCCTCTGAATAATCTTTCATTGCAATAAACACTACCTCAACATCATCATCTGTGTCAGTCTTAGTGTCCTTTTCTTCAACTAAATAGCATGTCTTTTTTCCCTTATCTTTTTTATCTCGGTTGTTTCTATTGTAGTGTAAGTAACCTCTGTTGTTTCTTCTTCCATAGCTTGCATCACCAGATCAATCTTGGTCTTTATCTTTCTCCTTCTTGTTGGGACATCTAGTAGCAATATGGCCAAGTTCTCTATAGTTAAAACATGCTAAAGGTAATTTTCCTTTATATCTACCTTTACCTTTAGGCAATCTTTGGGTCATAAGAGCTTCAAGTTCATCAAGCTCATCATCAGTATTACTATCACTTATATCATGTCTTTTGCTAGATTTATCGATCTTTAGAGAAGACATAAAAGTAGACTCAACAAATGGTACAACACAATTATCAAAGTTGTTCAGCTCAAAATTTGTTAGCTTACCAATCAAACTATCAAGAGTAAGAGTACTGCCAGGTGAAGACCTCACTTCATGTATTGCAGATATTCTGATTGCATATGCAAGCAATAAGGTTCTTAGAATATTACTTACCACTATATCTTCATCAATGACACCACCAGATCCTCGGATAGCATTGACTACCTCTTTGATTCAATTTTAAAACTGTGTAATGTTTTCTCCTTCCTTCATTTGCATATCATCGAATATACCTCTTAAGCTTTCAGCTCTAGCTCTTTTCACATTTGCATCACCACCATAGACTTGAGCAATTTTGTCCCATATTTCCTTTGAAGTAATACAATCTTTGACATCCTCAAATTCAGCATTAGATAGAGCAGCAACAATCTCTATCGTAGTCATGTTGTATTCATGTCGATCTTTCAGTTGATCAAGATTCAAAGGTCCAGTCGGTGGTTGTAAGTAGCCATTCTCAAGTAGATGTAAGCTAGAATCCCCAATTTCAGATATGTGAAGTTTCATTCGGCTTTTCCATATTGTAAATTTATCCTTGTTCAGCTTCAGCACCTCCCTCTTATACATTTTGTGATCTTTCTACTGAAGTCCTTAAAACTTGTTCCAAGCAACCAATGCTCTCATACCAATTGTTAGAATAATTGAGAGGGGGGTGAATCAGTTAGATCAGTTATCCTATAGTCCTAAAAACAATAATGTAACTCTTAAAACAATTCCAACAAATTCTATAGCTCAATAACATAAACTATTAAACTGTCTGTGCATTTACCGATTACCAGTCAATTAACTTACTGTGATTACCGACCAAATCAAATATGCCAAATGTAAAGTATAACAATAAAAAAATCATCACAGAAACACATAACACAATGATTTAACGTGGAAACCCTACTAAGGTAAAAACCACCTGGGACTGGTAACCAAAAATAATTTTCACTCTTCTGAAGTGAGCTCGGTGAAGAGCCAACCCTGTTAAAGGTTACAAAACACACTGTAAGGTGTGACCTTGTTAGAGGATTTAAGACCAATAGTTATCATTCAACCAACATTCACTATGGGGTTGATAGGATAACAATGTACATTCATTGAATGAGATAGGGCATAACATAAGACGGTTAAGTCTACTCAGTTAGGAGATTTTATGTATCAATGGTTAAACTAAAACAGTAGTTGATATGATTACAATACAACTTATTTTACATATGTTCAAATATATTCTAAGCCCATACAAATCCTTTGATGAATAATTCAATTCAGTTCCTCAACATTCATTAGCTTACTGTCCCTTGATAATAGCTCTCTAATGCTTGGTTAACTCTGCAGTTTGGTTGTCCTTCAACCAGTCTGATCAGGCATACATGAAACTGTGTTCACATAAAATCTTTGTAGTCTTCTTTCTTCCGGCATAAAATCAATATTGAAACTCATATCTCTTATATAAACAGATAAACCTTTTTCTTGTCAACCATCAGATTTTGCCACTTAATCTACTTTATTGATTTTGCCTCTTAAACCTTCATCGGCAGTTGTGTCAGTAACACATTTCAATTCCATCCTTTAGATCTTCTTGAAATTTTGTCAGTAGAGAATCTCATACCAAACTTTATCCTCAACCTCAAAATCATAACAATTTCCAACCCAACAATTTTGTCAACTAAACTAAGCATTTAATTCTTTCAACCATACTCGGTTAACAAAGAAATGTGTTGGTGAATACAAGCTCAGTTAATATTGTTGCTCGGTATACACTACATTGGCTCTGTGTATACTGAAGTGCTTCATTTACCGACTACATTGTCTTGTGCAATTTTTCTTCCTACTTCATAATAGATTAATGCAACATAATCAAGTCAACATTATAAGATCATAGACTCATCAATAAGTTACCCAAGGTGTTCCTTATCCTAATCTATCATATCCATCTTTCTCATGTAGATGTCTTAGTTCTTCATCTCTTCTTCCTTTTACAGATGTTTAGATATTTGTAACTTACATGATAAGTACTATCAAAACTAATTGACATCAATGATAACATAATGATTGATTTAATTATCTTACATATCATTTCAATAACTCGGTGATCTCTAATCACTAATCTTCAAGTCATTTAGGTATTCAATCAGTTGTAGTTCATCAATTTCACTACAGCCTTCAAATCCTATCACAGAACTTGGGTGTGACGAAGGCCATGATGTGCATCATAGTGGTGGAGGTATTAACTTTCTATTGGAAATAAATTACATAATTATTAATAAAATTTAACATCTTTAATTGTGAATTTAACCTATTTACGTGTTATTGCAGCAAACCCCCCTTTAGTGTAGTAGCCTCGTGCTCCTCAAGACATGAGGAAGCACCATAATTTGAGATCACAACCACAAGAGGAGGAAGATGATGCTCCTCTAAGCCTTTACCTTAAGAAATCTAAGAAAAACCCAAAAAAGAAATGATTTCTTAAAAATGCTCTTTGATAAAACTTGTTTGATTAACTTTGTTGGATAATAAAAGAATGTTGTTTTAAGTAATTATCTATGAATTTTGTGTATTAATATTCAATTATATGTCATGTTAATGAATATTGTTATGTGTTAATGAGTTCTTAATGACTGATGCGTATTAATGAATGTTATATCATATTAACTAATGTTATGTGATTGTATTGATTGAATGTTATAGTTCATAAATGGATGAATGAAGTGTGTAATTATATGTTAATGGGGAATTTATATTGATGTCAGGGGGAGGGGGGGTGAGGCGATGAGCTTCTGCCTTCACATGGTTGTCCTTGTTAAGTAGAGAATATTAAAGTATTCTCGAAACCAAGTGAAGCTCAAACTAGCATATCTTCATTATTTAATCAATTTCATTCATTCTAGGTCTTTGCTCATAAGTGCATTTTGAATGTGTCATTGTTAGGCAACTATCAAATAAAAAATTGGAAGGGCCAATAGTCAACTTGTCTGGCATGATTTGGTTTCATTTTGTGTAAGTATTCTCTTATTGAATGCGTCAACCTCTCTCGGCCTAATCTGGATTATTTCATTGGTTTGTGTTTTTGAGTAGGTGAAGTGTTAAATGAGTTCCTATCTTCTATTCTTCATTCATAACTATTATCATTAGGCAAGCACATCATTATATCATCGATGGTATGTACCTTTAGCCAATGTAGATAAACTCACTGTGACAAGCATGGCATAACATGTGTTCTTGACTTGGACTAGTAAAGGCATGTTGTCACCGTCATTTGGAACTATAATGTGTCACATCACTTGCCAAATAGAGCCTTCAAAGAATAAAAGATGTCATGTTTTATCATATACTATCATTGTGCTCATTGTCCTCTAGTTACTTGTCTCTAAGTTTGTCTTTCATATTCCTTCACCTTCTAGACTCATGCATTTCAAGTTGTTACAGTTCAATGTCTTCTTAATTTCTTTGGAATTATTTTAATAAAAATTTCTCTACATTTATTCATAGCAGCTCTTAACTGGTTATATTTGGCATTCTTTGTGCAAATTTATAGACTGTAGCATTTCACTCCCTTCAACATTTAATCAAATAGTTTAAAAATCTCCACAAAGTGCTATCTCATTTGTCAAATGGTTAGTGTGCTTGGTTGATGCGAGCCATCATGAAGACTCTCCATTTAATACTTGCAATTGTTATTTAGTGTAAAATATTGTCATTTTCTACCTCTTTCATCTTGTCTCAATGACTGTAAAAACTCCTAATTATGCATTGTCCTATTTAACAATGCAGCCTCCAATAGGATTGTCACACATTTTGGAGTTTTTATCCTTTTAGGTACCATATATTTGTCCTTATGTTCTCTGTTTACCACATTTTCCCTTGCCTTCAATGTTAGTGATGGAATCTCAATCTAGTGACATGCCATAACATGCTGGCAGTTATGTACCTTTAACCAATGTAGATAAACATGCTATGTCAAGCATGGTCTAACATTTCTTATTGACTTGCACTAATAAAGACACCTTGCCACTATTGTTTGGAACTATAACATGTCACATCTCTTACCAACTGCAATCTACAAGGCAGAAAAGATGTCATGTTTTATCATGTACTTTCATTGTGCTCGTCGTCATCCATTTACTTGCCTTTGACCTTATTTTTCATATACCTTCATGTTCTAGACTCATGCATTTCTTGTTGTTTCAATTCACTATCTTGTTACCATCTTTGGAACTGTTTTATATAAAATTCTTCTACTTTCATTCATATAAGCTCTTAGTTGGTTATAAATGGTATTCTTTGTGCAAACTTACAGCCTATAGCTTTTCACTCCCTTTGACATTTAGTCAAATAGTTGATAAATCTCCACAAAGTGCTATATAATGTGTCAAATGGTTGGTGTGCTTGGTTGATGCTAGCCATCATGAAGGCTACCCCTTTTCATGTTTGCCACTGTTATTTGGTGTAAAAGATTGTCATTATCTTCCCTTGTCATCTCATCACAATGACTGTAAAAACTCTTCATTATGCACTGTCATGTTCGACAGTGCAGCCTCCAGTAGAACTGCACACTTTTTGGGTTGGATATTTGTCCTTATGTTCTATGTTTTCCATGTATGCCCTTGTCTTCAATTTAAGTCTTGTAAAATAGTCTTTCAGTTATCATTCTACTTATGTGATGAGTCTAAATGTAATGACATGCCATAACATGTTGTCACTCAGTATAGTTTAAAAGCCATAATGCTTTGAATGCTAAATCATTTAACAATCCTTTTTTTTTGTTTTTTTTTTGTTTTTTTAAGAATGGGTAAGGAAGTTGATGTAATCAGACTATGATTAATGAAGATTGGGTTTTCTGCAATTTTTCATGATTGTGTTCAGTTAAACAGTCTTGTTCCAACATTTTCTTAAGGTCTATATGGTATATTTTTGGAGAACCATTTATTGTAGATGTTAGAGCATTGAATCATAGTTATTTTGGATTTTGTGGAATTTAATTCCATTTAGTATTAACAAATGAAGATATCCAAAATTTTGTGCAAACTATTCCAAACCCTCGTGGGGTAATGTGAAGGTTTAATGGTGAATTTGTGTATTAGGAATTCATTCAAGATAAGAGTTTGATTAAAGATATTTTCATAGGGGACATTGACAGTCCATTAGGAGATTACTTGTTGAAAGAGTTTGGAGTCCAAGCCCAAACTATTGGGACGCTGACCACCACCTTATTTTGGGATAGATAGCCATTACTTGGATTTACACATGCCCCTCCTTGGTAACATTACAACTTCCTTCCTTGAGTCAAATAGTATATAGGATTAAATAAGGTGTCAATATATAATTATAAATACTTCATTGTATTTAATCATAGTTTCAGAATTCAACATTTACTTGATACAGTATTGAATGAATTCCATAGTTTGATCATGTGATGGCATGTATACATATCTAATTCCGATATGATAATCCTTAATAGTGTGTGTGTGTGTGTGTGTGTGTGTATAATACTATGTTAATGACTCTGATATCATCATACTATATAGAATTGAGATATAATATTATGCAATACCTTCCATGCTTAAATATTAATTTGTTAATCTTTATTCAAGTCCAAACGATGCATTAGTTCTATGATGAATACATGCTTTATGTTGTAATCACATCCTTTCTTAATAACTATTAATTATTGACTTACTTCAATGAGTCAATTCAACATTCTTGATTATCATTGATCATATTATTAAGAGGTGTCATTTCTTCTGGTCACTGATGTAGCTTTATTTGATGCTAACCAGATTAATCTTATGGATTGTGTATCGATAATAATAGTGTCTTATAGCTGTCTACAATTGATCATTTCCTTTAAATAGGATGGATAGTCAATATGCTAATGTTTTGTAATTGCTAGATCAATCGTATATATCCAAGGATTGCACAGACGGATCTATTATGAAAATCGAACCATTCATGATTGTTGATTACTTGTTATCTCTAATCGTTGTCTTCTATATAGCGGTTATCTGGAAATCAACAACCATGATAATGTATGATATTCATCGATCCTTATTTAGATAAAATAGATTATAATTGCTATGTACTCTAAGACGTCAATCTTTGCTTTCATTGGAATTGCTTAGCTTACATATTATATTCTATTCCTCGTATTCTTATTTCTTACATGCCTTCACCGTTCTCATCATTAATTAGATTGATATTCTTAAAGGTATATTCTATTGCAATATATTTATCGCTAACACCATATAAATCATCTGACATATATTAGACAGCTTCCTTATTAGGTCCCTACAATCCCAATCTAATTTGTATATTTCTATTCTCTTTGTTTCTTCCAATCTACCCCCACACCATCCTCCAAGTTTGGAGCCTGAGTTGCATATGTATCTTCCCTAGCGAAAGGTGGGCATCCGTTCACAGCACAGAGGCACCCGTAAGTATCCCATCGTGCCTCTTTGCCCATTTTCTCAATGTTATTATCATTAATTAATAGACATTGGCTATTAAGAGATTTTGGTTATGTAGTCGATGCATTATAATGACTATAGGAAAGCTCTATAATATTTTAGATATATGCTAAGTTTATTATAATGTTATTATAATATTATATTATTGATTGAATATATAATATATATTATTATAATTTATAATTTATTATAATATTATTCTAATTATTTGTTATATTTATTATTTATAATATATATTATATATATTTGTTATTTATATTTTACTATTATTTATTATTTAATTTTTATTTCAAGAAAAAGACATCATACAAAATACACAGCAATATATATTAATGCAAAGTAACACCTGAAGATAAATATCTAGACTAATCACCGACTAGGATGTCATTGGTGATTACTCTAGATATTTATCTTCGGGTGTTTTTTTTTAACATTCCATATTTGATAGAAATTTTGACTAACCTTAGTTGAAACCCTCACCAAGTCTGGTCTAAATATCGACCATTCGGTGTCGAAAATAAGTGTTGTGGGTCTGGCATCCTGGTTGGATGGGCCAAACATTTTGACCAACATTGGTCTAAATTTTGACTAATTTTGGTCGAAACCCTCACCGAGACTAATGTACATAACGACCATTCTATGTCAGAATTTAGCATTGTGGGTTTGGCATCCTGGTCAGGCGGGCCAAACATTTCGACCGACAGTGGTCACAAGTTCGACGAATAAACCCGACAATTGCAGATGTCAGTTTCGACCAAGATTGGCATAGAACATTCTACGTTAACAATGATATGTCAAAATTTTGACTCAAAAAATAGAGATCAAAACATTTGTAGATTATTCAACCAATTTTGGTGGAAAATTTGACCATTTTCCCATCGAAATAGGTGCCAATTGTACTAGTGGTATTAGTTTTTCCATCCAGAGTAATAGATCCTACTCCTATGATAGCTTTAGGAAGATTGTCTCCAAACCTCACGACACCACCATCATACTTTACTAATTTAACAAACTTGTTTTTATCTCCAGTCATATGATGTGAACAACCACTGTCTATAATCCATTCAAATTTCTTATCAACATGAGATACTAAAGCCTTTTCCTCATGTACTGGTTCATCTTTAATAGCAACAAATCCAATCTCCTCATAATCTAAATCATCATCGTCAGAAATACCTTCACTAGCATAATAGCATTATTTATCTTTTGAGTACTTAGGAACACTTGTAGGACATCTAGATGCAAAATGACCTACCTTATTTCATGAAAAACATTTCAAAGGTAACTTGCCTTCATATTTACCCTTACCTCTCTTTTCTCTTCTATCAATCAGTGCAACAAGTTCGTCCATCTTTATTTCCTCTTCTTGTATCTGTTCCCACTCCTCATCATATTCACCGAGTTCTTCTTTTAGGTTCTCATTGATAGTGCTCAGATGTGCAAACATTATCTTCTTATGTGTGGATGCTTTGAAAGAAGATTCAACTTTAGGTACAGAATCTCCCAATTCAGTAGCTTCAAAGGTAGTTAGCTTTGCAATCAATATCTCTCTGCTAAAGTTCAGAGTTAAAGGTATAGTCTCTTGAATAGATATAGCCTTAAACTTGTAAGAAAGTGTCAATGATCTAAGGATCTTCGCAATAACTTTTTCTTCATCATAAGTGCCTTCACAGTTTATGATTCCAACCACAACTTCTGTAACTCTTTGGACATAATCCCTAATTCTTTCATACTCATTCATTTGTAGTTTCTCCATCTTTATTTTCAAGTTTTGTAACTTCACTTGCTTGGTGTACTTATCTCCTTCATATAGTGCTTCTAATCTTTGCCAAATCTAGGTCTTTAACTTCAATAAATTCTCCTTTAGAGAATGCACGGATCAATGCTTCCCTTGCAACCATGTTAAGTGAAAATATATTCTTCTCATCTTCAGTAGCTGATGGTAAGTCATTCTCAGACTTCATAGCTACCTTATTCTTTGTAATCAACCAGTATTCAATGACTAAACAAAACAAATGAGTTCGCATCTTGTTCTTCCAACTATCAAAGTTTTCATGATCAAATTTTGGACTATCCTTCCTATAGAACGCCATCTCCAAGATCACCTCAAGTTTTTAAGCTTTCTCTCTAAGGACCCGTAGCTCTTATTCCAATTGTTAGGAATAACAGTCCATAATACAAATGAGAGGGGGCTTGAATCAGTTGTATGATAGATTATTAAACTTTAAAATTTGAATAGCAGTAATATCAAATCCAATGAACACAATGAATGCAAACACAACAACACAATATTTTGATCTCAGGGAAACCCTGTTAAAGGTAAAAACCCTGGTGGGAATTAGCACCCACAAATGATGTACTAGAGAGTATAGTATCCTTGTTAGAAGATTTAGCCATGTTAGGAGTTTATTAAAATATTACAGCACATAGTCCTTGTTAGAGGACAGACCCTGTTAGGAGTCAAGAAAGAAGGGTGGGCTCACTACCCAGGCTCACTGCCCAAAGAAGGTTAAATCCACCTTGAGAACTCACTATTCCCAACAAGTGTATATGAAGACATACACAATATTTTGAATTTTTCGACAGCAACTATCTTTTCTTGATTAGTTCCAATGAAGTTCACAATTAATCCTCTTCTCTACATCTAGCAGACACAAGCTTGCAACTCTTACAATCTTATTTTTATCACATTCATTCTCTCCATGTCTTTTCCAAAGAAAAGATCTTACATATATACCCTATTATATTCTAAATGATCAAGTTGGCCAATTAGGCTTTCCTAATTACACAAATATTTTCCTAACCTCTTGCTAAGATACACACGGTACCTAAAACAAGTATACAATGATTTCACTATAATAATTAAGGACCGACATCCTTAATTTACATTTGCCAAATAAAATGCATGCTACACCTCTGAAGTCATCTCTCAAATAAGTCTCCTCCAGATCACACGCCATAGCTGATGTCATCCAAAATTTTGTACCTTGCACTAACCAACAAACATTCTTCAGTACATTATCTTTCATCTCTTAAGCTCACATACACCAAAATCATATCTTCTGTAAGATATATTAGAAACAAAGAGGCTCACTCTGTCAGCTTCCACTGTCACCGTCTAGTAACCAGTCTTCACCAAAACATTTGTAACTCATCCAATATGCAACATTACATAATGTGATCTTGTATATAAGATCACAACATCACCCTATACTCTCATCTATCTTTGCATGTTATGAAACATCCGTACATTGTATGTACACTGTCATTAGTAGCATGTACTCTTCACAGAAACATATGTTCACATCAGTGACAAAAGACTAATGGCAACAACAGCAGCTCCAACATCACTCAACATAGTGATTAAACATATTAAATGTATCAATCATTTCCCCAATGCATTAGCAATATACAACAATCTCCCCCTTTGGCATTAATGTCAACATATGGGAAAATCCATCCCAAGGTTTTATCAATCCAAAAGTCATGTAACCAAACAGTAAGTTCTCAAAGTATTCCTTCATACAATCTCCCCATACAGTAGGGATTTTCTCATAGAAACACTCCCCCTTTGACACCAATGGCAAAGGGTGCCATGAGTCATCAACTATTCTCCAACACCATTCTTCCACGATCACTCCACCTGATGAGTAGATCCCTACATCCAGTCCAGAATATGATAAGGCTCTGATACAATTGTTAGGAATAAGAGTCCACAATACAACTCAGAGGGCGGGTGAATCAGTTTTCTGATAGATTATTTAACTTTAAACTTTGAATAGCAGCAATATCAGATCCAATTAACACAATGAATGCCAACACAGCAACACAATATTTTGGTCTCAGGAAAACCCTATTAAAGGTAAAAATCTTGGTGGGAATTAGCACCCACAAATGATGTACTGAGAGTATAGTGTTCTTGTTAGAAGATTTAGCCATGTTAGGAGCTTATTAAAACATTACAGTACACAGTCCTTGTTAGAGGAAAGACCCTATTAGGATTCAAGAAAGAAGGGTGGGCTCACTGCCCAAAGAAGGTTAAATCTGCCTTCAGATGTCACTATTCGCAACAAGTGTATATGAAGACATGCATAATCTTTTGAACCATCTGACAACAACTATCTTTGCTTGATCAATTCCAATGAAGCCCACCAATAATCCTCTACTCTACATCTAGCAGACACAAGCTCGTAGCTCTTACAATCTTCTTTTTATCACATTCACTCTCTCCATGTCTTTTCCAAAGAAAAGATCTTACATATATACCCTATTAGATTCTAAATGATCCGGTCGGCCAATTAGACTTTCCTAATTACATAAATATTTCCCTAAACTCTTGTTAAGATACACACAGTACCTAAAACAAGTATACAATGATTTCATTACAACAATTAAGGACCGACATCCTTAATTTATATTTGCTAAACAAAATGCACACTACACCTCTGAAGTCGGCTCCCAAATAAGTCTCCTCTAGATCACTAGCTGACGTCATCTAGAATTTTGTACCTTGTGCTGACCATCAAACATTCTTCAGCACCTTATCTTTCATCTCTTAAGCTCGCATACACCGTAACCATATCTTTTGTAAGATATACCATAAAAATAAAGGCTCACTTTGTCAGCTTGCACTGTCACCATCCAGTAACCAGTCTTCACCAAAACATTTGTAACTCATCCAATATGAAACATTACATGATGCAATCTTGTATATAAGATCACAACATCTCCCTGTACTCTCATCTTTCTTCGCACGTTCTGAAACATTTGTACAATGTTTGTACACTGTCATTAGAAGACTGTACTTTTCATAGAAGCATATGTTGATATCAATGACAAAACACTAATGGCAACAGTAGCAGCTCCAACATCACTCAAAGTAGTGATTAAACATATTAAATGTATCAATAATTTCCCCAATGCATTAGCAATATCCAACAATCTCCCCCTTTGGTATAGATGTCAACACATGGGAAAATCCATCCCAAGGTTTTATCAATCCAAAAGTCATGTAACCAAACAGTACTCTCACAATATTCCTTCATAAAATCTCCCCATACAGTAGGGATTTTCTCATAGAAACACTCCCCCTTTGAAAAAAATGGCAAAGGGTGCCATGAGTCATCAACTATTCTCCAACACCTTTCTTCCACGATCACTCTCTCTGAGGAGTAGATCCCTACATCTAGTCTAGAATATGATAAGGCTCTGAAACCAATTGTTAGGAATAAGAGTCCACAATACAACTGAGAGGGGGGTGAATCAGTTGTATGATAGATATTAAACTTTAAACTTTGAATAGAAGCAATATCGGATCCAATGAACACAATGAATGCCAACACAACAGCACAATATTTTGGTCTTGGGGAAACCCTATTAAAGGTAAAAAAACTCCGGTGGGAATTAGCACCCACAAATGATGTACTGAGAGTATAGTATCCTTGTTAGAAGATTTAGCCTTGTTAGGAGCTTATTAAAACATTACAGTACACAGTCCTTGTTAGAGGACAGACATTGTTAGGAGTCAAGAAAGAAGGGTGGGCTCACTATCCAAAGAAGGTTAAATCCACCTTTAGAAATCAATGTTCGCAACAAGTGTATATGAAGATTACCATTAATAAGGACCACAATCATAAGAGGATAACATTGATTTTGAGCTTCTAAAGAAGGTAACTCATCTTGGGAGAACACAATGTCAACTTTATTTTTGTTGTATTCATACACTCCAAAAGGTTTTCCATGATATTAGGTCAAACACGATGGTGTAAGGCATCTTGAAGCAAAGTTTGATATATTGGTGAAAGTTGAATCAAGTCCCAAATAGATATCTTATCAAGAGTAGCATGAAGTTATTCAATATGATTATACTTACCAATTTGTTGTGAAGGAAAAGGGGGGAAGGAAGAAAAGGTTGCGAGGAGGTGGAATATTGGAATTTTGCTTCTTGTTTCAAGTGTTATATTGTGGGCTACCACATGATAGTCAGGTTGTTGAGAACCTTTTACCAAAATCCCCAATTTGTTTTGAGGTTGGGGGATATCTTGACAAAGATGGACAAAAACCTTAGGATTCCCACTACCTAAAACCTGAACAACGTCTCTATAAGGGAGAGCATCAAAGAAAGTGGTAGTGATATTATTCTCTTCTTCCAAAGTATCCTTAATAGGAAAAACTTTAGGAGAGGGATTAGGAATGTCCATCAATGCTTCATCTCTAGAAGAGATTTCATTTAGGCATAATGAAGGTAAGGTGCCATTAAGAAAAGTGTTTATAATATCCTCCTCTTGCTCCAAAATATCCTTATAGGGGAGATACATTTTAGGAGAAGAACCAACATTGTTCCTCAACATCTTATCCCTAGGTGAAAGATTCTTTAAAGAAGTGTTAATAGTTTCTTTTTGCATCAAATTGCCCTTATGGGTAGGATGAAATGAAGAATTGGGTTATCATCATATGCTTGAAAGGGAACATCTTGAAATTCTTGAGGAAATCTTAAAATTGAACTAGAAAATGAAGATGACAACTTCATTCATAGAAAACAATTCATATACATATATATATATGAAATTAATGAAAATACATATAAATCAAATCAAGATATTTGAAATGTAACAACAATGCATGAAATAAAATATTTGTGTACTTTCTATTGTTTTGAAATATGCAAAATGAAAAAGCAGTGCACAATTTTTATGTCTTTTAAACCAATGTATTTAACTCTAAGAATGGCATGTAAAAATCAGATCTAAGACTAATACATTAGAAGTATGTAAGAAGGGTAAAGCTCAACAAAATGTAACATAACAAATAGGGTTCACTAGTTCAAATGGGCAAGCTAGTAAACTTGGGCCTATCTTGTATATTGCATTGGAAGGAAGATGACTCACTGGGCTCAAGAAGGCTTTAAGTGCTAAGTGGGTGCAATGATATTTCACTAGAATTGAAGGTTGATTGTGCAAGTGTGATTGATAAATGTAAGGTCTAGAGCTAGAAAGGAAGAAAAGATGGTTTTATGTATACACAAGATGACTGAGAACTAACAAACTAATTTCACAACCAAATTTGATAGCTAGAGACTATAACTTACCTTTAGACCAACTTTAAAGAAAAACTAGAGGGACAATGGTGAATTTTGGCATAGTCTCAGGACTATGTCAACTGGGTCGGCCTGTTCCCTTCACTTTCTTGCAATTTTAGTTGTAGACAGTAGACAAGCTCTTGATCTGTCTAAATCCTTTTTTGAAATCGGTGTCACCTATTCCTAAACATAAAAGAGAAGAAATGTTGTGTAGAGAATGGTTTTCCTTAGTCAAACCATAGTTGAATAAACAAACTTGAAATTGAGATTAAATAAACTTGAAATGAAAGTGTGCTAATATAAAGAAGAGGCTAGATCTGAAGCATAAAGTGTCTTATACCTTGATTGATGTAGTGCTCTTTAAATGTGATCACAAGTGTTAAATCAATAACTTGACTTCACACAAGAACCTAAAAGGAAATCATATGAAGGTTTTTGAAGCTTTCCATAATGCTTGA
Source organism: Chamaecyparis obtusa (assembly GCA_027943335.1). Classification (NCBI taxonomy): domain Eukaryota; kingdom Viridiplantae; phylum Streptophyta; class Pinopsida; order Cupressales; family Cupressaceae; genus Chamaecyparis; species Chamaecyparis obtusa. Next base: position 582,206 of record BSBK01002831.1, on the reverse strand, counting down.
TGAAGATGAAAAATTCATTGAATGCATTAAGACTTGGATGCTTGAAAATTTGGATGCTTGAGTTCTTGTGAATAGATAATTATGGTATGATATTCTTCCTTGATTGTGGTTTCCTCTACTTGGACTTCAATGAGGGAGAGAAGCTTTCCAAAATGGAGAAGATTGCCTTGGAAATGTCTTGGATGCTTGAAATCTACCTTAGAATGCTTGAGACGTGAAAGTGTAGGAGAGAGTTTGATTTCAACTTGAGATTGTGATGTCCAAATGAAGAGAGCTAGGTTTGTTAAATACCCCTCACAAACATCTTGGAACTCAAAACTCAAAGGAATTCTATGAGAGTTTGAAATTCCCGCTCAATCAATAAGATTGTTACATAGTTCAAATTTCAAAGAAAATACTAGGGAATATGCTGACAAGGTTGGCCCATTCTCAAGAATAGGTTGACTAGGTTGACCGATTTCCTCCAAAAAGCATCAAAATTCAGACCGTGGGTCCTAATCATAGAGGGGTGATAGAATGGAAAATGAAATCAAGGTTGAAGTACCATATATTAATGCAAGAGCTCATACGTGCTAGAAAGGAACCAAACTAAATGAGGAATTACATAATGAAGTAGTTCTAGGATGGTACACTTCCACATATTTTTTACTTATAAGTATATCAAAGTGGTAATGAATTAGGAAATCCACCTTGGTTTTGTAGAGCCTAAAGTGTAGAGAGAGTCTCGTTCTTGGGATTAGCTCTTTATTCATTGACCATTGATCCAACCTTTTGATAATAAGAACTTACCTTTAGAGAAGATCAAACTATCAACCAGTATAAAAGCAAATCGACACTTATGTCAAACCCAACATCTATACTCAACCATTGCACTATATAACAATACAAACCATACAAAATATTTCAAGCAAAGATTCCTTTAAGGCTCTCAAAAAGGTTGAAATTTTTTGTCAACAAAATATGTCATGTCATATATTAAAATATAAGTTTTTTGTCTTTGAACTCAATTGCAAGGGTATTTTTTCTAATAGGTCTCCAAAAAAAGCTCGCCCCTAAAACCCTTACAAAAAGAGCCCAAACAAAAAGCTCATTTGTCAAATCTACATGAAACCTAGATGAGCAATAACTTATGTAAATGAATTTATAACCTTGAAATGTCTTCATCCTTTTTCTACAAAGCCATGGATTTAACTATGAACATAAATATACTTCTTCCAAGAGTTACTAATATCAAAGAGATCTCCCCCACAACCTAACAACTAGGCTCTAATACCAAATAAAAGGAAATTTCCTACCACATTAAACTATTTCAACATAACCTCATGAAAGGAAATCAAGAAAACAAGTATTCAAAATATTTAATGTAAGAAAATAAAAAGGTATACCATCAAAATAACACAAGAAATAACTTATGCTTCTCCTCTCGCCTCTGCTCTTGCTTCCACTGCCTATTTGAATCACACACAGGCCCAGTCGTTTGGGTTTGTGGCTCCTATTGTGTTTCTGCTTGCAGGTGATGTAGTTGCCCTTCTATCTGGGTCTAATGCCCTTGTTGTTGCAGTTGTGCCTGGGCCTTCTCTAGTGGGTGGGCATGTTTCTTCGAGGGTTTTGGGGTTTGCTAGGTCTGCCTCTGGTGGCTCCGCGATCTCCTATGCGGATGTGGCTGCCTTTGAAGCTGGCATTCATGGTCTTGCCCATGTTAGAAGGGGGAATCCCGCTCTTCTCCGCTTGTGCAAGTTGTTTCTGTAAGTAAACCCCTTGTGATTAGTCTTGATGCTGATACAGTTGATGAGATTTCAAAAATTGTGGATGACTTCTCCTCCAATGCTGCTACTTTCCATTTTAGGGGTTTATGGCCCTCTCTTTCTGATTTACATGCTTGGATTTCCAAGCATTGGGAACCCATTTTAATCGATGTTGTTCAGATATACCCTGTGGCAAGGGGTTTTTTTATTGTAAAGTTTGAAAATGCTGAAGATAGGAAAACTATTTTGTGCAATAGTTGTTTCACTTGGGAGGAGTGTTTTCCTCTAATGGCCAAACCCTGGTATTAGGGGTTTGACCCTCTTTCTGAATCTTTTAATAAAATCCCCTTATGGGTAAGATTTCCAAATCTCCCTCTTCATCTTTGGTTGGATTCAGTTTTAGAATCTGTGGGTTAGGCTATTGGGGATTTCCAAATGGTGGATTCAAACTCCTCTAAAAATTTTAAGACGATATATGCTCGTATTCTTGTGGAGGTTGATGTTTCCAAGGGTCTTCCTGAGAAGATAACTTTGGCTTCTCCTTTGGGCTCTTGGACTCAGAATCCGGATTATGAGGGAATCTCGTTCAGGTGTAGGAAGTGCCACAAGACTAGCCATCTTGTTGTGTGGTGTTTATCAGAAAAGGTTAAATCGAAGAAATCGCCTACTTGGTGGTTGGGGGCTTCTAATCACCATTATACGGTTCACAAAGTTTCTAAGGAAGGGGGTTCGGTTTCTTTCTCTCCTCAGATTGATCATACTTTGGCTGGTGTTTATGTGGCTGCCTATGTTGCTTTTGATGTTGTCTTGGAAGCTACAGATGTTGTCTCTGATGCGGCTTTAGTTCAGACTATTTTTGCTACCCCTTCTGGTGTTGCTACTATTGTCCCTGACCAGATTGTTGATGTTGTCTCTGGTCATGATACTACTCTTGTCCCTACTGTGGTTTTTTATTTGACTTGCCCTTTAGTGGGCTCTTCCTGCTCTTCATTGGCTTGGTAGAAGGTTGCTAAAAAGGTGGAGGATGGATGGACAACAGTTAAGGGAAAGAAATTTAAATCTTCCACTCCTTTTGATATGAATTTATGTTCTCATAAGGATGGGCAAAAATGTAAATCTTGATTGCCCTTTGTTGTGATTTGTTGTTTCACTTGGTAGGAACTACGGTTGGTTCCTTTGGTTTGATTGGTGGGGCACCACAGTTGTATTGGTCTTTCATTGCCATATTTTTTTATGCTCTTGTATAAGGTTTCAGGACCTTTCAAATCCTATTTTTACTTCATCACAACACAAGAAATAAATTGACAAAACCATCATGTAAAAAAATCAACTTCCAAAATCTTCCACACTCAATGTATTATCTCATGAACAAATATTACAATACATCTATAAAGTCTCCATAAATATCTCTAAAATATCAAACTCCTTACATTCTTCATGTAAACAAACAAATGAGAATCATATTTCCTCTCTTCACATATGCAATCTACAAGAATTGTTCACATTAGTAACAATTTCAATAATTGCTTGTGTATGTTTTTATTTTAAATAAAAATAAACTTTCACAAAACCACTAAGTGGTATGACTTAGGAGTAAGTATGTCGATGGCTTGATGATGTGTTTTGGCATTTATATTGGTGTCTTTGATGTCAACTTAGGTGTTCTTGGTTAGCTATGTTCTTGATGTACCAAGTTATGATGGAGAAGATGAATTGTGAGTTATGTTGTGAATTGTGGTGTGCCATTTGGCACAGACTCTATAGGTGTGTACAATGCTATATCTATGATCGCATGTGTATGATGAGTTTTATGCAAGTTACAGTCAATGTGGTGAAGACAGAGAATTGGTTAAGCAGTGAAGGAACAGAGAATAAAGATTTGATTGGTATGTCCCATATGAATGGAATCCGGTGTTGTGATCGGAGGTGTGTGATCTTGATTGTATTAATGGATTGTTGTTGCAATCACATCAAGATTGGTGCTCGGTGGACAGAGTTACAGGATTATGAAGTTCAGACAGTGAAGAAGGAAAAGAATAGTGAAGAACAATTGGTTAGATCCTTGACCGATGATGGCAGATCGGTTTGCGAAGATGGTTAAGTATTCTGGAATATGTGATGACATGTCTAAGATTACATGGAATGTTAGGTATGATTCTTATTGGTCGATTTGATTGATCATTTATGAAGAGGTGCGTGAACATAGGGAAGTGTAATATGTTTGACTTTTCTTTGTCAAATCGATTGTGTGATGGATCTGGAGGCCAACATGAAGTTAAAATTTTAATTGTTAATTGGTAAAACGTTAGGGTTTAAGGATTGAGCGGGAATTATTTGTAATGATGAAATTCAAATGTAATTTGGGTCTTGGTTGACCTAGTTAGTGAAATATGTATTTATATTGCAGTCAATTGTATTTGCAGGTGTGGAGATCGTGAGTGATGTGTGTGGTCAATCCAGTAGTTGATTTCCTGCAAGAAGCATAAGTTGAGCTTAATTGGATCTGTACAAGCAAGGCATTGGTGCTATTTTCCGAATCAACCTCCTTGTTGTTCCCTAATAGTTGTAGCAAGGTCTAAATCCCTTAATCGGGTAGATCCTAACAGATCTTTTTGTAAAATCCTTTAACAGGGTGACACTTTAGCTAGTGTTTGAAGTCCTCGTACAAGGCTGCTCCTAACGGGGCTAGAGGTAAATCTCTTAACCGGGTGGCTCTTAACAGGGTTTGTTATTAATCAGACTTTATTGTAAGCTTTTATCAGGGCTAAGCTCTTACCCGAGCATGCTCTAAAGAGTGCATTTTTCTTAGTAGGTGCCATCCCCACCGTGGTTTTTCCCAAGTTAGGTTTCCATAATAAAAATACTAGTGTTATGTGTTGAATTTGTGTGGATGCTTATTTCTTGGTGTATGTTTTATCACAAGTAAAGGTTACTTATTGCATGCATGTAGTAAGGATTTGAAGGATAAGTTTTATCATATCAAATTTATGTTTATTGGTAGATTATTGATTCACCCCCCCTTCTCAATAATCTTAGGGCTTGATTATTCTAACAATTTTCTCTATATTATATATTTATCATAATATCAACAACACAGAGTGACCTTAGAAATGTCTAACCCACGCAATGTATGCATCCCTAGATCCCTCAAGTGAACCACAAATCATACTATTTTTTATATTACAACATTATGCAGGGTGAACAACACCTTCTCCCAATATGATATGCTCAAACCATGTTTTGAAGTGATAATATGATAGTCAAAATGAGAGATGAAAAGATTGTATCAAATAAGAATTAGGGATTTTCTTTTTATTTACTAACCTAGTAAGGTCGGGATGACTATGAAGAGGAGTGGAGGTGGATTTTAAAACTCGAAGCTTGCAAGGGAGGAGGAAGATGGAGATGATCTAGGGCGATATCAAGAAGTTTGTGTTTCAGTGGTGATCTAGCTTGTCCCTTCCCTACCACTGGTTGTGGACATTGTCATGGTATGTGCAATTGGGGTTTCTTTGCCCCCTGAGGCTTCTTTTACTTAGCTTCTTGGTTGTGATTTTCATGCTTATGGTTTAGTGGTTATGTTGTTTCTACCACCCATCAAGGCTATAGGTCATTTGTAAGAGATATGTTGCTCCTTGATTTGTTGTCGTCTATAGAGGATGTATTTCTTAGTATCTAATTCTTTTTCTTTTGTGGTTCTAGTCTAGAATGGCTCGAACTAGCAATAGGTCTTCTTGCTTGGCAGAGTCTTGTGGTGCGGACCCAAACCTGCTGGTTTGGTTTTGACCTTGTGTTTTGCTCTGTGCCTATATAGTGGGAGAACACATACTGGGGGGGCCTCTATTCCTACGATCAATGTTTTGGTCAGCCTTGATGGTCTATGTTTGGGATGGTGTTCTCCCACTAGTGTGTGGTAGGGTGTTGCACACGATGTATACAATGTGTTACTAGGTGCATGTACTGTTTGTAGCTTCCTAGCATGTGTGGCTTCCCCTCTCTTGTTGGTGTTATGGGCCAATAACATTTGTGGGAAGGTTTTCAAGTTCGTGTGCTTGGTGGGGAGTGATGCCCCCTCTATTTTTGGGGCTTCTCTCCTGCAACCCCCATTTTCTTGACTTTCTTGGACCAGATGTATGTTGTGGTTCATGGATTGGGTGGTGGTTGTTTGTGGTGATCCAAGTCATCATGTCATTGCAGTTGGAGATGGTCACTGGTTTTATGATGCTCGTTGGACTTCTTGGATTGTAGAGGCTGATTGTTGAGATTGCTTGTTGTCCTTGATAGCGTTTGTTGTGGGTATCCATGTGTGTGTGGTTGGTATCTCCCATGAGGGAGATTGGATGGTACCCCTCTGTGCCAGGAGTTAGGAAGTCTTATTGGCCTCTAGTTTCGACATTGCTTCTTGGAGGTGGTTCTATTTGTTCATTGGTATTTCTCCTTCTAGGCTTGCTCTGTTTGGGGTCTAGAGCTTGGAGGGCTCTTCATTGTGTTGGAGAGTGGTGGAGGGGGAGATGGTTTCTTTCTACCCTTGTTGGGTCTAGTGCGGGTATTCTATGATGGTGGTCATGAGTAGTGAAACCTGGAAGGTGCTTTTTCTTTTCTTGGCTTTGGAACTAAGAGGTATGAGGGATTTTCTTGTCAAGTAGAGATGGTGTTCCCAATTTTCGGGTTACACTTTTCCTTTTTGGCCTGCTCTATTTTGAGAACAATTAACGGATAGCTCTTCATTATTTTGGATAATGAGAAAAGTCTATGATTGGATGAGCTTTGTGGCTCTGTTTAAAGATGAGAAAGTAGAGACTGAGGAATGGAATGCCCTCTTTGTGATGTCTAGTGGAGAAGTGTTGAGGCAGCCGGCAAATGGGGTCATTCTCCTATTTGTTGATAATGATGCTATGGGTTCTTGTTCTCTTTGTTGGGTGCGGACGTGTTAGCTTTGTGTTGCTCTAATGGTGACTAGAGGTGTGGTGGGTCAAGCTGACTAGAGGTGTGGTGGGCCAAGCCCTTGTCAAAGGAAATGCGATGCTTCAAAGATTATTGAGGCTAAGGAAATATGGTGCCTACCATGCTATCTATCAGGAAGGTGGCGGCTCTCCAACTTGGAGAGCCAGTCTAGTTGGCAGGCTACTTGTAGCCTAAGTTTTTTTTTGGCTTTTGTTGTTTTGGAAGTGGCTCACTTTCAATTTTCCTTCTCTGTGTTGGACTATCCCTTTTGTTTGGTTTGGGCAGTGCTCATTTTTCTCTCGTGACCAGTCGACTGTTGATAGTTTCCAAGGGCTCACTCTGATCTGTTATTTTTGGATGAAGTTTGCAATTGGTTTGGGGGTTGTTCCTGACCCTGGGGATGATGGAAGTGTGTTGTTGACTAGGAGGTGGGCTTAGTATTTGCAACTTGCTTCTTCTTTCATGGTTCCTAAGGAGATTGAAGAGTCTCCTACTAAGGTAGAGATTTTTTTTGTTAAAAAGGAGGTTTGTAACTCTATGCAAGCTCCCTCTATGGTTATTTGGATGAACAGCAGTTTAATGGTATGCTCTTTGTTTTGTCGGTCTATCTGTTCACTGGTCCTATAGAGGTGGGTTCCTTTGTTATTGAGGTGGAAAGGAGTTTTGCAGTTGGGGGTGGATCTACAGTCAAGGTGTTTCTATTTATCACAAGTGATCTTGGGCAACTTTGTGTCTCCTAAGGGGAATTTGGAGTACCACATTCTTTGGCCTCAAGATGGCACTGTTGTCACCTTGTTATCCTTTGTGGGTTGTTGGCAATGTGATGTCAATGGCTTCTTTTGGCACCTACATTGTTAGTGGTCAATTGTGGCCTATAGCTCTCTTGATGCCTCTCGGTTATTCTGTTGTCAATGTGCCTCTAGTGTCTTATTTTTGTACTCCAACACTTTAGCAGTTGTGTTGCTTCCTTCACAGTCTTTTGGTTGTGTTGTTGTAAAGGGACAACCCCCTAAATTGGTTCCTTTCTAATTCAAAAACAACCTAGTAGCATGCAAATCAAGCATTTCACACTCAAGTCAACATGTAAATGCTAGTAAGAAGGGAGTTAACTTGGCCGTCAATTTAATTATGAATTTTGAAAATACAAGGGAAAATTCATGCCTACAACCTTGACTCAAGATAACTAACAAACAGTTTGCTAGTTGAGTCCAAGCTCAAATGTGTGCAAGTAGTTTCTAGTAAAATTCTAGTTAATTATTAATTTTCACATAAAAAATATTATACATTAATCATTGAATATTAGACATACAAATGAGTCCATAACAAATGAAGAAACATACAAAATATATGCACTTTTCACCCTCACAAATTTATTAGTCCTAAACTTCAAAATTTTAATACCAATTATAAGCACTTATTGTTTTTTTAAAGTTAACCATATAAAAAATATCATCTTATCCATAGTTTGTAAATATTATTTTCTAAAACAATATTAAACTTTAATGTTGATTATATCTAAATATTTGAGATTTTGTTAGATCAAAAGCCTTTTACTTGAATGTTAACCTCAACCTTAAATGATCTAGTGCATTGGACTTCCAAATTGTTGGGCTTCCAAATTGTAGTTGAAAGATTAGATTAAAAATAAAACGTGAATATATAACAAAATGTTAAAATGGATTAATCCCTTGTTGATATTGAATGTAATTTTCATAAATCCTTTGATGATTATTATATCCAATTATTTATTTATATTCTAAAATTATTCAAGAAAGTGATGACCCATGATGTAGACAAGTAGGTGCCTTGAGGATTTCTTTTATCAGAATCTGCTTCTCAAAGAAAAGCCTTAAGGTACTCAACCTTTCATTCTTCGAAAAAACCTTTTGGATCTTTAACTTCTGATCTGCTCTTGTTGTAACATTACTGGCTTGTTTCTTGTCATCTAGTCTCCTATATCTGTAATATTTCTGTCAAGTAATACAGATCTTTTTATTTTTAAAAAGTGATGACTAGAAATGGATATTATTAATAATCCTAAATGGGCTTACCCTCCAATAACTGAGTTGAGTTAAATTGAACTCGCTTAATTAGAATATAGTTCACTTGCAATTTTCTTAATATATGTATTACAGTTAAATTCCTAGTTTCTAAGCAATGCATTTATTGCGCTTCACATTGAACATGGTACTATTTTCTTTTTTAAATTCATGGTGTGGTAATCATTCGACTTGCAGGGCCAAAACTAACTTTTTGTAGAACTAACTTTTTGTAGCATTTCATATATTTGAATATCATGTCTTCATCGTTAACTAAAACACGTGAACTATTTTCTGGCTCACTGAGTTCATGAAATCTTCTGCATTGAACATTTATATCACCAGAATTTTATGTTGTGAACTGACTATAATATAAGTTGGTTGACAAAAAACATAGATGTTCCAATATGTAGGAGTCCAAAAGTCTAGAGTAGCATGCAGGCTTGTTTTGCCATTGAACTTATCAAATGACATCAAATTTGGCACCACATTCCTAATGCATCCCGTTAAGTCACTTCTTTATCTGTGACATTATCCATTATTGTCAACATTGCATGCACTACTCCTAATACAAGTATGAAATGATAAGACTATTATATATGGCACGCTGTCATAATTAGTAATTAATACGAAAACATTTTTATGGTATTTTCATTAGTGAACTTACAAATATGTGATGGTGCATTCACGAGCAGTGAGCAGAAGGATATCCAAGCAGTTCAAAATTCATAAGATATACAACTGTTATAGTCAAGCTTATTCAAATTAAATCACCTGAATTGATTCTTGAAGTATTCTATCCCCTCAATGAAGTTTTCCAATCGTCCAATGACAACCAATACAATACTTAACGAGGATTCTAAAATATTTAAAAACAAAAGATTGATTATAAACTGCTGTTCCTTTCCTAGAATAATGAATGGCCATTCTACCCAACTGTTCATGCTCCACCTAACTCCATTAAGCATTAAACATATACTGGAAGCAGAATGCCTAACACGTAATGTAAGCCAAATGGTTGAGTTACACTAAGCAAAAAAATGAAATGCACGTATTCAAGAGAATGCAAAGTGATGAAACTTACCAGCTTCTGCCCAACTTATGCTCAAAAAGATGTTGAAAATCACAAACAAATGCATGCGATTCACCTTGCATGGAATAATAGAATGTTCCATGGGCTTTCCATATCACTCGCTATCCTAATAAAACGTAGAAATTTATTCTTTTAAACATTGCATAATATATAACTCAATATTCTCCACCATTGCTACATAAAGTAACAAGATCCATTAGAACACCATAGAGTGCCTCTAGAGGTAACGGTCCCAAGAATTTTTTATTTTCCATTCCAATACTTACAAGATCATGTTTCACCAATCCATCATCTGGCCTAGTAACATTTAAAATTAACCACCAGTTAACACAATACTCCCTTTGATCGACACTGGCAACTAAAGCAAGACTGTCACTATTGTCCAACTGAAATGATAGACTTAAGTAATCCCTCTCAACCTTCATGCCAACCACCAATGCCTCCTCGTGAAGCCAGTAAATGAGTTGGCTTGCTACCTGAAAAAAAAAATAACCATATTATAAACTTAATACAGTATATATAGTATCATGTACAGCTGCAATTGTGGTATGGCAGTCTATCAGCTGCTGAAACAGTATTAGTCTGCAAACCTATGTCAATTAAGTTCAGACATGAAAAACCACTAGGTACCCAAAAAATGATTACAATTAAAAATGAAGTGAGAATAAATGCAATTTTTTTAATGTAAAGCATACATAGGTCCAATACTTTATAAAAACATCCTCTTCTAAAGACAACTATCTTCAAAGTAGAAGGCAGTCCCCCTTGATGGCAATGATAATGAAAACTGATCTGTTGACAAGTTAAAAAACATGGACTCATAATATAGATTATAGACTAGATCAGCCCATGTTCAAAAGCTTAAATCTAGAGGTTCAGCAACAACCCTCCTCGAAAGAAAAATAAACTGGACAAGTAATTTTTCAAACATCCCATAAAATCCATACTCGATTTTATCAGGAATTCATAGCACTTCATTTTTTAACTAACAAAATGCCAAAGATTGTGCAATGATAATACAAAATTTGAATGTATTTGCAACACTTCCAAAGGGCCCTTATCTAACAAGAGAGAACCTAATTCTACCATGATATGAAGAAAACAGCTTACAGCTGAACATTCAGGCTAAACTGTAAAAGGATTTTTTTTAAAACTAATAAACTATGTGCTCAACTAGGTTTCTTTTTTCTGCTGCTTTGGAAAGAGAATGGAAAACCATTTCAAGCTTCCTTCTCTCAAAGAAATAAAGCTCAAGCCAACAAATCTGTTTGTTGTGATTTCACTGGAAATAGACTCTCAGCAGTTATACACTAAAACATGTTCCAGCTGCAAGACAAATCTGCCAAGTTTCTGATCACCTCACAGGTCATTGTGAGGTTTGTATGTCTCACCTTAAATTAGAACTACATACCATCGAACAGAAAGATATGAAAACAGACATTTCACCTTAAAAATTCAAGACCAAAACATGAAAGAAAAATGAGAGGAGCAAAAAGACAGAAAAAGACATCATACAAAGCAAAACAAGAAGATGCAGCCAAAAACAGCAAATGACGATTTCACATCTTCAAGGGGTGCACTTGCAAATTTGGGGCAGTCCACAGTGCATTTGTGTTAGGATTAACAAGGCAGAAATAACAATTACATGCAAATATAACCAATATCAGAAAACAATAAACCACACAGAAGAGAACACAAGACACAAAGATTTAACGTGGTTCACCCAATCCCTGGGCTACGTCCACTAACAGCGAGTCCAATATTTTATTATCCAGTGATTACAACCTGATTACAATCTGTAATCCCTTACAGCTCAATTCCGCCGCAAGTACTAAAATCATACATCATAATGAAATCCCTAACCCTAAGCCATATTATACAATATTTTTGCCGCTTTAGGGTTAAAATTAGTTACAACATGTCGGCCCAAAAATTACCGAAAATATGTCGGCCTCAAAAAAATTCGCTGAACCCTAGCGAGGTCGGGAGGAAAAGTGTACAGTACTTTCTTGGATAGTACTTTCAGTCACCACAAGCTAACAATTTGGAACAGCCCATGGTCCATTCAGACCAGCAAAGAGTGAATCTGGAGCAGCTAATTCAATAAGGTATGTCTTTCTTTTCCTTTTTATTTCTTTTAACATTTTTCTCCCTCTTTCTTTTATAGAACACGAACCAAAAAGAGAGAAAAAAGAAAACTTATCCATCTCTTATTCCCCTTGTCCATGTCTAAAGATTCTTTCTATCCTCTTGGATTAAACTAATCTTGGGGATTCATCGGATAGCCCTCGTAAAAGGACTTCTTGCCCGTTATGTTTAAAACGAAGTTCCAATTTTGGAAGTCTAGGTAGAAACATCCCAAAGAGTGCAATCATTGGGTGGCCAAGATTGCATCGATATCTCCTAACTTTACAATGTAGAAATCTTCTTTGATTGGATGCCTTCCCAAGGTGATGCTTAGATTCTCTGAGATGGCAGCTAGAGTCCCATGTTAGTCTTCATCGCACCTTCTTTTCTTCCTTGGGTTTTCCTTTTCTTCTTCCCACGATTCCTCGTCGGATATTGCCTCTACATTACATGCTTCGCTTCTTCCACACGTGTCCTAGCTCCCATTTTTCCTTACATTTGTAACATTTTTTCTTTCGAAATTGATACTCAGCAACATTTATGTCCATGCTCCCATTTCTCCTTACAATGAAAACATAATTTTCTCTCTGAAGCTCTTTGAGGTCATCTCAAGGAGGAAATTCCTATTGATGCTAATTTTTCACTCAGGGGTTTTAGTATGTGTGGTTGATGTTAGATTCTTTGTATAGGGTTTGTCTCTTGATGAAGTAGTTTCCAAACTTAATGATTTTTGTATTGCATCTTCAAGTGTTGTAGGATCAAGGGCACTTACCAAACCCCGGATTAATTCCTTTAACCCTTCAATGAATAGGTATGTTAGTCTACTTTCTGAAATCCCGGGTACCACGACTGAACTTTTTTGAAGCTCCAATACATAGTCCTCAAAGGTTCCTTGTTTCAGTTGTGTCAATTCCTTGAAGTATCTCCCATGCAATTTTTCATCAAATCTTTTGATAAGCCTTTGGGTGAATTTGTCATAGGTTGTTACATTTAGGTGCCCCTAGGTAATAAGGCCACAATGCCACAATCGTGGCTAGTTCCTTTAAGTGTACACTGGTGAATTTATTAGTGTCTTCCTCCATCATGAGACTAAGTGAGAGATAGGTGTCCATCTTTTGGACCCATTAACACATTATGACTCTTTCAAACCCATCGAAGTCGGGAGGGGTCACTTTACTTACCCTTTGCCGTAAATCTTTGTTGGGTTGTCTTCTTTCCCTACTAGGTCCATTTTGTGTTTTAGCCTCATAATAATCCCTAAAGGAAACATTTCTCCTAACTTCGGAATCTAGTCTTGAGTATTCTCATTGTAATGTCCCCTTTTGTCCAAGTGATCACTTAGAGGAGATTATTAGCCATACGCTAATTGGATTTATTTAAGGGAATAAATTAATTAATTAAATGTTAAATAGTCCTAAGTCCTATGGGATTATTTAAATGTAATTAATTAGCACCCGGACATGTTTTATTTTATAAAATGACTTTATAATAATGTCAATGACAAATTATAATGTAAAGTCACTTTTGAGGGGAAAATAAATAAATTAAAAGAGAAATAAAATAAAGTATTACTTTCAAAAAGGAAAACCATTATAAATGGAAGAAAAGGTGAAATGAGGATTCATTCTTGACTTATTATTTTCAATGAAACTTTTCCTTGAGAGCTTGATAGCTTCAGCTTGCAGGTTCAGTAAACCCTAGGGCGAAAACCCTTAGAGGTTTTGTCTTTTTAGATGAAAACCCAAATCAGCCCACTTGGTGAATTCATCTCAGGATTTGCAGTTGCACATCATTGATCAATTTTTGTGGAGATTCGTTGATCTATCTTGCAAAACTTCATAGGGTTTGTTATCTTACGTATGGAGGCTTTCCGAGTATGTGTTACATGATGGCATTGTGCACTTTCTGATTTGTAATAGCAGCACGTGTTTGTAAACAGAAATACATTTCTATATCACAAGAATACCCATTGGCTAACTTTGATTCTCTATTTCATCAAATTAATTTCCTTGAAAATCTATATCGTTTATCTTGCATGTTCAATCTGCATGTTTGCATGTTGCAATATTACATTATGATGAAGCAAAACATGAGCAAAAATCTAAATCTAAATCAGATTTGAAGCATTATCAGAGTCTGGGATATTTTAGTGGTATCAAATCTAGTGATCTTGACGGCCTATTAGGGTTTCAATAGTGCATGTCAAATTATGCAGTTACATGTGTGTCGGATGTTATTGCATGGCAATTTGGTGAGTACCCAAATGATTGCATGTCAAATTAGGAGCAATTTATGAAGAGGGTTACCATTGCATGTTATTTATGAGCAGTCCTAGTTAGTGGATTTGTGTAGCATGATAGTTTGGTGGATACCAAGATGTTTGCATGTTACTTTTAAATCAGTTTAATGAAGTAGGTTTGTTTTGCATGCCATTTTCAAGCAGTACAAATTTTTGGATTTGATTACAAGGCACTTCTGATCAATTCCAAAATGTGGGTTTACTTTGCATGTTAGTATTTTGACTCATGCATGATAGTGAATGAAGTCAAAGGTATATTGCTAGGAATAAAGGAAACAAATTCAATGTTTATTTTAGACATCCACAGAAAGGGTATAAAAGGTTACATCCATAGATTGAATTATCGCAGATAGATCTGTGATAAGTTAACTTATCGTGACAACTTTTCCTCGCCGAGAAACTACATAACTTTCGTGTGGATGTTTTATCGCAGAGAAAAACAAGAAATATTGCCAATATTTTGTCTGGTTATCGACGATAACTTGGGAACTTATCACGAACTTATCACCCGCGGCCTAGTATAGACTAAAAAGGGAAAAACATTTTTTTTTTTTATTGGAAGAATATATGCCCGTGTCTTAATACCCGATGAGGTGACTTATACGTATGACTTCATGTTGATCTGCAACATAAAATCTCGATTATAATGTATAATGTATGCCAGTCGACTTAGAGAAAGGCTGTGATATGATTAAGTGATTTCATTTATAAGTCTGCAGTGGTCCGCAACTACATCTATCAGCCAAGTCAAGCAACAATATAAAAATGTAACGGACAACCCTAAATGCCAAAAAGGAAAAACTAAACAACTGCTGGTAGGAATTTTGTCAAACAGTTTGCATCCAACTCCTTATTCCTTTGTTTACTAATTTAACCCTTTATGGCTTCGGAAATGAGACGTTTATATTGTTTGCTTGCTTGGAATTGAAAAATGCTCAACATGAACCAAAAAAAAGTACAATGATATGCAGATTTGAAATTGTATTGCTACTGATAAGATGTTATTTTCAGAATTTAAGAAAATCAAATACATGGCAGATTATCAACTCACTAATTGCTCTGATATTATTGACATAATACTCCCGCAAATGTTATTTAAACCTGCTGCTACAGTGACATGAATAGTGCCACATGAACAATACCTGCATGAACGGTGCTGCTACCGTAGTTGTCTTTCAAACAGTCCAATACCTTCGTAAAATCATTCCCTCTAAGTAGCATAAGCGCCAAATGTGTAATGAATAAGCTATTAGCAAAACACCAAATCTGCCTGTAGCTAGAAACGCATCCAATCTGCCTAATAATGAAGCTGATAGCAATGGATTCCAAAGGCCAAACCCCAAGGGAATGACATCTAGAATGTCACAAGAGAGGATAGACGTCCTCTACTGCCAAGAACGGATCTGCAACACACCAATTTCTTCTCATATTCAGCATGCTGAACAAGGGCCACAAGCTCTCCTTTTATTTCCACTTCATAGGGTCGACCCACTTTTCATAAGCAATGTGGGATAAAGTGTTTTAGATTAAAATAATATAAAATAACACCTTATGTCTCCCTTGGGCTTCCCTTCTCAAACACACAAGCAACATGAATAATATTAAAGTAACACTTTATTATTTTAACATTTAATTCAAATGTTACTTTAATAAACTTCAGGCATTAAAATAAAATAGTAATTGGGCTCGGAATAATACGAGTGATAGCTCGTCGGAAAGCTCTCATCAAGGAGCATCACATCCAATCACTAACTTTGACATCGCCCATGCTCTGCTGACTTACTAAAAATAGTAAGTTTGCACGAAACCATGTAAATCAACTCCGTTCTGACTCAAACTGGAAATGACTAAGCCAAAACATCTCAGGATCCCACTGACCCCTTTGTTAGCCTCCAAGACCACGCAAAAATAGGCTAACGGTCACACAACTGGACAACTGCTAAAGTGGGGACATTACAGTCCGCCCCCCTTGAAATTGCTTGTCTTCAAGCAATCTCAATCCTATCTGTTGTAACACCTGCTCGCTCTCCCAAGTAGCATCCTCCTCTGGCAGGTTTGTCCATCTGACTAAATATTCTTTAACCACCCTATTCCACAGAGTCCTCTCCCTGGTGTCCAGAATAGCCTCAAGAACCAATACGAGCTTCCCCTCCTCATCCAATGGTGGCAAATCTGCAGAAGGCACAACTCTCTGACCAATGGCTTTCTTAAGCCTCGACACATGAAACACATTATGCACCCGACTGCCCTCTAGAAGCTCAATCTCGTAGGCAACCTCGCCCACCCTGCGAATCACTCTGTAGGGACCATAAAATCTAGGCTTCAACTTATCTGCTCCGCTCTTCTTGAGCGATGACTGTTTGTATGGTTGTAGCCTCAAGTAAACCATATCCCCAACCTCAAAGCTGCACTCTATCCAGCATTGATCAGCATACAATTTCTGTTGATTCTGGGCTTGCTATATATTCTCCCTAAGCACCCTCAAGATATCCTAACTATCCTGCAAGAAGTCTTTGGCTTTGGGCACTCTGTTGTCCCCCAAAACCAGATCCATGAAGCTAGGTGCTTCATAACCATACAGTGCCATGAATGGAGTCATCTTGATGAACATATGATAAGTGGTGTTATAACAGTACTCTCCCATATGTAGCCATCTGACCCTAGCTCTCTGTTGTGCAGTCACATAGTTCCTCAAATATCCTTCCACCCATTTATTCACAACCTCTATCTACCCTAGCTCTCTGTTGTGCAGTCACATAGTTCCTCAGATATCCTTCCACCCATTTATTCAGTCACATAGTTCCTCAGATATCCTTCCACCCATTTATTCACAATCTCTATCTACGCATCTGTCTGTGGATGATAGCTAGTGCTAGGTGTAAGATCCGTGCCACACAACCCAAACAATTCCTGCCAAAAAGCACTCATAAATTTACTATCCCGATCACTGACAATGAAACTAGGTAGCCCATGTAACCTGAATATCTATCTGAAGAAAAGATCAGCAACCTATGCTGCTGTGTAGGTGGATGGAATAGCAAAGAAGTGAGCAAACTTCATCAACCGATCAACTACCACATAGATGCAATCTCTTCCCTGTACTCATGGTAACCCGGTAATGAAGTCCATGGAAATACTTTCCCATTTCCTATCCGGAATGAGCAAAGGTTGTAACAACCCTACAGGATGTGTGTGCTCTCCCTTATTCTGCTGACAAACTGCACACTCCCTGACATGCTTCTGAACATCATCCTTGAGCCCTCTCCATGTGAACCGCTCACGGATCTACCTATAGGTCTTAAAGACCCCTGGATGTCAAGTTGTAGGTGCATCATGAAATGCCTTCAGTATTACCTCCCTAAACTGTGATGAAGGGATCAAATATACCCTACCCTGGAACTTGATCAATCCGTCCATCACCACATAACAATCATCCTGTATGGTGCCTGCAATCACCCCAGAAGCCCAAGTGTCCCTTGCATACTCTGCTGTAATCTTATTTCTCCAATCTCTTGTAATCTCAGCTAGAGCACAAATATGAGGTCTCCTGGATAAAGCATCTGCCACCACATTCTTCTTACCTTTGACAAACTCAATATCAAAGTCATAAGCTTGCAACTTCGTAATCCACTTCTGTTGTCTATCATTCAAGTCACGTTGGCTCATGAAGTATTTGATGCTGTTGTGATTAGTCTTGATAACAAACTTCCCTCCAACCTAATAGGACCAAAACTTGGCCAATGCATGCATAATGGCCAACATCTCCCGGTCATAGATGGAATAGCTCCTCTCCACTCCACGGAGCTTCCTACTCTCAAAAGCAATGGGATGCTTCGCCTGCATCAAGACTGCCCCAATCCCATCACCTGATGCATCACAATGAAGCTCAAATGGCTTCGTGAAATCCGGTAGAGCTAATACTGGACATGATGATATCACCTGCTTGAAATGATCGAAGCATCTCTAAGCTGCCCCTGTCCATACGAAGGCCCCTTTCCTAGTAAGGTCTGTCAAGGGTGCAACGGTCTGTGAAAATCCCTTAACAAATCTTCTATAAAACCCGCAGAGACCAAAGAACCCCTTAAGTTGTGTGAGGTTCATAGGAGTAGGCCAATCAACAATAGCTCTAATCTTTTCGGGATCTACCTGAACTCCATCTGCACTCATGATATGCCCAAGGTATAGTAACTCAGTCAACCCAAACTCGCACTTAGATTCCTTCGCATATAGTGACTCTTTCTTCAAAATGGACAACACCATCTCTAGATGTTGTAAATGCTCCTCACAAGTCTTACTGAAGACCAGAATGTCATCAAAGAAAATCAAGACAAATCTCCTAAGCTGCCCCCTGAATACCTAATTCATGCAACTCTGGAAAGTAGCAAGGGCATTGGTTAGCCCAAATGGCATAACCAAAAACTCGAAGTGGCCATAGTGACACCGAAAGGCAGTCTTCTCAATGTCCTCCACCCTCATCTTGATCTGATGATACCCTGACCACAAATCAATCTTCGTAAAGAAGCATGCACCATGCAACTCATCAATCAACTCATAAATTCGCGAGATGGGATATCTGTTCTTAATGGTCTTCTTATTTAATGCCCTGTAATCGATGCACGTGCGCATCGTCCTATCCTTCTTCTTTACCAACACTACTGTTGAAGCGAAGGGGCTTTTGCTGGGCCTAATGTGCCCCATCTCCAACAACTCCTTAATAGCCTTTTGTATCTCATCCTTGTGTTTCTTAGGATGACGATAGGGAGTAATCATAACTGGTTTGGCTCCTTCCTCAAGCTCAATAACATGCTCTATCCCCCTGTCCGGAGGAACCCCATGTGGAATCTTGCCAAAAACTTTAGCGTGTCTGTCAAGTATCTCCTGGATATCTAGTGGATGACTCTTCACTTGTGGCTCCCATGAAGCTAGCATAGTGAAACATTCTACCGCCCATTCTACGTCATGCCGAAAAAGCCTCTGCATTCTCCTCAAGGAGATTACTCTGCAGCCCCCATCCGAAAGTCCTCTAAGTACAACAGTTATGCCCTCATGCTGGAATCTCATCTCTAATTTTGCTAGGTTGAGTGTGAACTCAACTAGTGAGGCCATCCATGTCATGCCGAGGATGACATCATAATCTCCCATGTCTACTACATAGAACTCATCCTCCAATTCATAGCCATCTCTAAACCTGATGTGAAGATTAGATATCTTCTGAGTGCATAATAATTTATCACTATTAGCCACCATGACTCTAAACCCAACATGCTCCTCAATCTGTAAACCTCTCTTGGCTACCAATTGTACATATATGAAATTATGTAACGCCCCAGTGTCAATGAGTGAGATCACTTTCTGCCCCTGGATAGTACCCCTAACCTAAACCTCTCTTAGCTACCAATTGTGCATCTATGAAATTATGTAACGCCCCAGTGTCAATGAGTGAGATCACTTTCTGCCCCTGGATAGTACCCCTGACCTTAAATGTGATTGCCTTTTGAGCCCCCGTTAAACGTGCCAACGACTTCTCATCCTCAAGAATGCTACTCTCATTTGTAGTGCTACCCTCATCTGAATCAGAGTGCTGATCCTCCCTCTTTAACTGTGACTCCTCTGCTGAGAAATACTCCATTTGATTTGCCTTAGCCTTGAGAGGACACTTATGAGATAAGTCCCAAGGCTCTCTACAATGAAAACATAGCTTCTTTCTCCTCAACTCATTCAGGGTGTCATTGTCCAACTTATTATCTCTTTTTGGCTGAGCATCCCTGTGAAAATGTTTTTTGTCCTTCTCCTCCTTCGTATGTGAATCCCTAGGCTGAAATCTGCTCCTAAAAGAAGGTGCTAAGTCACCAGCCTTCTTAGTGGCCTCCTATAATGTAGCCGGGTCATGCCCCTTGACCCAACCCCTCAAGGGATCTAAGAGTCCGTCCATAAACAACACTACTAATCTCCTCTCTGAAATATCTGTGACCAACATAGCTAACCTCTGAAATTCACTGATATACGTCTCAACTAATCCCCACTGCTTGAGTTGTGCCAACTCCTTAAACTATAACTCGGGATCCTTGGTATCAAATCTCTATATGAGCCTCTCAATGAACTCCTTGTAAGATGTGATCTGATTATGCCCCAAGGTTACCATGCCATGGTGCTACCACTCATGCGCTGAGCCATCCAAATGAATAGCCGCATACTTGATAGCCTCCTCCTCAAGCATAGGATTCAACTGCAAGTATGTATCTACCTTCTACACCCAAGCTCATGCAATCATCTTCCCTGAAGCATCATAATAAGGTAAAGAAAGTTTTCCAACTTGCTTTCTCAGCTCAAAGTTCTGATTCCTCCCTCCTACTCTAGGCATGTGTCTCATCCTCAAGTCCATATAATCTCTGAGGGAAATATCCGCCTGAAACTCCGGTACACTAGCCTCCCAATCCCTCCTGAACTGATCCTATAACTTGGTAATCTGCAGTTCGTTTACTGGTTGAACCGGATCTCTGGGTGGGAAGGTAGGGAGAAGAGGTCTCGAGCTCGTTGTCCGAGTTGGGCGTGCAACGTGTCTAAAGTTATCAGCCTCATTCCCACTGTTGCCATGTCCATTATTATTACCATTAATGTTATTCTCAGGACCATTGTTGTTGCGTCGGCCTTCATTATTAACATTGCCCCCATTGTTATTGTTTCCATTGTTGGCATCACCTAGATTAATATTGACGCCCATTTGTCTAGCTATAAGCTGCAGCATCATGTCCATTCACCTATTCTGGTCCTGCTGCATACGCTGCCCCTGCTCTAACGTACCCAGTAACTGTCTGAACATTACCTCCCCCTGATCTGGACCAGTATTCCTACCTCCGCCAAGTCCTGTATTCCTGTCATCTCGGTCACCCATACAGCTGTCCTGATCAAAGAATATCTCCTTTGTGTCTATATGACTGGATTCTATGTCCACCTGCACGGATGAACTAGACTACTCGCTCTGTGAGTTCAAATTTTTGTTTTGTCTTGCTTTGGTATGGTGGAAGTTATAAGGCCCCTGTTGCATGCTTAAACATACATGCTTAGCATGTTTTTAAATTCATTTATTTCTGATTTTAGTGTTTTGACATTTTGTCAAACACTTTTCCCTCTATCTAGCTGTTCCAAATTCCCTGGAAGATCTCCACAGGATAGCAGGAATTATAGCTCTAATACCACTGTAATGGACACCCCTAAATGCCCAAAAGGAAAAACTAAACAACTACTGGTAGGAATTTTGTCAAACAGTTTGCATCCAACTCCTTATTCCTCTGTTTACTAATTTAACCCTTTATGGCTTCGAAAATGAGATGTTTATATTGTTTGCTTGCTTGGAATTGAAAAACGCTCAACATGACCCAAAAGAAAGTACAATGATATGCAGATTTGAAATTGTATTGCTACTGATAAGATGTTATTTTCAGAATTTAAGAAAATCAAATACATGGCAGATTATCAACTCACTAATTGCTCTGATATTATTGACATAATACTCCTGCAAATGTTATTTAAACCTACTGCTACAGTGACATGAATAGTGCCGCATGAACAGTACCCGCGTGAACAGTGTTGTGTGAATAGTGTCGCGTGAATAGTGTTGCTACAGTACCCACGTGAACAATACTGCTAAAGTACGTTGCCCTTCAAACAGTCCAATACCTTTGTAAAATCATTCCCTCTAAGTAGCATAAGCGTCGGATGTGTAACGAATAAAATATGAGCAAAACACCAAATCTGCCTGTAGCTAGAAACGCGTCCAATCTGCCTGATAATGAAGCTGATAGCGATGGATTCCAAAGACCAAACCCCAAGGGAATGACGTCTAGAATGTCACAAGAGAGGATAGACGTCCTCTACTACCAAGAACGGATCTGCAACTCACACACCAATTTCTTCTCATATTCAACATGCTGAACAAGGGCCACAAGCTCTCCTTTTATTTCCACTTCATAGCGTCGACCCACTTTTCACAAGCAATGTGGGATAAAGTGTTTTAGATTAAAATAATATAAAATAACACCTTATGCCTCCCTTGGGCTTCCCTTCTCAAACACACAACCCAACATGAATAATATTAAAGTAACACTTTATTATTTTAACATTTAATTTAAATGTTACTTTAATAAACTTCAGGCATTAAAATAAAATAGTAATTGGGCTCGGAATAATGAGTGATAGCTCGACGGAAAGCTCTCATCGAGGAGCATCACATCCAATCACTAACTCTGACATCCCCCATGCCCTGCTGACTTCTAAAAATAGTAGGTTTGCCTAAAACCATGTAAATCAACTCTGTTCTGGCTCAAACTGGAAATGACTAGGCCGAAACATCTCAGGATCCCACTGACCCCTTTGTTAGCCTCCGTGACCACACAAAAATAGGCTAACGGTCACACAACTGGACAACTGCTAAAGTGGGGACATTACAAAAAACAAAAATGAATAAGACAAAAAGGAGGACAGCGATGAATGAATGATCATAGTAAAGTTCTAAACTACATGTAATCTGCCCAAGAAGATGTGATTATAGTCAATACTAATGATTACTTGAAGCAAGCTGTGAATTTATTAAACAAAAGTGTGAATACACACGGCATTAAAAGGAATGATGAATATGTTTTGCTGGTGGATTTAATGTTAATTAAAAGGTACAATTCTTAACATAACAAAGTTACATACCGTTTGATTAAGAGCCAAAGGAATAACGGAAAGACATAACCGATGGTGATTGGGTGATTATAGTCAATACTAATGATTACTTGAAGCAAGCTGTGAATTTATTAAACAAAAGTGTGAATACACACGGCATTAAAAGGAATGATGAATATGTTTTGCTGGTGGATTTAATGTTAATTAAAAGGTAGAATTCTTAACATAACAAAGTTAAATACCGTTTGATTAAGAGCCAAAGGAATAATGGAAAGACATAACCGATGGTGATTGGGTGCGTATTGAAACAATACAACCTTTCTTTGGAAGATTACATGATAATGTATAAAAGGGGATTGGAATTAATTCTTGGAATGTGGGCAATGTGTATTGAATACAAAAGAAGATTATATATATATATAGAAGGCAGAATATAAGAAATATTATTTGAGTATACAAGGATGAAGTGTGTTTATCATTTATGCACAGCAGACGTATAAACTTAGCATATGTAGACTTGAAAGGGAGAATATGCAGATTTGATGATCAGCTCTTGAAGATTTCATTAGAATTGTGAAGTGTGTTTTGGAAAGTTAATGAAGACCTTAAAGCAGAATTATGAAGCATATAGTAGTGACGTGGTGATCAAAGCCAATACATGAGGATGCAATTTTGCATCCTATTTGCATTTATATATATCTAGATCAGCTTGTTTGGTTTGTTTACTCATTTTTTGACTCATTAGATGCATCTCCTTATAGAATTTTGCAAAAAAATGCATTTCTAATTAAATTTAAGCAATTTGTTAAGTTCCCGATATTTTCCTGATAAGTTTC
This sequence comes from Chamaecyparis obtusa, assembly GCA_027943335.1. NCBI lineage: Eukaryota > Viridiplantae > Streptophyta > Pinopsida > Cupressales > Cupressaceae > Chamaecyparis > Chamaecyparis obtusa. Next base: position 558,456 of record BSBK01002831.1, on the reverse strand, counting down.
TGACTTATCTTTGATATTTCCTGATAGCTTTTTATTTTGCCCTCGGCGATAAGTTGTCGATAACAATATTTTGAACTATTGTTACATCAATGGCTAAAATTAAAGATGGGAGATTCTTACCGACTTTCCTTCCTGCCTCACTAGCTAAAGGAAGGGATAGAAAAAATAGTGAAAGCCCACAAAGAAATGATCGACATATGTACGAACGACTTCTTTCAAGCATTTCAAAAATATAAATCGGATATGTCATTATTGTTAGAGAAATTGCTTTTGGAAGAAGCTTAAAAGATGGATAAGAGGCTTAACAACAATGAACACATTGAAGTCACTAATGATGAGTATATAAATCATCCCAATGCTGAAAATTCATTTGAAGAAGCAAATGAGACTTGTGGCAGGTATGGTAATGCTGCTGAAAGAGACAGTTAATTCTGATTTGGTTATGTATAATAATAGCGGCACATTAATTTTGTATGATCCATTACTTGAGCATGCATCTACATATGTTGGGGATATGAATAAAGAAGTGGAAACAATGGATCCCATTGAAGAATGTGTGGTGAAAAACATTACTGATTCAGATTTGAGTTAGGACTTAACCAATCAAGGAGAACTCAAAGAGTCTATTTATGTTTTGACATCATACCATGACGATTCTTTAACTAGGCATAAAGTTGTCCAAGAGATTAAGGAAGCCACAAGTTCACTTCAGCCATCTAAGGGTTTAGGCAAAGAGGAATCACATATTGTTCAAAAGTCTGTCCCAAGGTTTGCTAAACCAACAATAACTGATCAGCTATGTGGAGGCAATTCAAAATTTTCAGTATGTCGTGAACCAGCACTTGCTGATGACCATCCACTCGTGAAAGGAGAAGTGATTAAGATTTACGAAGACATCACACAAAAGCATGAAGAAAGGACTGATTTCCTGCTTTGGAACAGAAGCACCTTACCTATGCAAAATTATAAGTTGGTAGCCCTTACACATGAAGATGATGGTATTGTTGAGTTTTCCAATGTTAGAACTCAACTTGAAGGTGTCAAATCTTAAGTATATATTGTACATCATACCATGGAAGATGTTAAAAGGGCACAAGATATGTGTGATGGATGGTTACAAATAGCTAAGAACGCAAAGATGCTTGCTGCCCAAGCAAGACAGCACCTACAAGAGGTTAAGAAACGATGCAACCAACTAGACAATGCAAGCAAACAAAAAGAATCATACATTAGATCATTATTTCTTCCAAGAGAAGAATGCATACAAGTTGAGCATGCAAAGGAAGATCTTCTTAAGGTAAGCAAACAAGAACATGTTGATGTGTGTGAACAAGAGAAGAGATATGATTCTGAAAATTTAGTTTGGGCACTAAGTTTGCATAACAAGGTTCCCGAGTTTCCTCTTTTAGAGAGTCCTTTGAAGGTTCAAAACTATGATGATAATGGACACTCACTTGGTGGACCGGCCACTAGTGTTATAACTATTTGTGTAGAAGGAAACATTATTGATACCATTTTGATTGAACGATGCATCATGCATAATGGAAGAACATCTGCTAAGATCATATGAGGTATTTTGCCTTAGAGAGCTGATTATAGAGACTAAGAGAATGCCTAATAGAAAGAAGACATTTCAATTTGATAATGTATGGTTTGCTTTGCACACTATACCATGGAGTTGGTTAGTTATGAAAAATAAATCAGCTTTAGCAACTAGGAATTTATGTTACTTGCAGCAGAACACACTATTACGATAATAGATAGTTTCTAATTTTATCGCTCTCTTTTGTCTATTTCTAATGGTCACTCTTTTTGTAATGTTTCCATAAACTCATTCTATTCATTATGGAAACTTTCTCTTTCACTCTACAAGAATGTTTCTATTTCCTCTCTCCTATTTGTTATAGAAACATTCTCTTGTATCTTGTATATATAGATCATTCATGATCATTGTTTAACAACACATTCATTATTTTACCATAATATGGTATTAGAGAAAGTTCCCAGCCTCTTCGAAAAAAATTAATTTCTTTTTTGAAATTATTAGTCCAGGATTTTCGAAGCTTTTTTGCCCCGAGTGTGTTTAAAATTTGCATTTTTTTTCCTCACCCACCAGTCTAGGGTTTTTGCATTTTCAACTAGGCTTTTGACCCTTCAGTTCAAGTCAGAATTTATTTTTTTATTGCAAATTCCTTGAGGGTTTTTCGAGAGCTCAACTAGGTTGTCATTCTTTTTTTTTGGGTGCCTCGATTTTTGAGCCAGCAAATCTAGAATCTGACAGCATATTCCTCGTGGGTTTTTGCAGATCTCAACTGTGTCAGTCTTGCTTTTTTTTGGGTACATCATTTTCCGTGCCTCAATTTTCGAGCCAACGGATTCAAAATTTAACAGATTCTATATATCTGAATTTTTTGATTTCTTCACTGGGTGTCTCTTCAAATTTTATGGGTCTTCCGTTAATCTGCCCTGAAATTCGTGCCCTTTTTCTGATTTTTCCCATTTTTTCTTTGAAAAACTTGCTATGGCATCTCTCACCAATCTTATGCTGGAAGGCAGTCAATGTTTCAATAGAAAGAACTACAACACCTAGAAGCAGCGCATGTTGATGATTTTCGAGTACCGTCGCCTTGAAGCACTTGTTCAGGGTACCGAGACTCGTCCTACCATAGCCGATGCGACTCAAGACAAGTTTGATGAACGTAGTCGTGAAGTGGTTATGCTCATTAAGCTTTCAGTTACTAATGATCAGCTGCCTCAAATCCTGTCTGGCAAGACAGCTACAGAGATCTGGACAATATTGAAGGATCCCAATGAGACATCAGATAAAAGCAGAGCCTTCTTTCTGAAGAATCAGCTATTCTCCATTATTATGGATGAGAATATGTCCTTACAAGAACATCTTCTGAAGATTAAGGACATCAAGGATCAGCTTGAGGCCATTGGTCGTAGAATGGAGGAAGAGGACATGGTGGTCATTACTCTAAATAGCCTACCACCATCCTATGAGCACTTTATTGAGACGCTCAACATTATTGCAACTAATGTTGACTTGAAGTTCTCAGATTTGTGCACCAAACTTCTACAGCAGGATCGTTGGAAGCAACAGTTTGGTAGCAGTGCTCCTTCGTCCTCCTCTGAACAAGCGTTTTCAGCCCAATCCTTTCACAAGGACAAAGGCCCATCTCATTCATCAACTCCGTCTCAGGATAGCTTCAAGAAGAACATTCGGTGCAACTACTGCCACAAATTTGGTCATATGCTTCAAGACTGTAGGGCTCGCATTGCTTCTAATCAACGGAAGCAAGGTGGAACCCAACCACAAGCCAACGTTGCAAAACATGCAAACCTCTCTAATCAACCTGAGGCTGCCTTTTACGCTTTCTGAGGACATGCAAATTTTTGTTTTTTTTAAGATAGATTGACCATTAAGGGAGGGTATTACGATAATAGATAGTTTCGAATTTTATCTCTCTTTCGTCTACTTCTAATGGTCACTCTTTTTGTAATGTTTTCATAAACTCCTGTTGATTATGGAAACTTTCTCTTTCACTCTACAAGAATGTTTCTATTTCCTCTCTCCTGTTTGTTATAGAAACATTCTTTTGTATCTTGTATATATAGATCATTCATGATCATTGTTTAACAACACATTCATTATTTTACCATAATATACACCTCATAGGCCAGCACTCATGGAGGAACAATCTTTCCTCAAAAAAGATACAAGAAAGAGCAATGAAGACACCTTGGAACAGTATGAGCATAATTCTGAATTTTTGAGTTGGGACAGCAATCTTGTGACATCAAATGGGCACAAATCCAAGAAACATAGTGGTGACAAGAAGTGTAGCATGGTAGACATTCATGAGTGGATAGATAAGTATGAGGTAAAGGTTGAAACCTCAATTTGCCATCAATCAGATTTTATACCAGCAGTTGAAGAAGTGCATGAAGAAATTTGTGATGTTGATACCTTGATGGACTACGATGATGACATAGCTTCAAGACATGAAATGCTACAAGATAAGGCTGTCAAGTTTATACAAGTGCACTCTAGCATTGAAGATTTCAAAGCCATCGAAAGAAAAGGTACAATCAATCCTAAATCTCTGATTAAGCACATCAGCACTATATCTCTTTATACTCATGAGTTAGCTGCCTATTCTCAAGAAAAAATAAGTGCTATTAACTCTCCAATTAATGGTGTACAAGATGCAAAGGTTAGACATAATATTTGATAATGCATCCTATGAGAGGACTGAATTTGTAAATTTTGGGACAATAACATTAAATCAGTCTCAAAGAATGAAAGAGAGTTGGCTGGTGAAGGCAATGAATGCCAAGTTGATGATTCATCAGGCCAAGCTTCATCTTCATCAAGACTGTGATTCACACAACTCCATGGATGATGAGAAGCAGGAGCTTTCTAACATCCAAAATTCTGATTTTTCAGTTGCTGTTGACAATTTCATCGAGGTGAATCATGATTTATGGGTGATGTGTATAGTGGATCAGCCACTCATGGTTTGACTTTGGGTATTAATGGAAACAACTACAATACAACTATGGATTTGTCACCTATTTCATATGCTTATGAAACTATCTATTGGTTGGGTTGTGACATAATTTTCATGGATTCATGGTTGACACATGGTTATACATTGTATTTTAGATTTATTTGGGTCTACATCTGTTTTTGGGTTGGATTGGAGAGTGTGAAGACATGTTCACTTGATAGGTAAGGAATATGAGATGGGTTTCTTTCTTATGCATGGATATACAGACATCATTGACTTCAGTTTTGTTGCTGCCCTGATTTATAATAGCGTCGTGAGGTGAGAAGTCTGACAGCTCATGAGAGAATTTTTCAGTATGCCACACACCTTGGAATAGCAGTCTATGATAGCATCTATGAAGGCAAACTAGGAAGGTACAAAATAAAGGTGGGTCTCATGTTGATCATCCGCCATCTCCCATATTTTAATGGTTTCATTCATCTTGTTGCTATGATAGAACATGTGATAAGAATTGAAAAACCGCATTGCATGCAAAGTTTGACATTATGCCTTCATTTCATAACAATATCATTTGTAATGTCCCGTCATTAAAAAAACAATAATATTTGTATTTGGGTTCCAATCGATTTAGTTTATCTCAGGCCCATCTTTATTTTTGGAGTAGGCGTAGGTGTTGCCGTGTTGGCTCTATTTGTGCACCCTTGGGAGTTGACCGACGAGTATTTATGACTGGCGTGTAGGATGTATTTCTCATGTGTTGAGTTTTGATATTTTATTTGTAATTGTTAATTCCTATTGGAATTCTGTTGGCTGCCATTTCGGAGGTGAAAGATCCTCCCTATTTGGTATTTGCAGTTTCAGTGGGATTCAACCCTCATCTTACTCTGCTTGTTCTTTTGTTTTGGATCTGGAAAATATGAAGCGCTATATAATAATATTATTATTGTTCCTCTTGCAAGTACTTGTTCCTGAATTGTATTGAGCACTAAATTCATTTACGAAGTATATTGATTCAATAACCTGAAAGAGAAGATAAATAGATCCGGGCGTCCCAAAGCCTGGAGCCAACACAGTTACAAACACAGTGCGGCCTGGACAACAACACCATACGAACTCCTCCCAACCCTACGAACAAAACAACCCCCACCCCTCGTACGGACACGAAGTCAGTTGCGGAAGCTGAAGGCATTCCATACACCATATAGTATGTGCTTTGTAGTACAGTCCTTCCAACACCGTACAAACTAGCCCATTACCATACGAACTCTTCCAGGCATCATCATACGGCTTACATAAGCCTACATGTAAGGTGATTTCACATGAAGGAATATTCATGTGAGTGCGGCAGTAGTTTGACACCGTTTGGGCAGTCCATAATGCCTTCGATACATTATTGTGGTATCAGAGCTGGTGATTCTGCCAGCTTGTGGGTAGTGAATGCAAGTTTATACCAGGAAGAGATGAAGGTATCATTCAATTGATAGACCGGCGGACCCACAAGATCCTACTGCCAAAGTCATGACTCTGCTGAGAGAGCTCACCAGGAACCAAGTCTAGATTAACGACACTCAGCAACTCATGGAGGAGACATAGCGCAAATTAGCTGAAGGCAAAATATCTGCAGAACAAAGCAACAATTCTGTTTCGGGAAAGGCAAACTCCCAAACTGTACGCTCTCGACCGTCAATGCCAACTTTCCCTCCAGGGGCGGAAGAACAACACAGAGAGCAACCAACTTTCCAAGAAATGTAAGATCAACTTCAGGAGGATTGGAAGAACGCAAATATGGAAGGGGATATATCCTACAAAGATTATGCTGATCTGAGAATGAGATATTCAGGCGGCAACAAGTGTGGCTATTATAATGACGATCTCAGACGGAAGATTGGCAAACTTAATTTGTCATCTTTTGATGGGTCTGGATCCACCACAACTCGTGCATGGGTGCAAACGATAGACACATATTTCCAACTCAACCCTATGCAGAAGCATGAGGCCATTAAATTTGTTGCAGTGCATCTGGAAGGGATAGCCCACGACTGGTGGCATCATGGCATGGTTACTCTCAGCCACAATCAAATAACATCCTATGCCGAATCACGAAGAGGCTAATAGACCGTTTTGACGAGAGAGTTCCAGAACTAAATTTCAAAGAGTTGGCTCAACTGAAGCAAACTGGCACAATCAACAGTTATATAGAAGAATTTCAAAAACTGTCTATCCTGGTGACAAATATTTTAGAAAGACGATTGGTGGTATTGTTCATGGATGGGATGATAGAACCCTTGAAAGTTTGGGTGAAGGGATTCAACCCCATCACACTCACAGAGGCGATTAAGAAGGCACGTGACATGGCGACATCTTCTTCCTCTTCCGCCAAAAATTACTCACATTCCAAGCCACCTCTCGCTCAAAGGGAGAAAGACAACAGACCCCCACCTAAAAAACCTTCATTGGATGAGGCCACCCGACAGGAGCTCAGGAGGAAGAAGCTTTGTTTCAACTGTAAGGAGCCATGGGAACTAGGGCATCGATGCCTAGGCAACAGAAAAATCCATTACATTGAGGTGTTGCCCAACAGCGAGGAGCAGGCACTTGAGCTCAAAGGAGATGAAAAACAAGCTTCTAGGGAGGTAAACATCAATCGCATAGAAAGGATCGCCACACTATTGAAGAGAGGAGGCGCCATTGCAGCTTTGGCAAGAACTCCGAGGTGTACTGTATTCCTGGTCCAGGGTACCCTCCACGGGCAGCGGGTTGTGGTCATGCTCGATAGCGGAGCCACACTCAACTTCATTAAGTCATCGTTGGTTAGCCGACGGAGTTTGCGTACAGAGGCACACCAAGGATTTGACATCAAAGTGGTAGGAGGAAACCTTTTGACATGTACCCATCTGGTTCCGCAACTGAGCATCGCCATCGTAAATCACACAGTGATAGATGATTTCTTCGTGGTTGATCTGGATGACATGGAAGTCATTATGGGCATTCAGTGGATGGAAACATTGGACGTGTACACAAAGTTTCAAATGAATGGAGTTCTCATTCGAAGTGGACGGCAAGAAGGTTGTGCTGAGAGGGATGTCAAATAGAGGACCGAAGGAAATTTCAGCCCGGATGGAGGCAATCCTCAGACACGACGACGTGGTCTGGGCCACACACTGTTTCATCTCACTCGAACCTGTATAGGGACAAAGGGTTTACTACTAGGATGAGGAACTTCAAGCAACTTTGGATAAGCATCACCTGGTCTTCGTCGACATACCACCACACTGCGAGTTCGAACATACTATTGAGATGGAGGCCAACGCCAAACCTGTCATCACCACACCATACCACCACCCTAAGAACCTTAAGGACGAGATTGAAAAGACAATACAGGAACTTCTTGACAAGGGTTGGATCAGGCCCAGCTCCGATCCTTTTGCGTCATCAGTAGTGTTGGTTAAAAAGGACGAAACGTTGTGTATGTGTGTGGACTACCACACACTGAACAAGAAGACCATCAAGAACAGGTATCCTATCCCCGGGATCTGTTGTCCTGCATTTTGTCACCACAAAATGTAGGTAACAGACTAATAGTACGAAACTTTTGAGCTTAGTTTTGTGTTTCTCTATGTTGATTCGCTATTTAATTAGTCAATGTTGATCGATCAATTGATCTCAATATGTTTAGTAAATCCTTTTGCTAAAGGTTTTTGTCAACTCTTTTTCGGTTTTTCGGTTTGTCTTCCCATAATTGATTTTTGAATCCTTCAACGTCCTTTGGTGTGTTTTCGAGTGTGTTTTTAGTTGCTTTTAGTCTTTTTGTTTCATCCAATCTCTTGCTTTCAAGTTTCCCTTCGATTTGATCCATCTTAAGGCTTAATCGAACTTGTCAGTCAAAAGATATGACCATATAAGTGCCCAAAAAGTGGACTCTCCAGGCTCAACTGCATATTTAAAAAAATAGATGTTATTTTTTATAGTTGAGTTGCACTTTTTGAAAAATATAACATAAATTCAATTTATGTTATGTTTTTAAGTTACTTTATCACTTAAGTGATTATAGTGCACTTTATGTTATATTTTGATGTTGAGTTGCTTTTAATTTTTCACTTAAGTGACTTTATCACTGTATAGTTCTATTTTAATGTTGAGATTTACTTTATGTTTTAAATCAACATATAAGTAGATATTGCTTTATGAAATAATGTTTGCATATTATATGTTCAAATATATAGTGTATTGCAACAACATGTCTTCAATCTCCTACTTTTTACGTAATTGCATCTCCAGAATCCACTTTGCATGTAAAAAGAAGCTAAGACTTGTTAAAAAAACATGTCTTTGCATATATGCAATCTCTTCCCAAGAGTGCAATTTGCATTTAGAGTGAAAAATAAAACATGTCTTTGCACTTCTAGAGTGCGATTTGCTTGTAAAGTCACAAGTTAAGTTAAAGTTCATGTAAGTGCAAGTTTAAAAATACATGCAAACACTCTCCTAGAGTGTAATTTACATGTAAAAGGCTTCTTCTTTCAAATGCACCACATGCACATGCACTTCTAGAGTGTGATTTGACTAAAAGACTTCTTCTAAGACCAAAGCATGTCAAAACAAAGCATGTGTATGCCTTCCTAGACCCCGATTTGCACCAAGAGCATCATATACATGCCAAAATGTCATATGTTATTGCATTCTTAGAGTGTGACTTGGTTGGGAGTTGCATTGAAGGAGTTTATATGTCAAAATAAACTATGTTATTGCACCTCTAGAGTGCAACTTAGCTGGGAGTTTGCATTTAAGACAAAAACATGCAAAAACTAACATATGCGTATGCATCCTTAGAACCCGATTTGGCTGGGAGGTTGCATCCAAGCCTTTTACATGCCAAAACATTGCATTCTATTGCACTTTTAGACTATGTTTTTGTTTGGAGATGTTACCCATGTCATTTGCCCTCAAAAATAACTTATGTTATTGCATCTAGAGAGTGTGTTTTGGCTGGAAGTCATCATTTAAACTATAAACACTCATAAACATTGCATGCATATACATTGGAAGGCTGCATTTTTGGTTGGGAGTCTTATCAAAGGCATTTGTTTGCAACATAACTCATGCACATGCACTTCTAGAGTCCGTTTTTCCTCCATATGCATGCTTCATTCTTCCAAGGGCAAGTTTTGTGCATTCTCAACCCAAAACAACTCATGCAAGGGCATCATTTGAATGTGTTTCTCATCAAAAACGCCCAGCAAGCTTGTTCTTGGTAAAACGTTTTGCATTGGAAGGTTTTTGCCAGTTGTTTTTTATCAAATGCATGTAAGAACGTGGCATGTTATTGCATCTTGAGATCATTCTTTGCAACTTGGAAATGGTCAAATGTTTCTAAGTTGTTGGGTGCAAATACACTTCAAGAGTCCCATTTTGGAAAAGACAAGTTCGTTTCAACTTCTCCTTCTTCCATTTTTGGCTCATTGAGCTCCAAGTAAATGTATTTGATTTTGCTTTTGTATTTCACCTATTTTCCTACAATATTGCATTTTATGGCTCATTTGTATCCATTTGTTCAACTGCAGCTCATGTATTTTGCATTTTTGTGTTTAAATAAGTTGAAATCTTCTCTTTACCAATGCATAAAAATCATCCTGCACTCAAAAACGAAATTGAATGAGAAGATTATTTTCAAGTTTGTCATGTTTGAGTCAATAGCAAGAGGTATGTTTTGTGTTTTTCATTTTTGTTTGCTTGCTTGTTTGTTGTTTGTTTTTTAAGAAAGTTGAAATCATTTCCTCAAGAATGAAAGTGCATCCATTCATGCCAATTCATCCTTCATTCTCCAACACACGTAATTACATCTCCCAAGTCCATTACATGTAAAAAAGTATGTCATTCTCTATTACATGTAATCACCTCTCAAGAATCCGATTTTGGTAAAAGGTCACTCTTTTAATTACCAAAATTACCATTTACACATATCCATATGCTTCCAACTTGCATTCTTGGCCATACAAACAAAGCCCCACATGCAATCCACCTCCACAAGTCTGATTTTGATCCTATTTGCCCATATACATGTGCTATTCATTTCATTTCCAGCCAACATGTGTGTTCTATGAGTATCTAATCAATACTCCGAACACCTTATCATTGCAAGCCAATGCTTAATCCTCTCATGGATCCAATCCCTTCAGATGATGTATTTTCTCTTTGGAATTTCCATGTTGCAGCACAGGATATGTCTACACCAACAAAAGCCAAAGGAAAAATGAAATATCAATACGATAAAAAGTTGGCTCATTCCACGGCCTCACTCGTTTCATCATCTTTGGATCAAATCTCAAATTCAAGAATTGCGTATGTTGACATGACCAATTTCTAGGAAAGGCTTGAAGATCCTGCCAACAGGGAACTACGGCGCATCAAGAGGAGTAATATTCACTTGATTTCTACTTTCCCTATGGCTGCTCTGGAACCTCAATTTGTCTTTGAATGTGCACGACATTTCAATCCCAAACGCAAAATAGTCAAAGATGTAGATGGAAAAGTGATTTTCAGTCTAGATCCAGATGTCATTGAACAAATTTTTAGGATTCCTATAAACCCTGAATGTGCAGACTTGTCCAAGGATATATCCATACAGCTGTGGAACCAAAATAAGTCAGATTATCAACGATACATGAATGACCAATTTATGGTTAATAAAAGGTCAAATTTCTCCAGATGGCCAAAGACAATACACAAATCTGACTTTTACCCAGAAGTTAATGATTTGATAACACTCCTCAGTAGAATCTGTGGTCTCAAGGATTCTTGTAATTTTGAGCCATGGATGTATAAATTCATTTTTCAAATTCTTGAAAATAAAGAACCAATCTACTGGGAGAACCCATAAGCACAGCATTGTGCGAACAGTTGAGCCATGTGGGCACATCAGTACTTTTTTATATGAACTCTTATTTGGTCTACATTGCTGCAGCCATGGAGACATTTTCTGGACTCTCCACTAAAGGTGATCGATCACTGGTACCCATTTGGGAATATCATGATCAAATCACGCTTACACAGAGCAAACATCATTCCTTGATCATACTTGGAGATTATATTTTATAAATGAAGAAGATATCTTAGTGCATGTAGAGGATAGTAGTACTTCATGTTCAAACCCTTTGGGTTTGAGTTACATCACAAGGATAGAGGGCTGCTCTACATTTTTTAGCATGGAATTTCCAGCCATAGTTCAGTGGGTTAGAGTTCTCACAATGGTGATAGATGGTTGTTTCACACTATTGATCACAAGAACTTCTGTTTGGTCCTTTAGGACAGCATCTAGTTGGAGGATTTGAAAAGATTGGGATCAATCTTTCTTTGTTGGAGGTTGTTACAGTGATGAGATTCTATCATCTTTGTCATTGAAGATACTTTCTGCATCATTTTGAGTGGGATTTCTAGCAGCATATGGCGGATTGACATGATTGATTGTGCACTTGTAATGATTAGTTTTCATATCCATGGGAGCTCTTTCGGATTTAGATGGACATATGCATTTGTGGCATGATAAAAGACATTTATTCCTCTATTTTTTGTTCCTATGACAGCCTAATGATATAGGATCCTAGCATTTGCATGTTTGGTGTACTCCTTTATTGGGATCATGATGAGTTGCTTCACAGCTTTGAGCATAATGATGTTTATATTAAAATGGAGCAACGGAAGCTTGAAGGAGATACAAATGGGACGACATACCAAGGTCCTAGATTAGTTTGCGATCCGGGCATTGATTGGAACATTTGAGCTTAGCATAGATCTGATACATGTGATTTCTTGAGGACAAACAATCTTGGGGTGGGAGGATTGTAATGTCCCCTTTTGTCCAAGTGATCACCTAGAGGAGATTATTAGCCATAGGCTAATTGAATTTATTTAAGGGAATAAATTAATTAATTCAATGTTAAATAGTCCTAAGTCCTATGGGATTATTTAAATTTAATTAATTAACAACTGGACATGTTTTATTTTATTATTTATAATCATGTCAATGACAAATTATAATGTAAAATCATTTTTGAGAGGACAAGAAGTAAATTAAAAGATAAATAAAATAAAGTATTACTTTTGAAAAGGAAAAGCATCATAAAAAGAGGAAAAGGTGAAATGCGGATTCATTCTTGACTTGTTATTTTCAAAGAAACTTTTCCTTGAGAGCTCGATAACTTCATCTTGTGGGTTAGTAAACCCTGGGACGAAAACCATAGAGGTTTTTGTTAAATTATAGCTTCGATCTGATTGACTTATACATTCGATTGAATTATAATTATCAGTTTCGATATGCTAGAATATATCGACCTTAGTCGATTATATGTGTGTGTGTGTGTGTGTGAGAATTATGTTTATCATATTCGACATAGTCGATGGCATATAATATATCTTCTATGTTAAACGGGCCTTACCATATACATGTTATACGTAACTGTTAATGGAATCGACTTAGTCGATATCAATGCATAATATTAGAAGTGTTACGATAACTATCATACGATAGTTATCGTAACACATATATATAATATATGGTGTTACATTAACTATCGTATGATAGTTATACGCAACACTTGGTTGTTACAGGTTATATAAAACAGTCAATTACTCTACGTAACAGCAAACCAAAAGGGCGTGAATATGTAAGACATGACCCTACGTGGCTAAAGCCACGTACGGTCATGTCTCTACATAGACATGACCCTATACTATGTATAAAGACATAGTCATATGTGCTGAGGAAAGACAATCAATTACATTGTGCATTTCTTCTCCTCGGCAGCATACAAATATATAATCAATATATATATTTACTTACACAGACATTTAGGTATTACGAACAGCACAATAAAGAGAAACAGATTTTCTCTATAGGACGATCTAGATTGCCCAACATGGTATCAGAGCCTAACCTATAAGAGAAAATATATTCAAGCAAAGTATTGCAGAGAGAAGACACCACATCGAATCAAGAGGATACTAGTCACAGCAGAAGAGGAATCTGTCAGTTTCAATTAAGGGGAAATTGGACAGCAAATAACGGAGAGGATAGATCAGCCGAGAGGAAAGGAAGCTAGTAACATTCTCAATCGGGCCCATTGATAGATGAGCATAATAAATGGAAGGAGACAAATTGAATATTAATTGGCTAGCTAATATGGCTACCGTCTCCATTAATTCAGGAAGAACACAAAAACACAGCAGCATAGGGGAATTGAAGGTAGAATTGAGGGGATTCTATCAACTATGAGTTCATATCAATGTCATATTGCAGACCAATCACAATATGTCTCGGAGAGGTTGCGACAACATCATTAGAAGGCTAAAGTCATCCACCATGATAGTTGTGTCCTATGTGAAAAAAATATATATGTATCTATATGTTTGCGGGGAGGACTGAACATGATAATCTATCACTCGACATTCTTGGGGATTTGCGATAACCACGAGTTAAGAATACATATTGATATAATATAAATATGTACATGTATATGATAGTCAGCAAATCATATCCAACGTACAGTTTAGAATGGAAGTTGACTCCATCAATCAAGGATAAAGGCATAGCGCCCATAGAGCATATACATGTATTTTTAAGGATTTGAAGATTAGCACTGGTGCAGCTTTAATACAATTAAATACTGCTTGCTACACTTTTAACATTAGCAATGAAGTAATGTTTAAACAATACCAAGGGAAAATGCATCTAGCTACATTTTTTTTTAAAATGCTAATCTGTAGCATCAAAGATGGAAATGCAATGGATATTTTAATCACCACCAAACATTCAATAATCATCAACAATGTTTATTTTGTTGTTGGCGCAGCTCCCCTTGAACCTTGATCACAAGAACAGGCATAATTGGGCTGGTTAAAATCGCAGTGGCACCAGCAAGACGTATTCACCAGCAACTAAGAATTAGAGAGGAATTTGCTTTGGATGGTATTCAATCGGAATCAACTGAGGCCTGCAGGTTTTCCATTAATGCAGCTGTATCTTCAACAGCAACATGATTCTCTGATTTCAAGTCAAGTCAACGACTATAATTGGAATGATGGAGAACACAAGCGCATGGGAGGTAATCTGAACTTGCACTAGATCCACTCATGGAGAGAGTGAATTATCTTGACCTTACCTTCATCTTGGATTGATAAGAATTGCAGGTTCATTAGTAATAATATGATAACGAGCCTTGGAGTACGCTTGCAGAGTATTTGTGGACTTACATCATGGGAGCATAAGTAGTAATATATACTACCATGGGTATGGTCCAAAATTCATAAAAATATGTTATTGGGTTCAAAAATAAAAGCTACGATTGTTTGAAGTTACAAGCAATTAGAGGATATAAAGCATAATAGTCTGAGAGCACTAATACGTGGCAGCTACTTATGACTAGCGGTGTAATTATATAAACGGTGAAGATAAATTGAAATACACAAGGGGAGTTTAAGTAAAATGAAGACTCAAAAGAGTGCAAATTTAATGAGAATGATCTGGAAAAGGAGTAATATATATTTTTATTGTATATGAACACAATGAGGCGATGGTAAACATGAATGATCAATTCTTGAAGAGCAAATAAATGAAATTAATGTATACAGATTTCAATGGAATACTATCTTTTCCTTCTATGTGGAGTTGGTAATCGGACCAAACTATTAAATCAGAACACCCAAAAAGAAATCAGACATTCATAAGAGATCAGCAGCTTATTCAGTTGATAGAGGCATTAACATTGTTGTCACTTGCAGATTACTTAAGAGGAAGGTAGCCAAACTTAAAAAAACAATATTTGAGAGGTACAAATCATTTTAATCTTCGATATGCCATTGGATATCCCGAGAGTAAAAGAACGTCTATTCAAGAAAATTAACATAAGGATCGGAATGAAACCAATATGTTATGAAGAAGGACGATGGGTACGAGTATCGTATTAATGGGCTCATCTTACGAAAGGAAATACTTGAAAATATTTGAAAAGATAAGTATCTCATGTTTTATTAATCCATATGAATTTGCAGTTTGTAATTCATTAAATAATAAATTTTGTATGCTTCTATCATTTTAACGTTCGGGACAATTTAGCTTTATGAGCTATTCGTAATCTATCTCTAACATCTTCAAAAAGGTCAAGAAGTTGGCAAAATTTAGCTTCTAAGGAAACAAATGATTTAGTCAACTTTGACAAACTCGATCATATTGATTGAGAGGGAGTTCACTATTGAAGGTAAAACAATTTTGAGATTATAGTAGTGGGAACTCGTGGACAGAATCATCGATGAGATGAACATGGATAGAATCCTTGATAAAGGCCTTCCATACATCATGAGACTACAGCTCATTGAGATAAACATCATACTAGAGGTTTTTATTATCTTCCCTTAAGTCCAAGAGGGAGTGTTAATGTTATGGCCTTGGAAAAGATGATAATGCATCTTATGGTAGCCGATGTAACCTTATGACTATTCAAATTATTCGTATTGGTTCTCTCAGGAAGGAAGGTATGAAGTGACATCCTGCAATGACACTAAGTTGAGTATATAAACATGGTATGCCTTCATGACAAAGGGAGAAGCTAAAGGATCTGCATCATTGAAGATTCGAGGATCTTGATTCAGAAGGAGTAGACCATGTTTTGTTGGTTCTCTAGTAATCAAGAAATTGTAGCAGAGAATTATGATTATTACCATGTGAGAAGGCTATATGTCAAAGGGAGAAGCTACAAGATCAAATTAAGTTGGCACCCCAGGATCTTGGTCATACAAATTCAGAGGGAGTGTACCAATTCAAGATGGTGTATACTTTGTAAGCTCAGAATTCACCAAGACTATGAGACAGTACATACAAATGCAATTCAATGGAAAACAAACGGTTGACATTCTTACCAAACCCCTTGCTAGAAAGAAGATTGTGTACTTTCAGATAACCTTGGTATGTTGAGGAGTAAGGCCTTAGTTGAAAAGAAGGTTTCAGCTTCAGTGATCCATCATTTTGTATCTTAAATGATTCTTGTCTTTGATAGACAAGTCTAAGGTGGAAGTCTTGGTTTCCACTCTCTGGGATGAGCCATGGTGGATCCACCCTCTAAGAAGAGTCAAGGTGACTTTATGGGTCCATTCATTTTGTGTTCAAAGAAGATGACGATCTTCTGTGTAAATAATTGGGATTACAATTTCAAGGTGACAATCTTGACAATAGTTAACCAAGCTTCAAGATTGACACCCGAACAGGGTTGTCCTGGACTGTGTCGGATATCTTGATGCTTATGTTATTACTGGATTGTGTAATAACTACTATATCATGATTGACACCCTAACAAGGCTGTCCTAGATTGGGTCGGATATCATGATATTGAGATAATAAGTATTGATCATGACTAATGACTTCTTTATGTTGTTCTGAATTGGTCAAGGATCATATCAACATGTGAATCAAGATTAGACTACATTAAGTTGTTGTCCCGGAATGTGCCAGATATCTTGATTGTTATCGCTAAATCTAGTTCCGAATTGGTCGAGGATTGCGATAACTCGTCTATCAAGATGAGTACATTATATTAATGTCCCGAGCTGTGTCGGATATCTTGATATGAAGTTATGTTTTAGTTATCACTAAAATCCAGTTCCCAATTGAGTCGGGGATTGTGATAAATTTCTTCTATCAGGTTGAGTACCTTAAACTTGTGTTCCGGACTATGTCGGCTACCCTGATATAAAGTGATTAAGTGTTATTAAAATTCAGTTCCGAATTGAGTTAGGAATTTCAATAACACTCACATCATGAGATCATGATTCTAATCAATCCTCTCTTGCTAAGAGGGAGTGTTAAATTATAGCTTCGATCTGATTGACTTATACATTTGATTGAATTATAATTATCAGTTTCGATATGCTAGAATATATCAACCTTAGTCGATTATATATGTGTGTGTGTGTGTGTGTGAGAATTATGTTTATCATATTCGACATAGTCGATGGCATATAATATATCTTCTATATTAAACAGGCCTTACCATATACATGTTATACGTAACTGTTAATGGAATCGACTTAGTTGATATCAGTGCATAATATTATAAGTGTTACAATAACTATCATACGATAGTTATCGTAACACATATATAATATATGATGTGTTACGTTAACTATCATATGATAGTTATACGCAACACTTGGTTGTTACGGTTTATATAAAACAGTCAATTACTCTACGTAACAGAAACCAAAAGGGCATGAATATGTAGGACATGACCCTACGTGGCTAAAGCCACGTACGGTCATGTCTCTTCATAGACATGACCCTATACTATGTATAAAGACATAGTCGTATGTGCTGAGGAAAGACAATCAATTACAATGTGCATTTCTTTTCCTCGGCAGCATACAAATATATAATCAATATATATATTTACTTACACAGACATTTAGGTATTACGAACAGCACAATAAAGAGCAACAGATTTTCGTTATAGGACGATCTAGATTGCCCAACAGTTTTGCCTTTTTGGACGAAAACCCATATCAACCCACTTGGTGAATTCATCTCAGGATTCACAACTGCGCATTATTGATCAATTTTCATGGAGATTCGTTGATCTATCTTGCAGGCCTTCAAAGTGTTTGTTATCTTATGTATGGAGGCATTCTAGGTATGTGTTACATGATGGCATTGAGCATTTTCTGATTTGTAACAGCAGCAGATGTTTGTAAACAGCAATACATTTCTATATCACAAGAATACCACTTTGATTCTCTGTATTTCATCAAATTAATTTCCTTGAAAATATATATCATTTATCTTGCATGTTCAATCTACATGTTTGCATGTTGCAATATTACATTATGATGAAGCAAAACATAAGCAAAAATCTACATCTAAATCAGATTTGAAGCATTATCAGAGTCTGGGATATTTCACTCCTCAATTTCGTCAACATTATAAATGGGTGGATTGTTTCCATCTTCCTCTATTGTGTGTGCTTCCCTTGGTATGAATGAAGGTCTTGTTAATCTAGGGGTTGATCCCCTTGGTGGTATGTTATCATTTTCTGAATTATTAGAGTTAAAATCCTTTCCATTTGTTTGGTGGGGTCTGAGGATACTAATTGTATCATTCATATTTTGTAGGGTTTAAAGGAGGGTTCGCATTGTCCTTTCATTGTGTTCCATTAAGGCCCTCGTTTCATCTCCAAATTGGTTGCCCATTTTATTTCTTTGAGTAAGGTTATTATGTGTTGTAAATCGTCTCCTTTCCGTCTCCAAAGCCCTTTGAGCTCTTTGGCTTAGTTGCATCAACAAACTTTCATCCTGTAGGCTGGCAAGAAATATGCTCTAATTGTAATGTCCACGTAGGGATATAGCTGAAATTTGCACAAAATAACAACAGATATAACATAATTTATTTACAAGACTGTTTTCTAATTAAATTACATATTAGTAATTGCATCAATGTAGTTAATTATTGGTATTAAAACAATATTAGATTTGAAACCCTATCATAAACTTGAGGGAAGAAGCACCATAGAATATCGAGAAACTATCCACCCCAATTAAGCCCAAGAGCATCAAACAAGTAACCATCTCAATCCGACACCTTGGCCCACAAGTAACCAACTCAATGTGTGTCCACCAAATGATTAGGAGTTCATATTCTCACATTTCTTGTGTTTCCCTTCGCTGTTTCTAATAGGATTACTTTCTTAAATCATTACACAATTATTTATGAAATAAGTAATTCAAGCAATTCATCTAGCCATATCAGATTACATATATGACATAACAAATGGTTTAGAAATAGGAATATGCACGTTATGTCTTACTGCTGCATATACTCAGATACGTGTGTGAGAGAGAGAACTTTTCATCTTAGTCGATGTGTGTGTGCGTGTGCGTGTGTGAGAGAGAATTTCTAATCTTGTCCAATGCTTTCCTCCCAATGAAGTTTTTCCTTAAATATCCATCAAGGGGGATAAATAGAAACCTCCCTTACCTTTTCACCAAAACATGGTGTCTCCTCCAATATAATCGCCGCCTCTTCCAATGAGTCTGATGCCTCTTAACTTCACGTGGCCCTTGGAAACTGTCTTGTTTAGTGGTCTGTTAAGTTTTACAAGTGCATGGATTATGGAAGGAACTCTTGCTAACTTATGCACTCAAACACGAGTAATTAATTTTTCAGCGATCATAGGTAATTCATTATGTAATAATATATGACTTAGACATGGTCTGTTGGGACAGTAGTAAATGGCAAAGTCTTATGAAGAAGGCCATTTTCTAAGAACATAGAAACACAGAAATATTGTATTATTTTATTTTAGGGACAGTAGAAAATGTATCATGGCAGGTGCATGACAGAGAGTGGGTTGACATTATAGTAGAAAACCAAGACTGTGACAAAATATTCTTGGTAAGGTGAAAATAGCATAAAGATGATATCAATGTGACGAGCTAATCCCCAAAAAGTCATTGTGACAAGCAGTAATACGTTGCAGAGTTGAGCAATGCTAAGGCTGCTATGAGGAAGGAGATTTTGTCCTTTTGTATCCGCCCTGATGATTAGAAGCTTGCTCTCACATCAATAATATCCAACTGAAGTTATCAATTGACATATATATAGAGATATAATGCTGTGATAGATAGGTTGACATCATGTAGCTCAGCCAAGCTAACCTTTTATTATTACAAGAATTGAGAATTAAATATAAGTCAACCAGAAGATAGAGAAAAAACTTTTAAAAAATTGACCCAATAACATCATCAGAATTGATTACAAAGAACTAAAACATAATTATGTAGTCAGTCATTGTCATCTTCCTCTCCTGTATTCTAACTGAGACGAATTTCAAGTCTCCGTCTTGAGACATTCTAACTGACACATATTTTAAGTAGCCATCCCAAGTCTGTCCTCCATTACCATGAAGATATAGTTAGGCTTAATTGTAAAGCATAGACCTGTCCTTAGTGACCTGACCATAACAATAGTAGACAAAAGAAAGGCATCTTTTGTGATGTATCCTTCTCGGGCCAAGTCAGCAGATGTGATCATTAGCCTATTCCAACATTCCCATAGGCTAATTGGTAGTGGTTAGGGAACTCTAGTGATCTTAGAGAGCTCAGTTTTGATATTTCTTGGCTTCTGTTAGTGATGTTGAGCTCAGTAGCATGGATTGCAGCGATGCTTTCTAAAGCATTTTTGGCCTCCTAGGTTGTTCTCCACACTTCTTGGAGAGCATGCTTATTTTTATTAAGTCTCCAAGTTGGTGCCAATCTTCATCGCATTGCTTCAATTTCATCTTCGCATGAATTTTAGTTTCCAATACTTTGGCAATGCTTTTCGAAACTAGAATGAGTGTGTTTATATTATACACAAAACTTCTATTGTTAATGTTTTATTATTTTAGTTTAGTGTTATAACTTTATAAAATCACATTGTCCCCCTAAAGTGGACGCCTAGAGAGGGACTAACACTTGCAACATTTTGTACCTCTGTTTGTAGAGGTTGTGTCTTCTCCATTTTGGATGGAAGGAGAGGAGTTAAGGTGGTTGACATTATTGTCCTACACCTGGTTGTGGTGAATGCTAAAGATCAGGTTTTGAACCTGTTGTGAGGTTTTCACACCATCGCCCCATTGCAAATGCGGACCCCCTCTTTTCGCTTAGTAATAGGAATAGTGGTCTTAGGTGGTTTTAGTTGGCAGCAATTTTCAAGACTCCAAGTCCGAGAGATGAGTTTGAGCAACTTTGCCCATTCGGGAGAGTGAGATCTAGCTTGAGCTAGTCAGGTTTTGAATTGAGAATGAGAAAACACCATTAAGGGCAATAAGCATGGGAATTGTGGTTAGAAACAAATGAACAAAGGAGAGATTGTGCAATTTTAAGATTATGAACAAGGCATGAAAGTTGATGACCCCCAGATTCACAGTCAACTGTCTCATATCACAAAAAGAAGCCAAGCAGTCCAACTGTCTCTGTAAGCCCTTGGGGGAAGAGGCCAAAAGAAAAACATCATCCGCGAAAAGCAAGATATGAACCAGCACATGGTGAAGAAGGCAACCATCACCCACAGGAAGATGCTCAAGAAGGAACTCCTCAAGTTGATAAATGTAAATCCCAAACAGAGTAGGAGATAGGGGGCACCCCTGCTTCACACCAATGGTTGAAGCTGGAGAAGCTAGTGGGAGTCCTAAGACAACCTAGAACCAACTCATAAATTTTCATAATGGCGATGATAAGTAGATCCGAGATGCCGATGTTACGAAGCAAATAAAAAGATAATTTTTTTATTAGAAGGAATTGAAGAGCTTTCATTGCCATATCATTTGTGTTTGTAAAGATGAAGTTCATTGAATGAATAGCACAAGTCCCTTTATGATATCAGCATATCACATCATTACAACTAAGTGAAAGTCCGCAGCTAAAAGGAACCTTGGGGTTGTCTCATTTGATCACACAATCCATATGCCTTGTTTAGCATATGAGCATCCTTATTCAAGAGAGAGCTGGAGATTTGGTGTTTCATTTAGAATACTAAGTATTCAAATATACATGTTGAAGTGATCATAAAACTCACGTCAACAGTTCCCTCTTCTAAGTTGCCTCGTTTGAATAAGGGAAACTTGTGTTTGTTCCAGAGGGAGTCATTGATTACAAGGAGCGTACTTTGAGAAAGAGGACCATCAAGAAGCATTTGGTGAAGTGGAAGAGCTTCCTAATGGAGTATGATACTTGGGAGAGTTAGCAGATTTTATAGCATCCAGATTTGCAATTGCTTGGGGACAAGCAATTTTGGGGAGGGAAGATTGCAATGTACCCATTTTAGTGCTAGTCAACGTATTAGCCTATTCCAAAGTTCCAATAGGCTAATTGATAGTAGTTGAGGTAGTCTAGTGGTCTTGGAGAGCTTGGTTTTAATTTTTTGGGGCTTTCATTAATGGTGTTGAGCTTAGTTGCTGGCATGGATCGCAATGACGCTTTCTAAAGTGTTCTTGGCCTTTTGAGTTGTTCTCCACACTTCTTGGAGAGCACACCTATTTTTAGTAAGTCTTCAAGTTGGTGTAAGTCTTCATCTTGATGCCTCAATTATATCTTGGCATGCTCAATTTCGATTTCCAATGCTTTGACAATGCTTTTAGTGGCTCAAATGGGAGTATTTAAATTAGACACTAAGCTGTAACATTAAAGCTTTATTATTTTACTTTTTGTTCAATTGATAGTAGTAAGAATATTCCAATGATCTTGGAGAGCTTGGTTTTGATTTTCTTGGCTTTCATTAGTAGTGTTGAGATTAGTTGGTGGCATGGATTGCAGTGATGCTTTCTGAGGAGCTCTTGACCTTTTGGGTTGTTCTCCACACTTCTTGGAGATCATGCTTATTTTTAGTAGTCTCTGAATTGGTGCAAATCTTCATCTTGTCACCTCAATTCCATCATGGCATGTTTTGACAATGCTTCCTGTAGCTCAGATGGGAGTATTTAAATTATACACTAAATTTCTAATGTTAATGTTTTATTATTTTTCTTTAGTGTTATAATCAGTGTTACCCAAGGACGCGTTTCTCGCACAATTTGACCCATCCCGGAAACTCAAAACATTTTGGAAACCCATTCCTTGGCTGTCCCGTACAATTTATTTAAATAATGTTTGAGTTTTGATAATTTGTTTGACTTCCACTCTCAAGTTAAATTATTAAACACAAACGTTATATGTTAAGGTTCTATAATGTATATAAGCATGCTTTATCCATGTTTTCATATGAATATTTAAAATTTCCCTATATATTATAAAC
The DNA here is from genome assembly GCA_027943335.1 of Chamaecyparis obtusa. NCBI lineage: Eukaryota > Viridiplantae > Streptophyta > Pinopsida > Cupressales > Cupressaceae > Chamaecyparis > Chamaecyparis obtusa. Next base: position 535,134 of record BSBK01002831.1, on the reverse strand, counting down.
TTTTCCCTATTTTTTATATAGTTGTCCCTACTACTATCCCTTGCTTCAAGAAAAAAATTGTCTTGGAAACCCTTTTCCCCATCCACCCATCCCAGAAACCCAAGGTAACTTAGGTTGTAATTTTATAAAGCCGCGTTATGTCCTAAAGCAAACACCTTGAGAAAGGAGACTTCACATTTGAAACATTCTGATATTTCAAAAAAAGAAGAATTTCAAAGCCTTTTGATTGCAGATTTTTCAATTGGTACTGGAGATCATTTCTAGAGATTTTGGTGATAGTTTGTTGCATAAATCCCAGACTCAGACTTGACACGGACTTAGCAAGGCTAACCCGACTCGGGACTCGGCAAAACTCGACAAGACTCGATAAAGTGAAAAAACCCAAGAAATTTAGAGATTTTTAAGGATTTAAAACTTGTTTCATGCGTCTTTATTAAATAAAACTTAAAAACACAATAACATAATCAAATAGAAGCTAATTTGATCGCATACACAAGTTTACATCAATCAAATAAATATAAACTATAAACACAAATTGTAGCTTCAAGAAATAGCACGCCTAATATAAAAATATTCTCAAATATATACAATTCTCATGGAATATGAAATCCATGGCATCAAATGTTCCAAACAAATATCAAAACAAAAACTACAAGTCTATGGCTCAGCTGCTTAGAGGAGCAAGAATCCTTCCTACGAAAGCATCTAACATAGGTCTTAGATGATATAGCAGCCATAATATTATTTAAACTACAAATATGGAAAGATTTGCAATAAGGGATACGTAGTGTGTACAATTTGATGATCATGATATATCACTGACCTTTTACTTGCTTAGACTTATAGTTTGATGGAGGTTTGGGGGACACCAAAACAAGGTTGAGGGTAGCACCTCTTGCAGGGGTTTGAGGGTGAGATAGGTAGAGAGATAGGTCTAGATCTTGGAGGATAGAGGAGAGAGCAAGATAAAGAGAGGTAGATAGGTATAGAGTTCCAAGTAGACAAAGAGAGTCAAATAGAAAGAGCGAGAGAATGTTTATAGAAGCATGCTGATTACTGAAATTTGACGGTTTTAAAAGTTATAAAATCTTCTAAAACCTAGAATTTGCATTGTAACTCCTAGAGATCCGAAACCACTCTCATACATCCGGACAATATATACATGAAATATAACTTATAAGAAAGGAAAAAACTTAAATGTTATATTACATGTATATATTCTACTGAATTGAAGAAAATGAGATTGACTTGAAGGCAAAGATGGGGAGTTAAATGTTACATTTCATGAATATTCTGGAAACATAAACCGAAAAAACATTAAAATTTTGACACTTAAAACAGAAAAAAAAAATCAGTTTTTGCTGAGTTTGAGCATCCAAACTTGCTCAAACTCGGCAATTTTGGTGAGTCTCACCCAAGACTCGGCCGAGTCTGAGTCCAGGCCCCTCAAACTCGTCGAGGATCACTTGGCTCGGGACTCACCGAGTCTCGGCAAGCCTCGGCGAGTTTGGGAACTATACTTCTTTGCATTCTTAGTATTTACTTTTGCTGGCTTTTCCATTTGGAGGTCTACCCATGTGCCCTAGCTGCTTGTACACTGTAAATATGCTCCTAGAAGAGCTTAAAAGGGTTCAGAGTTTAAAATGACTGCATCTGAAGTGTTCCTCGTCCCTGGCCAACCACATTTAAGGCGATTTTGAGTTGATTGCAGGTGCACATAAATTCCAACGTCATACTAGTGTACCAGATTGCACAGGTTCTCTGCATGCTGAGTGTAAGGCTTTTCCAGCCTAGGCACTCACCATTTGAAGTTGTTTCAGGGCTGTTAGGGGGCGCACTGATCTTGGATGGTTGTTCATGGCAGTTTAAAGTTGTGTTTGAAGGTTTTATTGCCTCAAAATTGAGCTGTACAGTCCCAGGTGTAACTGAAATTAGAAATATTATGACAGACCTATGTTTATGCTTTTTCTTGGCAAATGGGATTGTTGGATGTTGCTGGGCTTAGTTAGTGTTGAACATTTCTATCAAAAGGTGTCTTGTGCGTAGTTGGAGGTGAAATTTGGATGTTTCAGGGCAGCCTTGACCTGAGAAATAGTGAGCAGCAGACCTGTAATAGCTCCTCCATTCTGTTTCAGACCTGCAACAATCAGCTACGTCACCATTTTTTGAGGTATTTTCACATGGGTGAGTAATATGTGACTATTTCATTTATTGGTATCTTTTTATATGATAATCCATCGGGATTTTGTAACAGAAGATGAATGAGCATGATTTTCTATATCAGATTTTATGACAGACATGTTCAATGTTAGGAAATTTATGATGTGACTTATACTGTTGAAAAACCAAAAGGAAAAAAATTAGGCGTGGTTGTTACATCATTGCACCTCACACAGACCATCTCATTCAATTGCTTGTTTGATAGTAAGCAAAATTGATAATAAAATCATTCACAAACAACTTCTGTAAGCATTCAACTTAAGAAAACATTTGCCAACTTTTATCATGGTCACTAGGAATAAGGAGATATGGGGAGTGGGTCAGACACAAGTACACCATTTTGTAATAGGTTATGGAAGCATAATAATAATGATACAGCTATATTATATTTAAACTAATTTGTCAGAAATGTAGGTACAGCTATAGGGATGGTGTCCATATGCCTCAATCCAAGGTCATGGTGACTGGTTAAATCCCAAAGCAATTAAGGTCAAACCTAAAATGAAGCAACTTACTAGTTTGAATTTGAATTTGAATCATGGAAATCACTATAAACACAGTAACCCTCAAAAGAATAAAACAATCAATATAAATTTGATAACGGAACATATTTTGCATTATGTTTGCTTCCTTCAAGACGAAAAAATTTGTTGAAAGATGTCAGTTTACTGCAAAACAAAATGATCATATTTGAATTTTCAAGGTAGGAATAATAAAGTGTACAAGAAAAAGAAGCATGAATAAGACTCTATTTACATGAAACATGAAATTCAAAACCATAACAGCACTAGATGTACTAGAAAATTGTAAACCTTGTCAACAAAAGCACAAAAAAAAATAGCCTAATGATTTCCCATAAAGGGGCCAATTGGATAATTATATGAAGCATCATGAATTGGGCTTCATAAAACAGAGAAGCACTACTGCATGTCGAGCCATATTCAAAATCAATGTTGCAAGATTAATAGTGGTTGAAATACACATAAAATTAATTTTAAACAATAAAAAAATTTTAAAAAAAATAGTCCTCTACAGTATCGGCATAGCTTCAAAAATAGAAATGCACAAGAGATCAAATTATTACCTGCTGCAACAAAACTGACGCGAGATCTGATAATCCACAGTTATATTCACTAATTAAACACATTCCAGTAGGGCTGCCCTTAAAAAGACAACCAACATTTGGTGTCCCTTCCCCTTCAATTGTGAGGGACTCGTCATGCACAACTATCTTACAAATGAACTGTGCTCTTAATTTTTGTTTTGTAATGCTCCAATCTGAAACCTTGGCTTGCCCTCCATGTGTGACCATCTGAGGAATATCAAGATAAAGCAACCAAGAAGATATTCGAGACTGCCAAGTAGGGTGAGTAAATAGATGCAGGTATGGAACTTGAACCTGCAAAAGAAAGTAAAGCAAATAATTAGCACAAAAACATTCAGCTTCATATGAATGTTAGGGACACTAATTATTACTACCCACAAAATTAGTACATCCCTATTCTGAACGATGTATTTACTTGAACGCTTGACCAAAATTAATTTCACAAACCAGATTTTCCAGTTCAGATATAACTTTGTAACAGTAGATTCTGTGGCTCAGTGCCATACAGTAATGCCTCAGAAGCCCCAGTGTATCAACCTCTCTACCTCCGGCCAGTCCAGGTGTTGTCACAGTTTCCCTTCCTTTTATGCTTCCTTCACTTTTAAGGGGAAAGCGAAGCCTAGCAGAACTAGAACTGTGACTGTTTGTTCCTACCAAAACATTTTGATGAAAAATATGTTGCAAGAACACTTCGGAGCTGAGTGGATTTGGAAGTCTTCTGGCTGAAGTAAGGAGCTCAGGGATATTTGCAGCATCCTCCTTTGCCACATTTCCCTTTTCTTCCTCATGTGTGGCGCCATCTACATGCCACTCCAAATCTCCATCTATCATCTCAACATCTGCATCCTCAGAATGCTCGTTATCCTGTAGAACCTCTTGGCTTGGAGAGGAAGGTAAAAGGCGAATGTTTAGAGCCACTTCTGGACCCAAGTTCAGCTGGAGAAAATTTTCATGAATACCAATTACATTCACACCAGGAGAAGGGTGCAAAGCCTCCCGAATTACCAAATCAAACACCTGCAACATTAAGTCAATCTAGTGAATTAAGATTCCAAATGCAAGCACCATTTAAATAAAATTTGAATGTTAGCTATGTAGTATCACAAGATCCATATGCAATGTAGCAGGTGCAAGTTAAATCATAAAAAACCTGCTCATCAAATATTGCACACTGGATCTCTCTAAGGACAGACTGAGCCTCTTTAACACCTTCATCCACACTTTTACTAATGCCTTTGGGTGATCTTTTGTCAGACTCCTGCCTTACAGCCCCTGATTCCTGTTGTGAATCCTTACTACAAAGATCAGAAGAGATTTTCATTTTTATATGCTCCGATATTATGTGACCTGATTGACCACTGGGAAATCCAACATGAAGTGTATGAATTGATCGCCCTGGGAGGTGCACAGCCAGCATGCCAGATTGGTCTTGATCAATATGTACAGTGGCCAGTGAAGATGTAGATAGTCCTAGCATAAAATCTGTTGAATTGTTATCAGATAAGTCAATGGTGAATCCTGCATTTCCACCTGGCCCAGCAGAAATGACCCGTTGTCGTTTGACTTTCCAATTACGCTGCAATCTAAAAGTTGCAGAAAATTAAAGAGTTTGATCATGATGTAAACAACTCATCAGAAAAAATATCAAATTTTATAATAAAAAGCTCGCATGAGAAATAAACAAATGAATATTTCACATTCTTGAAAATCATAAGTGAACCCAAAAAGAAACCCAAGTGTAATTAACTACCTCATTAATGCACCATAAAATCTTGCCTCCCTGGCAACTTGCTCTTCCAAAGCCTTGGCTGTTTGTTTCAAATACTTGCCAATATGCTGCAAAGCACATACAAATCAAGAATATAGATAATACTTTTAAGTAAATAATCACAAACAAATTCAGTACTTGTAATCTTTTTTTTTTTTAAACCAACTTTCCGAAAATTTCACATCCTATCAAAATGACAAGAATGTGAAAGGGCATTGATAGACTAGAAGTTTGTTCCAAAGACAATGATAGCCCAAATTTTAGGAAAATATAAAACATGAGACTTCCAACATTGTTTCAATATGATACGTTTGCCTTGAATTTTCATTTGATTATGTTAAAACCTCTAAAGTGTAGACAAATCCCAAAATCTTATTTCAGTAATTCCAGGTGTGAAATTCTCAAAAGACATTCAAATTGTATAGGGTTTGGATCAATAATTTATTATGTCTGTAAGTAATGAAAAATGAAAATGGGGTTCCCATTTCCAATGCAAGCCCCACAATAAAGTCATTCATGACTTGATGTGAGCAATATTATGTCAAGCATTGGTCACTCCACGAACTGTAGTTTACTTCACTTGCATTGTAAATATAAAACATGATGCATTTACAACGTTGTTTCAATATGATACTTTGCCTTGAATGTTCATTTAATTATGTTAAAATCTTTGGAGTCTAAACAAATCTCAAAATCTTATTTCAGGTGTGATATTCTATAAAAGACATTCTTATGGTCTTGGGTTTGGATAAATAATTTATTACATCCCTGAGTCATGAAAATTAAAAGTGGGATACCCGTGTCTAATGCAAGCCCTAAAATATTTGTGACTTGATGTGGGCAATATTGCTTAAAGCAGTGGTCACTCCTCAAAGTGTAGTTTACTTCACTTGCATGAGCACACTAAATTGCACAATATTTTATTATCATTTATAACATCTCTTCAACAGATGTTTGTGCGTGTCTCATTATAATTGTCAGGTCCAATTAAATTGGTGCTAGACTGTTTCCAGCAATATTGGATATGGAATAATCTTGAAACTTATGGATCAAATATCAGAACCAACCTATTATTGACTAGCTTTTTCCGTCCTTTTGGTTACCAGGAAGACAGCTTATACACATTTCTAAATAACTGTGCAGCAACCAATTTGATAACCAGGAAATGTTTCACTGAGGATCATTTTTAGACATCTGAAAAGAAAAATTGAAATGACCAACTGCTTAAGAAAATAGTACATGCACACAAAAAGATGCTTTCTCAACTTCTTTTTTTCTTTTTATTAACCTAATCTAAGAGAATGTTCCGGTTACATGATAAAGAGGCCCATTGGACAAGGCCTTCAAAAATGAAGCCAAAGAGGTTGCAGATCAGAGCGCTGCTAGTTGCATTTATGGCAATGGGCTTCCTTTCAACATTGTTAGATCATTGATAAGTAGGAGATGTTTTCCACAGTAAGTCAAATTGTGATATTGCTATCAGGATTCAACTGTGTGGTTTTTGAGTCAAACTCACTGACCTATGTTTCATGAAAAGTGGTTCACAAGAACCCATCTCTCATGAGAATGAATGGAACACTTAGCACTCATTGCATCTAGGTGATGCTCACAAAGGCGAAGCACTGGGACTTCCTGGGAGATCACCCATCCCAGTACTACTCCAGCTCAAGCGTGCTTAACCAGGGAGTTTCCTCCAAGATTAAGCACCCCATTTGCAAAACCTTCAGCAAGTGTTGTGCCTTATGAACCATCCATTATAAAGCCCCTTAAGCTCATCAATTGTGCGAGGCATCCTTGATCACACTCAATGATGGCTCTATTGAAGCTTTCCCCTTTGCCAATAAGTGGTTCACACCTTTTCATACTCAGGACTAACACAATAAACAGGTGTATTGCAAAGGCTATTTCACCATATCCCGCCAATAAGGTGATCTAACAATTGTGATATTGCTACCAGGATTCAACTATAATAATTATGAAAAGGATATGTCACTTATGGAAAAGGATCCTCGAAGAAAAAGATCTTATCAACAAGACCCCCATCATAGAGGAGTGCTTTTAAATAAAATATCATCTTTCAAAGAGATAAACCGAGTGGAACAAAGATTCAATCATCAAGCCCCCTGCAGCCAAGAGGAAGAGGAAGAGGAATCTTTGAGATGAGGGAAACAACTCTAATCACCAAAGCAAGGGCAAGATTTTATAAAGAACATAATTTGCAAAATAAAGAAGAGGTGATGGCCTAGGACAACAACCTCTCATATAAAAGGACCCATGTTTCATGAATAGTGGTTCACAAGAACCCATCTCTCATGAAAATGAATGGAACACTTAGCACTCATTGCTTCTAGGTGATGCTCACAAAGCATTCCTAGTGGCATTTATGGCAATGGGATTCCTTTCAACATTGTTAGATCATTGATAAGTAGGAGATATTTCCCACAACAAGTCAAATTGTGATATTGCTATCAGGATTCCAATGTGTGGTTTTTGAGTCAAACTCATTGACCCATGTTTCATGAGTAGTGATTCACAAGAACCCATCTCTCATGAGAATGAATGGAACACTTAGCACTCATTGCATGTAGGTGATGCTCACATAGATGAAGCATTGGGACTTCCCAGGAGGTCACGCATCCCAATACTACTCTAGCTCAAGCGAGCTTAACCACGGAGTTTCCTTCAAGGATAAGCCCACTTCGCTTGCAACCCTGTTTGCAAAAACTTCAGCAAGTGTCTGCCTTATAAACAATTCATTATAAAGCCCCTTAAGCTCAAGCGTGTTTAACCACAGGAGGTCACCCATTCAATTAATGAGCTTAAGGGGTTTTATAATGAATGGTTCATAAGGCAAAACACTTGCTGAAGGTTTTGCAAATGGGGTTGCAAGCAAAGTGGGTTTAATCTTGGAGGAAACTCTGTGCATAAGTACGCTTGAGCTAGAGTAGTACTAGGATGACCTCTCAAAAAGTCCCAATGCTTCACCTCTTTGAGCATCACCTAGATGCAATGAGTGCTAAGTTGTCCTTTCATTCTCATGAGGGATGGGTTCTTGTGAACCACTACTCATGAAACATGGGTCAATGAGTTTGACTCAAAAACCACACAGCTGAATCCTGATAGCACTATCACAATTGTAGATCACCTTATCGGCAGGATATAGTGAAATACCCTTTGCAATAGACCTCTAGAGTGTGTTAGTCTTAGGCATGAAAAGGTGTGAAACACCTTATTGGCGAAGGAGAAAGCTTCAATAGAGACAACATTGAGAGTGATCAAGGATGCCTCGCACAAAATAGGTGTCCATCATTTCTGATGGATGGAAAGATTGCAAATATAGACCATTGGTCAATGTTATAGTAGTGTTGCACCATCTTATTGGGTTCCAGTTGTTGTACTCACACCTGTACCTAAATCAGCAACTTAGTTTTTTCTTTTAGCTTGCATGTAATTGATGTCACCTACTTATATGATGATGCTTTGTAGCACAACTGTTTGAGAGTTGATTCCTTCTAAAATTGTATTAATAAGATTCTCTTAAACATTTTTCAATGACAAGAAAACACATCAATCGTTTTGCTCATGCAAATAAATTTACCTTACGAACAGAATTTAGGCTTAAAAGGAGCTAACACTTAGGAAGACAAGTCGATATTAGGTTCACTGAGTTTTCAATGTCCCAGTTGCGATCTACTTAGGCATTCTATCCATCTTGACTTTATCTACAACCATTTCTCACATAGTAATGTGATCCAAGGTTTCGACCAATGCACCATTGCATTGACCAAAGTTAAGTAACCTAACCCTAATCTCTTCTTTTGTTGCTTTCATTTATATAGTGGGAGTTGGGTACTTCACGTGTTAAATAGCATAGGATTGATCGTGATGTTATCAAGGATTTTAAAAGTTATTCATTTGCCTTTGCATAAAATCCAACTCTTTGTACAAGGAGGTATACTCTCCCAAATACATGTATCCACATGTCATATACAAATAGGAATACCATGTGACCCATATACTAAATCCATAAACATCTAAATGCAAGCCCACATCTAGGCCATATCCAATACCAAACCAAGGCATATCTACTTGAGGATGTTAAAAATACTTTTAAATGGCAAAAATAATAAATTAGCTCTCTCTCTCTCTCTCTCTCTCTCAAATAAAAACATAAAACATAAAAGATGTAGTATATATGGGGATGTTACATTATGTTCGATCATTTTTATCATATAATATATATTACATTATGTTTCTTTTTCCTTTTAACGCACATTTTAAATACCATATCAAGTGATATTTGTATCCATTTCGATACAACAATGAAAGAAAAGGCTTTGTACGAGTACCATCTACTAAGACTAAGAAAGCAATGCTAGTCATACTTGTAAAACCCATGAGGTTTTAGGAAAACAACATCATCTCAAACGTGTGACTCAACACGAATGGATTTTGTAATTCTAGATCAGAATTGTTCTCCTTTTTTGTCTCTGTTACCCAAGCATTCCATGAATGTAATTTCTTCCCAAAATATTAGATTCAAGATTTTAAACATGTTTTGAAAGCATGAAAAAAATTGCATAAATTTTAATGTGGATTGAAGCTATGATTTATGAATGAAATGCTGATTTTGTTTAGACGGGTTTAGAATTTTAAGTGTAAATATTTTTTTTTTTGCTTAAATTATTTAATGCTACTGCTATCCAATTACATTGAAAATGAATTTTTTGTTAATTTAATAATTAATTCATGTTTTAAATTCAAATCACTAATTTTTAATGCTATACATTTTTTGTACTAAACATGTTGCATTAAAAAATAAATTACCAACCCAGAATAAAACACCAACGTATCTTATCCTCTCTTGAGCAAACTCATGTGTATGCTAAGATTGTGAAAGATCATACAATTGACTCCAAGGTTTTGTTATGTTAGTTCATGATTGTGGATAGGCTCAACGGTTGATGTGATATATTAGTATCACAAGGGGGCTTACATTGTTTTCCTCAAGATGATTCGTACAATATTGGCTATTCGTATGATATGGCAATTAACGTACTTTTTTGGGGGTTTTCATGATCTATGCATACAGTAAATGAAATAGGGTTTAAGAGTTCTACTCTAATCCTAAGAATTTGAAAGATAAATACTACTATAATGAAATCTACCAAACTTTGCTTCGCCAAATTCAACAACTAGACAAAGCTGGTTCAATTTTCAAGGGCTGTGCAAAGGATTTTCATATCCCAATGAATGCCATCATAACGAACAATGTGCATCATAGATAGAAGTAAAGTTGTAATGTTCCCTTCCCAGCAGTAGGCCATTTAGATGCCCGATTAGTCTATCTAACCATCCGGATAGGCTAATGGATTCATTTTGGAGGATGTCAGCCAATCACAGGTTTGCATGGGCAAATATTTATTATTTGGGCTCTATTTCTATAGTCAAATCACTTTATTTTATAAAATGTTGTTATAAAGTCACTTTATGCCTTATTATAAAGTCACTTTATATTTTAAAGTTACTTTATCTTATAAAAGTGACTTAAGTGAGCTTTTATCCCACATGGCTTAGTTTTGTGTGCTTGCACTCACTTCGAGGTTATAAAAGAGAAAAGTACACCTCGGGAAAAGTACCATGAAATAATATAAAACAAAAGATAAAGTAATCTAGTTGCATTCTGCGACTAGTCATTCCAAGGACGCAAACCCTTAGGAATTTGTGAAGAGATTGGACGTAGCCCCAACTTCTCTTCAAAGTGGCATCATTCAAGTTTCATAGTTGAACATCAAGCGTATTTGTAAGAAGACAGGTACTTTCATTTAAAACATTCTTTCAAGAAAGAAATCAGTCATTCAGGAAGCTCCAACTTGTATCAGATCAGAAGCTTCAAGGAAAATAAGTTTATCCATTTGATAGTGTAGAAGGCAGGTTATATGTTTAATGCAAGCACTGGTGAATGCCAAACGCACTATATCCCTTACTGCCCTTGTAGTGTACTAGAAAACAGGTAGAAGAATTCACTGCGAACTGCATAAGACCGAGCTGGTAGAAGAATTCACTTCGAGCTGTATAAGACCAAGCTGGAATACAGAAGTGCTAGAGTGAAGGAAGTGACTGGGAGATCACGTTGTATGCTCACAGGTGAACCCAAGCAATGAACGTGGGCGTGCAAAGACTCCTGACAGCGAATGTGATTGTGTGGGTGTTGTTGTGAAAAGAACACAGGCGCGCTGATAGTGGGCAGGCGTACACGCTAGGCGTTAGGACCAGCCACCGATAGTTAGAGAACCGCGTGATACCAGGGCACAGGATGTCAAAGGGTGCCATCTCGCACTCACACGCTTGAGCCAGCCCCTCAGTTGTTTGGGGACTACGGCAGGAGTATTATTGTGAGCTCGGGTTAATACTGGACATCTTTGAACGCGCGAGACATCATTTTCTGTGCGTATACAACAGCAAGGTCGGGCTTTGTATGTGAGGAGGGGCTTGGAACTACTAGCCATCTCATGCTAAATCTGTAGTAATTTGCAGCGTGGAGCTCAACACCAATGTGTCTTGGGATATATAGCGAACAACACCAAGTTGGCCACTGCATTCTACTCCTCCTGTGAGGAATTAATTAAACTCTTTGAAACTACAGTTGTATTGGCATCATTGAAAAATTAAAGAAATGTATTGCTGGAGTTGAAATCATTGATTTACAGTATTTATAGTTTGCTATTGTGTGCGTTGCATTTCTTTATACGTGAATACACTATTTGTTGAAATCTGGAAAGAACAAATTCCCAAGCAACTAAACAGCAATGTCATTGAAAGAATAAACATTCTTAATACTATCAAACCAGCCAAATACACACACCATCTGGAAGCAAACCAGTCAACTTAGAGATCAGTTATATATACATACGTCCAGCAAATCAGTAATTTATTGAGTACAGTAGCAAGGATATTACAGTGGTATCAGAGCTAGCGGTCTTGCCAACCTAGTGGGCATTTATTTACAACTTGGTACTGTTGTCCAGGCATGCATAATAGACACAGGGAATATAATTTCAGACATAACAGGGCTGAACAGGGACAGTCTAAACCATCAGTACAGGTTGACATAGAGGACAGCCATATCGAGACAGACGCGTATATTATTTTTGAACAGGGCACTCGAGGTACAGGCATGGCAGAGGAGGATAGAGAGGTCAAAGAAACAATGAGGGCTCTTCGTGAAGGACAGGACCACATCGTTGATGTTTTACACCAGCTCACGGGGGTTATGCAACAGCTGACAGTGACAGCCAAGAGGCCCTAGAGCCATCACAGTGGTGGTAGTGGTGTAGCAGGGTCACCTAGAGTTGCTAGAGCAGGCACTCGCACTACAAATAAGCCCCTTGTGCCTACGTTCATAGGGAATAATGTTGAGGAAGAGGTAGCCCAGCCCGAGGCAGCAGCTGGACTCCCGGATAATGTTGTAGCCGCACATGACGATTGGGATATGTTACCTGACAGAGTCAAGGCTGACTTAACCTTTGTTCAGTACATGACACAGAAGAAGGATTTTGGCAGAGCACAACAGATAGGAGGCCCAGGGGCCCAAACAGGGATTTAAAACATGCTATGAATTAATTGACCCTCCCTACTTTTGATGGCAGCAATAAGACTTCTGCAAGAGCTTGGATTCACAAGCTAGATACCTTCCTAACCCTGAAACCCATGTCAGAGACAGAGGCGATTAAGTTCGCAACAATGCATTTAGAGGGTGCAGGTTATGATTGGTGGCATCATGGCCTCGTCACCCAGAATCACGGATTGATTGCATCATACGAGATCTTCAGCACTAAATTGATCACTCGCTTTGACAAGGACATTGAGGTCTACTATAGAGAGTTAGCCCAGCTGAGACAGAGTGGGTCAATGGACCACTACATATATGAGTTTCAAAGGCTACCCATCATGGTTCCGGATATAGCAGAGAAGAGGAAGGTAATGTTGTTTATTAAGGGCCTGCAGGATAGATTCAGAGGATTGGTCAGAGTCCTCAAGCCGGACACACTGGATGACGCTATTAAGTTAGCACATGACTTGGATTCGCCATCTTCCATCCTAAAACCACCGAAGAAAACCTTTAAGGGGTCTTCTTCCTTTCAGAAAAATAAAAATCAGAATAAGAGCACGCCTCCTAGACTTGACTTCGAGACTCGGAATGAGTTGAGAAGAAAGAAATTGCGTTTCACATGCAGAGAGCCTTGGGCTCCAGATCACAGGTGTCTTGGGAAAGGCAAGGTACACTACATTGAGGTAGTATCTGATGATGATTGTGAGCAGCCACAGGGCAACAATAATGAGAGCAGCGATGAGGAGGCTTAGCATGAGCATTCAACAGAGGGGAAGTAAAGGAAGGTTTTGTTGGCATATTTAAGTTGTCATTGGATAAGTGTAAAGCAAACATCAATCCCACTGGTGAACCGGTAGACCGAACAGAGGATTTGTACTGGTAGACCAAAAAGAGTACATACACAACCGGTCTTATAGCACATACAAGGGATGTATGGACAACCGGGTATAAGAATGATACCGGTCGACTGCATAATAATCCGCACCAGATTATGTGGGGTTGTCTGAGTTAAAACCGGATTATACTAAGCATTCACCATTCAGAACTAGAGTTAGTTTTTTAACAGGAGTTAGTTTTATTTCTACGCGGATGTTTCAAGGTAAACTCAAGATCATCTCGCAAAGCTTTTTTGCTGCATGATTTATGGGTGAGTTTACAGCTTGGTGGTACTATGAGTTGAGCTTTTATTAAGATTAATTTCTTATAATTACAGGTCATAGGACACAAAAGAAGTGTTATTGAAAATACAGAGCAGGAGAGAGATATCTTCTAAGAGAAGCTACGGTCGCAAGAGGTGAAAGGCAAAGAGGTTCAACAGCCAGGTAGAGTAGAAAGGATAACAGGTATGATCTAATCAGACAGAAAGTGTCAATTTAGATCATTGCTTTTATATTGTTAAAGCATATTCAAATCCCTCTATCAGGGTGAACCCTATTAGGCTCGTTGTATAAATCCCTCAACCGGGTAGCATCTTAATTGGTGTTGAAAGTCCTTTAACAAGGCGGCTCCTAACAGAGTCAAGATCTTAACCGATCTTCTACCAAATCCCTTTACCGGGTAGCACTCTTACAAGTGCTTGTTAAGCTCTTAACAAAGCACCTTTATCACTATAGTAATGAAGTTGTGAGCTCTGTCTCATTGTGGTTTTTTCCTTCTAACTGAGGGTTTCCACGTACATATGCTATGTTGAACTAAGTATTTCTATTTCTGTTTATGAATGGTTAATTACATTCTGTTTATTCTGCAAGAATCTTTATACAAGGTTTAATTGAGATAGAAATAGTATTTACTAATTCACCCCCCCCCCCCTCTCAGTAACCGGTTAAGAATAACAATTGGTATCAGAGCAGTAGGTTCTCAAAGATATAAAGCTTAACCGCTTGAGAAAAAGATCATGGAGGGTTACAGGTATCAGAAGCAGCTTGAGGAAGCCAATGACATCATTGCCTCTCTTGAGAATAGGCTAAGAAGATCCCTTGCTAAAAGAAAGGAGTTGGCTCTGCAGTTGAGTGGGAGCAATGAAATGATTGAGGAACTCTCTGGGCAAAGTGGATCAGATGAAGCCGAGGAGGCAGACTTTGAGCTTATGGAGAGGAATCAGATCCTAACCGATCAAATCTCCAACCTTAAAAGGGAGCAGGAGGATAATGCCCTAAGAATGACTGAACTGATTGAGAAAAAGAGGAAAGATGAAGATGAAAGAAACACTGTAGTGAAATCTCTAGCAGCCTCCGAGAGAGCAAGAAATGTAGCAGAAGGAGCAGTAAGAGAAAGTGATCTTGTCGTTCTGCAACTTCAAGAAGACATGCAAATAGTCACTCAAGAAAATGCAAACATGCAAAAGAATTGGCATGATAAAGATGATGCATGCAAGAGGCTATCAATTGAACTGTATCAACTAAAGCAGCAAATAAAAGAACTCGAGGAAAGAAATGAGACACTCAGAAGATACAGCAAAAGTTCTAAAAAGCTTGATGAGCAACTGAAAGCTCAAAGAAAGCAAAAGGATCCCACAGGACTTGGGTTCACCGGTCAAAGCACCAAAGAAATCGGTGAGTCATCTAGAGTCAAGAAAGGCAACAAGGAAAAGAAGAAACCGTTGAAACAAAAGGGTAAAAAGATCTTCAACACTTCTTGCAATCATTGTGGCAAACCGGGCGATAAAACAAGTTACTGCAAAAATGCACCGGTAAAGCCAACTACCAGTTACTGCAAAAATTGGTACACATATGGCCACAAGACCTCTAAATGTAGGTCTCGTCCCAATAGTGTGTCCAGTGGAAGCAGGGGAAGCTTCAAAGGCTATTTCTACGCATGCAACAAGTTTGGACACAAGGTTGATGAATGCAGATCCAAAACAATGGCATTCAAATCCCCACCGAGACCAATATTCCCTAAGAGGAATAAGAACCAGAGCACAACCAATTGTGCTAACTGTGGCATGCATAGCCATAATGACTCCTGGTGTCATTCACCTAACAAGAGAAGGTTAAATCCATGGAAGGCAACTAGCATCTATTACACTTGCAACAAAATTGGACACCTGGCCAAAGATTGTAGGAACCGGCCAATGAACAAAAGAAGAGGATCGGTCAAACCGGTGAAGAACGCCCTGTCTCCCAATCAAAAGGGGCAACAAGGGAAAAGAGACCGAGAAAAAAGTAAAGAAGATTTGGTTCAAAAAGGAATTAAAGAGCTCCGTTGAGGAGAAGACAGAGGGAAGATCATCATCTGTTGATGGTGATATCTCTTCAACAAACTGGGCCTAAAAGGATTAGAGGGAACCGGTAGCCCGTCTACTGTTCCCGGTAGGACTGGTGAGTAACAAACTCACTTAGTCAATAAGTAAAACCGAACAGGTGAGTGTTGATCAACCGGGGTTTATTCAACAAGTAAAAGCCTAAATACCGGTTAGCGGAAAAGGAAAGAAAGGTTAGGTAAGGTAATTAATACCATAGCCGTTAACAAATAGTTACCGTTTGGTAATTACCGTTATGCCCTAAGTCTATATAAAGGAAGGAGGATTACTCATTTTCTTTTACTTTGCGATTTGTGATTTATAATTTCTTATGCTTGAGTAATATTCTTGTGCTTTGATCATCGATAAGATATTTCGGTAAGACCGATCAAGAAACTTTCTGTGTAAACCGGTTGATGACAATGGTATCATCATCATCTGTCGACAAGTTGATTCAAGGTAATCAATTCGACCGACCTATCTACATGGCAATTCAAAACAGGGAAAACGACAAGTCTGGTGCATTGTCATCTGTGCCTGATGGAGTTCTAATGACTGAAGATGTCACCGCTTTCCTACATGCGAAACAAGAAGAATTGGGTGAAACTTTCATCCAAAGCGAGTACCTCTCGCTATGCACAAAAGGAAAGCTTCAGGACAAATACGCAAAGCTGGTATCTTCAGGGCTAATAAATGGAGTTTGTTACCCAGCTGTGTTTTGACCGGATTGGATACGACTAGTTCTCAGTCGCGTGCATGAACCTAGTTTCTAGCTTGGGAAGGGCGCATGTACTCCAATCACTAAGGAGGATCTGCCAGAGTAACCGAGTACAGCTACAATGGGGGAAGCCCTCACCCTTAGAACCATCTCCAATGTTGTGGTCACTAAATTGACAAAATCAAAATCTGATAGTCGGCTAATGACCGTCAACGACATTAAAGATGGAGTTCGGTTCGCATCTACAATGCTACGTTACAAAATCTATCAATCAAGCAACCTGAATAGCGTGTCGGGAGGAGCCATTAATGTTGCTCACCGGATCATACACGACAACGCGCAATATGATCTTTGTGCAATGCTTTGAGGACAAATTTTTGAGAATTTGAAGAAGCTCGGTATCGTGAAGAAAAAGTTCCTGAAATATGGAACCCTACTGATATGCTTGTTCTTTTACTATTCTAACTTCTTTCCGGGAATAGGCAAGGTGACTTGGGGAACCGATCGACCAGTCATGATTTAGATCAGTGATATGGCCAACCAGCTGCGAAACCAGTTCAGTAAAGTCATGACTGACTATTTTGAGGCATTCCAGCTAAGGATGCACGCAAGGGAAAGAGTCCCCTTAACTATTGTTGACTCCTACAAAGATGAGGTGTGTTTCCTAGTCTCCACCGATCACTGCATCATTCAGGCAGTAGAACCACGAACCAGGTATGCTCCTGAACTGGGGTATGAAATCTCTGCAAAAAAAGCTAAGGCATATGTAGATGCCCTACAAGACAGTGATCTGGATCTATCAGCGTACCGGATTAGGACCTTTGAAGAGATTCAGGAGAATTTGAAGAAAAAGGCACCGATTAAGAATGTATATGTGAAGAGGACCCCTACACCAAAGAAGAAACCAGTAGCAGAAAAACCCAAAGTTCAAAGGACGAGAGCACAACAAGAGACCAGAGCTCAAGGGGAAGAAACAGAAGGAACAGAAACTGAAGACCCAACTCCTCTACTCCGCAAGAGGAACTCTGCAAAATCAGTCAAGGAAGATGCACCGAGGGGAAGAAAACCTACAATTGATGAATTTGTGGCAAGGTTAAAGAATTCAGGTGGTATGGCATCAGTTGGAAGGAAGTATGAACTGGCTAATGAAGAAGACAGAAGGAAAATACAAGAAGTCATAGTTTACTGTATTTATAAGTTCCATCTCACTCCCACTAAACTTCATAAGGTTGTCCCTGACAATCTCCAGGAGATTCTTGAAGCAAGATGGAAAGCTTCAATGGAAAGAGAAAAAGAACTAAGGATAAAGGCTTTGCTTGAGGTTCAGAACCATCTTACTCTGGAGGAGGCCACTCATCAAGCAGAATTGCACAAGCAAAACTTTCTGTTGAGAAAAAGAGTTAGTCAAATGCTTGTTGGAGAAGTGGACAAGGTACACAAAGAAGGTGTTGCAACATGGACAAAGCTTCTTCAAACCCAACAACAGGCAGAAGAAGCATGCCAAAAGACCACTGAGCCACCGGTCAAAGATATCGGTAATGGAAAGGGAATTCTGGGAGCCGAAGCTCAAGTCAAAGGTGGCGATCCAGCCCCACCAACCATTCTTGTATCTCCAAAAAAAGGTAAGGCTCGTACAATGACAATAAATGATATTGTAGATGAAGTAATGGATTTTGGTGAAGTAGCCAATGCGGCTAAATGGTTTAGTGTGTTAGGAGAGGAAGATAAACAAGTAGTAATAGTGGCTCTATTGGAAACCTTCTTGGATTTCAACAAAAGTCCAAGAGACTATAGGTCAAAATTCCCTCCTGAACTGAATACTAGACTTATGAATAAGTGGAGAACCGGTCTAGGCACAAACAATAGAATTGTTAAGGAGACACTGTCATAGGTACAACCTGGTCTCAGTGAAGAAACGATTAAACTTCTAATGGAGGAAGTATCCATGAATCTGATACAAAGAATAGGGTTGCCAAGATAGTAAATGGTTATGAGAAGGAAGTCTATAAAGAGACACTAGATTTCTGGCAACAATATGATTTCAGTGCTCTCAAGGCAACAGGTCCACAGGATCAACCTGCAACAGTACTAGAACCACCAGTTCAATTCACTGCTCGTGAAGAACCAATAATCGGTGAGTAGGAAGTTCCTAAGAAGCAGTTCACATCTGGGGAACAGGTGAATCTGGGAGAACAATTTCTACCAGAGGAACAAGTACTGAGGGAGTCGTCAGTCAAGATGACTACTGACAATACAACAGGTGAAGAAGAAATTGTTGTGGGTGAGCTACATACAGCTAAAGAGCAGCACACAAAGGAAGCCCCACCAGAAGAGCAAGTGCAATAGCAAGAAGATGAACGGCCAGAAGTAGAGGTCCTACCGGAAGGGGAAGTACAGCAAGAAGAAAGACCAGCAGAAGAGGTCCTACAGGGAGAGATGGTAATATCGGAAGAGGTGGTACAACCGAAAGAAATGGTAATGCCAGAACAGATAGTACAACCGCGAGATGAAGGAAATCAAGAACATCAGAACAAACAAGAACAAGAGTTATCTGTACATATTGAACAAGAACAACCGGTACTAGAGCCAAGGCAAAAGGAACAAATAGATGTTCCAAGCTCATCCTCATCCAAGAGGAAGTTATCCTTTGCAGCAGACACTGAGGCCAAGAAGAGCAAAGTTAGGGAGACTGTGGTTGACATAAGCAAGATGTCAACTAGGCAACTAAAGGAGCTAACGAAGAGGAAACAGGACATGGTCCTCACCAGTGTTAAGAACATCCTATACAACTTTGTACTGGATGCGAATATTGATGAAGATGAACCTGTGATTGATCAATTGGAGATTTTGGCACAAGCAATAGGAGAGGATGTCACCGATCCGGAGACAGTTGCCATTGATCACTATGAGAAGAAGAGAATAGAAATCCTCCACAAACAGGTTAAAGAGATAAAGGTAACAGTATTTACCAATATAAGGGTACTCCAGCAACAGTTATAAGTTGCAGGAAGTCTAATGACAAGGACTTCAAATTTTGATATTTTTGTGCAAGATGTCACTAAGAAGCCATCTAAGACTTTTGAAGACATAAGAGTTATATCTTCCCAATTTGATGTAAAGAACACATCTGCAACAAATTTCAGTAGGGAAATGACAAGCCTAGCTCTCATTCTGAGAAAGGCATCTGAAGAGAAAACTAAGAGAATCCAAGATCTCATTGGATTTCAATTATTTATGGCGCCAACATTTGATTTAATGCAACGGACTGCAACAGAAGTTGAGAATCTGATCAAGGAACCAAACTACAAGACTGTAGAGGACATGGAAAATACAATTGTATCGCTGAAAGCAGCACAGAAAAATCTGGAACATGTCACCGGTCAATGGAACCCTTTTCTTCATATAGCGAAGAAAGTTTACAAGGACATCTTCACCAAGTTACAGATGTAATCCACAAGCATAATCCTTTGTCCTATGGAGGCAAAAAGGGGAAGATGACATAAGAGAAGGTCAGACGGAGGAAGAAGATCAGGACAGAGTAGATTCAGCTACAAAGCAGAAGGCAGCACAAGAATAAGGGAAGTCTACAAGACAGGGAATGAACAGTGATGAGAGAGTGATGTTTTGCCACCAATGCCAAAGGGGAAGATTGTTGGCATATTTAAGTTGTCATTGGATAAGTGTAAAGCAAACATCAATCCCACTAGTGAACCGGTAGACCAAACAAAGGATTTGTACCAATAGACCAAAAAGAGTACATACACAACCGGTCTTATAGCACATACAAGGGATGTATAGACAACCGAGTATAAGAATGATACTGGTCGACTGCATAATAATCCGCACCGGATTATGTGGAGTTGTCTAAGTTAAAACCAAATTATACAGAACATTCACCGTTTAGAACTGGAGTTAGCTTTTTAACAGGAGTTAGTTTTATTTCTACGCGGATGTTTCAAGGTAAACTCAAGATCATCTCGCAAAGTTTTTTTGCTGCATGATTTATGGGTGAGTTTACAACTTGGCAATACTATGAGTTGAGCTTTTATTAAGATTAATTTCTTATAAATACAGGTCATAGGACACAAAAGAAGTGTTGTTGAAAATACAAAGCGGGAGAGAGATATCTTCTGAGAGAAGCTACGGTCACAAGAGGTGAAAGGCAGAGAGGTTCAACAGCCAGGCAGAGCAGAAAGGATAACAGGTATGATCTAATCAGACAGAAAGTGTCAATTCAGATCATTGCTTTTATACTGTTAAAGCATATTCAAATCACTTTATCAAGGTGAACCCTAATAAGTTCGTTGTATAAATCCCTTAACCAAGTAGCATCTTAATTGGTGTTGAAAGTCCTTTAACAAGGCGGAGTCAAGATCTTAACTGATCTTCTACCAAATCCCTTTACCGGGTAGCACTCTTACAAGTGTTTTGTAAGCTCTTAATAGGGCACCTTTATTACTGCAGTAGTAAAGTTGTGAGCTCTGTCTCACCGTGATTTTTCCTTCTAACCGAGGGTTTCCACGTACATATGCTGTGTTGAACTGAGTATTTCTATTTATGTTTATGAATGGTTAATTACATTTTGTTTATTCTGCAAGAATCTTTATACAAGGTTTAATTGAGATAGAAATAGTATTTACTGATTCACCCCCCCCCCTTTCAGTAACTGGTTAAGAATAATAGGTTCACCATGGGCAGCCCCCTATTACTTTAGCATCCCTCTCAGGTATTCTCGCATGTCACTCCTTTCGCCTCAAGGGAGTAGTTAGAGGACAGTGGATCATTTGTCTTCTAGACACAGGTACAACACATAATTTCATCAGCATCGGTTTGGTTTCCAGGAGAGGACTCCTGATAGATAGCATTTCGGAGTTTGAGGTAAAGGTGGTCGGGGGAAATTTATTGAGTTGCACAAAGAGGATTTTAGGACTCCAAATTCACTTTGGAGATTATCTCCTAGAGGCAGATTTCTACGTCATAGACTTGGATAGTCTTGACGCCATCCTAGGCATGCAGTTGCTACAAACCCTAGGAAGATACACCATCGATCATGAGGTGAAACAGTTAGAATATATGCACAGTGATCAGTTGGTTACACTTAAGGCCATGACAGATAGTGGATCACGAGTGGTTTTAGCTCACAGGATGGAGGCCATCATCAGACACAGCAACATGGAGTGGGCAGCCCAGTGCTTCATATCCTCTAGACCCTCACCAGATTCAAGACAACGGATTTACACTGACATACAGGATGTGCTTGATAAGCACAAGCGGATTTTTGAGGACATCCCCCCAAGTATACCTCCAGACAAGGGCTTCGAGCACATCATTGAGTTGGAGGAGGGTGCTAAGCCTGTAATGACCACTCCTTATCGTCATCCTAGGCACTACAAGGAGATTGAGAAGATGAATAAGGAGCTTTTAGACATGGGGCACATCAGACCTAGTTCCAACCCTTTTGCTTCTTCAATAGTTTTGGTGAAGAAGAAGGATGGCACTCTTCGCATGTGTATACCGTGCACTGAATAAGAGAACCATCAAGAATAGGTACCCCATCCCCAGGATTGATGAGCTTCTAGATGATTTGCATGGGGCAGTTTATTTCTTGAAAATTGATCTTCGATATGGGTACCATCAGATACGTGTCCGAGATGAGGATGTCCATAAGACAGCTTTCAGATGCCACTACGGACACTACGAGTTTCTAGTGATGCCATTTGGGCTCACTAACACACCTGCCACATTTCGGTCTCGCATGAATCACATTTTTAAAATGCAGTTGCGCAAGAGCGTCCTGGTATTCTTCGATGACATTTTGGTCTTCAGCAGGACATGGGCAGAGCACTTACAGCACTTAGATTAGGTTTTGAGCATCATGGAGAGTCAATCTCTATTTGCGAAAGAATCCAAGTGCAACTTTGGATTGACTAAGTGTATCGTCGAAAAATGGAAGCACTTCCATTTAGGACTGGTTTAGCCCTCCGAGTAAGTGGTTTGGGGTCATGTCAAATGCCTTGAATGGGTCTTTGACTTGGATTTGACTTTTTCCCTTGTCCTGCCCTGTTTTCCACTTCTTTCCTACCTATTTCTGGTATCTGGCTCTGAGATTTTGAGGTTATTGACCTCACGGTCAAGGTCAACCTTGACCCTAACCCAAGATTTAAATTTCAAATTTCAAAGATTTTCAGATGGCGGGGTTCGAAAAGAATTATTTCCCACTTCTGGGTCAGCTGTTTCGGGCTTCGAAACGGTGACTCTTAAAAGATATTTAATTTAGGTCCACTTCTAAGGGTATGGGCCTAATTGGAATTTATTTCTCATATGTCGACCACTCTAGAAGTTTGTGCCCTAGACTAGTATATAAGGAAGCCTTCTCTTCTCATTTTAAAAATCAAGAAATCGGAGGGAGGATCATCTATGCATAATCTATCGAAGCAATCATCTATTTTCAAGCATTCAAGCATTCAAGCATTCAATTCATCAAGGAGATCCATTAGTAGCCATTGAAGGATTCAAGCTCTAAGGAGCCCACATGTTGAAGATTTCTCCATCCATATCCATTCAAGCTTCTTCCTATTCCAAGATCCATTCAAGATTGGTGTTGAAGATCTAAAGGCAATTGATTTGAGACATCCTACATCCTACAATTCTACATCCATACTTGTGGATTCAAGGATTCAAATCCTCCACAAGGGTTTCAACATAAGCAAGGTGAATTGTTCCATTTACTTTGTTTATTACTGCAATTTTAATTCTATTTCAAGGTTAATTCCTAAACCGGGGTTTGACTAAGGCAAACCCCTCATCCAAACAACAAAACCATTTTTTTCTTGCAAGTGCAAGTGTGGAACAATGAATTACAGAGCAGATTCTGATACCCTTTTCGGCAAACTTTTGGGATCCGCAAAAAGAATTTACGTCAGAGCTATGCAGGTCAAGGTCGACATAAAGGGGTCAAGTTCAACCTGCATTTGGGTCAAGGTCGACCTAGTTCAAAAAAGAAAAAGATTTCTGGGTTTTCTCCGTCTCTATGGTTTTGTTCCAGATTTGCTTGCAGCATTTCCAGAAACTCTGTACAGACACCAGAAAACAGCTATTTCCAGATTTGCTATACTTTGAGGTTAGTATTTGTCTTCAGTTCATTTCAATTAAGATTTTAACACTCTTCCAAAACGGAATGTAAGGTTTTCCTCTTTCTTCTTATTACTAATCGATTGATTCATTTATGCATTGACCATTTTCTTCTGGTTAATCAGTTTGGATCTTTCCTTTGGGAATTTGGGGTTAAGAAGAGAATCTTACCTTCCCTAATTATTCTAAATGTAAAGGATAATCAATCAAACCATCATCATCATTGTTTTTATTCTTTACACTGAGATTCTCTATCTGGGGCATGTGATAGGGGCAGACGGAGTTATGGTGCACCAGGAGAAGATCCGGGCAATTTAGGATTGGCCGCCGCCGCGGAATATGTCAAACTTGAGAGGGTTCCTTGGACTATGTTCCTACTACAGAAGATTTTTAAGGGATTTTCTCAAACAATGGCTCCTCTCACCGATCTTACTCGGAAAGGGACTTTCAGGTGGACAAATGAGGCTGAGGCAGTCTTTGACAGGCTCAAGACCATCATGAGCACTTGTCATGTTATAGCCCTTCCGAAGTTCTCTCGCTTCTTTGTCTTAGAGTGTGATGCTTCGGGGAATGGGATTGGTGCGGTATTGATGCAAAACAAGCACCCCATAGCCTTTGAGAGCAGGAAGCTCAAGGATAGTGAGAGGCTTTATTCCACTTATGACAAGGAGATGCTTGCCATTATGCATGCCTTGGCTAAATTCAAATAGTATCTAGTGGGTGGCAAGTTCACAGTCAAAACAGACCACAATAGCTTACGTTACTTCCTGGAGCAGAAGGAGTTGAATGAGAGACAGCAAAAGTTGGTCAGTAAGATTCAAGCATATGATTTTGACATCGAGTATGTCAAGGGTAAGAATAACGTCGTGGCTGACGCACTCTCCAAGAGACCTTCAGTAGCAGTTTGTTGTGTATTGTCAGAGTTTCCGCTGATTGGAAATCTCTTGTGCTGGTTGAGTATTCTAAGAATACTCAAGCTTGTCAGGTTTTGGACGGACAGTTTCCGAATAATAGGTACAGGGTGGTTGATGACATTATTCTTTATAAGGACAAGATCTACCTATTTCCGGGCTCTAAGCTTAAGGCTAAGATATTGAGGGTTGTTCATGATGCGCCTACAGCAAGACATCCAAGATTCTTCAAAACCTACAGGCAGGCCAGAGAGAGGTTCTCTCGGAAGGGCCTCAAGGATGACGTACTCTAGCATGTTAGAGAGTATCAGACTTGTCAGCAGA
Organism: Chamaecyparis obtusa; assembly: GCA_027943335.1. Lineage (NCBI taxonomy): Eukaryota > Viridiplantae > Streptophyta > Pinopsida > Cupressales > Cupressaceae > Chamaecyparis > Chamaecyparis obtusa. The sequence goes on along the minus strand of BSBK01002831.1, from coordinate 510,107 downwards.
ACAAGTCAAAGCATGAGCATCCGGCAGGGTTGTTGCAGCCTCTTCCCATCCCAGCTCAGAAATGGGAGGGTATATCGATGGATTTCATCACTGGTTTACCGAGAGTGCAGGGCAGGGACAGCATCTATGTGGTGGTTGACAGACTCACCAAGTTTGCTCACTTATTTGCTATCACCGCGGATTGGTCAGCTTCATAGGTAGCAAAGTTGTTTTTTCACGAGGTATTTAGATTGTATGGTCTCCCTAAGACCATTGTGAACGACAAGGACAGTAAGTTCCTCAGCACCTTTTGGCAGGAATTATTCAGGTTGGCAAGCACTGAGTTGACTCCTAGTACCAATTACCACCCGCAGACAGATGGTCAGACGAAGATTATGAACAAATGGGTGGAAGGCTACCTCCGGAGCTATGTAGCGGGAGAGTAGAGAGCATGGGTTGGATGGCTGTACTTGGGGGAGTTTTGCTACAACTCCACATACCATATGACTATTGGTATGTCGCCATTTCGAGCTCTCTATGGCAGCGAGCCACTTTCTTTCATAGATTTGGCTCTACAGGACAGCAAGGCCCCGGTTGCAGGAGACTGGTTACAAAACCACCAGGATATTCTTAGATCTCTCAGAGAGAACATTCAGAGGGCGCAAAATCAACAAAAGATGTATACTGAGAGACACAGGAAAGAGCGGAGTTTTGAGACGGGAGATATGGTTTACCTTCGCCTACAGCCCTACAGGCAGAGCTCGCTAAAGAGGAGTGGGTCATAGAAACTCAAGCCTAGATTTTATGGCCCTTTTCGCATCTCGAGGAGAGTTGGTGGTATGGATTACGAGCTAGAGCTTCCATCAAATAGCGGGATCCACAATGTTTTTCACATGTCGTGCCTCAAGAAGGCAATCGGACAGAAGATAGTTTTGGTTCCAGCAAAGGTCATTGAGGTCAGGGAGAGGAAATTGCGGAATAGGGTTGTCCATGAGTACTTGATTTGATGGAGGGACTTACCTTACAAGGATGCCACTTTGGAGGGTGAGTCAATTCTACAGCACCCAGCATTGAGATTGCTTGAGGGCAAGCAATCCCGGGAAGGGAGGACTATAATAACCCCTTCCCAACAGTAGGCCATTTAGATGCCTGATTAGTCTATCTATCCATCTGGATAGGCTAATGGCTTCATTTCGGAGGATGCCAGCCAGTCACAGGTTTGCGTGGGCAAATATTTATTATTTGGGTTCTCTTTCTATATTCAAATCACTTTATTTTATAAAGTGTTGTTATAAAGTCACTTTATGCCTTATTATAAAGTCACTTTATATTTTAAAGTTACTTTATCTTATAAAAGTGACTTAAGTGAGCTTTTATCCCACATGACCTAGTTTTGTGTGCTTGTACTCATTCGAGGTTATAAAAGAGAAAAGTACACCTCGAGAAAAGTACCATGAGATAATATAAAACAAGAGATAAAGTAATCTAGTTGCATTTTGTGACTGGTCATTCCAAGGATGCAAACCCTTAGGAATTTGTGACGAGATTGGACGTAGCCCCAACTTCTCTTCAAAGTGGCATCATTCAGGTTTCACAGTTGAACATCAAGCGTATTAGTAAGAAGACAGGTACTTTCATTTACAACATTCTCTCAAGAAAGAAATCAGTCATTCAGGGAGCTCCAACTTGTATCAAATCAGAAGCTTCAAGGAAAATAAGTTTATCCATTCGATAGTGTAGAAGGAAGGTTATATGTTTAATGCAAGCACTATATCCCTTACTACCCTTGCAGTGTACTGGAAAACATGTAGAAGAATTCACCGCGAACTGTATAAGACCGAGCTGGTAGAAGAATTCACTACGAGTTGTATAAGACCGAGTTGGAATACGGAAGTGTCAAAGTGAAGGAAGTAACTGGGAGGTCACGTTGTATGCTCATGGGTAAACCCAGGCAGTGAATGTGGGTGTGCGGAGACTCCTGACAATGAATGTGAGCGTGTGGGTGTTGTTGTGAAAAGAACACAGGCGCACTGATAGTGGGCAGGCGTACACGCTGGGCGTTAGGACCGGCCACTAGCAGCTAGAGAACCGCGCGACACCAGTGCACGGGATGTCGAAGGGTGCCAGCTCGCACTCACACACTTGAGCCAGCCCCTCAGTTGTTTGGGGACTATAGCAGGAGTATTATTGTGAGCTCAAATTAATACTGGACATCTTTGAACGTGCGAGACATCATTGTCTGTGCGTATACAACAGCAAGGTCGGGCTTTGTATGTGAGGAGGGGCTTGGAACTACCAGCCATCTCATGCTAAATCTGTAGTAATCTACAGCGTGGAGCTCAACACCAATGCGTCTTAGGATATATAGCGAACAACACCGGGTTGGCCACTGCATTTTACCCCTCCTGTGAATTACCTAGGAATTAATTAAACTCTCTGAAACTACAGTTGTATTGGCATCATTGAAAAATTAAAGAAATGTATTGCTGGAGTTGAAATCACTAATTTATAGTATTTAGAGTTTGCTATTGTATGCATTGCATTTCTTTATACGTGAATACACTATTTGTTGAAATCTGGAAAGAACAAATTCCCAAGCAACTGAACACCAGTGTCATTGAAAGAATAAACATTCTTAATACTATCAAACCAGCCAAATACACACACCATCTGGAAGCAAACCAGTCAACTCAGAGATCAGTTATAAATACATATGTCCAGCAAATCAGTAATTTATTGAGTATAGTAGCAAGGATATTACAAAAGCATCCACATAAGGGCTCAAAACAAACCTTACACTGCACTTGGGAATCACCTAAGAACAAAAGGTATGAACAAGATGATTCCACCATAACAATACTATCAATCACATTCATCTATGAACTTGAAAACAAATCTACTCTAAGTGATGGAACAATGAAACCATGCAAACACCAAACACTTCAAGTAATCACCATGAAACCAACAATGAAAACTTTATTATCTTGGTAGCTCTTAGCAACAATCTCAAAATTCGCTTCTTTACAAATGAGAAGTGAGCCCTTTATATAGGTCTCAAATTACAATGGGTGGCTAAAATTGAAACAAAACCAATGGCCCATATTTAGCCACCTCAAGCCTAGTGAAGGTTAAGGCAAGAAGAGAAAATCTACAATTAATGAGTGGGTCCACATGGACCAATAGAAATACACACGCCCAGCAAGGTGGGGTAATAAATGCCCACTATGTAAGTCCACTTAGTAGGAGAGTGGGATGAAATGAATGTCCACTATGCACTAAATGCACTATCACCCCCAAAATAATTGGTCAAAGATTCCCCTTATTGAATGCGGTGAATTTGAACATGTTGACTAGAATACTTTTGACTAGTCAATAAAGATGAGTGGGTATCGTGCCAACATCGGGTATTTTCTTACTGCATCATAACCAAGATTCAACTTTGATTACTTCTTTTGAAATTATCTCCCTTTGATTATTTTCTTCCTTCCATGTACCTACTTGGGAATTCATCTTTTTGAAATAGATTAGACCTTTTGACTTTTGATCTTGGGTTTTTGGAAGAAATTCAAAATGTTACATTCTTCCTTCTACATTTGTACTTGAACATTGATCTTTGAGGTCTTGAACCTTGAATGCCTCGAACTGGATCGCTTGAAACTTGGACATCTTCAACACAAGAACTGGAATGTTGGGACTTGAATGTCTTCCTTGAACATCTAGAATTGGAATTCTTCCTTTTGTAAAATAAATAAATGACATAAGAACCATGCAAGGAATTTAAAATATAACACATAAAACTCTTTCATACTTCTCTATCTAAAACAAAACCTCTCCCTCCGAAATTCTTACACCTCTTTCTTGAATTCTCAAATTTTCTTCAAAATTACTTCTCTTCGGAATTTCTCTCTAATTATTCCAACTCTCTGCAAATTCACCTTTTTCTTCTTAAAAGCTTAGGCCTTCTCTCTCCAAAAACTTTTTCTCTCTTCAGAACTTGCTCTTCTTCTCTCTAGAAACTATTTCTCTCTCTACAATTCTCACGCTCTAGACGTGTTTCTTCAACTTTCAATGTGAGAATCAACGTTTGGTTTGATCTTGACTCTAAGCACATTTCAGACATAGCCAAGGATTCCATATTTGACCAATTTCAAATCAACCTCTCGTAATCTCCTCCATGGTGCTAATTGGACATTGGTGTAGATTTCCAACACTTAGATGAGTTTTCCCCTCTTTCAATTTTTATTAAATCGATCTTTGCAATATCACCTTGGGCATAAATGGGATGTCCAGGAGAATTTTGAACACTTGAAAAATTCCTTCCAATGAATTATTCTCCATGTGCATGAATTAGACAAGGTGATAGAATTTCTCTGTTTGAAAGAATTTTAACATCTCCACATGATGCCATGTCATGTGCGCAACTAAGGCTTGTAGAAAGATTTTAGCTTTTTTGAAATTTTCCTTGGCCAATGGTGATTTGCACCTAGGGCATATATGAGCACTTGTGAAGGATTTTTTGAACACTTAAATCATTTTTTATGTTTCTCCATGCCATCCTAATCAATACTTTAGCCGTTTTTTAATTTCTTCAACCTTGACCCAAACTTAGCCATTTTTTTGCAAATTTTATCTCCCTAATCTTGCACGCATTTTGGCCTTTATGGAGGATTTCTTCACCTCAAGGAAATTTCATGACTTAGTGGCATTTGCCTAGTGGAGAAATTTCTTTTACTTCAAGGGAATTCCTTGACCATGTATAATTTGTGCACAAGGCACATATGAGCACTTGTCAAGGATTTTTGCAACACTTAGTCGATTTTAGCATATTTCCTTCCTTCCAACTTGGTCTTGACCAACACTTAGCCATTTTTCTTATTTATCCCTTAATTTGCACTTTGGTTCCTTGACCAACTCAGCCATGTTGGCTTGCCATGCTTAACAGTGTTGGTGCTCACCCAACAATTGAACATTTCCCCCTATATAAGTTATTTGTTTGGTTCTCACACTTTTGTGGAATAAGCAACACACTGTGCACCAAACCCATTTCAAAATCTATTAAGAGGCATACCGACTATAGTTCCTTCATACTTTTTCAATGCTTTTTCACTTTTTGATGCTACAGACTCTGTAATTTTTGCTCATTCTTCTAGAGATGAATGCATTTTCTACTTGTCATGCTGGATCCGGAACTTGATGCTTTTTCTGCTTTTTCCTCTTTCATGTGCTTATTCAGGATTTCTTTTTCTGGGTACACTTTTCTAAACTACTTTTCAGACTATTTTTTCAGAGGTGCCTTTTCAGTGCTTTTCAATCTGGTTTTTTTAAGGTTCTTTTTCGGTGCTTTTTCAAACCGCTTTTTCTTATCTCATTTCCAAATATAGACCCAGATACCCTTTTTCATACTCTTCAACTAGAGGTCATCATTTTTTAGGACAAACCTACCCTAAATAGACTTAATATAAATTGTAAGTTTGTTCAAATGTGAAACTAGGGCAATCCGAGGCTTACTAGACATAGACATCCCTAAAAAATAGGAACCACTTCAAAACTCAAAATGAAACCAATCTAAGACTTACTAAAACTAGAAATCCCTAGAAATTAGGAAATTCACCAAAAGACTTAAAATTTCACTAGTTCATTCTTTGAAGGGTTTTCAACTCAACATTTCATCCAAATTCACAATTTGCAGCATTAAAAAATGAAACCCTAAAAGGCAAGAAACAACTCTCCATTCCAAACTTAGCCAAATTCATCAATTCTCATTCGAAACACGAGGAACCTTAGGAGACTAATGCCAAAATCACCAAGAACCGAAACCAAAATGAGCAAGTGAAGCAAAAAGTAGGGTGTCCCCATTTGCAATGGGGCGATGTATGAAAAGGGCACAACAAGTTCATGGAAGCGTTGATTGCCTCAAGTGCCATCTTCCACACATTCCTAGCTATGACATCAAACCTTCCAAATGCCAAAAATGAGCTACAACAAGAGATACAAGTAGCCCTTACATTGTTGGATCAAAAGAAACTAAAAAAAAGGAAAACACAACCACTTATACCAACTTGCTTGTAGAAACTGAAGTGAATATAATAGATATTATAGGCTCTAAATGTGATCCATTCATTCACAATACATCAACCTCGTCTAGCACAAGTGAAGCATAGTCATCGAGATTTTTTGTCATGTCCCCCGTTTGAAACCTTAACGGAGATATCCCCATTTCTTTTCACATCATTCCAATTTTGTGAAGTCGCTTAAGATGCAAAATTGCAATAATGCATCAAAAAATCATTAAGTGATGATTCATCAATTGAATGAAGAAAGGAAATGTGCAATACTTAAGTCATAAGATATATGGCAGCAACCAATTAAATCTTTGTATGGACTAGAAGCTTAGTCTGTCAATGTTGTGACATCATTGCATGTTGATACTAAGGGTGACAGACTCATAAGCATCCTCGATAATCATTAGAACAGATCAACTGAGACAATTATGGAATGTAATCAGAAAGCATAGTAACCATTATCAATTGGTATGCAAAAGATAAGAAAGACAATGATTATTTAATATATAATTACTCAGCATGTCTATGAAGACAAGAATCAGTGTATTAGGGGATGATACTAAAAGGCAATCGATCAATAATGGTAGTGATTACGAGTTAACAGGAACGATAGTCCCTATGAAAACATTAAATGATCATGAATACCAACAATCAAAAACCATACAGATTAATAAAGCGACCAAGTTGTTGATAAGCATTTTAACAAGAATTGATAAATACCAATTAGGCAATGACGTCAAGAGAACTATCAAACAAAAGTTATCAATGTTAAGTGGTTGTGGTTTAACAAGTAACGGAGACTTGTAAATAATTAGTTATCAATAACAATCTGCCAAGTCAGCACTATGATTTGTTGTAATGTCCTCAACTAGGACTTAACTTGATTCACCTTGAAATTACCAATTAGGGTTTTGATTGTGCTTGGGAATGACAATTTACTTATTTTCTATAACGTTCCCTACGAGGAAGCTGCCAAATCCTAATGATTAACATACGTCACTATGCCTTTAAATTTAAATTAAGAAACAATCACTGATACATAATACACACTTAAGTTCTAATTCCTTACCCCTCCTAATCAATAACCTTAAGAAGGATGGGGAATTACTTGTTTGTGGGCACTTGGAAACCAATCTACATTTAGGCTCCCTCAAGGTTTCATGGAACACATATGCATACTTATCTTGGGACTTCTCCCTCAAGGATTCATGATATCTATGCTTACCCATCTTGGGAGTTTCCTCCTACATTGCGAGGCATTACTCCATCCCTAACGAAACCAACCTATCCTCTTAATGGTATTAGTGAGTGATTAAGGAATAGACTATGTACATATTTTCATATTATGTATAATTCTACTTTCATACATACATACATACATACATACATATATATAAAATGCTCATTATCCCTAATAGAATTCACATATAACATTTTGTAAATCAATATTAAACTCATAGATATGTTGCAACATAATTTGTTGTCACACAATGCTTGCCAGCATTGTAAATAATTTACTTCCTTACTCTTCCTTGAAGAGTATCAAATATATTTATAATTTCTTATCTTCCCCTAGTCCAAATCCATGTAATTAGTAACTAATATATATTTCATAATCTATGATTTGATTCCCAATCCATTCTCTATAAATATAATTCCTTGATGCCCTCCTGAATGAGTTTGTTCTTCATTTTATATCTTAATGTACCCTTTGGTAATGGTTGTGTCACTAACAAGTTGTGACTATTGGGAATAAGTGTACACATAGGTATTAGGAATATTGCATCATAAGATGCACATATGCATCAAATAAAAATTAGGTTTGTTAAGATTTGTTTAATAAGTTATTATAACAATGGCATGTATTGAGTTCTTAAAAACAACTCAATATCTATAGGAGAGTTGTTATAGAGTTGTTTCCTATAAAGTAGGAAACACTACTCCTTTAAATATGTCATAGATTTGAATGAAAAATATGAAGCACGTATTATTTTGTATTATATCGTTTGCAACTTCATCTGCCCATATTTCCTTTAGTGACTCTTCTTAATAAATAGTCACTCCTTACCTATGATCGCACCCCTTGACTTAATGTCGCAAAGGGCCTTTTTAGGGCATGTGCCTTTTGTATGGCTCTCCTCTTTGCAATCTGTGCACCATAATTCTGCCTCACTCTTATTGTTGCTCCCCTTCATAGCTTTAGATTCCTTCATCATACAATGCATATCCTTCTGGAGCACTTGCACCTCTTTACCGGACTCTTCATCACTGCTACTTCCTTCATAGGAATCATCATCATCTAACGGCCTATTCTTTTTCCTCAACATTTTGCTTTCTCTTTCAAGGTCCATAGCTCGATTGTACACATCGTCATATGACGTCAGAGGAACAATTTTCATTTTCCTTCTTAAGGAGGATTTCAACCCCTCCACGAACCGGCACTTCTTTTGGTCGTCTACTGGTTGATTCTCCATCTTACCAAGCAACTCCTTGAGTCGCTCGTTGTACGTTCTCACGCTCTCCTACTTCCCTTGCTTCGTGTTGTGAATCTCGGCCACAATCTCATTATCGCCCCGAAGTAATTTGAGTTCACTCTGAAACAATGTTTTCAATTCAGCCCATGTACTCACCTTTGTCTTATCTATGTCGGAGAACTAGTCTATGGCCACTTCGTGTAGGGTTACAGGAAACTGCACCACCCATTTATCTTGGTCCATCTACCTGTTGGTCGACCAGATTGTCTCACAAGTTCAACAATGTCGTACAGGGCCCTTCTCATCCCCCGTGAACTTAGGCAATTTTTGTTTATTCGTTGTTGGTATGTTCTTCCTTGTCCATGGTCCAATGTGAACTCCTGAGTTTGGTATACTAGAACCAAACAAATCATTTTGATTATCATGCTCCAATGTCCTCCCGACACTCACGGTTGTGCTAGTATCCCCTACGTGTCTATCCTTGGTCTCCTCTACTTCCCTCCAGATTTTTGGTTCGCCCCACAGAAGCCTCTACTTCTTGGTGGTGTAAGTGTGAGATGTCCCAACTAGTATCGAGTATCCTCGATTAGTTCCAATACTTCATCACCTTCTCTCACTCCTCCATCTACACGGGTATCCCCTTTAACACGGTTCACTTCGTACCCTTCGTGCCCTTCGGTACCACCTTCGGCCACACTTCCTGGTTTCCCTTCAGCAACCCTTCTTCCCCTTCAGATCTTCCCTAAACAAGTCTTTGTAGTGGTCATCTTCTTTCTGCTTGTTCTACCAACCTGAAGGCTTTTTGAACAACCTCGTACTCGTCTCCTTGTCCCTTTGGGATACGATTTCTATCTTTATTCAAGATATTTGGCATTAATTATTTCTTTCGAAGGGGTTGAGGATATGTTGCCGCCTGCGGCTCTTGTCACACTCCTCTTCCCTTTGGATATTTTCTTTGTACCGCTGCAAGATCTATTAACGACAGTTCTCTCTATTGTCTTCTTCTCGTGAGTTACGAAGGGCAAGTAAGTGTTGTGCCAATAACCTTAGTAAGTGGCACATTAACCGACCCACCACCGAACTCACACCCAATGAAGTCAACAAAAAATCTCATCACAATTTTTTTCAATATAAAATTGTTATCTCAGTATAACAACATTCACCATAGCTACTCCTAGAGGGTAAATCAGAAAAACAAAAAATAATAGTAATGGAATCACACACATGACTTCCACCATGGCTACTCCAAAAGGGTGGATCCACCATAGCTACTCCTAGAGGGTGGAACAAGGGATTTCACCTCGAAATTCTCTCACACAAAACTCATTAACAAGGGATTTCACCTCGAACTTCTCTCGCAGAGAACTCATTATCAAAGGATTTCACCTCGAACTTCTCTTGCAAAGAAGAACTCATTAACAAGGGATTTCACCTCGAACTTCTCTCACAGAGAAGAACTCATTAACAAGGGATTGCACCTCAAACTTCTCTCATAGAGAAGAACTCATTAAAGCACATAAAGGATCATCTAAATGTTGAGACTCCCTCTCAACTGAGACTCCCTCTCAACAAGAGCAGCATTCTCATAGCTTTGATTATCACAATACTAGGAAATTGGCTCCAATGTTTGTCAAACAATAAGCTTTGCAATCACACTGCTACACAAGCTTGTTGATCCTCTGCAAAGGACTTGGCATTCTACATCTGCCACTCAAGCTCCCTCTGAATCTGATTTCAGCAGCTGAATAGTCTCCCTCTAAATGTCATTTCTTCCTCTTCGAAGAAACTAATTTCAATGACAATCTGAATAGGTTCTTTCTCTTAAATTTCCATCAGCATGCAATTAGCAAGAATTTCTCAATATTCAATAATCCATCAAACCACATATTTGACACCCATTAGTCATCACAAATCTCCTAGAATCCAATTTTCCTATTTTGGTTCGGATTGTTTCCTTAAACCTGGCTCTGATACCATGTAATGTTTTTAGAACCAGAATAGCATTGACACAAATATCAGATATCTAAGAACACAAATACAGATTGACACAATTATTTTACCCTGGGAAAACCCTCCTGCTCAAGGGAAAAATCCAGCCACACCCAAAAAGTAGATCCCTTTATTGAGATATCAAAACAATTACAATGATCTTGCTTATGATTGAAATCTACAAACTGTCAATCAATAAGCCTGCCTTTTTCTTGACAAATATCTCAGAGTCTCTGATAAAAACAAACTGAACAAAAATGAATCACACAACACCCCAACAATCATACACAGATCATATATATTTTCAGCAATACAAAAGATACAATACGGCCCTTATACTTTCAAAGCAGAATGAACACAAATCTCCAATCCCATAACGCTACAGACTGAACGAATAAATACAAACCTTACTGTTATTTTTCACTGAACCAAGATACTGAATACGGAGCTCACAATTTTCTCCTACTATATATATTTTCAAAGATACAATACAAAAACAAAGCATCACACACAACAAGTGAGTCTCAACGGACTTTTTATTTCCCATCGCCTAAACAAAGATATGATGTCATTACAAAGAAGGCTCCCATGGAATGCCAAGGGGTGGCAGTTACGTCTCTTCAATAATATTCCACAACCGAGCTTCCTTAAATGGACTGCAAGATGAAACGGTGCCAAGACATTCATCTCGATGCCAAGTCATCATGCGCACAATTACATGACATCCACGATGTCAGACATCATAAGTAAGGAACCAAATCAACCATGAAGCTGAGTCAACCATCTCCAGCAGTATTTTATCTCTCTTGCAGCTATATAACATTAACAGGACACACATGCTCCAGTATCAAGGCGATTTGGAGCTTTTGGATTGTTCTAAAATTTGAATCCATTTCATCCATCTAATTAGTAATGTGCAGAGAAACTTAAGATGATGTTTAACACAATTTTTGCAATGTCATATAAAAGATGTACCCGAAAAGATTGCAACTTGGTAGATGCAGAAATAGCTAAGTCTGAGAGTACTTCACTGGGCAATTGCTTGGGCCTTGTCATTCCCGCAACAGTCACTGCATCATTTGCCTCAACCTAGAACAAGAAGAAAAACTGAATGGATCAATAAATTAAAAATTTAAACCTCACATTAAGATAGAATACGCTACAGTCTATTTTCTGAAAGAACCATAACAATAATACTCCACCTACCTTACACAATTATGATTACAAATCTCATATTGTTGATAATAGTGAAACAGATGATTAGGTTGCACATTTAATTATTTAAGTTGGGTGTATGTATATGTGTGAGTCAGCTTTCTCACCTAAGACACAATATTCCCCCAGTCCATTATAGTGAATATAAGTGTTTTTGGAAGCAAACTGTGTCTTATTTTTTGTATTGATATAAAACATAAAAATTTCTATATAGAAATTTTGATGTCCATTATAGTTACTATAAGCATTTCTAGATGAAAAATTTATCAAAATTTCTATATCAATACAAAAAATAAGACACAGTTTTCTTCTAGAAAAGATTGTATTCAAGCATTTTAATGTCATGCAATACAGATTTGCATTCATGGCATTCATTTGTCTCGATACTCTTAATCATGAATTTTAGCTAATGGCATTTGTAATTCATTTTCAGCTATGCACTTCAAAACTTTTATTACCTAATACCATCTTATGTAATGTGTCAGTTTGTAGTATATACACAAATTTTACCCATTCAATTTTCCACTTTTAATTCCTGCTAAGATGATCTCCAAGTGACATGTGAATGTTTTATAAAGTGAGGGATCACATTGTTGTAATGTCCCTTTTCTGAAATAGGATTTAATAATAACTAATAATAATTAAATTAAAACATAAAAATAAATAGATATATAAATAATAATAAACTAGCAGTAACACACTTTTGTGTGTGCAATGGTGAGCCAATAGGAGGTTTGATTTTCCAAGAAAGCAAAATGGTTTCCTTAAAAGGAAATCTGAAATTTAAAATTTGACAGATATACTTACAATTGTCTAACTTTAGGAAAATGCTAGAGGCAGTCTAATGTGACATACACAGTGCACATTTATGTGATATACACACAGTGCATCATAGTTATCTTGTGTGTATGCAATATTCTTGTGTCATTCAATGTCATTCTCTTTAAAAAAATCCCTCAAACTCCATTGACTAGAATTCTTCAAAGTTATCAGTTAACAACACCTTGATCTTTTACACCTTGATCTTATACTCCCTAAATCGACTAAAGACCTCAAATTTGTTTCTATGAAAGTAGACTCATGTCCTAAAGAGATCATCAATAAAAGAAAATAATACAAGGATTTTAGTAATGAACATCTACTGCACAAAATGCATCATTATGAGAACAATCAACAAATACTTCTACAACATTTTTGTTTTTAAGGTCATTAGACCTTTCTCGCCAATATGACTCATGAATTAGCGACAATATTGTCTATCGGCCGAGTTACTTGCTCTTTGAAGTAAGAGCATGCTTAGGCTCCCAAAATGCATGACCATCATGACTAGATACAACAAATCTCTTTGCTACAAGTTTCAATGGCAAAGGTGTAGATAATGCATATCTCATCAATGCATGTGCAAGCAAACTATTGCACTACATGTAAGTGCTAGGATCAAACCCCAAGAGAGTACCAACACAAACCCTCTTCTTGAGCACCATCTCTTCTCAAACCATCTTACACACTCCATTGTTTAAAAGAAACTTCACACGTGCATGATTCATTTTACCAACAAATAATAAGTTTTGCACTAAACCAGGCATGTGTAGAACTCTAAAATACTATCGATCTGAATAGAAACAAGGTAGATGGAAACAATTCCTAAATTAATCTTAGAGGAGAGTATTGTGCAGATTTTTAGATCTTTATAAAACATAAACAAAATCATACCACAACACAAGCATATGTGGGGAAAACTCTTCCAGGAGAAAAAATGCCCCACACTCCAGAGAAGTTAAATGTATTATCAGTAATCTAAACAAAACTGCAATACAATTGCACTGCAAGCCTTTACAGGAGTATCACCAACAAGCATTTGGAGTAGTTCTTGCAACATAATAGTACCTACAAACTCATTATCCCAAAAACCTCCATCTCAAGAATCGTATAACTAAGCTAAGCATAATTCAAAACTATCAAATGGTACAAACTCCTAATCCCAAAAACCTCCATCTCAAGCATCTTATAAATAAGCCAAGCAGAATTCAAAACTATAAAATGGTGATTACAAAAACATGAGTTGAAACCACCCAAAACAGTGGCACCCTGTAGTGTCCGAGATGTAGTTTGACACAAAAACACAATGATGATAAAAGATATAAGCAGAAATCAGAGATCACTATCAATTATTATAACAATGTGCAATCAGATACAGTGAAATAAAGAGCAATAAGTCTTCCCACAAGTAAGCATCTGCGTTAGAATGCGCAGATACCACAATATGTAAATCGATACAATATCAGAATGATACAATTCTGCTTATGCTCTGCGATAGGCAATCAAATCACTGTGTATCAACAACTGAACTCAATCTGAAGATATTTCTGTATACTGTGAAGGAATATGATCTGTATACTGAGGATATTGTCGATAGCAGCAATATATATATATCTATGTGATATTCTGATCTGGTAATGTATTCGAATCTGTGCTTGGAATCAATGACTGTGAAAAGTGTGTTGCAATCCAAAGACGTCTCAGTATGCTGGTGTATGTTTGATAGGGAGAAGCAACTCAGTGGCAACCGATGGTATAGAACTGCTATTGTTATGTCTCAGATGTGATCACAGCTGTGAGTGAATTGTCGTGCTTGTATGCTATCAGATGTATGATGTCCAATCTGCATTGGTGGTGATCAGCTCAAGGAATGTTATCAGAACTATGCCAATATCAATGGTCTTCTGGAAAATACCGAACCATCCCTTAGTTGCCAATGAGTATGAATGTTTCTGCAATGGCATGAATGTACTGATGTCCGACTTAACAATCCGAATATAGGAATCACACCGACCAATGATCCTGCGATCATGTTTATATATGATTACACGGCACTGGTATACTGAATCACAGAGATTGTTTTTGCCAGTGATCCTTAGTGAATTCACTGGTGTTGACTTCACCCGTGCACAATGATGATGATCTCAAGGAGTGTGTTGTTGTTTCCAAATTGAGGGAATCGACCAATTGCTCTTCCTCTTGAACGCAGATCTATGACTTTGGCCCCCTTGTGTGACAATTAACTCCTGGGGGACCATAAGAGTTAACTGCAAAATAAAATAGGTCCGGCCTAAAGAGGTGACATGACACACCCAAATACCTGGTCAAGAAACCAATAGCCAGATCCTGAGATGAGTTCAAAGGCTAAAAATGGCATAATATTTCACCTATCATAAGCGTGTCATAATCCACTTGTAACTTGAGAATTCATTAACTCCCTCTAACAACTCATTTCTATGTCCTATAAATTTTACCAAAACTTTTGGAGAACAAACTTTTGATGCAAAAGGCAATTGGGGCCCTTCTTTTAAAAAATCATAGAACTCAAAGAGATCTATGCAATAGTGATGCCAAGTGTCCTAAAAAAATTATATTGTCTAAGAAAAAAACTCCATAGCCAAGAAATAGAGTTTTTGTGTTTCATAGTTTGAAAACTACATTCTTCATATACTCAACACTGGGAGCAAGATTGAGACACCTTTCTTAGTCAAAGAATAAGATCTTGACTATCCCATGGCCAACAACACTAATCTAAGGATGGTTGTCGTCAAGATGTCAATTAAAATGTCATAGTTTGAAAAGCACTCCCAATGGGGAATCATGGAAAGATGATCTGCATCCTCTTCAGAAGATTTATCAGATTCACATCAATTCACCATTGTTTTCCTTATTTTTCTCTTCCTTGCACTCTCTTTTAAGATGGCATATCTTGCCACTTTTCTAGCATTTCACCTTGGACTTACTAGGAAATTTAGATCTTCCACAAGACATCGATATACTTTTATCCTTCTTACCTTTCTCCTTTGACTGTCTATAAACAACTAATGCTTTCTTGGTGGATTTGGAAATTTTTAGCCCCATCTCACACTACCTCATCAAAGCACAAACTTTGAAGCAGTACTTCTAATGGCCATCTCTAGGTTGTCCCACAAGTCTAGCAAAGAACATAACAAGGTAATGCATCAAACTTTGTCCTCTACTTTCACAACAAACAATTATAATGAGATCACATCATGTTGAATGCATTAAGGTGCTTAGCAACAAATCTTCCTCACCCATCCTCAAAGTGTACTTTCATAGAAAAA
Organism: Chamaecyparis obtusa; assembly: GCA_027943335.1. Lineage (NCBI taxonomy): Eukaryota > Viridiplantae > Streptophyta > Pinopsida > Cupressales > Cupressaceae > Chamaecyparis > Chamaecyparis obtusa. The sequence continues at coordinate 494,264 of BSBK01002831.1, read as the reverse complement.
GCTTGTTTTCCAAGGATTTGGCAAAGTATAGGCTCCCCAAACACAATTAGGACAACTAAACCCGCCAAACAAAGCCTAATAAAATATCCCACCTTCCCATCCAACACAACCCAATCTTAAGGTGACATTGGTTCAAGTTTGTTCATGGAAAGCACAACCAATAGATCCATGTCCTCCATTTTAAGCTTTCAAGCACAACATTTGTGCCATTAAATACTTCCATCTGTGATTTAGACATGTTTCCATCTTCCCTGAAACAAAGATCTCTACACATGCTCCCACTCAAACCAAGATTATTCCCAAAAAAGATTTCCCTACCACTTAGAAGCCCAACTGACCAATCCTTGATATCAAATGAAATGATGCAAACATAATGGAAATGCTTCTTACACTAATCTATGATAGGATGAAGGCATACAAAATTTAAAATACAATTGAGCAATTGCAAAAAATAAAAGATACATAAAAAACCATAAAAAAATGATATACCCAAGAAAAACCTTTAAAAATAATCTAGCCTCCAAATCTCAAACCAATTATAATTTGCATTGTTTTTTGATGAATAGTGCCTTCTCTATTAATAAAATATAAAAGTTACATATTCACAAAAAAGGGACTGGGGGACATAAAAATCACCCTACAGAGTTCACACAGCAAAGCTGGAAACAAGAACAACTATTCATCAAAAAAAAAGGCATAAAGCCTTTAAGCAGCAAGAGCGGTGCCAGAAGGAGGAGGATCTTTATCATCAAAGCCCCACACATCATTGGGGCTAACAGAAGGGTCAGGAATCGACCAACCATCATCTTCTGCTTCTTTCTCTTTCTCTTCCGCCCGAGGCGGAGAAATGGCCAGAGCTAGGTGGGGAAACTTGGAGGAGGTGGCAGGATGCCAATCAGAGCCACGGCGGGTACCAGGAGCATCAGGAGGGGCAGACTGAGCCGGAGCTAGAGACCACCCAGAAGTACGGCAAGGCGGAGAAGTCAAGCGGCACCGCCAACCATCGTCGCCACCTCTAGGAGAGTGGTGGTGGGGAGCCTGCGACCATGGGGTACGGAAGCGGCGAGCCGAGGAGCTGCACCCACGGCGACAGCCTCTGGGAGGAGTACCTTCAGCAAAAATGGTATCAGAAGGAACCTGAGTAACAGTGCAGGGAGCATTGCCCCAGTGATTGAGCAGCTCTTGTAGGTGAGCCACCTCCAGAGCCACTTTATTAGCTTGAACCTGAATCTGCATCATAACATTATTACATATGCAAGCCTTGTTATACAGAGCAACATTTGTATCAAGAGAGAGCTGTGAGAAAAAATAACAACAATCCTATCTTTCCACAGAGTGAACAAAATCTCCATCCTGAAAGTATGCCAAATCTGGGTAAACTTGGAAGGGAGTCTACGAGAATCCCCCAGGACAATCATATGCCAAGAGAAAGGCTCGGGCCTAAAGGGTTTGAAAAAATCATGAATCCACTGCCAATACTGTTGAGCTCTCCTACAGAACCAGAAGATGTGCAAAAAAGTTTCAGGGTGACCACAGAAAGGACATCGAGGGTCATGAAGACCTAGATGTTTGAGCCTAGATCCCATAGGAAGCCCTTGGAAAAGCAAACACCAAGCAAAGAGAGCCATCTTGGGCTCCATAATGGCAGCCCAGACGGTCTGAAAGCGAGAGCTCCAGTGAGAAGTGCAAGAATGAAGGTGCCATCTGTGGTTAAGAATGTCCACCATAGGAAGATGGGGAGACAACCATCTGTAGCCCAACCTTGGCTTGTAATTGTTGAAAGGAGTGGCAAGATACCACTTCCAATCCTTCCACCAGGGCTGAATACCAAGCTTATGAAGCAAATTATCAAGAATTGCAGAAACCAACAGATCAAAAGTTTGACAATCCGTGCGAGCCAAACAGTATTGCATCTGCATATCCTCCCAAGAGCGGAGACTCATAGTGACCCTAGAAAAGAGGTCCTTGGGAGTCCGAATGCCACGTTTGAAAAAACGCAGAGCACTGGCCCCTTGAGTCTTAGCCAAGGGGATGCCTTGAATAGAAAACAACGGGGACCACCAGAGGTTCTATTGATTGAAAGAAAACCCATTGCGAAAGCCATCACCATCCCAACGAAGCCAAGGCTTAATAGCTTCCCAGGAATTCCAAATGCTCTTAATGATGAAAGTACCCTGAATTTGAACAGGCTCTTTCATAATGAGCAGGGTCTGTAGACCAATGCCCTTCCAAGTCGGCCTGTGAACAGGGAATCCTAAAGAGATGCAATGCCTGACAAGGATCTCCCAGGCCTCATCACCAGTAAGAGCACGAATAATCCATTTAGCACAGAGAGCATGACCTTGATTCTGAGTGGAGAGAAGGCCAAGGCCGCCAGAATCACGAGGAAGACAGCAATACTCCCAAGCAACCCTATGGAACCCATGGCTGCCAGCTCCAGAGGCCCAGAGAAAATCCCTGAGGAGGCGTTCCAGCTTGAGATACGAGGCTTTAGAAGGAGCCCAGCAAGAGGAGTAGTAGACATGAGTAGCAGTCAGAACTTTGGAGCAAATTTGAAATTTCCCAGCAAGGGATAGGGGCTTGCAAATCCAATATTGCAACTTTTTCTCAATCTTGGCAATCACAACATTCCATAAGTCCACAGAGGATCCATGGAAGGCAAAGGGAATGTCCAGGAAGCGGAAAACTTCCATTGGACCCATTTCCAGTCGAACTTAGCAAGCCAGGGAGGGGCTGGAAGGAAAGACTATCTGAAACAAAGGGTCTTATGCCATTGGATAGCAGATCAAGAGGCTTGACAAAAGGTGTCCAGGCACTGTAAGGCATTAGAGATATTCTCCTCATCCTCAATAAGAGTGAGAAAGGAGTCATCAGCAAAGTGACCATTAACAAGTTGGGAAGAGGACTCAGGAAGGGAAATGCCCCGAACCAAACCAAAGGAGACAAAATTGGCAAGCAAATACCCAAAGCCTTCAGCAGCAAGCACATATAACGCAGGAGCCAACGAACAACCTTGTCGGATGGATCTAAAAAGCCCAAAAGTATCAGATTGAGACCCATTGATAGTAATGCACGCAGAGGCATCACCAAAAAGCGTTTCCATAGACTACAAGAACTGAGGACCAAACCCAAGAGCTTGGAGCATGGCAAGAATAAAAGGCCGTTCAATGTGGCCATAGGCTTTAGCAAAATCAATTTTAAGGAATAAAGTGGCCTGCTTAGACTAACGAGCCCATTCCATCCCTTCCCAGACAGCAATAATGTTGTCAAGGATATACCTGGACTTAATAAAACCAGTTTGTTCAGGGCGAACAATAAGCGGAAGGAGATGTCTAATTTTGAGAGATAAAGCCTTAGCAATTATCTTGTAGGAGACATTCAGCAAGGTGATGGGCCTCCAATTGCAGATATCCTCGAGATCGCCAGTTTTAGGTATGAATTTGATATTCCCTTTATTTATGATAGCACCCAAACTTTTATTATGAAAGGCCTCGAGGTAAACTTTATGCAGGTCAAGACCTATAGCATCCCATAAGTGCTTGTAGAATTCACAGGGGAAACCATGACAACCTAGGGATTTATCATCGGCCATAGAAAAAGCCGCTTCTTTAAGATCACTGATGGTAAGCAACTGCTCACACAAGGCCCGCTGCTCAACCGCTACGCAGTTTGGAGTAACAGCAATACAAACCTTAAGAGCCTCCTCCTGAGCAATAGAATTTCCCTGTGAAGCAAACACTTTTTCATAGTGTTGAACAAAAGCCTGAAGAATGGCAAGGAGCTCAGTAAGGGTTTCAGATCCTTGTTTGATTTTTTGAATGCCAATGTTGGTATGTCGGGCCTTGAGGGCATGAAAGAACTCCTTAGAGGCTTTATCGCCCACCTCCAACCAGTGGAGGCTAGCTTTGATTTGAGCTCCACGAGCAGCATAGGCATCTGCGATTTGCTTCTCATGTCAAAGCTCGGCCAGCTTAAGCTGAAGCTCAGTGTCAAAAAGGTTCAACGCAAGCGCATCAAAAGCATTGCAAAGAGCCTTAGTGTTAGCTTCATAAGCACGCTTCCTGTAGCAAGGTAACTGACGGCCGTAAATGCGGAGAAATCTCACAGTACAATTGATGGCGTCATTCCACCATTGAATTCAACCAAGATGACTGTGGGGCCAAGGCTCTAAATTCCAGACTTGAAGAATGTGAACAATAGTGGAAGCATGCGTCAGCACAGACGTGTTGAGGAAAAATTGAGTATGAGCAGCCCGCCTGGTAGAGGAATGCCAAGTGATGGAAAAATAAATGGGGAAGTGATCTGACAAGGTCACATCTGTCAAAGGAGTGACAGGTAAGCCTTGATCTTCAAAGAAAGAGAAAAAAGATTGAGCAGTTCTCATAGCACGATCTAATCTCTTAAATATGTTATCAGAACCAGCTCTGAAATTAGACCAAGTATGCCAAACCCCACCCTGTCGGCAGCGGTTAGCATTGGGATCAAAAAGACCCAATTTATTGCACATATGGTACCAGGCTTCTCTCTCCCCAACTATCCATTGAAAAGGCAAAATCCCTTCCTTGTCAAAGGCCGGCTCAACCATATTAAAGTCCCCACACATAACCCAAGTAGCAGGAGGCAAATTGTCTGCCAGCCCGCACCAAAGCTGAATCTTTCCACAGCATCATTGGGAGCATACACACTAATGATGCCAAAAGAATGGTTGTGAAAAGACAACAAGATCCAAGTGACACGCTGCATCAGATCAGATCCATGCACAATAACAAAAGAATGAAGGCGAGGTGACAGAATAGTAATGACACCACCTTTACTAGCTTCATGCTGAGAAGAAAAAACAATGTCGTCCGGCCAAATGACGCGACAGGCATAATTAAGCAGGAAACCAGAAATTTTCACTTCCTGTAAACATAAAACATCCAAACTGTAAAGTCTGCGGTGGGTATCACGAACATAGTACTTTCTGGAGAGGTCAATGAGACCTCGCACATTCCAGGACAAAAAATTCATAAAAACTCTTGCATGTTTTCCTCGTCCCTAAGAGAGGAGAAACTATTCTGCAAGAAAGTTGATACTGAGCCAAAGCTGGGAAGTAAATCTCCAGAAGAGATAAACCGTTGTTTTTTTGGGTCGTCCATACATCCATCAGGACTACGAGACCGACGCAAAGACTGAGAAGAAGTCGAAGAAATAGCTTGCAGCGCGAGCACCACCTCTGAAGTGGTAGGCCTCGCAGCTTGAGCTTTCCCCTTTATAACAGGGTGTGAAATAGGCGGCACAACTGGTGGCGCTTCGGCGGAAGGAGGGAGTTCTCCTATCGAAGGTTCCGGAGGCGACACAGCTGCAAAAGCAACGTGTGCCATTTTAGAACCTGAGGCATTCCTTCCTTTTCGCGTGACTGTAGTCCATTCTTCTTTTTTTCCAGCTTCCGAGCTTCCTTCGGCAATGGCTTCACCTGAGGGGTGACCAAAGGGCAGTACTTAATCTTGTGTTTCGTCGATTGGCACCTATAACAAGTGTTTGGCAGGTTCAAATAAAGCACTTTTTGAGAGATGGTGAGAGAGCCAACCTGGATTTCAACAGTATCTTTGAGGTCCCTAGAAAAGTCGACCTCAACACAAACACGCTTCTAAGGTCGGGCATTAAAAAACTTGTCATGCTCCATGACAATGACCTTCCCAAGGGTTTTAGCAACAGACTCAATAAAAGGCCAATATGGCAAAGGGAGACCAGGAAACTCAACCCAAACTGGGACCCTAAGTTTCTTGTCCTCCAAGACAGTGAAGTCTCGAGACCATCTCTGGAAAACAAGCAAGTAGGACCTAACTGTCCAAGGCCCGCGGCTAAAAACAGCTTCCGCCTAGGAAGGTTTAGCAAAACTGTAATGGACACCCCTGAATGCCCCAAAAAACTAAACCCACTGCTGAAAGGAATTATGTCAAACAGTTTGCATTCAACTTCTTATTTCTCCATTTAATGTTTTAAACCCCTTATAACACTGGAAATCAAACAATTATTTGTTTGTTGTGTTTTGTGCATGGAATAGGAATCATACAACATAAACAAGAAATAAACTACAATAATATGCAAAGTGGACAATGAACTGCTGCCGATAAAATGTTATTTTCAGAATTAATAAAACCAAATACATGGCAGATTTATCAACTCACTAATTACTCCAGCATTAATGAAATAATACTCCAGCCCATGCTTTCGAACTTGTTGCTACAGTGACGTGAATAGTACCACGTGAATAGTGCCGTGTGAATAGTGTCACGTGAATAGTGCCGCATGAATAATGCCACGTGAATAGTGCCGCTACAGTACTTTGTCCTTCAATCATTCCACTACCTTCATAAAATCATTCCCTCAAAGCGGCATAAGCATTGGACAAGTAGTGAAGAAGATATGAGCAAAATACCAAATCTCCTTGTAGCTGGAAATGCAACTAAACTGCCTGATAATGAAACTGATAACAATGGATTCCAAAGGCCAAACCCCAAGGGAATGACGTCTAGAATGTCACAAGAGAGGATAAACGTCCTCAAATGCCAAGAACGGATCTGCAACTCACACACCAATTTCTTCTCATATTCAACTCCCTTAATGAAGCCACAAACGCTTCCTTTTATTCTATTTCCAAGGGTCGGTTCAACTCTCATGGCCAATGTGGGATAAAAGATGTGCAATATAAAACATATATTAAAATATCCCCTTATGTCTCCCTTGGGTACACATGCCCATAAAATAAATATTAAAGTAACACTTTAATATTTTACAATTAAATTAAATGTTACTTTAATAAAACTTCAGGCATTAAAATGTATTAGCAATCGGACTCCGAATAATGCAAGTGATAGCTCGTCGGAAAGCTCTCACCGAAGAGTATCAAATCCAATCACCAAAACTGGCCTCCACTGTGCCCTGTTGACTTACTAAAAATAGTAAGTATGCCTGAAACTGAGTAAATCGACTTCATTTTGGCCCAAACTGGAAATGACTAGGCCAAAACACTCCAGGATCCCCTTAAACCCTTCGTTAGCCCTCGGGACCATGTAGAACAAGGCTAACACACACACGCTTGGTCAACTGCTAAAGTGGGGACATTACAAAAACGGAACAGGAAAAAACCTTTGGTGAGGTTTTGCACACTGTCAAGGCGGACCCCATGAGGGGTCCAGCTCTTGTTTACCCAATCTATAAGGATACTTTCAGGAGGAGTGCGACCCACAAAATATCCAATCAGAGCATGCTTTTCTAACCATTCACATGCAGAATCAAATTCTTGTAGATTAAGAACAATGTCAGGGTTACCTCGTGAAAGACTTTCGGGACGAACTTGCGAGCACATTTGTTCAAAGGCACCATGGCTTTCTGAAGCTTCAACTCGGGCACCAGCATCAACTATTGGGCTGAAGTTGGCCGAAGCCATACTAAAAGCTAACCCTAATGCAAAAATCCCACAGTAAATGCGGTATGACAGATGGAAAGCTCCGAGCAAAGACACAGACAGGAAGCCGTACACATGAAACCCTAGCAGAGCGAAAAACCCATTTGCATTGTTTGAAAATGTGGCCTTGAGACTCAACACAAACTCACAAAAAACACTTCATAATTACACAAAAAAAAGGAAATTAAAGCATTTATACAGCATAAAAGTCCAATTTGACTATCAATTTGTCACAGTTCAAACATTACACATCATATGATCCTCAAAAACTCAAAATTTGAAATTGTATAGTTTAAAAGTCGAACGAAACACTGTAATACAACAAAATTATCAATAATAAATGTATAACAATATAATTATTTACATATGATGATATGTCAAAAATAGAAAAAAAAAAAAATACAATCTATATCTCTTCCTCTTTCCCCTCCAAGTATAGCTTAACATTTTAGGCCTTGAACTAGAAGGTAAGCCAACACCAAAATGATGATAGATTGTGTCTTTGAAAGTATCTCCATTTTCCTTCATTGCATCCAATTCTACTTCTTTGTCAAATGATTTGATCAACTTTGAATCCTTGAAAATTCTCTTCTAAACTCATCTTCTTGCGTGTTGATGCTTTGTTGGGTGCAAGGGGCAAAAAAGAGCACAAATGACCAAAAAAAAAGTTGAAAGTTCTCTTACAAAAGCACAATTGTTGTCTAGGCACCAAACAAAAGAATCAAAGCTTGAGACTCTAGGAGTCTGGAAGCAAGACTCAATTGAGTACTTTCCAAGACTCAACTAGCTCCAAGACTAGACTTGACTTGATGCAGAAGAACGGTCAACTCAACACGGCCAGCTTAGGGACTTGGGTGTTTGGAGAGTCTTGTAGAGTACTCAAAGAGTCTTCAAACTATGGTATTTTCAATAACACCAACAACAATACAACGACAATGTCAAGCTTTCTCAAGATATAATACCAACATCAAATCTAGAAAATTTCTAAAAACATAATAGTACTAACAAATACACCATAAATTCTACATCTCAAACATCAAATAAATAGAAGCAAGATTGGAAACCGTGAAAAAACCCATTAAGAGATATGGTGACCAAATAGACAAGCTAAAATTCAACTCCACATTCCTAGATGGACCTTCAAGCTATTCTCAACACATCCTCTTAAATCAGTCATAACCCATCAAAAGGTATCATAGCCATCACCCCGACTTGGATGTCTCCCATTCAACAATGTTTTATGAAGCGTTATTCTTAGAAATCATAAGTTTGTCAACAAGCCAAGGCAACAATGTAACCTCCCTCTTACATGCTCTTGAAAGTGTCATAAATGCTTTTACATCTCTTAGACAACCTGACATTGTCATAGATACCAATGTGTTAATACTTACCGGTTACTGAGAAGGGGGGGTGAATCAATAAATACTCACTGTTATACCTTGTTAGTTTTGGACTTCTTAATCTTAACTGATAAACAGAATATAACAGTCATTCATAAGCACAAACAGAATCACACATATCAATACAGGTATTTATACATGGAAACCCTTGATTACAAGGGAAAAAACCACGGTGAGACAAAGCTCACTACTTCAGAATGAAGGCGCCCTGTTAGGAGCTTACAAAGTACCGGTTAAGGTGCTACCCGGTTAAATGTTTTTACAAAAGATATATTAAGATCTAAAACCCTGTTAGGAGCTGCCTGGTTACAGGATTTGAACATCAACAAGATGTTACCCTATTAGGGGATTTTTACAACGAACCAATTAGGTCCACCCTAATAAAGGGATTTGAATATGCCTTAACTACTAATAGAATTGATGATATGTTATGACACTGAATGTCTGATTAGATCATACCTCTTCTCTGGTGCCTGATTGTTGATCTCTGCTACCTCTGTGTCTACAGCTCTTCTCTTAGATGTCTCTCCTTTTCTCCATGCAATCAACCACAATCAACAACATTCTTTGTGTCCTATTACTTATATTTATAGGAGAGTTCACTATAATGAAACCCTTAATGTTAGGATAATAAGCAGAAAAATGCAAATATTAACACACAGAAGAGAACACAATAACACAATGTTTAACGTGGTTCACCCAATCCCTGGGCTACGTCCACCAACAGCGAGTCCAATATCTTTATTATTATCTAGTGATTACAATCTAAAACCTGCAACTCAATACCGCCACAGGAAGCTACAAAAAACCTCATACAATGAATCTCCAACCCTAAGCCCGTTTTTATAAGTATTTTTGACATAACGAAATTAGGGCAAAAAATACTCCAACTAATAGAAAGTTGATGGCCGACCCTTGACCCCATCAGGGGCTTTGCCCCTTGACCCCGCCTGGGGCACTGCCCCAAGACCCCGCAAGGGGCTCTGCCCCTTGACTCCGAGATTGGGGGCACTGCCCCCAATCCCCCATAGATAAGTCTGGGGGGAAACCACGCCGAAAGAACCTAAGTCTAATTAGGCTCCACATACATAACACTTAACTCATAGAACCGCCAGGCTGCAAACTCTGCAATAAATCATGCAATCAGCAAAAAGCTATGCACTCTGATCTGGAGTTTACCTTGCAAAACATCCATATGAATAAAGCTAACTCCTATTAAAAAGCTAACTCCACTTCTAAGCGATGGATGTCCCGTATAATCCTGCTTTTAACTCAAACTGATCCACTAAATCCGGTGCGGATCTTTAGGCCGCTTTAGACCGGTATAACCTTATATCCGGTTCAACTTATGCACACTAAGACCAGTGCGTGTTCTTAGATCGGTCTACTGGTGAGTATTATCTACCGGTGCATATGTTATGTTGCTTGTCCACCAATGTCTTATAAGTGTTGCGAGTGACCGGTGACCCCTTACCGGTGCATAGTGTTTGTGGATGTACACTAATGACAACTTGAATTGCTAACAATCTTCCCCTTTGTCATTGGTGGAAAAACTATACACAAACTTCACTCACTTACTGATCACAGTGCCTTGTATCAGTAGAACACTGCTTCCCCTATTCCGGACTTCCCCTGACAGAAAGTTCTGCACTGTTTTGTAGAACACTTCCCCTGTCTAAATGCTCCGGTGTTCTTTTTCTCTGTTCTCCTTTTGTTCACTCTCTATCTTGCTACTTTCTTCCCCTTCTTGCCTCCAGAGGACAAATGGTTTTACTTCACTTCACATTTGTAGTTTGGTGAAGATATCCTTGTAAATTGTTTTGGCCGAGTGAAGGAATGGTGCCCATTGACTGGTTATATGTTCAATATTCTTGAGGGCTGCTGTGAGGGAAACAGTTATGTTTTCCATATCTTCAACAGTCTTGTAATCTGGTTCATTTATCAAAGCTTCTATTGTAGTGGCAATGCACTGCATTGAGTCAAATGTTGGGGTGAGAAACATTTGAAATCCAATAATATCTTGGATTCTCTTACTTTCCTCTTCTTTAGTCTTCCTTTTGACAAAAGCCAAACTTGACATTTCTCTACTATAATGTACCGCAGATTTATTTTGTATATTAAACTGGGAAGATAAAGCTTTGATGTCCTCTGTGGTCTTAACAGACTTCTCTGTTAGATCTTGCAAAAATAATTCAAAGTTTGAAGTTCTGCACATCAGACTTCCTGCCTCTTGAAGTTGTTGTTGGAGGATTCTCAAGTTGGTTGTCACATTGACTTTGATATCATCAACCTATTTGTGGAGTATTGTTGTGAGGTTTTCACACCATCACCCCAAAGAATTTGGGGACCCCCATTTTTTTTTTTAGCAAGCCTTGACAATTTTCCTTGATCCGGGTATTTGGGTGCCTTAACGAATTTTTGGGTGATTCGGAGGTTTTGAAATGAAAATTTTACACCTTCAATGTTTTTGAGGCACCTGGGGGGTATTGCTTGTTTTCACCTTGTGCGAAATATGGATTTTCCTAAATAGTTGATTTTGTCTCTAGGCCAAATGAAATTCAATGAGAAAATTTTATTTTAATATCTGGCAGGATAAAATTGCAAATTTTGGACTTAGATGAATTTTGAAAATTGATGAAATTAAATAACTTGAGATTTTCGAAATTTAATTGTGAAATTGGATATTTTTGGGAAAATCTTGTAAATTGTTGGTAGAGAAAAATGGAAATTAAATAAAAATATAAAATTGCCAAATTTGATTTAATTGCAAAATATTTCAAAATTAATTGCCAAATGGAAATTAAATTGCCAAATAGAAGTTAAATTGCAAAATGATTTTTGGGTTGCAAAATAATAAAAATTAATTTTGGTTGTCATGATTAAATGCATTAAAATCATATTTTTTGGGCTAAGTGTTTGTAATTTAGAAATTTAATTTGGGCCCCTTTGTGTGTTAAATTCAATGTATTTTAAGGTCAAAGAGGTGTGAAATTCAAGGCAGGTTATTGGGTCCACAATGGGGAAGGTTTAAAGCTATATTGGAGGCCTATATGACCTTTTTTCAAAATTTCAATTTTAGGGCCTATGATAATTTCGGATTTGGCTAATTTAAACCCATAATTTTGCACAATTCAATGCAAGTGGCTCTTTTAATTTAAATCTGCCCTTTCCTTCAATCGATTTTTTTAGGGGTTAAGTGAATTAATTTTTTGGGGGGGCCATGGCTTGGTTAATTTCAATGTTTGGGGGCCCCATATGGATCGTTTTTTGGAGTGGCCCAAATTCATTATTTTTAAAAAGAAAATTAACATGCAATTGCACAAATTTTTGTTTTTGCAATAGGCTGGCCTAATTTTATATTAAAATTAAATACCCAAGGCTATGTGATTTAATGCATTTAATTTGGGTTATATGTTTGGCAATTTAATTAATTTTATTTTCCCTCCAATGCAGGTCGGCCCTATTTGAAGAGGCAAAAATTTAGTATAGAGGGAGGGCTTGTCTCCTCATTTTCTCATTCATTTCTCACTTGTCTCTTGGCAGCCAAGGAGGAGCTCTTAGAGCAGCAAAAGAGCGAAACTTTGCAAGGAGTGCATTTAGCAAGGGGTGATTTTCTTCTTTTGGTGGAGGAGTGCATTTTTGGTGTTGTCTTCTTCTTCTTTGGAGGAGAATTTGTTGGTGTAGAGGAGGATCTTCATGCTTGAGGGTGAAGGCTGGTCTAAAAAGCAGATTTTCTCCTTGTTAGGTTAGATTTGAGGGGGAGGTATGGCCAAGGCAAGTGCCCCCAGAACCCAAGAGTATTGAAGCATAGGGGGGTGCATGCAATCCAAATTCGAGGAGGAAGGTTAAAGAAGGCAAGGTTAATGGAGGAAAGCGAGACGAAAGGTTGAAAGAGGTCAAGTTCAATTTCAAGGCGGTGGCCAAGAGCAAGGCTCTCAAATTGCAAGAAGGTTCACATCCAGGCAAGCCACTGAAGCCAAGGCAAGATTACCCCAAGTGCATGGAGACCTCACTCTTTCAAGGTCAGGACATCAGGTACAAGCAAGTTCAAGTGGTGATGAGAAAGTTTCTAAGGACGAGCTCAAGCATCCAAGGCTTCACCTCATCTCAAGGATTAAATAAATTTATAAGATAAGGTTGATGAGGTGGCAATTTCATGTGCATGCAATCAAATCATGCCAAGTGTCCTATGTTCTCATTGGTTGACAGATTATTGTAATTTTCTCATTGGCCCACAAAGTTGGTGCCCTCATGTAATTGGTTGAAAGATGGTAACCCTAATTAGGGTTTGTAGGGTTTAATCTTGGCCCTTGATTTTGCCCCTTAATCTTGGCCACTCGTTGTAATTTTGAGCCTCTATATAAGGCCATGTACTCTCATTTGTAAAGGGTTGAAGAAAATTGTTGCTAATATAATACCAAAATTGCTTCTCTTGTTATTGTTGTGTCTTGCATGGTGATTAAGAACACTTGGTGTTATTGCATGGTTTCTACTTCCAATTGTTAAAGTTAGATTTCATTGAGTTGTTAAAGTAGATTTCATTTCAAGAAAGTGTTAAAGTAAGAATAGAAGTAGATGGCTAGTTGTATGGTGATATTGGTAAATGTTTGATAGGGATCTATATACTAGGCCACTAGCATCCTAGCGGCTTGTTAGGAAGCCTTATGTGGTAATCTAGTCCGATCGCTCCCAAGTTCTACTTGCATTTCATCTTTCCGCTTGTACTTCAAGTTGGGTTGGAAGATTGGTGTTAGTGTGAAAATCCTAAGAGCATCCCTTTGAATCATTGCACCAATGGAGGTAGCGCCGCAGGCAAGCTTTCATTTGGTCGGATCCCCATCCATTTGCTAATTTCTTCATTCATAGGAGTGGTAGTAGAGTAGTAAGCAGTTAGTGGTAGGAGTAGTTGAAAGTGAAAGTGATCAAGGAGAAAAGAACAAGTCAAGCAAGCGAAGTATCACCAAGTTATCTTTGAATGAACAACGTAAGCCCGCCTACGTGATTAACCAGCAAATCACATTAATATAACTGAGTTAGTATCCACAGGTGTAAGGAACCTTGGAGTTTTCTCATGTCCTTCATGAGTATATACTTTTCAAGAGAGGGTTGAGTGTCTGGTATTCTATATCAAGTATTCAATTGCTATATGTTATGTAGGTGGTACAAAACTGACATCAACAAGTATTTCTACTCTTTTCTTTTCGTAGTGGTCGGCCGCTATTATTTCTAGATCTGTTAGATCCTCACCGATTGCTTGCGCCAAAACTTTCAGCTGATCTATGACAGGTTCATCTTCGTCTATGTCAGCATCAAGGACAAAGTTGTACAGGATGTTCTTTACATTGGTCAGGACCATATCCTGTTTTCTTTTGGTCAATTCTTTTAGTTGCCTTGTTGACATCTTACTGATGTCTACCACTGTATCTATAAATTTGCTTCTTTTTGCTTCCTTTCCCTCGACAAATGATAGTTTCCTTTTTGAAGAGGAGCTTGGAATGTCTCTGTGTTCTTGCTGGTCTTGCTCTTGCTCCAATTTTAGCTGCTCTGTGTGGATAGGGATCTCTTCTTCTTGTCCCTTGTTGTCTTCCATTACTTGATGAGCTCTGCTTTCCATTTGAACTTCTTCTTCCGGTGGCTTACTACCTTCAACATTTTGTGGTTGTTCTCCCAATGGGTCTTCTTTTTGCTGTTGCTCCTCAGCAGTATGGAGTTCCCTTATGGGTATATCAATTTATGTTTCTTGTTCAACATCTATTTGTTCAGTAGTTAAGAGCTCCTCTGTTTGCACAGGTCTATTTTGATCCTGAGGACCATATTTCTCTAATGCCGCGAAGTCATAATTGTTCCAGTAGTCTAGAGTGTCTTTGTAGACTTTATTCTCATATCCATTCAATATCTTTGCAACTCTATCAAATGTTTTTAGGTTCATGGATGCTTCTTCTAGTAGAAGCTTTATTCTTTCTTCACTAAAACCAGGTCGAACCTTAAGTAGTGTGTCTCTAGTGATTATGGTGTTCATACCTAGACCGGTTTTCCATTTTTCTTGTAGCCTATTGTTTAGTTCCGGTGGGAACTTGGACTTGTAGTACCTTGGGGTCCTATTATAATCCATGAAGGTCTCTACGATCTCGACAATCAGCTTTTGTTTGTCTTCTTCATTTAGTACACTATACCATTTGGCTGCATTGTCCACTTCCCCAAAGTCCATAACCTCAGTTATTAAATCATCAACATGCATAGGTTGAAAGTTACATTTGCTTGGTGAGATGAAAACCGTTGGATTCGTTGCTTGTTCCTTGGTTAAGTCCACTAGTACTGGTGCTTCTTCTCCAAGTACTCCTTTCCCTTTACCGATGTCAAGTGTCGATTTAGCTATTGTTCTTTGTGTTGCTTCTTGTTCTGCTTGTTGCTGGGTCTGAAGAAGTTTGGTCCATAGTGCGACTTCTTCATTGTGTACCTTCTCAATTTCTCCAATAAGCACTAGGCCTATCCTTCTTATAGTTGCAAAAGTTTTCTGATGCAGTTCAGCCAGTTTTGCTGCCTCGTCCAAAGTAAGGTGATTTTGAACCTCTAGAAGAGCCCGTATCCTCTCCTCCTTTTCTCTTTCTTCTGAGGCTTTCCACCGGGCCTCAATATTTTGTAGAAGTTGTTCTAGTAGAGTAGTGCGAAGTCCACCGGGATGAAGATTGAATTTGTGGAGGCAGAATGCTACTGCTTCCTCAAGTTTGTCCTTGTCTTCATCACTACTCAAGTCATATCTTCTTCTTACAGAGCCTAAGTTTCCAACCTTCGTCAATCCTTCCACAATTTCATCAATTGTGGACTTGGCTCGTCTAGGTGGATCCTCTTTTGATACTTTTTCAGTCTTCTTCTTCCTAATCAGAGGAACTATGACTTCAGGGTCTATTTCTTCTTGTTCTTCCTCTTGGATGCTGGGTGCCGGTTCTTTTTTCTTCCTTCGGCCTTTGGGCTGTTACGTCGCTGGTTTCTTTCTTGGTGGAGGCGTCCTTTTGTAGACAATTTTGATCGGTGCCCTTTTTGACAAATTCTAAAGAATTTCAATGTACGTGCCGAACCAATTGGCACCAAGATCTAGATTTGCATCATTTAATGCCTCAGCATATGCCTTAGCAACTTTGGCTGAGATCTCGTAACCCAGCTCAGGAGCATATGCATCTCTTGGTTCAACTGCTTGAATAATGCAGTTGTCGGTGGTGACCAAAAAACATACCTCATCCTTGTAATGTTCAACAATTGCCGACGGAATTCTTTCCCTCTCGTGCATCTCTAGTTGAAAGGCTTCGAAATGTTTGGTCATAGCATTGCTTAACTGGTCTCCCTATCTATTTGCCATTTCAGTGATTTGATGCATGATCGGTTTGTCGGTTCTCCAATTCACTTTTCCGAAACCTGGGAAGAAATCCAAGTAGAAGAAGTATAGGCACATCAAAAGGGTTCCATACTTCATAGATCTCTTCTTCACAACTCCAAGCTTCTTCATATTTTCAAAGATTTGGTTCTGAAGCATTGCACAAATGTCATATTGGACATTTTCGTGCATAATGCGATGCGCAGCATGAATTGCACCACCTGGTACACTGTTTAGGTTGCTTAACTGTCAAACTTTATATCCGATAATAGTGGACGCGAAACGTACTCCTTCATCTTCAATGTCGTTAATAGTCATGAGTCGACCATCGGACTTTGACTTGGTCAGCTTGTTGACAATAGAATTGGAGATGGTGTGCAAGGTTATTGCTTCCCCTTTGTCACTGTACCCGGTCACTTTGTGGAGATCCTCTTTGGTGATCTCATGACATGCGCCTTTGTTGAGCCAGAATCCTGGTTCATGAAGACGGCTCAACACCAGTCTAACTTGGTCCTCCCGAAAGATTGCAGGGTAGCACACACCATTTATTAGACCGGAAGATACCAGATTGGCATATTTGTCGAGTAGTTTCCCTTCTTCACATAACGACACATACTCTCCTTGAATAAAGGTTTCTACGAGTTCTTCCTGTCTGACGTGAATGAACGCTGTAACATCCTCGGTCAAGAAGACTCCTTTTGGTATGGAAGAGAGAGCACCAGCCATGTCGTTTTCTCTGTTCTGCATAGGCAAGATGTTGTATGCTGGTTTGTTCACTAGATCTCCTTTGATCAACTTCACAGTAGCGGAAGATGAAGCCATTCTTGCTAACCAGTAATTTGCAGATAGTGATTTCTCAGTGATCAAAGTGTGAAAATAATACTTAGCACAAGAATTCCTAAATCACAAAGTAAGCAAAGTGAAAACTTGCAAGTAATTTCCCTTTCTTTTATAGGGTTAGGTTATAACGGTAATTACCAAATGGTAACTATTTGTTAAACGGCTATAGTAATAAATGCTTTACTTACTTTTTCCTTCCGTTTTACCAACCGGTTGATTGTAAACTTGCCTTACCGGTTAATCTTGAAGACCGAATGAGCCCGACTCTCATCAGTCATACCGGGAATGGTAGTGGATCTACCGGTTCCCTCTAAACCCTCATGGTTTAGTTTGCTGAATAAATATCGCCATCAGCAGATGGTGATCTTTCCTCTGTCTTCTCTTCAGCAGAGATCTTTGATTCTTTTACGAACCAAATCTGTTTGACCGTTTTCTTAGTCTTTTCTTCCTTATTGATCTTCTTTTCAGATTAAACCGGTTCCTTCTTCTTACCGAATGACCGGTTTCTGCATTATTTGGCTTTGTGTCCCACTTTGTTGCAGTGATAGCAGATCACTCCAGTTGCTTTCCAAGGGTTCATTCTTTTCATGTCAATTGACTTGTTGCGAGAGCCATTGTAGTTGTGTAATCCACAGTTCACACAGTTCACTGTGCTCAGGTCCTTGCTTCTTTTGGTGAGTATTGGTTTTGGGGATCTAAATGCCATTGTCTTGGATCTGCATTCTTGTGCTTTGTGTCCAAATTTATTGCAAGCATAGCAGTACCCTCTGAAGCTTCCCTTGCTGCTGCTGGACACAGATGTGGGACTGGACCAGCACTCACTGGTCGTGTGGCCCTTTTTATAGCAATTCTTGCAGTAGCTATTGTTGGTCTTTACCAGTGCATTCCTGCAGTTATTAAATGTCTTATGACCCGATTTCCCACAGTGATTGCAAGATGTGTTAGGGAAATTCTTACCCTTTTGCATCAGCGATTTCATCTTATCCTTCTTGATTGCTTTTGCCCTAGAGGGCTCACCATTCCTTTTTGCATTTTCACCGATGAAACCAAGACCGGTTAGATCTTTGTGTCTTTTTTGACCTTTGAGTTGTTCATCAAGCTTAGTTGAACTTTCATTGTATCTTCTCAGTATTTCATTTGTCTCTTCAAGTTCGTTCATCTGCTCCCTTAGTTGATGCAATTCTTGAGACAGTCTATTGCATGCTTCATTCCTGTCATGCCAGCCTTTCTGCATGTGGACATTTTCTTGGGTGACACTCTGCCTGTCTTCTTGAAGTTGTAGCATGATAAGTTCATTTGCCCCTACGGCCTCCACTGCCCGGTCCCTTGCTTTCTCAGAGGCTGACAGAGACTTAACTGCTGAATTTCTTTCATCTTCAGCTTTTCTCTTTTTCTCGATTAGTTCAGTCATCAAAGGGCATTGTCTTCTTGTTCTCTTTTGAGATTATAGATCTCATCGGTCAGGATCTGATTCTTTTCCATGCGTTCAGATACTGCCTCCTCAACTTCGTCAAATCCACTTTGCCCAGAGAGTTCATTGATGGTTTCGTTGCTCTCATTCAGTTGTAGCGCTAGCTCCTTTCTTTTCGCAAGTGATCTCCTCAATCTGTTTCCAGAGAGGTGATGATATCATTGGCCTTCTCTAGCTGCTTTTGATACCTGTAAACCTCCATGATCTTTCTCTCCAGCTGTTAGGCTTTGAAGTAGAGAGAAATGGCTCTGATACCAATCGTTAATACTTACCGGTTACTGAGAGGGGGGGGTGAATCAGTAAATACTCGTTGTTATACCTTGTTAGTTCTAGACTTCTTAATCTTAACTGATAAACAAAATATAACAGTCATTCATAAGCACAAACAGAATCACACAGATCAATACAAGTATTTATACGTGGAAACCCTTGATTACAAGGGGAAAAAAACACGATGAGACAGCTCACAACTTCACTACTTCAGAATGAAGGCACCCTGTTAGGAGCTTACAAAGCACTGGTTAAGGTGCTATCCGGTTAAGGGTTTTTACAAGAGATCTGTTAAGATCTAAACCCTGTTAGGAGCTGCCTGGTTACAGGACTTTGAACATCAACAAGATGTTACCCTGTTAGGGGATTTTTACAACGAACCGATTAGGTCCACCCTAATAAAGGGATTTGAATATGCTTTAACTACTAATAGAATTGATGATCTGTTATGACACTGAATGTTTGATTAGATCATACCTCTTCTCTGGTTGCCCGACTGTTAATCTCTAGTACCTCTGTGTTTGCAGCTCTTCTCTTAGAAGATGTCTCTCCTTTTCTCCATGCAATCACCCACAATCAACAACATTCTTTGCGTCCTATTACTTATATTTATATGAGAGTTCACCGTAATGAAACCCTTAACTCATAGAACCGCCAGGCTGCAAACTCCGCAATAAATCATGTAATCAGCAAAAAGCTATGCGCTCTGATCTGGAGTTTACCTTGCAAAACATTCGTATGAAGAAAGCTAACTCCTGTTAAAAAGCTAACTCCATTTCTAAGCAGTGGATGTCCCATATAATCCTGCTTTTAACTCAAACTGATCCACTAAATCCGGTGCGGATCTTTAGGCCGCTTTAGACCAATACAACCTTATATCCGGTTCAACTTATGCACACTGAGACCGGTGCGTGTTCTTAGATCAGTCTACCGGTTGTTATCTACTGGTGCATACGTTATGTTGCTTGTCTACCAATGTCTTATAAGTGTTGTGAGTGACCAGTGACCCCTTACCGATGCATAGTGTTTGTGGATGTACACTAATGACAACTTGAATTGCTAACACAACGCACATACATCCTCTTAAATCAATCATAACCCATCAAAAGGTATCATAGCCACCTCCCCAACTTGGATGTCTCCCATTCAACAATGTTTTATGAAGAGTTATTCTTAGAAATCATAAGTTGGTCAACAAGCCAAGGCAACAATGTAACCTCCCTCTTACATGCTCTTGCAAGTGTCATAAATGCTTTTACATCTCTTAGACAACCTGACATTGTCATAGATACCAATGCATATATATAGCAAAATGGCCAAGTCATAGTGAGATCCCCTTTTCCATTAGGGCTCACAAATAACTAATAAATAAACCAATAGGATTGCAAGGTGTATGGCATACCTATCCCAACAAAGGTGGCACTCTCATATCTAGCTTCTATAGGTAACAACAATGAATAATTGATAATTGGATTATTTCAAAGCAACCATTCCAAAGCGATTTTAAACCCCTCAAATTAATTAAAAAAAAAAGAGGTGCTGGAAATTTTGAATGATACATCAACTTGGAGGTTAAAAATATAGAAGTCATGCTATTGTTTTAACCAATAGGCTGGTTTCTTAACAAAAACAAAATTTTGGGAAAAAAACTGCAAAATTATTCAAGAACCACAAAGTAGTCACAAGTTTTTCAAAAAGCTTGCCTAACTTCGCCTATAAAGTCTAGGTTTTTCATTTACACCTCATTTTTTCAGCTTCCCACTCCAAAATCAAACTATTTCAGAGGATAGGCGAAAAAAAGATTAGGGATTTCAAAGGATTGCCATCATCAACAAATTAGGGAGCAACTCAATGTTGCTTTTGGTTTTCTATATTGCTTGTAGAGTGCCACATAAAAGAGCTAAGCCCTGCAATGCTTTTTTTGTTCAAGTTTTGAATTTATTACATTGTTGGCTTAGGATTAGGTTTAAAGAACAAATAAAAATTTGAACTTTAATTTTAGCTTTAGGTTTACACATTAGTGGTTAAGTGTTTAAGTTTAACAGTTTAACCATAACATTAAACTTTAATTTTACGTTTAAACCATTGCAATTAGTTTTGAACTTTAAGTTTTGACTTTCAATTTTCTGAGTTACCATAGAAACCTAGCAGCCCCTTTTAACTGACCCCCTGATCCTAATCCTAAAATAAATGTTTTAGTTTGGATTAAAGTTGAGATCTCCTTAATTTCAAATTTTAAACTTTAGAAAGTTACAAACCCTAACCATCATACCCATAAACTATGTCCAAACCAGCCTTTAGAGGATTATTACAGTCTGCTTTTTGTGTTCCTTTTCTCTTCCATTGCCATAGGAGAAGTCCCCATTTTCTTTCCCATGCAAAGGCCTACCTTCTTTGTCTTTTGTACCTATTTTCCTATTCCCTTGTTCCAAAGATCTCACTCCCAATCATCCGCCACTAACAAACATTTGGTTATATCCAAAACTAAGGACTCTTCAATGATTTTCCTTAATGACACAAGGAAGTGTGGATGATTTTTTATATGCAGCAAAGTAAGGCTTATTTTAGGCTTATCCATCTTATTTACTTCGTTATTATGGATTATTGCTTCTGCACTACCATCCCTCCTCACATTCAATTCAATTATTATAGCCAAGGGGCAAAAGCCATGTACATGGTCTTTTGTTAATCAAGAAATCTGTTCATATCATAAACCTCTTCCAGAGAATGCAACATTCATACCACTTTTCCTATCCCATAAACCAAAGCAGAACCAAATGAGTGAATCGTACAAAAAATCTTACCAAACCCATCTCAAAAGCCCTGCCACATTGGGAATCCCACCTGCTACAACATCAGTCAGAAAACTCACCACAACTAATGCACCCTAAAAGCTACTCCACACAACAAACAAATGTGTTAACTAAACTAGCTATACACATACAAACAAAGAGGAGGCCTTGGAGAAGCTCTCGTGAAGGATGAGTTTTCATCATTGCAAAATAAAAGCACGAATTGCAAGATATCTCCATGGAGTAGCTTATCCATATTGACATAGACAAATGCAAACCTTCATATACCATAACAATCCAGAGTGAATTTGATGACTAAATGTACTCCTTGAGTTGATGAGCTTTGTGCATCAAACTTGTGGGGAATGTCATTTAGTTGAATCATATTGTGTCAGATATTACCTTTGCAATAAGCTTATTTTCAGGTTCAGGCAAGAACCAACGGAGAGACATTGTTTGGCAGCCAAGAGTATAGATAATTCAGGGTGCCTATGAGCTTGGTATCATTTACTCTAGAGGTGATGGTAGATATCTAGTCAGCTATATTTCAGATTGGGCAAGTGATGTGGATGCACAGGAGTCAACTTCATGATTTGTGTATCATCTTGGATTGGGTCCAGTTTCTTGTAAATTAAGAAACAACAGAAAATTGCTCGGTCTGATACAAAGGTGCAGCATAGAGAATTGATGAATGCAGTACACACGAGGCATTAGGTGTTTGTCAATTGTTGTGTAAGCTTGAACTTCTGCAGAGGCAAGCAGTCATACTCTTTTGTGATACCCGCAGTGCCTATTAGGCTCATTACCCAGTTGTACATGCCAGGATCAAGCGAATTGAGACAGATTAATCATTAACATTATACTCCACATGGATTCAGAAGGATATGAAGGCAAACTAATTGTTGAATAGCTAAGATCTTCATGAAGCCACTTGTTTGGGTCCAATTTTTTGTTCATTCAAGAAATAACAGGTAATCACTTAGTCCGCTATTGAAGTGGTCTATGGACAGAAAATGCAGCACTTGTCCATAAGTTGTTGAATAAGCTTGGACTTCCACAGAGAAAGCCAGCCACAAATTTCCTTGATGAAGATGGAATTCTTCAGACCACTCACAAGATAGTTGCACAAACCAGGACTAAACATATTGAGTCAAGATAGTTGCACAAACCGGGACTTAACATATTGAGATTTTTTAGGATATTTTCAGCAATGAATTCAAGTGTGGATAACTGATATCCAAAATTGCAAGACTGATGAAAAGATAGCTAACGTCTCCACAAAGGCACTCATTCAGGAAAAGTCTCCAAAGTTCATAAGTTTGATTGAACTTGCAAAAGACAGTATTAAGGTGGATGGCAAGTAAAAGCATTTTTTTGAAAGGAAGGATTGGTGAGTAAATCCCATCATCCTTTGAGGCCTCTAAGTTGTGTTTTAGCGAGTGCTTAGTAATTAAACCTAGGCCCATTGAACTTCCAATCTTGTCATCGACCTTTAGCTAATTTGTATCAGAATGTAGATCATAGACAATTCAATTCTCTTTAGATCATCTTCTGATCAGAGTACAAACAAATAGGCCTTGCCCACCTAAAAAATATATCACATTGCAATTATTATTTTTTTCTCCATATCATGTTCAGGATGTTAGCTAACCTAAAATGCACTCACCATATCTTGGTATTCATTGGTGAACTTTGCTTATATGGAGTTCTTTTTTAAATTCTGCCAATCATGAGATTCTGCACTTAATTGTCAACATGTCAAATTAAAATCTTGTAAAAACTAAAGTACAAATCATCTTTCGAATAAATTGCTAGAGATCAACATGGGACACACAAATTATACAAATCATTTGTTTAAATTTCTGTCAGAAGATTCTTGCTGGCAATCCATGTCATACTACATGATAGAGGCTCTGGAACAAGCTTACAAAGTAGAAGCACAAAAAACAGACTATTCTAACAAAAGCACATTAAACTTACATGGTTAATTAGGTCAAGGACAATTGAAAGTTCTTGTTGGGCTTCGTGCAGATTCTCAACCAGACCTTGCCATTGCCAGGTAGGGGCTGATTGACTTTCATTGGAACTCTTAGACTTCTTTGTATCTTTGACTATAGACATGCCAAAATCCATGCGCCGAAGTAATGTAAGAGGCTTCTCTTCCTGACTGATTTCACTGTAAAGAAAGTAACAGTAAAACACAATCAGAATTTTGTAACAAAAAGAAGAAAAAAATGTTAAAGGGGGTACAGAAAAGAAGCTATAGCAAAATATCTCTAATTAGAAACAACATTGCAAGAATAATAACAGTTACTTTTACGTGCCTTCCATGTGGTTCTCTAATTCATGAGAAGGTACAGCAAGAGCTCAACCCATAAAATTTCATGCTGTAAAGTATGTGAAAAGTTTCCCTTGCCAATGGTGCACATTGTATCATTCCCATGTATGTATGTCATGGGGCAAACTACAGTCATCGCCTTCCCATGGCTTGTGAAGCCTACTTAGGTGCACAATTGACACGGCCAGATACAGATGTGCTCTGTCATGGCTTTGGCGTGTAGATATAATCAGCTATTAAAACCTACGACCGTGGTCTAAATGATATGGTCTAGTGATAAAGTGGCCCCATGAGTGTCTGTGTGCAAATGGGTGTGTGTATGAGTAAGAGAGAGTAACTAAGAACAGATATATAACTTTCTAAAGGACGAATACATAAAGTCTGAATAAGTTCTCAGTCACGATATATCCTTGCAATAATTGTATTGTTTATATTAACTATTAAATTAATCCTACTCTGATTTCCTTTCTGGTTGAAGCTAAATGCACTTGGTTAGTTTGGTCAAATTGTTCATATGTTTGACAATCAATATAACAGCTAGACACACTAATCTTTCCCGGCTAGGCGATAGGCCTAAGTTTCAAATTCCATGGATTGCTTGCATGCTTGTGAGGTAAACACTGTGCCCACACAAGCTTTCTGTACTATGAGTATAGGCTTCCTGAAAACATATAATCAAAACAATACAGCTTTCGAACTAATTAAAATATCCCCAAATGAAACAAAGGTTATCTTTAAGTGTGCTATATACTCACGGTGGATAATGTTCGTTGCCATTTTCTTCTATTGCCTCCAATCGCTTTATAGGAAGTTTATCTACTGTCACTTGAGGATCGTCCGCCATGATAAGCTGCCTCTTTTACTCGTACGGATCAGGGATACCTTTAGGGTTTAATAGGAAAGGAAACCACATTTATTTAAGACTCGAATTATGCAATCAATTGTGTGTGCTTCGTGGAGAACAAGAAGACTGCGACCTTAATGTACATACACACAAAGCATCGATCCAACTTCTCATGAGACTAAGCTTGGCTAATAAGTCATACCGTGCAGCCAAACAAGGGTAGCAGTCTCCCTTCAATCATGTATTTTCAAGAAAATCCATCGCTCCAGCATACGAAGTGCACGTATGCCATATTAGCATTTAGCAGAAAAAACAGAATAAATAAGTGGAGCTCCCGACCAGACCCCTGTCATTCGCATACTGTTCAGCTCGGTGTTGAATTAATCATGAGAAATACTTAAATTTCAAAATACGATGCAATCAAAGGTCACTTATTCACATTTACCGCGCATGAAAGGAAGATTTCGATGAAGCGAGATAGATCGACCCGCCGAGAAACGAAGAAAATTAACCGCTCGCCTCTACTGAGATATTTTTAATGTATGAATTTCTTATGTTATTACCAGAGGGAGAGGGAAAAGTGCATCCTTCCTTTTTATATGACATGGCTAGTTGTTGGATTCTCTTGGTACTGACTTCAAACTTAACATTTTAATATGCCGTATCCTCTAAATCAAAAACATTTTATGATCCATTTTCAAGAATCTTTCATGCAACTTTCATTTTTTTTCTATTCGAATTAATCATCTTTATTCTCTTAATTTCAATTTAAAATTTGTGATTTTTTAAAATATATTAATAAAAAAAAATTATTAAATCAAGTTATATAGTATAAGACAACCAGTTAGTTGTAAGAAAATAACCAACATAACTAATACTATTTAGACAAAATCACAAAATCAAACTCTCTAATTTATTGTTGTGATGTCGAATTGCATATTGTTGTATGCAATGTTGAAAATGAAGGTTATCATGTTTAAAGAATAAAACTTGTCTTGTAGCTTGTTGAAATTGTCCCATAATACTAATGAAGTTTGAACTCTAACATTTGTCATAGATGTTCAAAACAAAAGGCACCAATTATGTGAAGTTGTAGAAGTTGGAATTTGATTCTACCAAACTAATTGTTAGCCTTCATGGTTCTTTACGACCTCCTTGCAATTGGAAACACAAAAATTAGTTTGAAAGATTATTTCAGAGTAATACCTAAGAATTTATCCTTCTTGGTGAACCTCATGGTTAGATAAAATAGTCATACATCTATTTTTCCATATATTAAGCATTATGATTTATCTCATAGAATTAGCCACTACTTTTTTTTTAAGATTTAGGCTCAAAACAACTTCCTTTCAACATAAGGTATTGTGTGTGTGAATTTTCTACCTGATCTGTAGATACAACACTTCAGTAAAACATTAGAGGTTAGCTAAAATTGAAATCGTGCAAGTAATTGAAAACTAAACTAACTAGGCAATTTACTGTCTTCTAGTAGATGCGAGTATGTATTCTCAGATTATACCGAGAGTAGTGACCTTGACGACACCTAAATGAAGGATTTGAATGCAGAATCTAGATATGAGATGAATGCAAATTAATCTATTTTTTTAGATTTTCTGTGCAATTATGATAATGAAAACTTGATATGAATCTATGCTAATATGAAAATTGATATGCTAAAATGATCTAACAATAATATTCTAAATGATCTGGATACTATGCAAAACAATGAAAATCTCACAACAACTCGAATTCTCAAGATCGATTCTTCAGTCTCCAATTCGACAGCGTGAGTGTGCAATTCGTGGATTGATCATAAATGAAGAGCTGAAGCTTTAATTTATAGAAATCTAGGGCTTTGGAGGTGCATGAAAAAAAGCCATAAATCACTCAAATAACTCCGATTGATTTTTGAGTTATTTTTAAATAAAGGATAATTAACTCACAAAAACATGCAAAAGCAGAGTTTAACTCAAAATAGAGTTTAGATTTAATTGATAATTGATAGTTGTCTGCTTTTCCGATTGTGCATGTTTTATTTATGAATTAATTTAATAATAAAGTGATTTATTTTCAACTTAACTGATTTTGAAAAATAAAATAATTGATTTATGGGTTAATCAATTATTAAATCAAACTTTATTCAAAAATAATATTATTAAAAATTGACAACTTGCTTTAATTAATTAAATAAGAATTTAATCAATTATTCATAAGATTTTAGATTTATTGTCAAAATTAAATAATATAATTTAGGAATAAATAGAATTAACTTAAATTAAACAATTAAGTGATAGAATTAAATCTAATTAATTAAATATTTAGAATATTCAATCAATCAAACTTTAGGATAAATAGGATTTATCGCCAAATAATCATTAAATTAAAGATAATTATGATAATTAGGAATCTTACTAGGAATATTCCCCAATGCAGAATTTGAGATAATCAATTAGGATTCGATGATGTTCAGATGTGCCTTAGGTTAGGACTTTGATGTCAATTTCGTTCGATATCTAGATATAGGA
Organism: Chamaecyparis obtusa; assembly: GCA_027943335.1. Taxonomy (NCBI): domain Eukaryota; kingdom Viridiplantae; phylum Streptophyta; class Pinopsida; order Cupressales; family Cupressaceae; genus Chamaecyparis; species Chamaecyparis obtusa. The sequence goes on along the minus strand of BSBK01002831.1, from coordinate 466,965 downwards.
GGTTAATGAACCTATAGCCCATTTTTGAGGTATTACATTTTGCCCCTCTTTGAGTTGTTGTGTGAAGCACAGTGGTTCAAAGACAGTTTGTGTACAGTGTTGATTGATATCGATATGAAATTAACATTGATATGAAATAGAAATTGATTTGAAAGATTTGAAGAAGTTAGGTCCTGGATGACCAAAGATAATGTTAACTATAACAGTAATGAACCAATGATTGTGAAAAAGTGTCAAAACACCTGATTCTGAACTTTATGATTGCAAAGAAGTGAGTGACCGATTCCAGACCCGATTGTCGATATTGGTATCACATCTGAACCCTTCAATTTCTGAAGAACCAAGGAAATAACACAATTGAACCGATAGTTACAAGAACGGATACAATTCACAAGATTAGGAGAATATCAGATTGATATGTGTAATGAACCCTTTTCAGTCCATTTCTTGATTTCCTCTAAAACTCCCCTCTGCGGGTCTGAATTGTACTTAGGGGTTGTAATTAACAACTATCATGCATCATTAAGCATTCAAATCATATTATGTTAATAATAATCTCTAAATCATAATATATACTTAAACTCTAATTCCTTACTTCACTTCTAACCACAGATCTTAAGAAAGATGGTAGATTTATTGTGTTAGGACGCATGCACAGTTTACAAGTGGATTCCCTCAAGGTTCTACCTATCTCGGGATCTTTCCATCATGTGACTGATTTACCTGCCTCTTCCTATACACACTCCCTATCCCCTTAGTAGTGATTAGTGAGTTATTAAGGAATTGACCAAGTATATATATAAATAATTTATATTACAAAAATATAAATAAATATATACATAACAAAACCGATATATAATTTCATTCTTATTAACATATATAAACTATATATATAATTTTGATTATCAATAATAATATATATAGAATTTTGATTATTAACAATTAAACATATTCAATATATATAAACTTTACTTTTAATATATTTATTATACAACATAAATAATTGTATCATTTCAATATCTATGTATATAAATCTATGTCCTCCATATTATTTCATCATGGAAGTATATAAGTTTCTCTGGTATATAGTATTCCCTCCTTGATATAATATATATTTCTTAGTCTTTTGAAGCTATCCATTTTATATTATAATATTATTTTATCTTTCATTCCATGACTATTCATCTTTTCTCAGAATATATATATTTATTTTCTTCCCTTCAGTTCCTCCTACATTTCCTCCTTTATTTCCTCCTTTATTTTCTCCTATATTATTATCTCCCAAGTTTTCCATATTATTTCTTAATATTTCTTCCTTTTCTCTCCGTGATATAATGTCTTTGCCAATTATATATATATATATATATATATATATATATATATATATATATATATATATATATATATATATATATATATATATATATATATGAATGACTAGTCACGTCTTTTGAATTATAGTATTAATATTAATAATTTATATTTTATTATTATAAAACTCTTTATTGGTGGTATTATTATCAATTATAATTCTTTGTGGGTGATATTTGTAAATTATAACTTTCCCCTTATTTACAATGTAGGAGACTTTAATATTAATTATTTATTAATTAGGACACTATTTTAATTATTAATAAAGGGAATCTAATCATTTATTAATATACTTAATGGTAATAGGAGATAATATAAGAGACACATTTAATTATTAATTTAAAATTAAATAATAATTATTATTTTAATACATAAATTATTTATTAATTTATTTAATTAGTCTAATAATACATTACATCATTATTTCAATAATATATTATTATATATTACATTAATATTTTAATAATATATTATTATATGGATTATTGATTATTATTATTATTAAAGTAGTATTATTTAAGATTAATATTATATTAATGTTATTATTAATATTAATAATTAATAAGTATTAATATTATATATAACAATTATTGGTATGAATTTATTCCGTAAGGACTCATATATTTATTATTAAAATAATATTTAGATCGAGTTTACTCATTTACATTGTCAATTAGGGCTCATGACAATATGGATCTTGATGAATCTGATATGCCCCGATTGGCAACTCGACATGGTTGTTGTCTTGATTACTAAGGAAAGATATGGTTTCAGATTTAGATTACAGACTTTGAATGATGTGCAATACCATGCCCCCTTCAGGATTAAAATTGAAATCTGACAAGAAAAGTCAGTGTTGAATAGTTCAGAAGCATGTTAATTGATTTGAGAAGTGGTTAAACATATTTGAAAATGCATTATGCATCGTTTGGAGGTCCTGGAGACCAAGCTTGACTAGGTTTGACCATGAGTTGACCATAGTTAACCAAGTTGAAAGTTTGATAGTTTGATGTAAGATAATCAGTTAAGTTGAATTCTGGATTTCTGTGATGATTGAAGGTTGATTATACAAGTAGTTAATAATATGAATGATCTCATATTTTGATTTTGATCCCGAAAAAGGATTCTACTTATTGTTTCATTGGAGGAACCTTCATGTGAGATTCAGCTCTTGTTAGATTTGAAGATGTGATTGAAGATTCATTTAAGCATTGAAGTTTACCCAGCCATTGTGAGATCATGCAAACATGCAAAATGCAAAGAGACATGCAAAATGAAATGCAACCTAAGACCTAGGACCTAGTCACTGATCATATGTCAGTCATTCTCATCATTGAATTTTTAGGTAACCGGATAAATCAATACAATGCCCACTGGTTATGAAACCATAGACATATGAATATCGATTTGTATGTGTAGGAATCAATACAGCACCCACTGATTAGGAAACCATGGATATATGAATATTGATTTGGTTTTCGGGATGTTGAATTAGATATAAGCACCAAGGCACAAGCGCCAAGATGACCTGAATATCATGTCCATTTTGATATAGCAATTTGTATAAGCATCAGAACATAAACGTCATGATGACCAGAATATGCCTTGCGTTACAAACACATCAAACAGTCAAGAGATCATTCTAAAACCAATGTGAATTACCCGTAGTGACCCTTTATCATTCACATCCTTAAGCAAGATCATGTTTCACAGTAGGAGAAAGAACTCACTCAAAAAGATAATAGTTAGATCAAACTTCCTTGAATTTTTCAAGTATCAATGGTCGAGGTATGCATGGCCATCCAATTCGAGATAGAGGCTCTTACAGTCAGACACCATTTCAATCCAGAATTTCTAAAGTTGTTAGATTTTCACATACAAGCAGAAGACAAATAAAAGATTATGCCCCTAGTCATCACTCTCTAAATCCTGTAAAAGACATCATCGAAGAGCTCAAAGGAAACAATATGAAAAAATCTCAATGCGAATCAGTAAGCATACAAGGAGATAAAAGCATGTAAAAGCATAGTTTGTTTTCATTTTGTGTTTGATGTTTTGATTGCGTTGTTGTAGATGCAAAATCCTTTCTGGAGAGGAGACTGACTGACTAACTCGAATGAAGCTTCAAAGGACTCTGACTGGATATAACACGTCTAAAGCATACTAGAGACCATAGGATATGACATTGATTGCCCCCAAGTGTTAAGCATTGATAGGAAACTGACACTTGAGCTGATTGGTGTACAAACTGACTTATTGAAAACAAACTGGGAGATATGTACAAACTAAAGCAAGATTGAAAACTGGGAAAGACCAAGATTGTGCTGATAGATGGAGCATTTTGAAACAAGTGGCACCCATTTGCTGGGTTTTCACCATCTTAGTAGAGATTCTATTTTTGCTACCAAGGTGCCTGTTTCCAGGTTTTCACCAAGGCACTTTTTTTTTCTCATTTTTTTTGTATTTTTCATTTTTCCAATTTTTTTGATATTTTTGATATTTTTCACTTTTTTTGTGAATCATCAAGGCGCCCATTGCTAGGTTTTCACCAAGATGTTCATTTTTTCAGGACTTTTCCCAATTTTTAAGATTTTTTCAGGACATTTTACCATAGACTGAATACCTTAGGCATAGAATTTCTTCAAATGGAGAACGTTGATTAGTTCTTGGAGTTGTTCTCCTTCAGTCGTTGAGAGTTAATAAGCACCAGAGCCAAAATTAGTAGTGATTACAAAGGGACCCAGCCAGTTGAGTTCAAACTTCCCCTTGCATTCTCGATGTGATTGATTTTTAGGATTCTCTCTCAAGACTAGATCACCAACCTGAAATTATTTGTGTTTGACTTTCTTGTTGTAGCCTCTAGACATTCTCTTCTGATATACTCTAAGATGATCATACGCTGCTTGTCTACGCTCATCTAGTAGTTCAAGTTCTTGCAACCTAGACACTATGTAGTCATCATCAGTTACTAGACCATGCATTCTGATTCTTAGTGATGGGATTTCAACCTCAATAGGTAGTACCACTTCAGAGCCATAAACTAAAGCGAAAGGTGTAGCCCTAGTGGGCATTCTGATACTTGTTCTGTAGACCCAGAGAGCTGGATTGATCACGAGATGCCAGTCTCTTCCTATTTTATTAACTGTACGGTGCAAGATTTTCAATAGATTCTTGTTTGAAGCCTCTACTTGTCCATTCCCTCGAGGATAGTAGATCGATGACCAATGTTGTGTAATCTTGAATTTGGCACATAATTCCTCTAGATCTTTGTTCTTGAATTGTCCACCATTATCTATGATTATGGAATGAGGTATCCCATATCTGCATATGATATAGTTCAATATGAACATAGATATTTGTTTTCCAGTTGCTTGTGTCAAAGTGACTACTTCTACCCATTTTGTAAAATAAGCTGTAGCTGTGATTATATGGGTATGTCCATTAGAAGAATGAGGATGTATAGCTCCTATAAGATCAAATGCCCATTGGTGAAAAGGCCATTGTGTAGTAAAGGGAATTAGATCTCTCCCTAGAGCATGAATTAAGTTGCCATGCACTTGGCACTTTTGACAGTTCTTAGCAAACTTGATAGACTCTTTCTCCATTTCGGGCCAATAGTACCCAGCCCTAATAAGTTTTTGAGCTAGTGTTAAACCGTTCGAGTGTGACCCACAAATACCATCATGGACTTCCTCTAACGCACGTTGAGACTCTTCCCGTTCTAAACATCTAAGTAGTGTACCATCTAGACCTCGTTTGTATAGATCATGACCAATGATGACATATCGGGAGGCATTACGAATGAGGTATCTCTTCTCATGGCAGTTGAAGGTATAGAGAATGATTTGGTCTTGGAGATAGGAAAATAGGTTTTTGTATCTAGATGAATCATGACCAACAATAGTGCAGATCATGCGGGTTTTAGGGGAATCATATACAGGATAAGATAGCGCTTCCACCAGGAACTCGTAGCATAGCTCATGTTTAGGTTGCTATAATAAAGTAGATAATGTTGTCATTGCATCGACAGTCTTATTCTCCATTCTAGGTATTTTCTCAAATGTGATAGATATGAAATACTTCTTTAGATCATCTACCATTCTTTTATAAGGAATGAGCTTTTCATCTTTAGTTTGGTACACATCATTGACTTGATGGATAACAAGTTGAGAGTCTCTATGAATGTGTAGCTCTGTCACTCTCCACTCAATTGCTATTTTCATACCATTCAAAAAGGCTTCATATTCTGCAATATTGTTTGTGCAAGAGAACTTTAATCTGAATGCTTTTAGGATTGAGTATCCTTGAGGAGTTATGAACAATATGTCTGCTCTAGATCCATTTTGTGTATAGGATCCATCAAAGAATAACTGCCATTCTCTAGAAGAAAGAGTCATGATAGAGGAATCTAGAAATTCCATTTGCATTGGTGTATCATCAATCATAGGTGCATCTGCTAATTGATCAGCAATAACTTGTCCTTTGATAACTTTTCTCTCAACATATTCAATGTCAAATTCACTTAAAAGCATGACCCATTTAGCCAATCTACCTATGAGGGCAGCTTTGCTTAGTAGGTATCTGAGTGGATGAATCTTGGCTACCAAATGTGTGGTATGAGATAACATGTAATGTCTCAGTTTCTGTGATGCAAAGATCACAGCTAGACAAGCTTTCTCAATCATTGAATAGTTCTTCTCATATGCAACCAATGTTCTACTGATATAGTATATAGCTCTTTCCTTTTTGTTCTCATCATGTTGTGCAAGCAATGCCCCCAGTGATGTATCTGTTGTGAAGACATATAAGATCAAAGGCTTCCTTGGAATGGGAGGTATCAAGATAGGTGGATTTGATAGATACTTCTTGATATGGTTAAAGTTGTTCTCACATTCTTCATTCCATGCAAATGTCACACCTTTATGTAATGTTTTTGTAAAAGGTTGTGATATGTCTGCTAGCTGTGATATGAATTTTCTGATAGATTGAACTCTTCCTTGCAATGTCCTCATTTGACTGATATTCTTTGGAGGTTGCATTTCCATGATAGCCTTTACTTTAGCTGGATCAAACTCAATGCCCTTCTTTGAGACTATGTGTCCTATAAGTTTTCCAGAAGTGACACCAAAAGCACACTTCTTAGGATTTAGTCTAAGACTAAATTTTTCCATTCTATCTAGTATTTTACTCAAGTCATTTAGATGTTTAGCTCTAATCATAGATTTTGCTAAAGTATCATCAACATAATCCTCCATAGTCCTATGCATCATGTCATGAAAAATAGATGTCATGGCCCTTTGATATGTAGCACCAACATTTTTAAGCCCAAATGGCATGACATTCCAACAAAAGGTGCCCCATGCACATGTGAAAGTAGTTTTCTCTTGATCCTCTGGAGCAATTTTTATTTGATTATATCCAAAAAAACTATCCATTAAAGAATACATCTCAAAGTCCGCAGTCATGTCCACTATCATATCAATGTTAAGTAATGGAAAATCATCCTTAGGGCATGCTCTGTTTACATCTCTAAAGTCTGTGCACACTCTGATTGATTTATCTGATTTTGAAATAGGTACAATATTAGAGATTCACTCTGCATAGTCAATAACTCGGATGAATCTAGCTTTCAAGAGCTTCTCTAATTCAGCTTTTACCAAGAGTGCAACATGAGGATGCATCTTTCTCAATTTTTGCTTGACAGGTTTGACATTTGGAGCGATAGATAAATGATGCATTATAAGATTAGGATCCAACCCTGGCATATTTGAATATTTCCATGCAAATTTGATCTTCTTTTCTGTTAGGAATGTTGTAAATTTTTGCTTCTCTTCTTCTGATAAAGATTGTGCTACATGAATCAACTGTGGTTCTTCTATTGTTCTCAAATTGATAGATTGAGTGGGCCCAATTAGAACTGGAGATCTGTCCTGTAAATGACTCGGAAGGACATCAAATATCTCATCCTTAGGTGCCTCAGAGAGGGTTTCACCTTTGGATATGTCTTTTATTTTTACTTTTGTAGGTTTTGAGACTACCACAAAGTGGTTTTCACCCTCAGAACTCCTTTTCTTTTTATTCTTATTCTTATTTTTCTAACTAAGATACTTGATGTCCGACTCCGTCATGCTAATGCTTGGTTCACTAATGGAAGTACTCATAGGCTCAACTGCATTGAGGTAGCAAGCAAGGGCATATTCATTCGGGAAGGTATAAATACCATGGCTCGAATTTGGGGAGGTTTGATCAATAAGGTCTGGATATTGGATAGTCAAAGTGGGGAAGGATTGGGAGATAGTGTTTACAGATATGGATCTATCATCATTGGTCCTAACCCGACGCTTGAGTTCAAAGGTGATATTACAACTTAAGACATTCAATTCATGAATAGGCTTAATGTCATTATGGGAATCCAATTCAGCCATAGGTGGATCAGACTCGATAGGTTCATCATTTCGCTCTAGGCTTACATTGGGTTCGAGTGCATATTGGTGAATAACATCAACATGTTTCTCTGTAATAAGCTCATCTTCTTCTGGAATGGCTCCCCATTCATAGTCATTAGATTCTTCATCTATGCCTCTAGGAAATCTGAGAACATGAGTAAAGTCAAGATGAATACCCCAAGAAGGGTTACCCTCAGATTCTGATTTGAATTCATACTCATGGGAGTCTATCTCAGAATAACTACCACCTTCCTCTTATTGATTATTTTCGAGATTAGTTGGTTCTTGTGTTGCAACTATCTCTTGATTGATAGTAGGTTCTTGTGTTTCTACTACATTAGTTCTTTTGATTGGATCATGTTTATCATCAAGAAGGTCTTTGATTTCCTTAGGCAAATTTTCGTAAGGAACAAGTTCTGAGCTGTCTGAATCACTATCTGATGGTTCAGTTTCTTCCTTCTTAAGAAGAGGTTCTCCTGGTGCAATATGTTCTATGACATGAGAACAATTACCTTTGACGTGGAAGGGTTTCTTTTTAAAGCCTAAGCCAACAGTATCTTTGTTTCCCCTACCATTATGTGAAATAGGTGTTATGAGACCTTCTCCTCTAACTCCTAGAGGACCTTTACTTGAATATCCCATCTTAGCTATTAATTTATCTCCTGGACCATATGCCTTAGAAGGGATTTTGGATACTGTAGAATCACTAGTTTGGACAACTTGAGATTCAGGTTCGTCTTTGTAAATCCATGCGAGCATAGCTTCATCCTCTTCAAATTCCTGCTTGGAGACTTGTTTAGCTACAAAATTCTTTTTATATGCCTCAAGAGGTTCTTTAGAATCTGGTTTGGACTATTTTAATGATTGCCCATAAGACTTAGGTGAGACAGGGAGAGATGTCAAAGATAGGACTAGCTCTATAGTATATTCTCCCATACCATTTTCTTTGATATTGACCTCTTTTACAATGTCTTCCATTTTAGATGTGGATGCTTCTTTAGTTGGCTCAATGGAAGATTCTCTATTATTAGGCACAAGTTTATCTGCACTTTCCTTCAATGTATTGGAAGTGGTGGATATGTCTGCTGGAATAGTGACTTCTACTCCTTCATAAGTAAATTTCAAGCATTAATGGAATGTAGAAGGAATAGCCTTCATCTCATGTATCCATGGTCTCCCTAGAAGAATGTTGTAAGCCAAAGGTAGATCAAGAACTTGACATATAATATCTCTAATAACTGGACCTAATCTGATAGGTAAGACAATGGTGCCTTTAGAAGATCTTTCATGTTCATCATAGGCTTTATAGTTATCTTCTTTCTAGGATCAATAGACAATTCTGAAAATCCCAATTGTGTGACCAAGTTGTAAGAACAAATGTTTAGGCCAGCGCCCCCATCTATCAACACACGTTTGACTCTACAGTTCTGGATCAAGACTTCTATATGCAAGGGCTGGTTATGTGGGTGACTCAAGGAGTTGTCATCTTCCTTTGAAAAGGATATATATTGTGGGGATGTAAGATGACCAACCATAGTCTGAAACCTGTCTAAATCAAGGTCATTAGGAACATTAGATCTGAGCAAAGCTTTGTCTAGAATAGCTCTATGAGCTGGAGATATCTGAAGTAACTCAAACATGGAGATTTTTGCGTTAGTGTGTTGGAGTTGTTGAATAATGCTATAAGATGTTGGCCTCGTATCTTTAGGATTGGAAGATTTAGAAGCAGCCTTCTATTTGGAAGCGGAAGAAAGATTGAAGGGCATCTTAGGCACATTTGATGAATCTGGGATTTGTCTGTTCAAATGTGCGTGAGCTTGTGATTGAGTAACTGCGTTAGCTGAGGTATGATCTCTATCTCTTCACACAATTGTGATGACATTGCAATGCTCAGAGAGACAAGGTTCAACCATATTAATAACAACATTATTTCCAGGGTAAGCATAATTGACCTTTGCCCCCATAGTAGGCTGAGAAGATGAAACTTCTTGACCGTGTTTCAGAAATGGTTTTTTGAATGTTGTATGATCATTATTTCTCTTATGATTGTCAATCGTGATGTCTCCCTTATCAATCAAATCTTGAATAGTATGTTTCAAGCGTAAGCAGTTATTGGTTTTGTGACCTTTACCTTGATGGAAATCATAGAATTCACTCTCTCCACCATTTTGGTTTAGGATCAGGATCAGATTGTCAGATCTCAGGTAATGAGATGATGTTATTAGCTAGCAAAGTTCTCATAGCTGATTCTAAAGATTCTCCAAGAGGAGTGAACTTTCGTTTATTATCAGCGGACCAAGATTTGTATTCTGGTTTCTTTTGAGATGATTCAGACACCTTTTGCTCTGAGGTTTTGATGGCTTGGGTGCCAATAGTTAGATTGAAAGTTGGTGCCTTTGATGGGGGCATGGATAGTATCAACAACACCATCTGTGACAATGCCTTTATTCTTGTTCCCATTTTTGTTCTTATCTTTAGAACTGGATCCTGATTCATACTTGTCCTTGTCAAGTGTGATGTCTCCTTTTTTTACAAGTACTTTTTCAATTTTGATCGCATTGTCTATCATCTTATCAAAAAATGTATGATATTGCATTTGTAAAGGATAGTTGATCTTTGGGACAAGATTATTGATGAAGATCTCCAATTTTTCAGTTTCTGGAATAGGCCTAGCATATAGAGAGAATTTCTTCCTCCATCTTTTGAGAAATGTTAGGAATGGTTCACCTGGATATTGCTTGAGATTACAGATATCAATCATGGTGACTGGATGTTGAATGTTGTAGGAGTATTGTTGATAGAACAATTTGATCAACTCCTCAAAATTTTTGATAGTAGAAGGCAATCTAGAGAACCAATGAATGGCTGCCCCTCCCAGAGATCGAGGAAAGAGATGCATCAGATAGGTTGGCTCATGCATGAACTCCATAGATTGTGTACAGAATTCTCTGACATGATCTTGAGGATTAGAGTGTCCATCATACTTATCATATTTTGGCATTTCCACTCTTTTCAGGAATGGTGGCATGTACAAGTCTTTGTCAAATGGAAAAGGACATAGAGCCTCCATGGAGAACTCCTTGGGTTCCTTTTCTTTCTCAAGGTTATTAAGTTTGACTTGCATGACATGCATCTGTTTCATCATAGCTGTAAGTGGAGTTTCTTCCTCATGCGTAATGATATCTTCAACATTAAAGTTGGGAGGAAGTTTAGCTCCTTGAGCTAATTGTAAAAAGTATGCTTCTCTATCTTCTTTCAAGAAATGCTTCATCATTATTTTGAAATTATCATCATTTTGATATTGAGCAATTTCTTCAGGTGTGGGTTCCTGATCTGCACAATGTTGAGATTGAGCTCTTTGAGAGCCAAAGTTTATTCCTGCTTGAGACATGGTAGGAGTTTTCCCTGGGATAGATTGAGGAGTTTGTTGATTACCTCCGTGAGTTGATGAAGGGGGAATGTAACCAGATTTCAATCGAAGGTTGCCAAGACCATCATCTTCGTAAAGACCAGAATTGTAGAGTTGTTCAAGAGTTGGAGCTTGGAGAGTGGTTATAGGTAAGGTATGAGATGCTTCTCTAGATTTCTTGTGAGAGGAAGCTCTAGTTTCCACCATTAACCTTAGGTGAAACAAAAGAATGTGATGAAGATAACTGAAGAAAGATCTGATTCAAGAAGATCAAATGACGCAACCTTGTCAAGGTTTGGTTGATTGAAGCTTGGATTAGATGTAAATGAAGGAAACTATGCCCTGGATGTATGGGTGGATTCCCAAAAGATAGCAGACATGAGTTCACAACACTTAGCCATTTTGATGATTGATTGAAGATTGATAGTTATGACAAGGTTTTGACACAAGATGATAAAGACTCAAATTGATTAAACAAAAGGCTAAATCAGATTCAAAAGGCCACTTTAGGAAAATGATTGGATTCTCAGTATTTGCTGCTCTATTCCTGACATAGTGATTTGTTTGACAGATTCTGGAAATAGGCTGAAAAAGTTGGATATCTAGCAATTGTGACAACTTTCTGGCAATTTTTCAAAACTTCTCAAATGACTTTCTACAGGCTCGTATGATAGTGGGTATAGCATGAAATGACAATTGACAAGCTCGTACGACAGTTGACAACAATAAAATTGACTTTTGAAAATGACTGGCAGAAACACTCATACGACAATATACCAGTTACCATACGATAATCAGGGGGTTATGAAATGACTCTTGACCAAACTCGTATGATTTTATGACCTGATGAGATGAATTTTGACTCCAGAAAGGAATTTCACTTTAATTTTTTCAAATTTTTGGGGTTGTCAGTTTCAAATTGTTTGCAAATTTCAATGTTTAGATTTGAGGATTGTAACAAATTTGTTCATTTTCAATAACCAGATAGATAAGCAAGCACGCAAAATAGCAAGCAAGTGATTTCAAGCATGTCTGAAAATAATGAACAAGGGAAAAAGCAACCTTGCGCATGAACAATCAAGTGACTTATTTGTGCTAATCCTTAGAAGTGCTAATTGTGTATGTTCCAAAAAGTTTTGCAATAATGCACATATTCCTAGAAAATGAAAATTTGGCCTCACTAGGGTTTTTAGTAATGGTTTGACTCAACAACTTTTATGATCCAAGAGGGTGAACTCCAATCCAAGCACACCAGGGTTTTGACATAGTCTGAGAACTTAATCTTCAGGATCTACTAGAGAGATCTGACAGCCCAACAAGAGACCACACCTATGGAGATTTCTTCCAACAAGACATTTATATAGCGGTTGTCACTACCACGGTGAAAATGGCTATTACCGCTTGAGGTTCCGTCAACGTGGTTGACCCAATTAAGGGAATGTCCACTATAGTTAACCCTCTCTAAAGGTGACTCACAAGATATACCACATGGGGACTAGATCAAATTCAAGGATCTGGGTTTCTGGTACTATCCAAAAAGGAAGTAGAGCATAATCCCCTAGCCTCTTCACTTCACCAAAACAAAGTAGACAGATAAATCTGACGCACTAAGACTAAGATTATCTCACAAAGATCTATGACGTGAACCGTGTATGATCTATCAACCTCTCCGGAGAGAGAATGCATCAATCAAAAGTTGAAGACACACGGATCTAGTAGAACATGAGATGCCCTCAGTATTCTCCCTACCTACAAGGGTTCCTTCGTTGAGAAGAGTTTCGCTGGAAACCCACTCTCTCAAGAGCCATGAATAGTGTTCATAGGGCCTATTTACTATGTGTAACAAAGATGCTGAAAGCAAATCTATGTTCATTTTTAGAGCCCAAATGAAATGTGTGATATGGAAAAGAAAGGCACTCAAGCTAGACATGCAAGATGTTTGTTTTAATCCAAATCAAAACATTATTAGCTAAGAAGTTTACCTTAATTCCTCGCAACGTACTTAGTAGATTTTTACCTATTTTTAGCAATTCTTGCACTTTTTCCAATAAAAAACCATTGAAAATCAAGCAAAATAGAGAATTTTAATTGTTAGGGTTAGCTGTTAGTCGAAATTTGAAAACCAAATTTGACAAACTGCCTGAAAAAGTGAAATGACAATTGAACCCTGGCACTGAAACTCGTATGACAGTGGGTTACCTCCCAGATGACAATCTAGAAGCTCGTACGACAATGGGTATCAGATCACATGACAATTGAGCCTTCAAACGACAGTGGGTTGCTACTTGTGCGATCCTCGATCAAATCAACTATTGTACGACAGTGGGTGTCTCCTGGTATGAGTTTTTGACAAAACTCATATGAAAATTGTACGGACAAAGAATAAAAATCATAGCTTGGAACAGAAAAAGACAAGGAAATGATAGAAATTGATAAAATTTGAAGGGAAACCCATTTCAAGGCCCCATGGTGGGCGCCAAAAATGTGTGTGAATTTTGTACTTGATCTGTAGACACAACACTTCAGTAAAATATTAGAGGTTAGCTAAAATTGAAATCATGCAAGTAATTGAAAACTAAACTAACCAGGTGATTTACTACCTTCTAGTAGATGCGAGTATGTATTCTCAGATTATACGGAGATCAGTGACCTTGACGACACCTAAATGAAGGATTTGAATGCAGAATCTAGATATGAGATGAATGCAAATTAATCTATTTTTTGGGATTTTTTGTGCAATTATGATAATGAAAACTTGATATGAATCTATGCTAATATGAAAATTGATATGCTAAAATGATCTAACAATAATATTCTAAATGATCTGGATACTATGCAAAATAATGAAAATCTCACAATAACTCGAATTCTCAAGATTGATTCTTCAGTCTCCAATTCGACAGCATGAGTGTGCAATTCGTGGATTGATCATAAATGAAGAGCTAAAGCCTTAATTTATAGAAATCTAGGGCTTTGGAGGTGCATGAAAAAAAGCCATAAATCACTCAAATAACTCCGATTGATTTTTGAGTTATTTTTAAATAAAGGATAATTAACTCACAAAAACATGCAAAAGCAGAGTTTAACTCAAAATAGAGTTTAGATTTAATTGATAATTGATAGTTGTCTGCTTTTCTGATTGTGCATGTTTTATTTATGAATTAATTTAATAATAAAGTGATTTATTTCCAACTTAACTGATTTTGAAAAATAAAACAATTGATTTATGGGTTAATCAATTATTAAATCAAACTTTATTCAAAAATAATATTATAAAAAATTGACAACTTGCTTTAATTAATTAAATAAGAATTTAATCAATTATTCATAGGATTTTGGATTTATTGTCAAAATTAACTAATACAATTCAAGAATAAATAGAATTAACTTCAATTAAACAATTAAGTGGCAGAATTAAATCTAATTAATTAAATATTTAGAATATTCAATTAATCAAACTTTAGGATAAATAGGATTTATCGCCAAATAATCATTAAATTAAAGATAATTATGATAATTAGGAATATTACTAAGAATATTCCCCGATGCAGAATTTGAGATAATCAATTAGGATTCGATGTTCAGATGTGCCTTAGGTTAGGACTTCGATGTCAATTTCGTTCGATATGTAGATATAGGAGGTTAATGAACCTATAGCCCATTTTTGGGGTATTATAGGTATGACCAAAAATATTTGGAATATATGTAAAAATAGCATTCCATTTTTTCATTTACCCATATGCAATCCTAGAAAATATGTTCCAAATTGTCATCCTAATGGTAATTAATGTGTTATAAGATTTTGATTATATGTATTTCAGTATCATTGAATTTAATTTATTTATAGAGTCATATAATATCACATGATCAACAATTAAAATAACAAACCTAATGTGTATCAATCATTATCAATAATAGGTTTAGTTATTAGATTCTATTATGTTCACATCAACATCTAACACCTGTATAATTTCTCTATTTGTGAAACGTTATGGACTTGATCTCACATTATCAACATAATATTCAAAACTCTAACCAATAATTATACATATTTTAATTTTTTATTAATATACAATGTGGATAATATTAATGAATGGTCATTTATTAAATGCTTATAATGTGAGTATTTTTTATTTTTGGATTATTAGTTTATGCACTAACGAACTAATGCAAATTTGAGTTTTATCAGTGATTGTTAGGTGTGAAGATGAGATAATGGCTCAAGTAGATGTAACCTAGCCCAAGTAGAGGTAACCTAAATGCTTGGTTGTGGTTGGTGTGATGGAGTTGGCACACACACACACACATACTTAGTAGATAACAATGCTTGTTTTATGAAAATGTGTAGTCTAATTTATGTTTTACTTGTGAATATTATGTGTTAATTAGATTGGATATAAATATTTATCTAATTGATTTTATTGAAATAACACAGGGATTTGATGCTTGCATAAATCTTATGGTTAATACATTTATTAAATTATTTTTTTAAATTTTTTTGATTAAGTTACTAATAGGAAATATTCACTAAGGATTTAGAAATACATAAATAAAGTATTAGATGTTAGATTAATTTAATGTATTTTAAGACTTTTCTCTTCTTCTTTTTGTATGTGAAAAGAACTATTATCAATCAGGATTGTGCCCTTAGCAAATTTATACAATTTGACTATTCTATTAAAAAATGGAAACACTCTTAGACTATGGGTGATCTATGACAAGAGTGAATCTTCAAGGTTAAAAGGTGATTCCATAGTGGTGCTCACCTAAATCTAAACAATGGCAGGAAAAGGGATAGAAAATAATGCTTGTGAAATGAACTTCTAAAAAATAGTGGGTGATGCACCAAATGAATAATAAGACATGCATCTAGAAAACTCACAAAACTACCTTTAAAGACACTATAAAACCTCACAGTCTCAATCAGGAAATGCTATGCAAAAGAGATTATTATGACATGTTATCTTATCTTGATGCCTTGTGAGGAAAACAATGAAGTTTTCTCAGTTTCCAACAACAAAAAAGAAAGACACAATCACAAACCTACACAAAACTATGCCAAATTTTATATTTAACACTGAAAAGAGCTTGATAAAATAAAGGTGGAACACAATATTTTAATTAATTTTCTCACAATCAACACTTAAGATAGAAAAATGAGAAGGAACTAGTGTCTCTATAGAATGATCATGAAAATCTTCTACAATATCTGTATATACCCAATACAATAATACCAAAATTTGTAGAATGCAAAATAATGGAAAAATGGGAGGACCCCCTAATAATGAGGTCAAAAAGAAAGATATAGATCAAAAACCCTCCTAGAGTCGAGCTGATGAGAAAAACAAGGAGAAAGAGGGATCAAACTATTGGAAACATCTATTTGACCCCCTCAAAAATCTTCAAAAATGATGCTCCATCCATGTGGCACTCCAAACTGAAGTCAAATTACCTCTAGACTCATGAAAACCCCTCATAATGCATGCAAACCTCCATGGGCTGAATATGAAACAAAATCCCTAAAATCAAGGGACCTAACTGATGGTAACATGGAGAAAACTACTCAAGAAGTGTCCCAAAGCCATGCAGAACTGAAAAGTATTCCAACTGATGACATACTGCTCAAAAATGATCCACAAATCTCCAGAAAACAAAAAACCCTATTTGCCTCATCTAATCATCGCATGAGATTTAGGAAAATGAGAAATTCCCTTTGGCCATATCTAACTGAAAAAGACCCCCTCCACGCAACTATGCATATGCAAAAATAAAATCAACTCCCTCCATCAAAATGGACTCTAGTTACAACCTCCAGTCCATATGTGAACCACCTCCTACAATATGACCTCTCATGCATGACATCTCCAATCATGTGAGGAAATAAAAGCCCCCTTTTGCCCAATCTAACTAAAAAAGAACCCCTTCCACAAGAACATGCAAAACTCCTCCTTCTAGAAAATCAAACTCTCCAAATCCATTAAAAAATCCACTTCACCATATGCCTTCATTATTACATTTTATATTTAATAATTATTAAATATTTTATAAAATATTATTTAATAAATATTAATTACAAAAAAAATCTCATGCAATAAAAGAAAAATATTTTAAACCTATATTAATACATATTAAGTGATCAAAATCTATTACTTTAATAAATATTAAAATCTAGGTTTACAAATATTTTCTAAAAGGCTTAAAAGCCTTAGACATCTCGCGGTCCATTATCACCATATTTTCTTTTAAAAATACTAAGACATAAAAGCCTTTTGACATTCGATGATGCCTAGGGCTCTAAACCCTAAAAATAAAACAAACCAAAAACATGTATTACTTTTCACTCTCTCTACTTTGACTTTATTCTCTAGCGCCTCTTCTAATAAAGCTAGGGTTTCAATGGTCTTTATTTGTAGAGGTTTTGAGGTTTCAGGAGCATCTTCTTCGACCGTGACTTCAACTTGTTCCCTTGTAAGTTCTTCTTTGTGGCATCCCTAAGCTCACATCTTGTAGAGATATACATGGAACCATGGTTTTCTTTATCAAAAACCCTCATTTTGCCTCTTGGTATGATTATTTACAGTGCCTCGGAGCCATGTTTATGTGACAAAAATGATAGAAAGAATTGCAATTTCCTCTTTTTATGCCATATTTGAAGCTTTGTTAGGATAAATGAAATAATGAAATCATGGACTTATACTCTATGTGCTTCGAAATCAAAGATGGCTCTATATTTTTCTCCTTAAAATTTTGACGAAAACACATTTTCATATACCTGGTATTTTTTGAGAAATTTGAGCTTTCTATGTCATCCAAAAGCAAAGAAGAGGGTTTTCATGCTACTAAAGGCTATGATTATTTGTGTTTCTTTTCTTTCTCGAGGGTTTTGAGTTGTCTATTATTGAAAATAAATCTTTGTGCTTGGGACCTCTACTAGGGCATGACCCTCCTCTCTATTTATGTGTGCATACAAACCCATGAGGGTTTCTTTTCTATTTTCTCCATTCCTAGGTCGTGAATCTTATGAAAACAATGATAAATGGTTTATATTTTTGTTGCACATTCCATGTTTGAAACCCTTATTGTAGATTTTCTTGGAAGGTTATGTCCTATAGAAAAATAAATAAAACCTTCCTAGTGTAGAAGCACCTAAGCTATAGGAGTTAAAAGGTCTAAATGTGAGTATTTTGTTATATTATTGTCTACAAGGTCATTTTATTAAGTTTTGAGTTTATTTGAATCAAATTTAAGGCTAATTGAAGCCACTTGTTCAACATTGTCAAAAATTATTGATGTAAGGAGACTGATGGATGGGGCCAAAGACACATCCAACTACCAACCACCCTATAGAATCAACACTCATAAGAAACAACACAAGACTGGGAGAGAGAGAGAGAATGCAGAAAACTCATATATTATTCATCAATAACTTCATACATGTTAGTTGTATGGCCTTCTCGGTTACGACCAATACAATAAAAATTTGATTACAAATAGTCCTCATACATGCGAGGGTCTGCCAACCTTTAGATTCTATCTCAATTTAAAACTAACTTCCTAAGATCTACAACATACTATCTCATTTATACAAGAGGACACTGAAACAGGTCAGCTCTATGGATCCATTAGATCCAACATTGGAGGAAGGGATAACCTAGATTTAGGTCCACATGCTTCCCAATGATCAATGCAAATATTAAATCCATGACCAAAATCAAATGTGCAAGTCAGCATCAACACATATCCAAAATAATCCACTCGGTGAACAAGACTAACGAGCAACTGAACCAACTCGATGAATAATCGAACCAAGCAGCAACCGAGCCCCGTTAGTGGAAAGCAATAATACTTCATCAAGAGCCCAAAAGTAGCTACCGAGCACATCTACCAACTCTAACATATTTTTGGTGATACAGGATTTCCAAGAACCCAAGATGCTCCTACATCAGACACCCGAGGTTGTTTTGAAATGATTCTCCATATCATGCAGCAGGTATAACCCCAGCTAAATCCGATTCAGATTGTGAAATCCATGAGTTGTCTTCAATTGGTATCTTCTTCTACTTTACTAGATATTCCATGTACTCTTTTCCTCTTGTGCTTCTACCAACTCTTTGATCCAAAATCTTCATAACTTCCGTTGTTTTCTTCTTAAGATAATCATTTGGTACTTCCATTTCTTCATCAAATTCATAATACTCATACAAATCTAAAATGTTGAATATAGGTGATATATCCATGTCATCGGGTAACTCAACCTCATACAAATTTCCACTATCAAACTTCCTCAATATCTTGCAGGGACCAAATTTCTTCATTTTTAATTTTGCATAGGTTCCAACAGGAAATCTACCTTTCTTCAAATGAATCATTACTTCATCTCCAATTGAAAAATTCTTATGTCTTCTTGATTTATCTGCTTTATCCTTGTATTTTTTATTACTATGTTCCAACTTATGTTTCACTTCCTCATCTAATGTCTTCATGAACTTATAAAATTCTTCCCCTTCAGCACTTCTCTTCTCTTCTCCGACAATATTCTTCAAATTTGATATACCTCTCAGTTGTGTGCCATTAACAATCTCAAAAGGTGTTTTTCCAGTACTCCTATTTACTGAATTATTGTATGCAAACTCTGCTTGTTCCAACATATAATCCCAACTACTCAATGTATCTCCAACTAAGCATCTCAAAATATTACCCAAACTTATATTTATAACTTATGTCTATCCATCAGTCTGTGGATGAAATGTAGAACTATACTTCAACTCGATACTCAACTTTTTCCATACAGTCTTCCAAAAGTAACTAAGAGACTTATTGTCTCAATCAGAGATAATATTCTTTGGTAATCCATGCAATCTAACAATCTCCTTAAATAAAAGATCTTTTATATGCACTACATCTGATGTTTTCCTACAAGGTATGAAATGTTCCATTTTAGAAAATCTATCTACAATAACAAATATATAATCATTACCTCTTGTTGTCCTCGGTAAGCTAAGATTGAAATCCATATTGATATCACTCCAAGGTTTCTCAGGAGCATAAATCAGTGTATACAATCCAGTATTCTAACTTACTCCCTTTGCAACTTGAAAAACTCCACAACTTCTCACAAATATACGAACATCCTTATACAACCGTCGCCAAAAATATATTTCCTTAAGAAAATTCAATGTTTTATCAATGCCAAAATGTCCAAGCAAACCACTAATATATTTCTCCTTTATCAAATTAGTTATTAGTGATCCTCTCAGTATACACAACTGAAAAACTTTAAACAACATACCTTCTTGAATGAAATAGTCTTCCCATTTAGTACTCAGTTTATCTTGAATTGGTGCTCTGCACTTTCTCCACGGCTTAGAAAAATTAGGGTCAATTTCATACAAATCATTTATGTCATCAAAACCAAGAACTTCAATTCTTATTTCAGTCTTAAAAAATCTTCTTCTACTCAATGCATTAGCAACTCGGTTAGTGACTCCACTCTTATGTTTTATCACAAATGTATAACTCTGCAAATATTCAACCCATTTCATATGTCTTTGATTCAACTTATTCTGACTATCCAAATATTATAAAGCCTTATGATGTGTATACAACACAAATTCACTCTGTATCAAATAATGTCTCCATTTCTTTAGAGCTTGAACAATATCATAGAACTCTTGATCATACACAAAATATTTCCTTTTAGCATCATTCAATTTCTCACTAAAGAAAGCAACAGGTGTAAGCATTAACAAGGCAGAAATAACAATTATGTGCAAATATAACTAATATCAGAAAATAATAAACCACATAGAATAGAACACAAGACACACAGATTTAACGTGGTTCACCCAATCCCTGGGCTACGTCCACCAATAGCGAGTCCAATATTATTATTATCCAGTGATTACAACCTGATTACAATCTGTAATCCCTTACAGCCCAATTCTGCCGCAAGTACTAAAATCATACATAATGAAAATCCCTAACCCTAAGCCATATTATACAATATTTTCCCACTTTAGGGTTAGAATGAGTTATAAGTAGTCGGCCCAAATAACCGAAAAGTAGTTGGCCTCAAAAAAATAAGGTAAAGCTAATACAGGAAAAGTGTACAGTACTTTCCTGGA
This sequence comes from Chamaecyparis obtusa, assembly GCA_027943335.1. NCBI lineage: Eukaryota > Viridiplantae > Streptophyta > Pinopsida > Cupressales > Cupressaceae > Chamaecyparis > Chamaecyparis obtusa. The sequence goes on along the minus strand of BSBK01002831.1, from coordinate 445,615 downwards.
TAGTACTTTCCTGATTAGTCACCACAAGCTAACAACAGGTTTACCTTATTGACTCAAAACAACTCCTATTCACTACCACTTGCATCACATTCAACTTTAAATACCTTATTGAAATAAGGTAAAGCTAATACAGGAAATTCAACAACCTTCTACTTCAAAGTCTCAAAAGTTTTATTAGCTCCATATGTCCACTCGAATTCTCTTTTATCTCCTCTCATAGTCTCGATCATAGCATTATAAATTGAACTAAATTTTTTGATGAACTTTCGCTAAAAACTTACTAAACCGTGAAATGATCTTACCTCACTAGAATTTTCAGGTATAGGCCAATTCAAAATAGCTTCAACTTTCTCAGGATCCATCTTCAAACCATCAATTGAAATCACAAATCCCAAATATACAATCTCCTCTTTCATGAAGGAACGCTTTTTCAAATTAATCAACAACTTTTCTTCTTTCAATCTTTGCAATACCTATTTAATATGAAATAAATGCTCTTCTCTGATCTTACTGAATATCAAAATGTCATCCAGGCATACAATTACACAATTACCCAATAATTTCTTCAAAACCTCATCCATCAATCTCATAAAAGCACTCGGTGCATTAGTTAAACCAAAAGGCATAACCAACCACTCATACAAACCTTCTCTTGTCTTGAAATCAATCTTTCATTCATCACCTTCTTTGATTCTAATCTAATGATATCCTCTCTTCAAATTAGTTTTAGTAAAATAATTTTTTCCACTCAAACTATCCATTATGTCATCCATTATCGGTATAGGAAACCAATATTTCACTGTTATCTTGTTGATTTCTCTGGAATCAATATGCATTCACCACTCTCCATTCTTTTTAGGTCCTAATACAGTTGGTACTGCACATGGACTTAAAATTTCTTGAATCAAACCTTTCTACAATAGCTCTTGGATTTTTCGGTTAAGCTCCTCATTCTCAGTAGTTGTCAATCGACGTGGTGCTTTGTTTCGTAAACTAGCTCCAAGAATTAGATACATATAATGATCAATGCTTCTCTTCAGTGGTAAACCATCAGGTACATTATCAAAAATGATCTCTCTATACTTAGTGAGTAATTTTACAACCTCTTCAGGAACACTATCCACTTTTCTATCACTCAGTTTGTTAGGAATTACATAAAAACATACATCATTCTTCTTCAAATCCTTAACAAACTTTCTTCCTTGTATCAAACAAATGTTCATAGATGTACAAACATTACCAACAAATTCTTCAATCAAAGGTAACAAGATTTGTCTTCTCCCATCCGCCTAAATAGTACATTTATGCAATCTCCCATCATATATAGAATGTCTATCATATTATCAAGGTCTACCCAACAAAATATGACAAGAGTCCATAGGCATGATATCACACAACACCTTATTATAGTACTTTCCATTTTTCAAATTCATATAGCATTTTTCACTTACCAATAGTGTATGTTCATCCTTGATCCATGAAATTTGATAGGGTTTCGGGTGTTTCAACCTTTCCAACTGCATATTTGCAACCATTTCCTCAGATGTCAGATTCTTTGAGCTTCCATTGTCAATTATTACCTTCCACACTTTATCAGCAAGTGGTCTTGAACAAAATTTTACTTATTGGATCTTCCTTATTACTTTCACTCCATAATGCTCTTTTGACCATCAAGTTATTTTTTTTTGCTGGTTCATTCGGTGAGTCTTCTTGCACCAAGGCATTTCTACTACTACCGACCTTCTTTCTTGCATGCGTACACTCAAATGATATATTTCCTTCTCCTCCATAATTGTAATAAAAGTTCCTCAGAATCCACCTCTGCCATAACTACCTCAATAATTATTGTCTCTTCCTACAGAAGAACTTTCACCTTTCCACTCGGTCTTGCCTTTGTCTTGATTAGATCTACTATTTTATCCATAAGATCTACCTCTTCCTATAGGAAATATACCACCTCTTCCTCTTTGTCTTTTATCATGTCTTTTGTTCAATTTCTCCTCAGCTTTTAGGGTAAACTGATAAGCTTCTTCAATACTTTCCAACTTAACCAAACTGATTTCCTCTTAGAAAGAAACTCTCAACCCATTCAGGTATCTAGCAATTCTTTCTACCTCATCCACAATATGTCAAGATTTGATGTCCAATCTATAGAATTCCTCAAAGTAGTCTTTTACTAAGCTATCTTTCTGCTTCAAACTTTGCATTCTCCTAACTAGGTGAATCTAATAATCATAAGGTAGAAACTTGCCTTTCAATTTACTCACCATCTTATTCTATGCCTTGATTTTGTCTTTGCCTTTCCTCTTTCTGTCCAATTGTAGATGCTCCCAACACAAGGATTCATGACTTTTCAATTTTATACTTGTAATTTTCACCTTCTTTTCATCTAAAACATTTCCATATTCAAAATACTTTTCCATCTTAGTTATCCAATCCATCAACTCATATGAATCTAGTCTTCCATTGTATTCAGGAGGATAGAAATGCGGTGTAGCCTTTAAATTTTTCAATGCCTTCAAAAGAGTTTCTCCACCTTGATCCATCACAGGTGTAGGTTCCACTTCACCTTATTCATCTTCAACTTCTTCATCACTAACATTGTCAAGATGTCTTCCTCAGCACTGGGTTGTCTCAACAGCTTATAACCTAGCAGCAATTTATCTTAGCATATCCGCTAATCCTGGATTTGCATCTCACCTGCCACAAACCATCTTGAAACCCTTTGCAATTGTAGGTCAGAATGCATTTTTAGCTTGTGGTGACTGATTAGGAAAGTACTATCTAGGAAAGTACTGTACACATTTCCTCTCGACCTCGCTGGGGTCCGAGGTGAATTTTTTTGAGGCCGACATCTTTTCGGCTATTTTGGGCTGACATGATTGTAACTCTTTCTAACACTAAAGTGGAAAAATATTGTATAATATGGCTTAGGGTTAGGGATTTCATGATGTATGATTTTAGTACTTGCGACAGAATTGAGCTGTAAGGGATTACAGATTGTAATCAGGTTATAATCACTGGATAATAATAATATTGGACTCGATGTTGGTGGATGTAGCCCAGGGATTGGGTGAACCATGTTAAATCTTAGTGTATTGTGTTCTCTTCTATGTGGTTTATTATTTTCTGATATTGGTTATATTTGCATGTAATTGTTATTTCTACCTTGTTAATCCTAACAAGTGGTATTAGAGCAAGGTTGTTTTCAGTTATCCTCTATAGGAAGATCTCACGATTTAGTGGGAGTCTCATGATTGAGTGGGAGAAATGGCAGATGAGGGTAGGCTGAAGGTTGACAAGTCTAATGGGTAGAACTTTTAGTTATGGAAAATGAAAATGGAGGACTATCTCTATCAAAAGGATCTATGGCGGCCGTTGGAAGGAAAAGCCAATAAACTGGCAAGCATTTCTAATGAGGACTAGGTAATTCTTGATAGAAACGTTCTTGGTAGTATTTGATTATGCCTAGCATAATCGGTGGCATTCAATATTACACAAGCAACGACGACTGAAGATTTCATGAAAACCCTAGCGAAGTTGTATGAAAAGCCCTCCGCTTCAAATAAGGTATTTCTCATGAAGTGTTTGTTTAATATGAAAATGGTGGAAGGTGGGTCATTTGATGATCATTTAAATGAGTTTAATATAGTTACTAGTCAATTAACTTATGTCAATATTATTTTTGATGAAGAAGTCAGGGCTCTCTTAATTTTGTGTTCTTTGCCTGAAAGCTAGAATGGCTTAGTAATGATTGTTAGTAATTTTGTTTCTGGTTCTAATACCCTAAAATATGATGATGTTATTGGTGTTATTTTGAGTGAGGAAATTTTTAGGAAAAGCTCAGGTGGATCCACATCAGGTAGTGTCTTAAACGCACAAAGCAGGGGTAGAACCAATGAGAGAGGAAACAACTTTGGAAATCATGGAAAATCAAGAGGAAAATCTAAGGGAAAGAGATCTGAATCCAAAGGGCCAAATGATTGCTGGTACTATGGAAAACTAGGTCATAAGAAGAAATAATATTGGTCTCGAAAGAATAAAGGAGACAAACAAGAAGGTAACAAGGAGGTAAATGTGGTAAGTAATAAATCTGAAGAGGATGCTTTGATTCTTTCTTTAGAAAGTATTGATGATTCATGGGTTTTAGATTCTAGGGCTTCATTTCATGCTACACCTCATAGAGGTTACTTTCTTGATTATGTCTAAGGGGATTATGGGCTAGTTTATTTGGGAGATAATGAACCCTGTCAGATAGTTGGAAAGGGAAAAATTAAGATTGAGTTGCAGAATGGGAATCATTGGCTACTACAAGAGGTAAGAATTGTTCCAAGGCTGAGTAGGAATTTAATTTCAGTAGGGCAACATGAGGGTTGCACAATTACTTTTAATGATAGAAATTGGAAGGTTTCAAAGGGTTCCTTAGTAGTAGCAAAAGGTGTGAAAGTAGGCACCTTATATCTTTGTACAGGTCATATTGTTCCTTCTACTTTAATTGTTTCAGAAGATAATGAAAGTTCAGGAACAGTGGTTGCTGTTGAGCAGGAAGAACATCAAACCATTGTTGTAGATTTTGACACAGCACTGTGGCACAATAGACTCGGGCACATCAATGAAAAAGGTATGAAATTAATTTGTTCACAAAAAGTTTACCTGGTCTGAAATGTGTCAATATGGATTTTTGTGAGAGTTGTGTGTATGGAAAACAAAAGAGAGTTAGTTTTGTGAAGAGTGGGAAGGAAAAGAAAAATGAGAGATTAGAGCTTGTGCATACAGATGTATGGGGACCAACTCAGGTATCTTCCCTTGGTGGCTCTTTGTATTATGTTATATTTATAGATGATGCAACAAGAAAAGTATGGATTTATTTCCTTAGATAGAAATCTGATGTATTTCAAACTTTTAAGAAATGAAAATGCTTGGTTGACAATGAGACTAGTAAAAGGTTAAAATGTCTTAGATCTGATAACGGTGGTGAGTATTGTAGAATAAAATTTGATGATTATTGTTCCTCTAATGGTATTCATAGGTAGAAAACTGTACCAAGGACTCCACAAGAAAATGGAGTGGCTGAACGCATGAACGGGACAATAATGGAGCATGCAAGGAGTATGATGTTACATGCTAGGCTGCCCAAAAACATGTGGGTAGAGGCCATGAACACTACTATTTATTTCATCAATAGAGGCCCCTCTACTCTTTTGGACTATGGTATTCCAGAGGAAGCATGGAGTGGTAAGAAGGTGAGTTATTCTTTTCTCAAAACCTTTGGTTGCAAAGCTTTTGCACATATAGATTCTAAAAATAGAAACAAGATAGAAGCTAAGTCAACTAAATGTGTATTTGTTGGATATGGCATTGATGAATTTAGTTATAGACTTTATAATTTTGAAAATCATTAAATTGTAAGAAGTAGGGATGTCATATTCAATGAGAAAGTATTGTACAAAGATCTATTGTAGCAACATGAGAAGAAAGAAAATGACTACGTAGTATTGGATGATACTCCAAAAGATGATGTTCAAGTAATTCCTTATGCTCCGCAACAACAGCAACAACAAATAACACACACCCCAGTGAATGTTAGATGGTCAACAAGGCTAAGTAGACCTCAAGAAAGATTTTATCCATCTTTTTATTCTATTTTATTAACAGATGCTAGTGAACTTGAATGTTATAATGAAGCTGTGCAGGTGGATACAAAGATTCAGTGGGAGTCTGCAATGACAGAGGAAATGGAATCCTTGCTAAAAAATCACACTTGGGATTTATGCAAGTTACCTGCAGGTAAAAGGACTTTACAAAATAAATGGATTTATAGGCTGAAAGAAGAGGATGGAGGTAAGAAAATATTTAAAGCTAGGTTAGTTGTAAAATGATTTGCACAGAAAAAGGGTATTGATTTTGATGAGATATTTTCTTCAGTTGTTAAAATGACTTCTATATGTACTGTTTTAAGTATTGTGGCTACTGAAGATTTGCATTTAGAGCATCTTTATGTTAAAAAAGCTTTTCTTCATGGTGATTTGAATGAAGAAATATATATGGTCCAGCCACAAGGATTTGAGGTCAATGGTAAGGAGAATTTGGTGTGTAGATTGCAGAAAAGTTTATATGGCTTAAAGCAAGCACCTCGGCAATGGTATATTAAATTTGACACTTTTATGAGTGAGCATGGATACAGTCGGTATCATTCTAACCATTGTGTTTATTTTAAGAGATTGGATGATGACAACTACATTATTTTATGTTTATATGTTGATGATATGCTTGTAGCTAGGTCTAACATGGATCACATTAAGGGTTTGAAACAAAAGTTAGCACATTCATTTTCTATGAAGGATTTGGGGGAAACAAAACAAATCCTTGGTATGAAAATTTGTATGGATAGAAAAAATAGGAAGTTGTCTCTATCTCAGGCTGATTATATTAAAAAGGTGTTGCAACATTTCTCTATGGAGAATGCCAAAGCTGTCAGCACACCTTTGCCTGGTCATTTGAAATTGACTAAAGAGATGTATCCTAAGACATCAGAAGAAGAGGCAAAAATGTCTAAGGTACCTTATGATTCAGCTATAGGGAGCTTAATGTATGCTATAGTATGTACTAGGCCAGATATTGCACATGCAGTGGGAGTCGTTAGCCGATATATGAGTAACTCTGGTATTGAGCATTGGAATGGAGTCATATGGATTCTCAGATATTTGAGAGGTACATCTAGTAAGTGTTTACACTTTGTGGGTTCTACTACTACTATACAAGGCTATGTTGACTCAGATTTGGTAGGAGATATTGATAGTAGGTGGAGTACTACAGGCTATGTATTTACTGTTGGTGTGACAACAGTGAGTTGGATTTCTCAACTACAAAAGGTGGTTTCTTTATCCACTACAAAGGTAGAGTATGTTGCTACTACAGAGGCAGCCAAGGAAATAATATGGCTTCAATTCTTAATGGAAGAATTGGGACATCCACAGATGGATAATTTTTTGTATACAGATAGCCAAAGTGCCATTCATCTTGCAAAATTTTTTGCTTTGCACTCAAAGACAAAACACATATAGTTGCGGTACCATTTCATTCGGTTAGTTTTGGATGATGGGAAGTTAAAGTTGGAAAAGATTCATACAGATGATAATCCAGTAGATATGTTTACCAAGGTAGTTACAAGGGAGAAGTTGAACTCATGTTCAGCTTCAGTTGGTCTTCTAGACTGAACAGAATAAAGGAACAACTGAGTCCAAGGTGGTTCGATCTAATGGGAGCCTCATATGGTAGTGGTATTTCTACAGGATCAGTATCTAAGTGGGAGGTTTTTTAGTGTGGATACTGATCAATCACCAAGTGGGAGATTGTTAGCTTGTGGTGATTGATCAGGAAAGTACTATCCAGGAAAGTACTGTACACTTTTCCTCCCGACCTTGCCGGGGTTCGAGGTGAATGTTTTTTAGGCCGACATATTTTTGGCTATTTTGGGTTGACATGATTGTAAATCTTTCTAACCCTAAAGTAGAAAAATATTGTATAATATGGCTTAGGGTTAGGGATTTCACAATGTAAGATTTTAGTACTTGCGACAGAATTGAGCTGTAATGGATTACGGATTGTAATCAGGTTGTAATCACTAGATAATAATAATATTGGACTCGTTGTTGGTGGACGTAGCCCAGGAATTGGGTGAACCATGTTAAATCTTTATGTATTGTGTTCTCTTCTGTGTGGTTTATTATTTTCTGATATTGGTTATATTTGCATGTAATTGTTATTTTTGCCTTGTTATTATGAAAATGGTGGAAGGTGGGTCATTTGCTGATCATTTAAATGAGTTTAATATAGTTACCAGTCAATTAACTTCTGTTAATATTATTTTTGATGAAGAAGTCAGGGCTCTCTTGATTTTGTGTTCTTTGCCTAAAAGCTAGAATGGCTTGGTAATGGTTGTTAGTAATTCTATTTTTGGTTCTAATACCCTAACATATGATGATGTTATTGGTGTTATTTTGAGTGAGGAAATTCATAGGAAATCTTAGGTGGATCCACATCAGGAAGTGTCTTAAACGCACAAAGCAGGGGTAGAACCAATGAGAGAGGAAACAACTCTTGAAATCTTGGAAAATCAAGAGGAAAATCAAAGGGAAAGAGGTCTGAATCCAAAGGGCCAAATGATTGCTGGTACTATGGAAAACTAGGTCATAAGAAGAAAGATTGTTGGTCTCAAAAGAATAAAGGAGACAAACAAGAAGGTAAGAAAGAGGTAAATGTGGTAAGTAAAAAATTTGAAGAGGATGCTTTGATTCTTTCTTTAGAAAGTATTGATGATTCATGGGTTTTAGATTCTGGGGCTTCATTAGATGCTACACCTCATAGAGGTTACTTTCTTGATTATGTCCAAGGGGATTTTGGGCTAGTTTATTTTTGAGATAATTAACCCTATCAGATAGTTGGAAAGGTAAAAATTAAGATTAAGTTGCATAATGGGAATCATTGGCTACTACAAGAGGTAAGACATGTTCCAAGGCTGAGTAGGAATTTAATTTTAGTAGGGAAACTGGGTGATGAGGGTTGCACAGTTACTTTTAATGATATAAATTGGAAGGTTTCAAAAAGTTCCTTAGTAGTAGAAAAAGTTGTGAAAGTAGGCACCTTATATCTTTCTACAGGTCATACTGGTCCTTCTACTTTAATTGTTTCAGAGGATAATGAATGTTCAGGAACAGTGGCTGCTGTTGAGCAGGAAGAACATCAAACCGTTGTTGTAGATTTTGACACAACACTATGGCACAACAGACTTGGGCACATGAGTGAAAAATGTATGAAATTAGTTAATTCAAATAAAGTTTTACCTGATCTGAAATGCATCAATTTGGATTTCTGTGAGAGTTGTGTGTATGGAAAACAAAAGAGAGTTAGTTTTGTGAAGAGTGGGAAGGAAAAGAAAAATGAGAGATTAGAGCTTGTGCATACAGATGTATGGGGACCAGGTTAGGTATCTTCCCTTGGTGGCTCTTTGTATTATGTTACATTTATAGATGATGCAACAAGAAAAGGATGGATTTATTTCCTTAGATAGAAATCTGATGTATTTTAAACTTTTAAGAAATGGAAATGCTTGGTTGAGAATGAGATTGGTAAAAGGTTAAAATGTCTTAGATTTGATAATGGTGGTGAGTATTGCAACACATTATTTAAAGATTATTGTTCCTCTAATGGTATTTGTAGGTAGAAAACTGTACCAAGGACTCCATAAGAAAATGGATCGGCTGAACGCATGAACAGGACAATAATGAAGCACGCAAAGAGTATGAGGTTGCATGCTAGGCTGGCCAAAAACATGTGGATAGAGGCTATGAACACTACTATTTATTTAATCAATAGAGGCCCCTCTACTCCTCTGGACTATGGTATTCCAGAGGAACCATGGAGTTGTAAGAAGGTGAGTTATTCTTTTTTCAAAACCTTTTATTATGAAGCTTTTGCACATATAGATTCTGAAAATAGAACCAAGCTGGAAGCTAAGTCAAAGAAATGTGTATTTGTTGGATATGGCATTGATGAATTTGGATATAGGCTTTGAGATTTTGAAAATCATAAAATTGTAAGAAGCAGGGATGTCATATTCAATGAGAAAGTATTGTACAAAGATCTGTTGCAGCAACATGAGAAGAAAGAAAATGACTATGTAGTATTGGATGATACTCCAAAAGATGATGTTCAAGTAGTTCCTTATGCTCTGCAACAACAACAACAAAAAAATACCACACACTCCAGTGAATGTTATACGGTCAACAAGGCTAAGTAGACCTCAAGAAATATTTTCTCCATCTTTGTATTCTATTTTATTAATAGATGCTAGTGAACCTGAATGTTATAATGAAGTTGTGCAGGTGGATACAAAGATTCAGTGGGAGTCTACAATGACAGAGGAAATGGAATCCTTGCCAAAAACTCACACTTGGGATTTATGCAAGTTACTTGCAAGTAAAAGGAATTTACAAAATAAAAGGGTTTACAAGCTGAAAGAAGAGGATGGAGGTAAGAAAAGATTTAAAGCCAGGTTAGTTGGAAAATGATTTGTAAAGAAAAAGGGTATTGTTTTTTATGAGATATTTTCTCTAGTTGTTAAAATGACTTCTATCGGTACTGTTTTAAGTATTTTGGCTATTGAAGATTTGCATTTAGAGAAGCTTGATGTTAAAACAACTTTTCTTCATGGTGATTTGGATGAAGAAATATATATGCTCCAACCACAAGGATTTGAGGTCAAGGGTAAGGAGAATTTGGTGTGAATATTGTAGAAAAGTTTATATGGCTTGAAGCAAGCACCTCATAAATGGTATATTAAATTTGACACTTTTATGAATGAGCATGGATACAGTCGATATCATTCTGACCATTGTGTTTATTTTAAGAGGTTGGATGATGGTAGCTACATTATTTTATGTTTATATGTTGATGATAAGCTTGTAGCTGGGTATAACATGGATCATATTAAGAGGTTGAAAAAATAGTCAGCACATTCATTTTCTATGAAAGATTTGGGGGCAGCAAAACAAATCCTTAGTATGAAAATTTATAGAGATAGAAAAAATAAGAAGTTGTCTCTATTTCAAGCTGATTATATTGAAAAGGTGTTGCAACGTTTCTCTATGGAGAACGCCAAATCTATCAGCACACCTTTGCCTGGTCATTTGAAATTGACTAAGGAGATGTGTCCTAAGACATCAGAAGAAGAGGCAAAAATGTCTAAGGTACCTTATACTTCAATTGTAGGGAGCTTAATGTATGCTATGGTATGTACTAGGCCAGATATTGCACACGCAGTGGGAGTCGTTAGCCGATATATTGAGCATTGGAATACAGTCAAAAGGATTCTCAAATTTTTGAGCGGTACATCTAGTAAGTGCTTACACTTTGGGGGTTCTACTACTACTATACAAGGCTATGTTGACTCAGATTTGGCAAGAGATATTGATAGCAGGCGGAGTATAACATGCTATGTATTTACTATTGGTGGGACAATAGTGAGTTTGATTTCTTGACTAAAAAAGGTAGTTGCTTTATCCACTACAAAGGCAGAGTATGTTGCTACTACAGAGGCAGCCAAGGAGATGATATGGCGTCAATTCTTCATGGAAGAATTGGGACATCCACATATGGATAATTTTTTGCATACAGATAGCCAAAGTGCCATTCATCTTGCGAAGAATTCTGCTTTGCACTCAAAGACAAAACACATACAATTGGGGTACCATTTCATTCGGTTAGTTTTGGATGATGGGAAGTTAAAGCTAGAAAAGATTCATACAGATGATAATCCAATAGATATGTTTACCAAGGTAGTTACAAGGGAGAAGTTGAACTCATGTTCAGCTTCAGTTGGTCTTCTAGACTGAATAGAATAAAGGAACAACTGAGTCCAAGGTGGTTCGATCTAGTGGGAGCCTCATATGGTAGTGGTATAGCTATAGGATCAGTATCCAAGTGGGAGGTTTTTTAGTTTGGATACTGATCAATCACCAAGTGGGAGATTGTTAGCTTGTGATGATTGATCATGAAAGTACTATCTAGAAAAGTACTATACACTTTTCCTCCCGACCTCGTCGGGGTCCGAGGTGAATTTTTTTGAGGCGGACATATTTTCTTATATTTTGGGCTAACATGATTGTAACTCTTTCTAACCCTAAAGGGGAAAAATATTGTATAATATGGCTTAGGGTTAGGGATTTCATGATGTATGATTTTAGTACTTGCGACGAAATTGAACTGTAAGGGATTACAGATTGTAATCAGGTTGTAATCACTGGATAATAATAATATTGGACTCACTATTGGTGGACATAGCTAAGGGATTTGGTGAACCACGTTAAATCTTTGTGTATTGTGTTCTCTTTTGAGTGGTTTATTATTTTTTGATATTGATTATATTTTCATGTAATTGTTATTTCTGCCTTGTTAATATGAAAATGGTGGAAGGTGGGTCATTTTCTTATCATTTAAATGAGTTTAATACAGTTACCAGTCAATTAAATTTTGTCAATATTATTTTTGATGAAGAATTCAGGGCTCTCTTGATTTTGTTTTCTTTGCCTAAAAGCTTGAATGGCTTGGTAATGGTTGTTAGTAATTTTGTTTCTGGTTCTAATACCCTAAAATATGATGATGTTATTGGTGTTATTCTCAGTGAGGAAATTCGTAGGAAAAGCTTAGGTGGATCCACATTAGGTAGTGTCTTAAACGCACAAAGCAGGGGTAGAACCAATGAGAGAGGAAAAAACTCTTGAAATCGTGAGAAATCAAGAGGAAAATCTAAGAGAAAGAGGTCTGAATCCAAAGGGCCAAATGATTGCTGGTACTATTGAAAACTAGGTCATAAGAAGAAAGATTGTTAGTCTCAAAAGAATAAAGGAGACAAAAAAGAAGGTAACAAGGAGGTAAATGTGGTAAGTAATAAATTTGAAGAGGATGCTTTGATTCTTTCTTTAGAAAGTATTGATGATTCATGGGTTTTAGATTCTAGGGTTTCATTTCATGCTACACCTCATAGAGGTTACTTTCTTGATTATGTCCAAGGGGGTTTTGGGCTAGTTTATTTGGGAGATAATGAACCCTGTCAGATAGTTGGAAAGGGAAAAATTAAGATTAAGTTGTAGAATGGGAATCATTGGCTACTACAAGAGCTAAGACATGTTCCAAGGCTGAGTAGGAATTTAATTTCAGCAAGGCAACTGGGTGATGAGGGTTGCACAGTTACTTTTAATGATAGAAATTGGAAGGTTTCAAAAGGTTCCTTAGTAGTAGCAAAAGGTGTGAAATTATGCACCTTATATCTTTGTACAAGTCATACTGTTCCTTCTCCTTTAATTGTTTTAGAGGATAATGAATGTTCAGGAACAGTGGCTACTGTTGAGCAGGAAGAACATTAAACCCTTGCTGTAGATTTTGACACAGCAGTTTGGCACAACAGACTCGGACACATGAGTGAAAAAGGTATGAAATTACTTAATTCAAACAAAGTTTTACTTGGTCTAAAATGTGTCAATATTGATTTCTATAAGAGTTGTGTGTATGGAAAACAAAAGAGAGTTAGTTTTGTGAAGAGTGGGAAGGAAAAGAAAAATGAGAGATTAGAGCTTGTGCATACAGATGTATGGGGACCATCTTAGGTATCTTCCCTCGGTGGCTCTTTGTATTATGTTACATTTATAGATGATGCACCAAGAAAAGTATGAATTTATTTCCTTAGACAAAAATCTGATGTATTTCAAACTTTTAAGAAATGGAAATGCTTGGTTGAGAATGAGATTGGTAAAAGGTTAAAATGTCTCAGATCTGATAATGGTGGTGAGTATTACAGCACATAATTTAAATATTATTGTTCCTCTAATGGTATTCAGAGGCAAAAAATTGTACCAAGGACTCCATAAGAAAATGGAGTAGCTGAACGCATGAACGGGACAATAATGGAGCATGCAAGGAGTATGAGGTTGCATGCTAGGCTGCGCAAAATACGTGGACAAAGGCTATGAAAACTACTATTTATTTAATCAATAGAGGCTCCTCTACTCCTTTGGTCTGTGGTATTCTAGAGGAAGCATGGAGTTGTAAGAAGGTGAGTTATTCTTTTCTCAAAACCTTTTATTGTGAAGCTTTTGCACATATAGATTCTAAAAATAGATCCAAGCTGGAAGCTAAGTCAAAGAAATGTGTATTTATTGGATATGGCATTAATGAATTTTGTTATAGGCTTTGGGATTTTGAAAATCATAAAATTGTAAGAAGCAGGGATGTCATATTCAATGAGAAAGTATTGTACAAAGATCTATTGCGGCAGCATGAGAAGAAAGAAAATGACTATGTAGTACTAGATGATACTCCAAAAGATGATGTTCCAGTAGTTCTGTATGCTCTGCAACAACAAATAACACACACCCTAGTGAATGTTAGACGGTCAAAAAGGCTAAGTAGACCTCCATAAATATTTTCTCCATCTTTGTATTTTATTTTGTTAATAGATGTTGATGAACTTGAATGTTATAATGAAGCTGTGTAGATGGATACAAAGATTTAGTGGGAGTCTGCAATGACAGAGGAAATGGAATCCTTGCTGAAAAATCACACTTGGGATTTATGCAAGTTACTTGCAGGTAAAAGGACTTTACAAAATAAATGGGTTTATAGGCTGAAAGAAGAGGATGGAGGGAAGAAAATATTTAAAGCTAGGTTAGTTGTAAAAGGATTTGCACAGAAAAAGGGTATTGATTTTGATGAGATATTTTCTCCAGTTGTTAAAATGACTTCTATCTGTATTGTTTTAAGTATTGTGGCTACTGAAGATTTGCATTTAGAGCAACTTGATGTTAAAACAACTATTCTTCATGGTGATTTGGATGAAGAAATATATATGGTCCAACCACAAGGATTTGAGGTCTAGGGTAAGCAGAATTTGGTGTGCAAATTGCAGAAAAGTTTATATGGTTTGAATGAAGCACCTCAGCAATGGTTTATTAAATTTGACACTTTTATGAATGAGCATGGATACAGTTGGTGTCCTTCTGAACATTGTGTTTATTTTAAGAGGTTGGATGATGACAGCTTCATTATTTTATGTTTATATGTTGATGATATGCTTGTAGCTAGGTCTAACATGGATCCCATTAAGGGGTTGAAAGAATAGTTAGCACATTCATTTTCTATGAAGGATTTGGGGATAGCAAAACAAATGCTTGGTATGAAAATTTGTAGAGATGGAAAAAATAGGAAGTTGTCTCTATCTCAAGCTGATTATATTGAAAAGGTGTTGCAATGTTTCTCTATGGAGAATTCCAAAGCTGTCAGCACACCTTGGCCTGGTCATTTGAAATTGACTAAGGAAATGTATCCTAAGACATCAGAAGAAGAGGCAAAAATGTCTAAGGTACCTTATTCTATAGCTATAGGGAGCTTAATGTATTCTACGGTATGTATTCTCAGATATTTGAGAGGTACATCCAGTAAGTGTTTACACTTTGGGGGTTCCACTACTACTGTACAAGGCTATGTTGACTCAGATTTGGCAAGAGATATTGATAGCAGGTAGAGTACTATAGGCTATGTATTTACTGTTGGTGGGACAACAGTGAGTTAGATTTCTCGACTACAAAAGGTAATTGTTTTATCCACTACAGAGGTAGAGTATGTTGTTGCTATAGAGGCATCCAAGGAGATGATATGGCTTCAATTCTTCATGGAAGAATTGGGACATCCATAGATCGATAATTTTTTGCATATACATAGCCAAAGTACCATTCATCTTGTGAAGAATTTTGCTTTGCACTCAAAGACAAAACACATACAGTTGTGGTACCATTTCCTTCGATCAGTTTTGGATGATGGGAAGTTAAAGCTTGAAAAGATTCATACAAATGATAATCCACTAGATATGTTTACCAAGGTAGTTACAAGGGAGAAGTTGAACTCATGTTCAGCTTCAGTTGGTCTTCTAGACTGAACAGAATAAAGGAACAACTGAGTCCAAGGTGGTTCGATCTAGTGGGAGCCTCATATGGTAGTGGTATTGCTATAGGATCAGTATCCAAGTGGGAGGTTTTTTAGTTTGGATACTGATCAGTCACCAAGTGGGAGATTGTTAGCTTGTGATGATTGATCATGAAAGTAATATCTAGAAAAGTACTCTACACTTTTCCTCCCGACCTCGACGAGGACCGAGGTGTATTTTTTTTAGGCCGATATATTTTTGGCTATTTTGGGCGGACATGATTGTAACTCTTTCTAACCCTAAAGCAACAAAATTTGTATAATATGGTTTTGGTTAGGGATTTCACAATTTATGATTTTAGTACTTGCGATAGAATTGAGTTGTAAGGGATTACAGATTGTAATCAGGTTGTAATCACTGGATAATAATAATATTGGACTTGTTGTTGGTGGACATAGCCCAGGGATTGGGTGAACCATGTTAAATCTTTGTGTATTGTGTTATCTTCTTTATGGTTTATTGTTTTCTGATATTGGTTATATTTGCATGTAATTGTTATTTCTGCCTTGTTAATCCTAACAAGTGGTATCAGAGTGAGGTTGTTTTTAGTTATCCTTTATAGGAAGATCTCACAATTTAGTGGGGGTCTCGTGATTGAGTGGGAGCAATTGCAAATGAGGGTAGGTTGAAGGTTGAAAAGTTTAATGGGCAAAACTTTCAGTTATGAAAAATGCAAATGGAGGACTATCTCTATCAGAAGGATCTATGACGGCCATTGGAAGGAAAAGCCAATAAACCGGCAAGCATTTCTGATGGGGACTGGGTAATTCTTGATAGAAAGGCTCTTGGTAGTATTCAATTATGCCAGGCACAATCGGTGGAATTCAATTACACAAGCAACGATGACTGAAGATTTGATGAAAACCCTAGCGAAGTTGTATAGAAAGCCCTCTGCTTCAAATAAGGTATTTCTCATGAAGCATTTGTTTAATATGAAAATGGTTGAAGTTGGGTCATTTGTTGATCATTTAAATGAGTTTAATATATTTACCAGCCAATTAACTTCTATCAATATTACTTTTGATGAAGAAGTCAGGGCTCTCTTGATTTTGTGTTCTATGCCTGAAATCTAGAATGGCTTGGTAATGGCTGATAGTAATTATTTTTTTGGTTTCTAATACCTTAAAATATGATGATGTTATTGGTGTTATTCTAAGTGAGGAAATTCTTAGGAAAAGCTCAGGTGGATCCGCATCAGGTAGTGTCTTAAACACACAAAGAAGGGGTAGAAACAATGAGAGAGGAAACAACTCTAAAAATCGTGGGAAATAAAGAGGAAAATCAAAGGGAAAGAGGTTTGAATCCAATGGGCAAAAGGATTGCTGGTACTATGGAAAACCAGGTCATAAGAAGAAAGATTGTTGGTTTCGGAAGAATAAAGGAGACAAACAAGAAGGTAACAAGGAGGTAAATGTGGTAAGTAATAAATCTTAAGAGGATGCTTTGATTCTTTCCTTAGAAAGTATTGATGTTTCATGGGTTTTAGATTCTAGGGCTTCATTTAATGCTACTTCTCATAGAGGTTACTTTCTTGATTATGTCCAAGGGGATTTTGGGCAAGTTTATTTGGGAGATAATGAACCCTGTCAGATAGTTGGAAAGGGAAAAATTAAGATTAAGTTGCAGAATGGGAATCATTGGCTACTACAAGAGGTAAGACATGTTCAAAGGCTGAGTAGGAATTTAATTTCAGCAGGGTAACTGGGTGATGAGGGTTGCACAGTTACTTTTAATGATAGAAATTGGAAGGTTTCAAAGGGTTCCTTAGTAGTAGAAAAAGGTCTGAACGTAGGCACCTTATATCTTTGTACAGGTCATACTGTTCCTTCTACTTTAATTATTTTAGAAGATAATGAATCTTAAGGAATAGTGGATGTTGTTGAGCATGAAGAACATCAAACTGTTGTTGTAGATTCTGACACAACACTATGGCACAACAGATTTAGGCACATGAGTGAAAAAGGTATGAAATTACTTAATTCAAACAAAGTTTTACCTAGTTTGAAATGTGTCAATATGGATTTCTGTGAGAGTTGTGTGTATGGAAAATAAAAGAGAGTTAGTTTTGTGAAGAGTGGGAAGGAAAAGAAAAATGAGAGATTAGAGCTTGTGCATAAAGATGTATGGGAACCAGCTCAAGTATCTTCCCTTGGTGGCTCTTTGTATTATGTTACATTTATAGATGATGCAACAACAAAAGTATGGATTTATTTCCTTCGACAAAAATCTGATTTATTTCAAACTTTTAAGAAATGGAAATGCTTGGTTGAGAATGAGACTGGTAAAAAGTTAAAATGTCTCAGATCTGATAATGGTGGTGAGCATTGTAGCACATAATTTGAAAATTATTGTTCCTCTAATGGTATTCATAGGTAGAAAAATGTACCAAGGACTCCACAAGAAAATGGAGTGGCCGAACGCATGAACAAGATAATAATCGCGCGTGCAGGGAGTATGAGGTTGCATGCTAGGCTGCCCAAAAACATGTGGGCAAAGGCTGTGAACACTACTATTTATTTAATCAATAGAGGCCCCTCTACTCCTTTGGACTGTGGTATTCCAGACGAAGCATGGAGTGGTAAGAAGGTGAGTTATTCTCTTCTCAAAACTTTTGGTTGTGAAGCTTTTGCACATATAGATTCTGAAAATAGAACCAAGCTAGAAGCTAAGTCAAAGAAATGTGTATTTGTTTGATATGACATTGATTAATTTGGTTATAGGCTTTCAGATTTTGAAAATCATAAAATTGTAATAAGCAAGGATGTCATATTCAATGAGAAAGTATTGATACTTCAAAAGATGATGTTCCAGTAGTTCCTCATGCTCTACAACAACAACAACAAATACCACACACCCTAGTGAATGTTAGACAGTCAACAAAGCTAAGTAGACCTCTAGAAATATTTTCTCCATCTTTGCATTCTATTTTGTTAACAGATGCTAGTGAACTTGAATGTTATAATGAAGCTGTGCAGGTGGATGCAAAGATTCAGTGGGAGTTTGCAATGACAGAGGAAATGGAATCCTTGCTGAAAAATCAAACTTGGGATTTATGCAAGTTACCTGTAGGTAAAAGGACTTTACAAAATAAATGGGTTTACACGCTGAAAGAAGAGGATGGAGGTAAGAAAAGATTTAAAGCCAAGTTAGTTGTAAAAGGATTTGCACAGAAAAAGGGTATTGATTTTGATTAGATATTTTCTCCAATTGTTAAAATGACTTCTATCCGTACTATTTTAAGTATTGTGGCTACTGAAGATTTGCATTTAGAGTAGCTTGATGTTAAAACAACTTTTCTTCATGGTGATTTGGATGAAGAAATATATATGGTCCAACCACAAGGATATGAGGTCAAGGTAAGGAGAATTTGGTGTGCAAATTGCAGAAAAGTTTATATGGATTGAAGCAAGCACCTCGGCAATGGTATATTAAATTTGACACTTTTATGAATGAGCATGGATATAGTCAGTGTCATTTTGACCATTGTGTTTATTTTAAGAGGTTGGATGATGATAGCTACATTATTTTATGTTTATATGTTGATGATATGGTTGTAGCTGGGTCTAACATAGATCACATTAAGGGGTTGAAAGAACAGTTAGCACATTCATTTTCTATGAAGGATTTGGGGGCAGGAAAACAAATCCTTGGTATGAAAATTTTTAGAGATAGAAATAATAAGAAGTTGTCTCTATCTCAGGCTAATTATATTGAAAAGGTGTTGCAACATTTCTTTATGGAGAATGCCAAAGCTGTCAGCACACCTTTGCCTAGTCATTTGAAATTGACTAAGGAGATGTGTCCTAAGACATCAGAAGAAGAGGCAAAAATGTCTAAGGTACCTTATGCTTTAGCTATAGGGAGCTTAATGTATGCTATGGTATGTACTAGGCCATATATTGCACATGTAGTGGGAGTCGTTAGCCGATATATGAGTAACCCTGGTATTGAGCATTGGAATGTAGTCAAATGAATTCTCAGATATTTGAGAGGTACATCCCGTAAGTGTTTACATTTTGGAGGTTCTACTACTACTGTACAAGGCTATGTTGACTCAGATTTGGTAGGAGATATTGATAGTAGGTGGAGTACTACAGGCTATGCATTTACTATTGGTGGGACAACAGTGAGTTGGATTTCTCGACTACAAAAGTTGGTTGCTTTATCCACTATAGAGGCAGAGTATGTTTCTGCTACAGAGGCAACCTAAGAGATGATATGGCTTCAATTCTTCATTGAAGAATTGGGACATCCACAAATGGATAATTTTTTGCATACAAATAGCCAAAGTGCCATTCATCTTGCAAAGAATTATGCTTTGCACTCAAAGATAAAACACATACAATTGTGGTACCATTTCATTCGGTTAGTTTTGGATGATGGGAAGTTAAAGCTTGAAAAGATTCATACAAATGATAATCCACTAGATATGTTTACCAAGGTAGTTACAAGGGAGAAGTTGAACTCATGTTCAGCTTCAGTTGGTCTTCTAGACTGAACAGAATAAAGGAACAACTGAGTCCAAGGTGGTTCGATCCAGTGGGAGCCTCATATGGTAGTGGTATTGCTATAGGATCAGTATCCAAGTAGGAGGTTTTTTAGTGTGGATACTGATCAGTCACCAAGTGGGAGATTGTTAGCTTGTGGTGACTAATCAAGAAAGTACTATCCAGGAAAGTACTGTACACTTTTCCTCCTGACCTCGTTGGGGTCCGAGGTGAATTTTTTTGAGACCGCCATATTTTTGGCTATTTTGGACCGACATGATTGTAACTCTTTCTAACACTAAAGTAGCAAAATATTGTATAATATGGCTTAGGGTTAGGGATTTCACAATGCATGATTTTAGTACTTGTGGCAGAATTGAGATGTATGGGATTACGGATTGTAATTAGATTGTAATCATTATATAATAATAATATTGGATTCGTTGTTGGTGGACGTAGCCCAGGGATTGGGTGAACCACTTTAAATCTTTATGTATTGTATTCTCTTCTATGTGGTTTATTATTTTCTGAGATTGGTTATATTTGCATGTAATTGTTATTTCTGCCTTGTTAATCCTAACAAGTGGTATCAGAGCGAGGTTGTTTTCAGGTATCCTCTATAGGAAGATCTCATGGTTTAGTGGGAGTCTCATGATTGAGTGGGAGAAATGGTAGATGGGAGTAGGCTAAAAGTTGACAAGTTTAATGGGCAGAACTTTTAGTTATGGAAAATGCAAATGGAGGACTATCTTTATCAGAAGGATCTATGGCGGCTGGTGGAAGGAAAATCCAATAAACCGGCAAGCATTTCTGATGAGGACTGGGTAATTCTTGATAGAAAGGCTCTTGGTAGTATTTGATTATCCCTGGCATAATCAGTGGCATTCAATATTACACAAGCAATGACGACTGAAGATTTTATGAAAACCCTAGGGAAGTTGTATGAAAAGCCCTCCGCTTCAAATAAGGTATTTCTCTTGAAGTGTTTGTTTAATATGAAAATGGTGGAAGGTGGGTCATTTGGTGTTCATTTAAATGAGTTTAATATAGTTACCAATCAATTAACTTCTATCAATATTATTTTTGATGAAGAACTCAGGGCTGTCTTGATTTTGTGTTCTTTGCCTGAAAGCTGGAATGATTTGGTAATGGCTATTAGTAATTTTGTTTCTGGTTCTAATACCCTAAAATATGATGATGTTATTGGTGTTATTCTAAGTGAGAAAATTCATAGGAAAAGCTCATGTGGATCCACATCAGGTAGTGTCTTAAACGCACAAAGCAGGGGTAGAACCAATGAGAGAGGAAACAACTTTGGAAATCATGGGAAATTGAGAGGAAAATCAAAGGGAAAGAGGTCTGCATCCAAAGGGCCAAATGATTGCTAGTATTATGGAAAACCAAGTCATAAGAAGAAAGAAGGAGACAAACAAGAAGGTAACAAGGAGGTAAATGTGGTAAGTAATAAATCTGAAGAGGATGCTTTGATTATTTCTTTAGAAAGTATTGATGATTCATGGGTTTTAGATTCTGGGGCTTCATTTCATGCTACACCTCATAGAGATTACTTTCTTGATTATGTCCAAGGGGATTTTGGGAAATTTTATTTAGGAGATAATGAACCCTGTCATATAGTTAGAAAGGGAAAAATTAAGATTAAGTTGCAGAATGGGAATCATTGGCTACTACAAGAGCTAAGACATGTTCCAAGGCTGAGTAGGAATTTAATTTCAGCAGGGCAACTAGGTGATGAGGGTTGCACAGTTACTTGTAATGATAGAAATTGGAAGGCTTCAAAAGGTTCCTTAGTAGTAGCAAAAGGTGTGAAAGTAAGCACCTTATATCTTTGTATAGGTCATATTGTTCCTTCTACTTTAAATATTTCAGAAGATAATGAATGTTTAGGAATAGTGGCTGTTGTTGAGCTGGAAGAACATCAAACCATTGCTGTAGATTTTGACACAACATTGTGGCATAACAAACTCTGGCACATGAGTGAAAAAGGTATGAAATTACTTCATTGAAGCAAAGTTTTACCTGGTCTGAAATGTGTTAATATGGATTTCTGTGAGAGTTGTGTGTATGGAAGACAAAAGAGAGTTAGTTTTGTGAAGAGTGGGAAGGAAAAGAAAAATGAGAGATTAGAGCTTGTGCATACAGATGTATGGGGACCAGCTCAGGTATCTTCCCTCGGTGGCTCTCTATATTATGTTACATTTATAGATGATGGAACAAGAAAAGTATGGATTTATTTCCTTAGACAGAAATCTTATGTATTTCAAACTTTTAAGAGATGGAAATGCTTGGTTGAGAATGAGACTGGTAAAAGGTTAAAATGTCTTAGATCTGATAATGGTGGTGAGTATTGTAGCACAAAATTTGAAGATGATTGTTCCTCTAATGGTATTAGTAGGCAGAAAATTGTACCAAGGACTCCACAAGAAAATGGAGTGGCTGAATGCATGAACAAGACAGTAATGGAGTGTGCAAGGAGTATGAGGTTGCATGCTAGGCTACCGAAAAACATGTGGGCAGAGGCTGTGAACACTATTGTTTATTTAATCAATAGAGGCCCCTCTACTCTTTTGGACTGTGGTATTCTAGAGGAATCATGGAGTGGTAAGAAGGTGAGTTATTCTTTTCTCAAAACCTTTGGTTGTGAAGCTTTTGCACATATAGATTCTGAAAATAGAACCAAGATGGAAGCTAAGTCAAAGAAATGTGTATTTGTTGGATATGGATTTGATGAATTTGGTTATAAGCTTTGGGATTTTGAAAATCATAAAATTGTAAGAAGCAAGGATGTCATATTCAATGAGAAAGTATTGTACAAAGATCTGTTGCAGCAGCATGAGAAGAAAGAAAATGACTATGTAGTACTAGATGATACTCCAAAAGATGATGTTCCAGTAGTTCCTTATGCTCTGCAACAACAACAACAACAACAAATACCAGACACCCCAGTGAATGTTAGATGATCAACAAGGCTAAGTAGACCTCCAGAAATATTTTCTCCATCTTTGTATTCTATTTTGTTAATAAATGCTAGTGAACCTGAATGTTATAATGAAGCTGTGCAGGTGGATACAAAGATTCAATGGGAGTCTGCAATGACAGAGGAAATGGAATCCTTGCTGAAAGATCACACTTGGGATTTATGCAAGTTACCTGCGGGTAAAAGGACTTTACAAAATAAATGGGTTTACAGGCTGAAAGAAGAGGATGGAGGTAAGAAAAGATTTAAAGCTAGGTTAGTTGTAAAAGGATTTGCACAAAAAAAGGGTATTGATTTTGATGAGATATTTTCTCCAGTTGTTAAAATGACTTCTATTCGTACTGTTTTAAGTATTGTGGCTACTGAAGATTTGCATTTAGAGTAGCTTGATGTTAAAACAACTTTTCTTCATGGTGATTTAGATGAAGAAATATATATGGTCCAGCCACAAAGAATTGAATTCAAGGGTAAGGAGAACTTGGTGTGCAGATTGTAGAAAAGTTTATATGGCTTGAAGTAAGCACCTTGACAATGGTTTATTAAAGTTGACACTTTTATGAATGAGCATGGATACAGTCAGTGTCATTCTGACCATTGTGTTTATTTTAAGAGGTTGGATGATGATTGCTACATTATTTTATGTTTATATGTTGATGATATGCTTGTAGCTGGGTTTAACATGGATCACATTAAAGGGTTGAAACAACAGTTAGCACATTCATTTGCTATGAAGGATTTGGGGGAAGCAAAAAAATCCTTGGTATGAAAATTTGTAGAGATAGAAAAAATAGGAAGTTGTCTCTATCTCAGGCTAATTATATTGAAAAGGTGTTGCAACATTTCTCTATGGAGAATGCCAAAGCTGTCAACACACCTTTGCCTGGTCATTTGAAATTGAGTAACGAGATGTGTCCTAAGACATCAGAAGAAGAAGCAAAAATGTCTAAGGTACCTTATGCTTGAGCTGTAGGGAGCTTGATGTATTTTATGGTATGTACTAGGCCAGATATTGCACATGCAGTGGGAGTCGTTACCTTAGTAACCCTGGTATTGAGCATTGGAATGCAGTCAAATGGATTCTCAGATATTTGAGAGGTACATCTAGTAAGTGTTTACACTTTGGGGGTTCTACTACTACTATACAAGGCTATGTTGACTCAAATTTGGCAGAAGATATTGATAGCAGGTGGAGTACTACATGCTATGTATTTACTATTGGTGGGACAACAGTGAGTTGGATTTCTCGACTACAAAAGGTGGTTTCTTTATCCACTACAGAGGTAGCCAAGGAGATGATATGGCTTCAATTCTTCATGGAAGAATTGAGACATCCACAAATGGATAATTTTTTGCATACATATAGCCAAAGCGCCATTCATCTTGCGAAGAATTATGCTTTGCCCTCAAAGACAAAACACATTTAGTTGTGGTACCATTTCATTCGGTCAGTTTTGGATGATGGGAAGTTAAAGCTGGAAAAGATTCATACAGATGATAATCTAGTAGATATGTTTACCAAGGTAGTTACAAGGGAGAAGTTGAACTCATGTTTAGCTTCAGTTGGTCTTCTAAATTGAATAGAATAAAGGAATAGTTGAGTCTAGGGTGGTTCAATCTAGTGGGAGTGTCATATGGTAGTGGTATTGCTACAGGATCAGTATCCAAGTGGGAGGTTTTTTAGTGTGGATACTGATCAATCACCAAGAGGGAGATTGTTAGCTTGTGGTGACTGATCAGGAAAGTACTGTACACTTTTCCTCCCGACCTCACCGGGGTCCGAGGAAAATTTTTTTAAGGCCAATATATTTTCAACTATTTTGGGCCGACATGATTGTAACTCTTTCTAACCCTAAAGCGGAAAAATATTGTATAGTATGGCTTAGGGTTAGGGATTTCATGATGTATGATTTTAGTACTTACAATAGAATTGAGCTATAAGGGATTACTAATTGTAATCATGTTGTAATCACTAGATAATAATAATTTTGGACTCGCTATTGGTGGACGTAGCCCAGGGATTGGGTGAACCACGTTAAATCTTTGTGTATTATGTTCTCTTCTGTGTGGTTTATTGTTTTCTGATATTGGTTATATTTTCATGTAATTGTTATTTCTGCCTTGTTAATCCTAACACACATTCTACCACCCCACAATAAAATATCAACTAGGGCTTACAAGAAGGAATTAGATCTAACCTATATCTAATAGCATCTGGCATAAGGAGACTGATGGATGAGGCCAAGGGCACACCTAGCTACCAACCACCCTTTGGAATCAACACTCTAAAGTAACAACACAAGACTGGAAGAGAGAGAATGCCAAAAACTCATATATTATTCATCAATAACTTTATACATGTCAGGTTTTAAGGCCTTCCCAGTTACAAGCAATACAATCATAATTCAATTACAAACAATCCTCATACATGTGAGGATATGCCAACCTTTAGATTCTATCTCAATTTAAAACTTATTGCCTAAAATCTACAACATACTATCCTATTTATACAAGAGGCCACTGAAACAAGTCAGCTCTAAAGATCCATTAGATCCAACATTAGAGGAAGGGATGACCCAGATTTAGGTCCACATGCTTCCCAATGATCAATGAAAACATTAAATCATGATTAGAATCAAATGCGCAAGTTGGCCTTAACGCACATCCAAAATAATCTACTGGGTGAGCAATACTACCGAGCAACTGAACCAACTTGGTGAACAACTGAAACCAGCTCGATGAATAACTAAACAAACTTGGTGAACAACCGAACCGAGCAACAACTGAGCCTCATTAGTGGAAAGCAAGAATACTTCATCGAGAGACCAAAAGTAGCTATCAAGAACATCTACCAACTCTAACATGTTTTTGGTGATACATGATTGCCAAGAACCCAAGATGCTCCTGCATCAATTGTCCATTAGAGGTCTTGATATGGTCAAGGGGTTAAAACTTGTATTAAAGTATCTAATGAAGGGAAAAAGTGATGCAATAGTCCATGTTAAAGTATTGTGAGTGTTCTTGCAAAGTTTTATCACATTTGGAGTCCAAAGTGAAAAGTTGTAAATATGACAACAAAAAGTTGTCAAATATAACAAAAGTTTCAAAATATGTAAAAAAGGGAATTTGGATGGTTATGATTGGTTCTAAGGCCTTATATCTCCATTTAAATGATTTAATATCAATCCAAACTAGAATGAATGAGGAGAAATACAATTTGATTGAATTTGGTATTCTAAAATCCTTTGTTTTAAAGTATTATTTACATTTGATATATTAGTGAATAATATTTTATTTGGTTTTGGTTTGGATCATTTTGGTGTAGAATTGAATGAGTTATGAATATTTTATGGATTATAATTTCTAGGTTTTCTGAAAATAATCATGTTTAAGCAACGTGTACGGTTATTTAATGATTTTTAAATGGAATAAAACTTATATTTCTGGAAAGAGGGATGAATTATATTTATAATTCAAGTGGTTTGGTTCAATTTCATTAAGTTTTGTGAAAGTTATGATATTTTTGGTGAAAACTAGTTTTAAACACTCTTCAATGGTGTTGTTGGTATGGGTTTGATAATATCTTTGTTTGTAGTCAATGGAAAAGTATGATTTTAGGATTTTTTTCAATTTTATTCAAGGTGATTTCATATGTTTTTGATTTTACTAGAAATGGGTTTGTATTTTGAAAGTTATATGATGCCCTAAGAGGATTGGGTAAGCAACTTTTCTTATTTTATGATAGTAAAAATGGGTCTTTGTTCAGAAAGAATAACGCTCAAATGAACTTTTGGAATTGGATAAGTTTTGGATATTCTTTAAAAGGTATAGTTATCCACATTTTTAATAGACCAATTAGACAAATTATGTCTTGTCTAAAAGTTATGAATAACAAAATACAAACTATCAAAACTGTCAGGAAGTTGGTTGACATGGTTCAATGGACTACTATGAATGTTTATATGTGGGTATTGGATGTAGTTATGATATAAAGTATAGAGATAGAAGATCACTTTAATGCCTTATGTTCTTTTTGAATGATTATCATTGATTTTGGATGAACAAATAGAGATTGATTGGTTAGTGAACATGTTATGGATGAATATGTATGCCTCTAAGAAAGTGAAGAAACTATGTTGTTGGTTGGATATCATGATGGATTTGGGATCCTAAGATGTTGGTTTAAATGATGTTCTACATCACTTCCTCTGATGCTTATTAATCTTTTTTTTATGTGCTTTGCTTCTTTGATACACTGGAATAAGGGTTTCTCTCATGGTTTTGCAAGTAAATTTTCTGAAAGAAGAATTTTGGAGGATCTCTCTTTATCACTAAAAGGAATATTCTCGTCTATGAATAAGAAATACTACACATATACTTGGATAATGTGTTTGAAGTGATTATTGTTAGGAATGGGAACACTGAGAGAGGGGGGGGGGGGGGGGGGGTGAATCAGTGTTCACTGCAATTTAACTTTTTACTTTAATCTTTATGCAAAACATAAATGCTTAAGAACTGAATTAAACATTCACATAGACATGAAACATGAAATCAACACATGACACCAATATGGTTACGGGGAAACCCAAATAGGTAAAAACCCCAGTGGGACTTGACAACCACTAATAATCTGCACTAGTGTTTTGTGATCCTTGTTAGAAGATCCTTTACCCTGTTAGGAGTAGCTTTACAATGCTTTAAGTACAGTAGACCTTGTTAAGGGTCAGACCCTGTTAGGAGTATTTTACAATGATCCCTATTAGGTGAGTGGACTCATTTTCCTAGAGCTCACTACTCAAATGTTGAAGGCTACAACCTTCTGATTCAGATACACACTATATCTGCAGGTGAACTGTTCACTGTGACACTGCTTGTCAAATTAGTTCCTTTAGTGTGCTGATGCTTTGACCTCTAGCAAAGCTCTAATACATCTTATGCTCACTTTGCATACCTCTTCTCTACTTCTCACAACTCTATTTCTACTTCCATACTGAATACAATGGGCGCACCTTATATTTATGCACTTATACAAACAAAACAATTAGGTTGGCCCTATAACTAATTACATATAATGCTTCCAAATGAATTGGATTAAGCGTGCTTACAATTATACATATAAACATGTTGTTAACCTAAATTAAATGGGCACATGGCATTTAAAACATTAAATTATAATCAGAAACCAAAAAGCTAACTATCGGCTCCATGCTCTGTTCGCTGTTGGCACACACTGGCTGTGCAACTTCAACTGATTGTAACTTTCACATCTTTTCATATCTACTTATGTGCTCATAGAATAAGAAATAATATAGTTGAACTAACTTAACTTCTATGGCACATACCATAATTCATCCGTACACATGTGTGCTAATGCTTTGAGTTGTAGGAATTATGTACGCTATCCAGTCTTCAACACTTAACTGAATTCTGATCTTTACACTACGTGCGCTGACTCCAAACTGCTATATGACTTTGTTTCCATAATGAAAACACTATATCTAGTAATATACTTCAGCATAGACAACTTGCCAACAATCTCCCCCTTTTTCATTGATGGCAACAAAGGAATATGGCCAAGTTGCTAACTGTCTCTTAATACAAAAACTTTTTGTCTTTTATACATCTTTATAGATAATCTTGTATCTCCCTATACATATATGTACTCCATATTCTATACACAACTCCTCCTTTGACATTAATGACAAAGGTGCATCAAAAATTGTATCTATACATAATTACTGAGGGAAAACATCCGGATATGCAATCTTGAGGTTTTGGATCTCCTTCTTGCAAAAGGTTATCAATGAATTGACTATCTGTAGATGGGCGCATAATGTATATTGAAGCTTCTCCATCTTCTCCAATTCTATGCTTAGACCTTGATCATAAGTTATCATGGTTGCATTAATCTCCTTTATGTTCTGACTAAGAATGTCTAGTGAGGGTGCAAGAGCATTCCTCAATTGAGTCTGTCTAGACCTTATCTTCTCCATTTCTTTCTCTGCCTTCTCAATTATGTCCAACTGACCTTGATAGACATTGTTACACATGTTCACATTAGTGGATGTGTCTAGTACTGAATTATTCACCTTCTCAATCATTGCCTTTACATCTTTGATTTTCTTAAGATGGGCATCAGTGACCTTATCCTGATCCATGGATTCCGCAATGACTTTCCTTCCTTGATTTGCAAATTCCTTCAAGGATTCTTGACCAGACTTAATTGAACTTAAGTCAAGTGTGAAGAATCTCATTAGTTCATTGAGTCTCTTCTTCAAGTATTTCTCTTCTACCACTATGGTCGCAGATTCTTCTAAGCTAGAAAAATTGACTTTGAACTGTGAGATGACTATGCTCACATCATCAACTGAATGTACCTTTAGCATTTTCTTATCCTCTGGCAGCAAACTGTTCAAGATATTCATTGATTCTACCAGGAAAGGATTTCTCATGACTTGCTTCTCCTTTCCTTTCTCCATAGCCAGGATGTTGAACTTAATCAGGTTTTCTTCTTTCCAAGAATCCAAACTGCTTGTGTCTGGTGTCAAAATTGACAACAATGCAGAGGAAGGAGTGATGGGAGTGTTGTCCATCACCACTTCTTGTTTCACTGTGACCATCTCAACAACAATTTCATCTTTTCTTTCTTTTTCCTTTTCTCCTTCTTTCTTCTCTTCTTCTTTCTCATTAGAAACATCTTCTATGAGTACTTCTTCTTGTTGAATGGGAGGTGTACTGCTGCATAGGATTTCAGCTTCCTCAATGCTGACAAATGCTTCCTCAAACTTGTCCAAATCCTTATCAGTAGCCATCATGGGTATTTTCACATTATCTATAATAATAGTGTTGTCTTTGTGTGATTATGTCATGGGCGCAAACTTGTCTACCTCTGTTTGAGTTTCTGCTATGGGTGCTGAGTCTTGCGGACTTGTCATTGGTACATTAGTGGGCTCTACCACTTTATCTTCCTTAATGGGTGCATGAGAGATGGGCACAGTAGGTGGTTTTATCTGTTGTTCTAATAACACCTTCTCAAAAGCCTTTTCTATTTCCTTCGTAATTAGCTCATAGTCTTTGTTCATAATATGAAGAGTTCTCATCTTTGTCCTTAAGTGTGGCTTCACCAAATTTAATATCAGTGCCACTTCTTCTTTAGAACATACAGGCAAAGTATCTTCTAATAATTTTTCTCCAATCCTTAGATCTTCTTCATTTGCTTGTCTCTTTAGATTTTCTAAAATATCCCATACTTTATTTGGAATTTCTATTTTCAACTCAAGGACTGTCTTCTTGAACTTGATCATGTGTTTGACAATCATACTATGTATTTCTAATTTTTCAATCTCACTGTAAGATTCATAGAACTTCCCTACTTGATCAATTCTGCCCTCATCAACAATTCTTGCATTCAAAACTTTAAGGTTAGGTCTGAATCCTACCTTAGGAGGTGCTTGAATGTTTTTCTTGCTCCTTAGTGCTTGCGAGGATGGATGACTAGTGCTAGCTTATTTCTTCCTCTTGAATATAGGCTTATACTCTGGAGGAGTATCTTTGGGCGCAGAAGGAGTACTATCTTCTTTACCCTTCTGACTATCATCTGATTTAGTTTTTATGTTCTTCAGCTTAGGATCTTCTTGTTCTTTCTCTGCTGCTACGCCTTTCAATTCTAGGGCAATCTTTTCATCCCTTGCTTTATCAAGGTCTTCTTGAGATACACCATGTATTCTCAAGATTTTAGATGTGACCTTTTCAACCTTTCTTTTTGTTGCAACACTGTTCAGCTTAGCATCAACTTCTCTAGTCTTTTCTTCATAGGTTCTCCACCTAGGTTCATTATCATCTTTAGGGGCTGATAGCAATACCTGTGCATAGGATTCAAGAACTTATTCCTCTACCTCATACCCAAGTGGATGAATCCACTTAGTTCCAGGCTCAACAACTTCCATACATGTAGTGCATGTCTCCACCATAAAGCATATTGTGTCTTTATACTTTTCCACAATATTCTCAGGAATCATGTACCTCATCTGCATCCTTTCTCTAAAGGTCTTCAATTCCAAGGTTACATAGTCTCTTAAGGTTCTCTCAGTGCATGCCTTGTTTGATATCTATGGCATGGTTGGAATGGTCTTGTCTAGATACAAGTCTGACACTTTACCAACTATATGAAGGTACATATAGATAATTAGGGACCCAAACCTGAATATCTTTGTTTTTTCATGTTTGATAGATTTGATGTTGTCTATCAACTGTGTGTGCAAGATCTCACACAAGTTGAACTCTCCATCTTCTTGCACAAGTTAGATGGTTGCTAGAATAGTGCCCATAGACACACTATTCACCCTGCTGGTGTGATGAAATCTATAACCCAGTATCATTGACATCAATTTGATGTTTGCTTGCTCTATAGGCTCAATGGTCATGCTGTGCCTATCGCTCCTTGATTTACATACCTGTTCAACCATCTTTTTGACATCCTTGCCCACTAGAAGGATGACACCTATCCTAGAAAGGCCTGTCATCTCATGAATTAGGTCATTTGTGATTCTAACTGGAACATCTCCAATCCAAAACAAATCATCATGGATTCTTCTCAATAAGATTTTTATCCATTCTGTCTCATAGAATTCATATGCCATGGCATATTCAACAATGGGGTGACCATTCCATTTGGTGTATTCATCCATGAACATTTTGTCTGGTTTCAACATTGTGTCCATGTGCACCCTTAACCTATCTAGTCCAATAGGTTCCTTCTTACAATAGATGTAAGCCCTTATGTCTTCTACATGCATAACACCCATTGGCGTGTGGGAGAAAGCTCCCTCTAAATCATCTAGGGTTGATTTAAATGGGTTCCTCTTGAAAATGTATCTCTTCTTTTTAGCAACATCAAAAACTATGGGAGTGGCCATGATTTACTTGTTAATTTCTTTCCAACTAAACTTAGAGATAATCTGATGGCTTCTGAATCAGCGCAACGAGCTAGGGTTACTGCAACCGATCAAATGCATTGATAACTACAACAAATCTTTGATAGATCAATCACCAAGACTTCACACCAACTTCCAAGGCTCCTTCTACTCTTTATCACTCTGAATTTGAATGCAATGAGCAATCAAATGACTTATGTGTACTTTAAAGTGAAAAATCCACCATTAATGCTCATCGCGTAAACCAGGCTATCACTTCAAAATTTCAAACTTGAGCTCCGCTAACAATCAGCATGTGCACTTTTGCACGAAGGTTCCTAAACACTTCAAAAGCTTAAGTCCAAATGCGCATACTCTGAGGATGAGTATACCAGCCATGTAGGGGTCTAGAGCTAAATTAGCTCCCCTTATGACCCCAAGGGCCATTCATGCAGATGTAGAGGGTGCATCCACTTGGGATGCATCCAATACATTCTCATCAGCTTTGTCCTTCTTTCCTTTAACCAAATCAAGCTCGCATCCTATGAGGCTTTCACAAACTTGACTTCTGCTTCAGGATCCAAAATTGGTTCTTCAATCTTTTTAGGGCTTTCCTAACCTTGCGTCCTTGATCTACAGAACCTTGACATATGTCCAACCTTGTTACAAGAGTGACAAATGACTAGAGGTCTATTATTCCTCAGCGCATTGACACGAGACACCATTTTGCATGTTCTGGCTGAGTGACCATTATAGTTACATATATGACATGTAACATTTTGAGAACTTGTAACATTTGTCTAATTCTAATTTCTTTGATCTTGTTGAGTCCTATTTTTCCTACTAGTCTTGCAATTCATAGCTTTATGACCAAATCTATTGCATGAATAACAATAGCCATTAAAAGGTCTTACCTCTATATAGTTTCTTGCAATGTGTCCATGCTTGTTACAAGCAAAACAAGTGTGTTCTAATTGCTCGTGCTTATTCTTAGGAGGACCACCATTGTCTTTGGTTTGATCTTCAGTCTTCTCATCATTAGTAGAGTTCTTTTGTGAATCCTTTCTTGCTCGCATATTGTCAATCTAATTTTTTCCTTCATTGTATCCAATGCAGCTAGTGTCTCCTTTGATTCTTCTTGCATACAACTGAGATTCTACCAAATCAACACTGGTGTGTAATTTGTCAATATGATCCTTTGACTTTTTCAATTCAGATTCCAAGCTCTCTTTGATATTCTTTAGCTCCAAGATTTCTAAGTTAGCTTCCCTTAGTTATTCATTGAGTTGAAGGTTCTCCTTGACTTGTTCATTATAGACATCTTGATTGTTCATTAGTTTGTCATCAAATTCTTCAAGCTGACTTAATAAGGATGCATTTTCTTCACTCAATTTCTTGAATTTTTCTTCAAGTTCACTATTAGAGCATCCTTTCAAATCATTTCTTAGTCTTTTGATAACTAATTGAGCATCACTGACTATTTCTTTTAGTTCTTCAATTTCTCTTTCTAAATTGTCCAGGTCTTCAAGAGTGGCTTCAAGATTTTTCTTTAGATGTTTCATATCTGATTTATCCATGATCTCCTCAAGTGGTTAAACTTCTTTTCTGAGGACCAGAGATTTGATACTAATTGTGAGGAATGGGAACATTGAGAGGGGGGTGAGGGGTGAATTAGTGTTCACTATAATTTAACTTTTTACTTTAATCTTTATGCAGAACATAAATGCTTAAGAACTGAATTAAACATTCACATAGACATGAAACATGAAATCAACACATGACACCAATATAGTTACAAGGAAACCCAACTAGGTAAAAACCCCGGTGGGACTTGATACCCACTAATAATCTACACTAGTGTTTTGTGATCCTTGTTAGAAGATCCTTTACCCTGTTAGGAGTAGCTTTACAATACTTTAAGTATAGTACACCTTGTTAAGGGTCAGACACTGTTAGGAGTCTTTTAAAATGATCCCTAGTAGGGGAGTGGACTCGCTATCCTAGAGCTCACTACTCAAATGGTGAAGGCTACAACCTTCTGATTCGGATACACACTATATCTACAGGTGAACTATTCATTGTGACATTGCTTGTCAGATCATTTCCTTTGGTGCGCTGATGCTTTGACCTCTAGAAAAGCTCTAATACATCTTATGCTCACTTTGAATACCTCTACTCTACTTCTCACAACTCTATTTCTACTTCCATACCGAATACAATGGGTGCACCTTATATTTATGTGCTTATACAAACAAAACAATTAGGTCGGCCCTATAACTAATTACAAACAACGCTTCCAAATGAATTGGGTTAAGCATGCTTACAATTATACATATAAATATGTAGGCAACCTAAATACAATGGGTGCATGGCCTTTACAATATTAAATTATAATCACAAACCAAAAAGCTAACTGTCGGCTCCATGCTCTGTTCGCTGCTGGCACACGCTGGTTGTGCAACTTCAATTGACTGTAACTTTCACATCTTTGCATATCTACTTATGCGCTCATAGACTAAGAAAGAATATAGTCTGACTAACTTAACTTCTAAGGTGCATACCATAATTCATCCGTACACGTGCGCTAATGCTCTGAGCTACATGAACTCTGTACGTTGACCAGTCTTCAACACTTAACTGAATTTAGATCTTTACACTAAGTGCGCTGACTCCAAACTGCTATATGACTTTGTTGCCATAATGACAACACTATATCTAGTCATATACTTCAATATAGACAACTTTCCAATAATTATGACATCATGTCTTTTTTCAATAGATATAACCATTTTTTATACCATCTCATGACTTAGTAAAAAACTCTTGTATTTCTTCCTATAACTGGTAGATTCATTCATAGTTGTAACTTGAGATTTTATTAACACTTGCATCTTTTCATGTTATCTCACCATAGATTTGATATTGTATTAATACATATCATATCCCTTAACTCTGTGAGCCCTCTGTCCATGTAATCTTAACAAAAAAAACATTATCCTTCATTGGTCACAATTATGACTATTTTTCCTATGAATGTAACAGTAGCCACAATGTTTGACATCCTTTAAGCATGAAAGATGTTTCATTTTATTTTTCTTTAATTTTTATCACAATGATATTGCTATTCTTACTGCACTCTTTGACAATGTATTAGATAATTTCTTTGAATTTTGAGCTTCAAACAAGAATCCCATGACACATGTACTTGTATAATAGTGACATGTTGAAGAAAGATAACTACTTTTTTTTTATAGACTAAGGCATAAATGATATTGTTGTATTGAACATGATTGCCTCTCTATAGGTCTTTGAAATCATATTTGATCATTCTTTTTTATTCTTAGCAACATATTTATTGTTTGGAATCTTACATTTCTTCACACAGTGCATGATTGTTGTCCCCCAAATGTTGTTATAACAATAGCTTGTTATAATTTCAGGGCCCGTTTGGTGCATGGAATATGAGCTCTAATTTCGGAATTAGATTTTTCAGATAATTCAATTCCATGTTTGTGCCCATCCAAAAAAGTAGGAATTGGAATTTTGAAATTCTAATTTTGCCCCCAAAATGGGCATTTCATCTTCCACTCAAATAGGTGGAATTGGAAATTCCAATTCCAATTCCAATT
This sequence comes from Chamaecyparis obtusa, assembly GCA_027943335.1. NCBI lineage: Eukaryota > Viridiplantae > Streptophyta > Pinopsida > Cupressales > Cupressaceae > Chamaecyparis > Chamaecyparis obtusa. The sequence goes on along the minus strand of BSBK01002831.1, from coordinate 410,060 downwards.
TTATAAAACCAAATTTAATATTTTGTGGGATTTGTGACTATAAGGATGTATATTATATTGCTATAAGGATGTATATATATACATGTTTGTATATATACACATGTGCATATACATATGTATATACACACACGTGTGTATATGTGTGTATATATACACAAATGTGTGTATATATACACACACATGTATATAATATATATATATATATATATATATATATATATATATACATACATACATACATACATACATACATACATACACACACATGTGTGTGTATTTGTGTATACATATACACATGTATGTGTATATAGATACATACATGTGTGTATACACACACATGTGTATGTGTGTATATATACACATGTGTGCATATGTGTATACATGTATGTATACACACACATGTATACACATATACACACATGTGTGTATATGTATATATATACATGTGTGCATATGTGTATATACACACACATGTATGTGTGTATATTTATAGACATATACACACCATATTTAAAGAAATTAAAATAAAGAATTAAAATTCCTTATGCATCTTCCAGAATTGACTAGAATTGACATTTGGTATTCTAGCACCCAAATGGGCCCTCATTGTTCATGAAAAAAATCTTATCCATATAATTGCATTTTCATACTGTCATTTCATGCTGATAATCTTTGAATGTACTAAAGTTATCCTCATTGTCATGACTATCAAAACTTGATGACCCTTTATACTCTATTGTTCTTGAAGAGATTTTGGACTTTGTACCTTTTAAAGGTTTCCAGGAGCTCTAGCTCACTGTACTTTGCTATAAGATCTATCTTTTTTATGTATCACTGTTATAACATAATTTTTGTCCAAGCATTTCTCCCACAATTAATGCTACTATTCCATGTTGTTTTGGATGACTACATCCTATACACTATAATTTGATAGTGAGATGCTTGTGGATTGTTCTTTGTAATTGTATGTCACATCTTACTATAATGATAGTGATCTCAATTTGTCTATTTTTCAATACATGATAATTTTGGTAAATTTCATTGCACCATATACTATTATCACTAAAACTACTCATTTATGGAGATATATCTTACTTTTGCAGCATTATATGCTTTGGTGTCTCCTAACATCATTGATTTAAAGTATTTTCATTGTTTTAACCTTGATAGGATATCGGTGTTCAAATGCAACCTTTTATTGTTTCATGACATGTCGATCATGGTTTTTTTCTCTGGCATATGTTGTCATGTATTATGTGTAGCCTACTTCTATATTAGTCACTGCCTTTTGTGAATCCCTTTGATTTAGGGCTTCTCCTTGTCTTTGATTTTTCTCTCATTGTAAGTATAGTAGACATATTTTTTATTTATCATTTATGATGTGAAATCATTGGAGGTTCTCTTAGTCTATTGTTCTCTTTTCATCTCCATGTCACCTTCATGATTTTGACTTGTCTTAGTGACTATGTTGTCCTCATATCATTATAATGTTCCTTAGTAAAACATTGATTGATGTTTCATTGATTATCCTTAGTTTTTATTTATGCACTTGCATATATGTTTCCCTAGCATTCATTACATTAATGATCACTACTTTAAACTTTTCCTTAGATATCACTATGATTATTCCTTTATTACCCATGCTAGTGTAACCTCACAGGGTAGGTGTACTCTTTTTATGATAGTTATCTGATAAACTATTATCCATGATGTGTGTATACTCAATTAGATTATAGTAGCATGTATGATGCATGCATAATAATTTTCCCTTATTAGAACACCTAAATAAAAGTGATAACATGCTAGGCTCAACCCTTGTGGAAGACCATTTCATCTCACATATTGAAACATGAATAATATATACTTGTATCTTGCACATGAGACAAACTCATTAGATTAAAAAGATGAAACCATGATGTATTCTTTTCTACTTCTTTCATATGTTTTGATGCATTGATTTGAGTAGTTGTGCATACATAGATGATTTGTAAACATAGAAAGGAGAACTAAATCTCTAAAAACATTTAACTATTCAAATAACTAATGCAGATGAGATGAGTAATTATGTTGATGGAATGATGATGTATTTTCCCAATTATGTTATTGCCATTGATGTCAACTTAGGTGTCCCTAGGAAGATGACTATGTTCTTGGTGTATTGAGTTATGATTTAGAAGATGAATTGAGAATTATGTTGTGAATGGTGGTGTGTGATTTGGCACATGGGCTCTAGAGGTGTGTATAATGCTATATCTATGATCACATATATGTATGATGAGTTTTATTCAAGTTGCAGTTAGTGTGGTGAAGATAGGGAATTTGTTTAGCAATGAATGAACAAAGAAGAAAGATTTGATTGGTATGTCACACATGAATGGAATCAAGTGTTGTGATCGAAGGTGTGTGATCTTGATGATATTATTTGATTGGTGATTGGTAGATAGAGTTACAAGATTCTAAAGTTCAGACAGTGAAGAAAGAAAGAACAATGAAGAACAATTGGTTAAATCCTTGATCGGTGAAGGCAAATCGATTTGTGAAGATGGTTGAGTATTCCAAAATATGTGATGATGTGTCTAATATTACATGGAATATTAGGTATGATTCTTATTGGTTGATTTGATATATAATTCATGAAGAGATGCATGAACCTAGGGAAGTGTAATATGTTTGACCTTTTTGGTGTTAAATCGAAGTGCAATTGGATCCTGATGTTGGTGCAAGTTGGAAAATGATTCCAACCTTTTTGGTGAACTTATATGGAGGGAAATTTGAATTTTAGATGTAACATTCAGGTGGTTGTATGCCCTAATTATTATAGATGTATTAATATCATTTTTGTAATGTATTTTCAAGTGTGTGAATGGAAAAATAAGTAGAAGAGATCGTGTGTGTGGTAGAGATAGATAGTAAATCAAGAAAAAAGATTTTGAGGAGAGATGAATCTGTAAGAGAGGAAGAAGTGTGAGCCTAATTGGATCTATACAAGAAAGGCATTGGTTTTATCTTCCATATCAATCTTCTTGTTGTTGTCTAATATTTGTAGCAGGTTAAATCCCTTAATCGGGTAGATCCTAACATATATTTTTTGTAAATCCTTTAATAGGGTGGCAATTGAGCTAGTGTTTGAAGTCCTCTCACAAGGTGAAGCTCCTAACAGAGCTAGATGTATATCCCTTAATCAAGTGGCTCCTAATAGGGTATGTTCTTAAGTAGACTTTATTGTAAGCTCCTAATAGGGCTAAGCTCTTAACTGAGCATACTTTCAAAGAGTAATTTGTTACTTGTGGACATCACTCCCACCTTGGTTTTTCCCTTTTGGGTTTACACATTAAAAATACATGTGTTATTGTTTTGAATTTGTGTGAATTCATATTTCTTGGTGTATGTTTTACTACAAGTAAATGTAACTTATTGCATGCATGTGGAAAGGATTTGAAGGATAAGTTTTATCAATCTCCTTTTTGACCGATCCTTATGGCATCTTATACTTGTATTTTTTTATGGTAAGACACATCTCTTCATAATAAAGTAATTAATACATATTTCAGATATGAAAATAATATTTGATAACTATATATTGCTATTGTTTATTTATTTAATATTTTAATATTATTTAATCATAGTATTAACATATTATTTATTAATAATATGTTAACAACATACTATTATTATCTATTGATAATAATTATATATTATTATTATCATATGTTGTTAATTATTATTATAAATCATCATTTATTATATCAATAAATAATATATAATATATCGATACATATATTATTATATTATATTATAATAATATTAATGTTCGCTATATCAACTTTTAGATCTTGATTATTATATATTCAATATTATTATTGTATTGTAACTTATACTATTAATATATTATTATTTTAATATATTATTATAAATTATATAATACATTAATAATATTGTTCTCATGCTTTTACGTTAAAGTTCTAATTGAATTTTATTATTCCCATTACGTCTTTTAAGAGATTCTAAGTTGAGGATATCGCCAATGGTCTCCACATAGAGGGACATGACAGTCCTTCCCTCCCAAATTTGCTTGTCCTCAAGAAACAAAAATTTTCATATTTATTTCACCTCTCATAACCCCGGATTCCACTCTTGGGCTGAGACCAATCAAGTCAAGAGACCCTGCTACGATGTCTCGACATTCCTTTGTGATGAGAAAAATCTAATAATAAATTTACCCCATCATAGTGGGAGGAAGGAGAGTAGGTAAGGGGGTAGATTGGAAGCTTAGCCTTACCAAGTCAGGACCCCACTATGTCTGCCTTCACATTCCCTTATGGTGTAAAATATGAATTCCATCATCACCTTACTCAAAGTGCTTAAAGAAAAGACATCTCTCATCATAGTGGGAGGGAGGAGAGTAGGTAAGAGGGTAGGCCAGTAGCATAGGCTTACTGAGTCAGGACCCCACTATGTCTGCCTTAACCATGCCTTATGATATAAGATGTAAGGAAAAGACCTGATTTGAGGAGAAAAGTAACCACTCAAGTTTCCTTGTCCAACTCTAAGATGACCCATCCATAAAGAAGGCATGGTTAGTGAAGGAAAGTAACTATTGATGGTTTCCTTGTCCACTCTAGCATGACCTATCTCTACAAATGATGAGTGAAATATCAAATCTATAATCTCAATGAAGTAACAATGGTCAATTTTATTTATAAATTTGATCCTTACAACTATAGGATTTCTAAATAATGTTCTCTAATGTTCTTAGACATGTAATTATATACATCCAATAGTATACTCACATTTTGGAATATATATATATATATATATATATATATATATATATATATATATATATATATATATATATATATATATATATATAGACACACACACACACACACACACAAAAACAATAGCCATATGGAATAAATATATTTGAGACATGCTCCTTAAGCCAAAGGTGAGTTAGGGAGGAAAAGTACCTATGGGGCCATAGGTGGGAGAATACATGGATATGATCTAGGTTCTGCCTAAGATCCCTTTAGGTCCTCTTGACCCTTATGCTAACCACCAAAGACTCAATAAATACAATCCTATCTATCATAAGATGAGATGAGTTAGGGAGGGAAAGAACCCAAGGGGGTCCAGTTAAGGAGAATATGTGGATTATGCTCCAGGTTCTACCTAGAATCCCTTGAGTCATCTTGGCCCTTACGCTAACCATCAAAGATCTCATGATTGACACTATCTAAACATGATCAATAATAATCTTAACTCTTGATTAAAATAAATATTGAAATCTATTATGCTATAATTATTACCTTTATTAATGATGGTTTCTCTTTGTTTCTATACTAATTTGTGTTCCTTTTTGCAGGATTTATGAATCAAGAGCATAGTGATTGAAATATATCTTTCCTAACACTAGCCTATTATAGGGGTTGGTCAATAAATGCAATAATTCTTTTATTATATGTATACATCATGTATGCTTTGTGTCTTCGTGCATTAATTTTCTTGCTTCGTGTATGCTTCGTGTCTTCATATATTCATATGTATACTTTGTATTCAAATGCATATTTCATGTGTGACTCTATTTTTGGATAAACATAATAGAATAATAGATTCGTTACAAGTAGAATTTGAATTTGTCATGCCTTATTGGATCTAATAGGATTAAATTATAGATTAATTAAAGATACATCTTGGTTATAAGTTTCCATCACCATGTGCAATCTAATCATAATTGGGAATTTCAGAGTAAGTTAAGTAAGGACGAAGGGGGGACATTACATTGGTATCAAAGCATGATCCTGCCATCCTGTAGGGTAAAGATAAAAGTAGGGATCTGCATGAAAGGACAAAGATTGACTAGGTAAAGAATCAAGGAACATGTATGCACTATTGAATATGATGATTAAGATAATTTCTCATCCATCCATTATTTTAATGAACTTATCAATCGATACAAAATAGATATGTGAATTATTAATGTTAATAAGATTGACATAATTTATGAGTGTTATCTAAATCATATAATGAATTATCAATCTTACCCCATCATAGTTGGAAGGAGGACAAGGTAGGTAAGATGGTAGGGTTGATGGCTTAGGCAAGAGGGATGGATTCCACTCTTGGGCTGAAACCAATCGAGTCAAGAGACCCCTCTACAACGTCCTGACATTCCTTTGTGATGAGAAAAATCTAATAATAAATTTACCCCATCATAGTGAGAGGAAGGAGAGTAGGTAAGGGGGTAGACTGGAAGCTTAGCCTTACCAAGTTAGGACCCCACTATGTCTGCATTCACATTCCCTTATGGTGTAAAATATGAATTCCATCATCACCTTAACTCAAAGTGCTTAAAGAAAAGACATCTCTCATCATAGTGGGAGGGAGGAGAGTAGGTAAGAGGGTAGGCCAATAGCATAGGCTTACTGAGTCAGGACCCCACTATGTCTGCCTTAATGATCCCTTATGATATAAGATGTAAGGAAAAGACCTGATTAGATGAGGAAAGTAACCACTCAAGTTTCCTTGTCCAACTCTAAGATGACCTGTCCATAAGGAAGGCATGGTTAGTGAAGGAAAGTAACTATTGACGGTTTCCTTGTCCACTCTAGTATGACCTATCTCTACAAACGATGAGTGAAATATCAAATCTATAATCTCAATGAAGTAATAACGGTCAATTTTATTTATAAATTTAATCCTTATAACTATAGGATTTCTAAATAATGTTCTCTAATTTTCTTAGACTTGTAATTATATACATCCAATAGTATACTCACATTTTGGAATATATATATATATACAAAAACAATAACCATATGGAATAAATATATTTGAGACATGCTCCTTAAGCCAAAGGTGAGTTAGGGAGGAAAAGAACCTAAGGGGCCACAGGTGGGAGAATACGTGGATATGATCCAAGTTCTGCCTAAGATCCCTTTACGTCCTCTTGACCCTTACGCTAACCACCAAAGACTCAATAACTACAATCCTATCCATCATAAGATGAGATGAGTTAGGGAGGGAAAGCACCCAAGGGGGTCCAGTTAAGGAGAATACATGGATTATGCTCCAGGTTCTACCTAGAATCCCTTGAGTCATCTTGGCTCTTACGCTAACCATCAAGGATCTCACAATTGACACTATATAAATGTGATCAATAATAATCTTAACTCTTGATTAAAATAAATATTGAAATCTATTATGCTATTATTATTACCTTTATTAATGATGGTTTCTCTTTGTTTCTATACTAATTCGTGTTCCTTATTGCAAGATTTATGAATCAAGAGCATAGTGATTGAAATATATCTTTCCTAACACTAGCCTATTATAGGGGTTGGTCAATAAATGCAACAATGCTTTTATTATATGTATACATCATGTATGCTTTGTGTCTTCATGCATTAATGTGCTCACTTCGTGTATGCTTTGTGTCTTCATATATTCATATGTATACTTTGTATTCAAATGCATATTTCATGTGTGACTCTATTTTTGGATAAACATAATAGAATAATAGATTTTTTACAAGTAGAATTTGAATTTGTCAGGCCTTATTAGATCTAATAGGATTAACTTATAGATTAATTAAAGATACGTCTTGGTTATAAGTTTCCATCACCATGTGCAATCTAATCATAATTGGGAATTTCAGAGTAAGTTGAGTAAGGATGAAGGGGGGACATTACATGGACTAATAGGAAAGCTTACTACTTTTGAGCTTAATAATTATGATAAAAATATTCTAAAGGTTGAAACTACTTTCAAGGCTTCTATGGTAAGTGTCCATATAAGAAAAGGTAAAGAATTGATGACTAAATCTGATAGCTTGTCTAGTTTCACTAGGGATATAAATGTTATTTTAGAGGAAGAGAAAAGAAAAGGAGAACTTGAAGCATTGATAGTAAGAATGTTACCTAGAGGAAATAGTAAGTACAAAGACAAATTACCTTTAAAACATTTATCTTGTAAAAAGATTGGTCACATTTCTGCTAGGCACCCTAATGAGGAACAATACAAGGATAAGGGCAACTACAAGAAGTACAAAGGAAAGCCAAAGAAATAATGTTATATGGTTGTGAATGAAGGTGTAACCAATGAGGAATCTGATGACAATAATGAAGAGGAAATTATTTTTGTTGCTATAAAGGAAGATCATCTTGTAGGAGACAAAGAAGGTGAAAAGGCAGTCATTTCACATATCAGATAGAATGATGACTAGATCATAGCCAGTGGGTTCTCGCATCACATGACAGATGATAAAATTAAATTTATTAAACTTAATGAATTTGATGGTGGTGTTGTGAGGTTTGCAAATGATTCACCCTTCTTAGTGAAAGGTAAAGGTACTATTTCCTTTAATGGAAAAAGCAATATAGATGATGTCTATTATGTTGAAGGTCTAACAGATAACTTATTAAGTATGGGTTAGTTTGATGACAAAGGATACCAACTTTAGTTTAAAGGAGGATTATGCAGAATCATTGGAAGTTCTAGTGATGAGATTGTTATTGGAAGGAAAACTAGAGGTAACTTATTTCAATTGAACAATACAATTAATAGTTATTTGGGTGCTAAGATTGAAGATAACTGGTTATGGCATAAAAGGTTTTTCCATGTAAACTTTGATATCTTGGTGAAGGTAAGCAAGACTAATGCAGTAAGAGGAATTCCACAACCTATGAAATTGGATAATTTTATGTGTAAAGAGTGTCGGCTTGGTAAGTTAACTAGTACATCTTTCAAAAGAAAATCTATTTCATCAGAAAATATTCTTGATTTAGCGCATATTGATTTGTGTGGCCCTATGAGATAAAGGAGTTATAATGGGGATAGATATATCATATTTACTGATAATTATTCAAGAATGATGTGGGTTACATTTCTTAATGAGAAATTAGATGCAATCAGTAAGCTCAAGGATTTCAGAGCACTGGTAGAGAAGGAATCAGGAAAAAGTCTAAAGTGCTTAAGATTAGATAGAGGAGGTGAGTTCACACCGGATGAGTTCATGAAGTATTGTGAAGATAATGGCATAAAAAGATAGATGTCTGTTCCAAGAACTCCTTAGAAAAATGGTGTTGCATAAAGGAAGAACATAACAATAGTTGATTTTAAAAGGACTATGTTGATATAGGGAGATGTACCAAAGATATACTAGAGAGAAGAAATCATTGGTATTGTTTATACTCTGAACTGGGTGCAAGTGAAGAAGGGAACCAAAAAAACACCCTATGAATTATGGTATGGTAATTCTCCAAGTGGAAAGTATTTCAAAAATTTTGGGAGTAAATGTTATATAAAAAGAGATGTCTTTTCTGGAAAATTTGATCCCAAAAGCGATGAAGACATATTTTTGGGTTATTCAAATAAGATCAAGGCTTACAAATATTTTAATAAAAGGACTAATAAAATGATTGAAAGTGCTAATGTGAAGATTGATGAATTTCTTGAAAAATTTGAGGAAACAAGCAAAAGGGATATAGAAGATGATCAGGGAATAGATTTAATTGAATCGGAAGAGCCTAGACCAATTGAGAAAAACAACAAGGAATAAGTAGTGTAACCGACAAAAGAATAATTTCTAGGTTTAAACCAGTAATCCTAAGGTATATGAAAATGAATCATTCTTCTAATCAAATAATTAGTGATAAGAATGTAGGTGTCTTGATGAGATGTAATGCTAGAGAAAGCACATGTCTGATATCATAAATTGAGACCAAAACAACAAAGAAGCAATTAAAAATGATGATTGGGTGAGAGAAATGCATGAAGAATTGGATCAAATTAAGAAGAATGAAACGTGGATTCTTGTGCCAAGGCCTGAAGACAAAAATGTGATAGGTACAAAATGGGTTTTTAGAAATAAATTAAATGAGGATGGTAAAGTGATTAGAAACAAAGCAAGACTTGTGTATAAGGGTTATGCACAAGAAGGTTTGGATTACGGTTAGACATTTTCTCTTGTGGCAAGATTGGAAGGTTTCATGATACTACTTGCTTATGTTGCATTCAATAAATTTAAATTCTATCAAATGGATGTGAAATCAATATTCTTGAATTAAATTCTAGAAGAAGAGGTCTACATTGAGCAATTGTATGGATTTTCATTAACTAAGGATACAAACATGGTATGAAAACTTCAAAAAGAAATGTATGGTCTGAAGCAATCTCCTAGAGCATGGAATGAAAGATTACACTCTTATCTCATTTGAAATGGTTTCAATAGAACTTCTGATGATAGTAATGTTTACTTAAAGATTGAAGGTGAAATGATATTAATTGGTGAAGTCTTTGTTGATGACATAAGTTTTGGTGGAGATGATGAAAAGAGTATGTCTTTTGTTGATAAGATGAAGAAAGAATTTTAAATGTTAATGATAGAGGAAATCAAATTCTTCACAAGACTACAAGTATCACAGTTGGACAATGGAATATACATATATGTCAACCTAAATATATGAAGGAGTTGTTGAATACATTTGGCATGGAAGATTCTAAACCGGTTGGTACCCCCATGATTATAGGTTGTAAACTATCTAAGGATGATGAATTTTAGTCTATTAATGCCAGTTTATACAGGTCCATGATCGGAAAGCTACACTATGTTGTACATAAAAGACTAGATATTGCACAAGCACTTGGCATAGTTGCAAGGTTTCAGTCAAACCTGAAGGAGTCACACATGGTTGTAGTAAAGAGAATCTTCATATATCTGAAAGGCACTATGGATTATGGACTATGGTGTACTCATCAAGGTTATTTTTTGCTAAGTGTTTTTACCGGTGTTGATTGGGAAGGTAATGTAGATGATTGAAAGAGCACAAGTGGTGGTGTATTATTTCTAGGTGGCAAGCTTGTTTCTTGGACAAGCAAGAAATATAATTGCATATCTCAATCTATAGTTGAAGTGGAATATGTGGCAATAGCTATCAATTGCAAACAAGTAGCTCGGATGAAGAAAATCCTAGAAGGGATTAAGGAGAAGGTAACAAAACCAGTGACAATTTTTGTGATAATAATAATGCTATAACATTTCCAAGAACCCGGTTATGCACTCGAAGACCAAGCACATTACTATTAAGTATTATTTCTTAAGATAATAGGTGCAAGAGAAAGTGGTGAGGTTGGATTACATTCCAAATAAATAGAAAATTATAGATATATTTACCAAACCACTTCCTAAGGATACTTTTGAGTACCTTAGAGGTAACTTGGGGGTCATGAGCCTACCTAAGTAGAATTAAGATGAAAATGTTGCATCAATCTAGTGGGTATTACTATTTTATTTTTTAGTGGATTAATGTAAATGGGACTAATCCTTAGGGGGATCAATTGGATAGATGAAGTCTTCAGCACTATGGCCCCTTTGGCATTGTTTTCAAAAGGGGAGAATAGAAGAATAGAAAATAGGAGGAGAGAAGCTGATGAGACTACACAGACTGCTTAGAACAAAGATCTGATCTTGACTATTGGTGTGTTGGCATCTGTTAGCATGTTTCCATCAGATGAAGATGAAGATAAAGTGTTGTGGTTCAAGAACATGTTTGGTATTTATTGGTGTGTTTCCATCAATGCCAAAGGGGGAGATTGTTGGCGCAACTGATGCAAATGAGATGAGTAAGTATATTGATGGCATGATGATGTGTTTTCCCAATTATGTTGTTGTTGCTGATGTCAAATTAGGTGTTCCTAGGAAGATTACTATGTTCTTGGTGTACTGAGTTATGATGTACAAGATGAATTGGGAGTTATGTTGTAAATGGTGGCATGTGATTTGGCACATAGGCTCTAGAGGTGTGTATAATGCTATATCTATGATCACATATGTGTATGATGAGTTTTATGAAAGTTACATAGGAATGGAATCAGGTGTTGCAATCGGAGGTGTGTGATCTTGATTATATTATTAGATTTTTGTTACAATCACATCAAGATTGGTGATCAGTAGACAGAGTTACAAAATTCTGAAGTTCAGACAGTAAAGAAGGAAAGAACAGTGAAGAAGAATTGGTTAAATCCTTTATCAGTGAAGGCAAATTGGTTTGTGAAGATGGTTGAGTATTCTAGAATATGTGATGATGTGTTTAAGACTACGTAGAATGTTAGGTATGATTCTTATAATTCAATTTGATTGATAATTCATGAAGAGGTGCATGAACCTAGGGAAGTGTAATATGTTTGACCTTTTTGGTGTCAAATTGAAGTGCAATTGGATCCTAATGTCGGTGCAAGATGGAAAATGATTCCAACATTTTTGCTAGACTTCTATGGACAGAAATTTCAACTTCAAATGTAACATTCAGGCGATTGTATGCCCTAATTATTATAGATGTATTAGTATCATTTTTGTAATGTGTTTTCAAGTGTGTGGATGGAAAAATAAGTAGTAGAGATTATGTGTGTGGCATAGATAGATAGTAAATCAAGAGGTGTGATTCAAGGAGAGATGAATCTACAAGAGAGGAAGAAGTTTGAGCCTAATTGGATATGTACAAGCAAGGAATTGGTGCTATTTTTGATATCAATCTTCTTATTGTTCCCTAGCAGTTGCAGCAGGTTAAATCCCTTAACCATGTAGATCCTAATAGATCTTTTTTGATCATTTAATAGGGTGGCACTTTAGCTACTATTTGAATTCCTCTTACAAGGATACTCCTAATAGGGTAAAGCTCCTAATAGGGATAGAGGTAAATCCCTTAACTGAGTGGCTCCTAATAGGATCTATTCTTAACCAGACTTTATTGTAAGCTCCTAATAGGGATAAGCTCTTAACCAAGCATACTTCAAAAGAGTACTTTATTACTCACAAGCATCAATCCCACTTTGGTTTTTCCCTTTTGGCTTTCCACATGGAAAATACTTGTGTTATGTGTTGAATTTGTGTGAATGCTTATTTCTTGGTGTATGTTTTGCTACAAGTGAAGGCTACTTATTGCATGCATGTGGTAAATATTTGAAGGATAAGCTTTATTAGATCCAATTTATGTTTATTGGTAGACTACTAATTGACCCCCCCCCCCCCCCCCCCCCAGTAATCGTAGGGTCTGATTATTCCAAAATTAACCACCCCTTGTAGGTAATTGAACGTGACTCAATAATCAAACTAAAGATGAAGATACAAATGAAGATATGTAGTTTTCCTATAGATGCAGGGATTCATCATTACACCAAGAAATGATGGGTCCCTCTTCTATACTTACATCTTATCTTTCCATGCATTTTTACTTTGTAGATGTATCAGTTTTAATAGTTAACCCACGACTTGTGTGAGTCTTGTACTTTCCTTTTTGTATTAAAAGAACTCAAAATTGTAAACATGTGTATATTTATCTTATGTAATACATTTGTATATCAATGAAATATTCTCTTTTAATCAACATTTATTTCAATATAGTACTTTACTTTCAACATTCTCTTAATTGAGCAAAATATTTAATAATGAAATTAAATGTAAACAAATGTGTACCTTGATTAGTTGCAAAACGTAATTAGCTCTACCTATTTGAGTTGTAGGTGAAAAATATGTAACAAGAATAAAAGAAATTTGTTAAGGTAGAGTGATAAGGTAATCATGGTGATTAAAATTAAGTTACTCCTTTAGCTTGTAATGAATGGTTTTCAACTGTGATGCTTTGGGAGGTCAGATATGGCCCTAAGCACTTTATCCTTTTGAATTCAAATAATTTACCATTAAATGTTGTATTTTTTTTGTCTATTACCTATCAAATTAATTAAAAAATTGTCCAACTAGATATATATTCAACTAATTGTTCAACTACATGGGATAACAGTTGATCTCTATGAAAATAGTAAAATAGGATTCCAAAAGAAACACACATGATAATGCATGTCATATCCATCCTACCCTCTCTCAAGTGATATTGGTGGCAAAAATTCATTCCATTTAGTAGTTTTTTATGAGTAGGGTTATTGATGTATGCTTTTTGTTGGTGTAATTAAATATTCCTAATTACACTTAACTTAATCTTACTTAGGATAATGCATTGCATAGTAGTTAGTGATTGAGACACCTAGGAGTGTGCACCTCTATTAAGCACATGGTGTAGGAGAAATTCCACTTTTGGTGTGATAGTTGTCTTCACATACCTCATTGTGTGTGAGATCCACCTTTCGTGCTCTTATCACATTATCATCCTCATCCATTGCACATACTTTATTGCATAATGGAGGATGATCCACATTTGGTGGACATGTGATTACACCTAGCATAGGTGATAGCTTATCAACTCCTTATCATTGTCTCTTATTGCCTTTCCTATATAAGGAGGCCTACTATGCAATCATTTTAATTCATTCATCAATCAATCATTCAAGGTGAATTCATTGGATCTATTCAATCCATCTTTGCATTCATATTATCTCTCTTGTGCTTTTCTTCAACCTCTAAATCCTTGGTTCAATCTTTGCTATTTGCAAATTCTTACATGGTATCAGAGCCATTGGAGTGTTTAGATCAGCCAATTTGAAGAGATCTTGATGCAAGCTTTGAAGGTCTGAATCTCAGATCTGAGAACCAGTGTGTGATAGAGGCATCTTGGTGCAGATCTGACATCACCATTACGTCCGGAAGGCTATTTCGGTTAAGATTAACTATAAATTCACCTATATTTGGTGAAAGTCAAAATCAAGGCAAATTTTTTTTGCAAATCAGACCGTACGGCCCAATCTACCCTCTCTGGGACGATTTTGAAAAAAAATAATTATTTTTTAATTCGGTTTATTTTTCTTGAATTTTTTTTTGCAAAAATATTTTTTGGGCCTGGTACGTGCCCTGGAATCTCTGCAATCCACAGAATATTCTCCGTGCATGTGTACAACGTGACAACACTAGATAGAGTACGCGTACCAAGGAAAAGTCCTAAGTCAAGCACTTAGTGGGCCTGACTCTCTTGTTTGTGTTCATTCCAGGCGTTTGCATATATAAATGGGTTTAAAACCCTCAATGCAGGCGATGTGGGATTAAAATCTCACATCCCTGCCCGACAACTCCTCCACACCCAGCTCCACCGGTGGCCTCCCTCACTCAGCGCAGATCTCTCACCACCGGCAGACTGCAGACCTCCAAGCACCCGCGGTAGATCACGAGCCTCCACCACCGGCCTCTCCACCATCACTGCTTGTAGATCCACCTCTGCAGACTGACCCCTCCGTAGACCACCACGCGGTGGGCACTCAGCCACGTAGTGCAATCAGCTGACCGCCACACAACGCACTCGAAAGACCACCACGTGGACCTCGTAACAACCTCCGCCTGCGCCACGCGGGCCCCCTGCACACCTCAACCACCATGCGGGCATCTGCCACGTCGATAGCCAACTAGAAGCCACATCAAAGACATAGTCAGCAATGTTGACATCATAAAAATGCAAGCAGACATACAATTGACATCATCTGTATGACACACAGTCACTAGTCTAGTCAGCAGACACATCAACAAGGGCTTTTTTACGCTGATGTCATCATTTTATGACCCTAAAATTAATGACCATCTAGCCATCAAAATAGGGCAAATTGGTTTTTTTTATAGTCGTATGACCATCAAATTTAACCCCGTCAATTTCTGACATCAGCAGGGTTCAAAATTTCTCTGCCCTCACCATATGTAGTTTTGATTTGACAGTCTAACTTTGAGAGGCCATAACTTGGTCATCTGGGCTCCAAATCAGGTGCAATTTTTTTTGAAATTGGGTAGAATTTCTTGAACTTTCTAGTGGTTGTGTTGATTTTGCATTTTGGTGGCCTAATTTGTCAAAAATTGTAGATCTTGTTGACTATTCTTTTCTGTTCATGATTTCTGCAACTTTCAGGGCTTCGTTTGGGCACATACGGTAACATTTTGAGGTGAATTTTTTTTTGAAAGTGCATGATTTTTCATCTAATTTCTAGATCTGTAATCAGATTTTAGTGATTTTGGGTAGAAATATCACTTTCAGAAATAGGTTATTTTGGGGCTATAATTGCACTTGGTTAATCCTTGGATTTCAATTTTCTGATTTGCATTAGTCATTTGAAGGAATTATTAGTAGTTATCAGTCATTATTTGGTTGCAATATGGATAATTAAAAGGTTAAAATCCTCACTCCATATAACTACCATGAATGGAAAGTTTCTTTAAGTGATCATTTTTTGAGTCTTGGATTGCTTAGAATGACTCTTGGGCAAGATCAAGAACCTCAAATAGGTGTTGCAAAAAGGTGAAAATGGTTTGATCGAAGGGATAAAGCACTTGGCTCTCTTAGATCATCCATCTCTCGTGACTTGCACTTTCATATTGCATCTTGCACACATCCTCATGATGCTTGGGTCATATTGGAAGGACTCTTTGGTAAACCTGATAGAATGAGAAAATTTAGATTAGAAAATGAGCTCATAGGTCTCAATCCTAGTGATTTTGACAATATTCAAGACTTTTTATCTAAGTTCAATTCTATTAGATTGGAGCTTTCTTCATGTGGCATTGTTAAGGGGGATGAACAATTGATCTTTTCTATTCTTTCCAAGCTTGGTCTTGATTATTCTATCTTTGTTTCTACATTCTATGCTACTATGAATTCTCTTGGTAGTGCATACAAATTTCCCATTCTTGATGAATTTGCAGCGCAACTCACAAGGGAATAAGCAAAGTTGGCACACATGGGACAATTGAAGCCTTCCACACATCATGCATTGATTGAAAGTGAGTCTACATCAAAGGCTTCTAATGGAAAAGGAAAGAAACACAATAAGGATCCTAAGCCTCATGACAAAGGTAATGAATCTTCTTCACCAAAAAGTACTGAATCCAAGTCCTCTTCAAGAGAGGAATCATCTAGAAGAAAGAGAGATAAATGTGCATATTGTCAAAAGTTAGGACATGATGAGCATAAGTGTTTTTAAAAGAAGATTGATGAGCTAACTCACATTATTCAGAAACACAACCTTAAGCTGCCCTCATCAGTGTCTGCTCCTTCTTCTACACATTTGGCAGCTTCTACATCTCCATCATCATTCAAAGATAAAGGTAAAGGACAAGCACTCTTGGCTTCCACACATCCTGAGCAAGGTAAATGGATTCTTGATTCAGGTGCATCACATCATATGGCATCTTCTATGGATATGTTTTCTTTGATTGAGCCTTTTAATTCTCCTAATATTTTGATGGGTAACAACACATTCATGCAAGTTTGTGGGAAAGGTTCTATTCCTATGGGAGAAGGGACATTTAAAGATGTTCTTTGTGTACCATCCTTGACCACTAATCTCCTTTCTATTTACCAAATTACACATGGGGCACAAGGTAAAATTGTTGAGTTCACTTCTGATTATGTCTACATTAGGGACATGGAGACTAGAGATGTCATAGCTATGGGAGTTGTTGATCATACATCCCACTTGTATTCTTTTTCAAATTTTTTTGATAATGATGATGATATTCATGATGTACCCATCCCTTTGCCAAGGGATAATTATGAGGAGAATTTTGGGCACTTGAATCATTTTGTTGTTGAGACAAGTGTTGATCTTCCTACTCCTCCATCTCTTGCTTCTTCAAACATGGGCTCTACTATTCAACAGGATGATCATAGTGTTTCAGATCTTGTAGAATGTGATGACTACTTGGATGCATCTTCAACACTTGTTGATTCTCATGATGTAGATTTGGAAGACATACATGAGGGGGTTTCTCTATCCCTTGATGACAATTTCATCATAGTTGGGGATACTTCTTCATCTACTTTGGAGATTGGTGTACTTGATTCTTCTCCTTCTTCACTTGATTTGTCACATGAAGTGATAGATTCTTTGAGCTTGGAGAGACCTATTCAGTCTTCAGAGATTCATGCATGGAGACCTACATCTTCTTCCTCTTTCCATTTGCACAAGGATTGGCTTCTTTGTCATTTGATGTATCTATTTCTTCATAAGGGGAGACATGTTTCTTGTAAGCATTGGCTTATCTATTGTTTACAGGTACTCTTCATCAACATGGGAGCTTCTACATTATGGGGGGATATCATGTCTCCAACTATCCTTCTTATGGGGGGATAATTCTTTGTATATACATGATGTATGTAGTTCTTGGGGGGTCTTGAGCACTCCATCCATCTATGCATCTTGTTTTCTTCTCTCTTTTTGGGGGAGGGTTTTTCCCATGAGGTTTTCCCTCTTTCTCCACTTTATGAGAGTTATGCATTTCATGTAATTTTGTACATGGGTACCTAACATGGCCTAGTTGTCGGGACCCATCTTGCATTGTGAGTTTAAGTGCATTCCCCTAAGTTGCACTTAAGGGAGGGTGTTGGTGTAATTAAATATTCCTAATTACACTTAACTTAATCTTACTTAGGATAATGCATTACATAGTAGTTAGTGATTGAGACACCTAGGGGTGTGCACCTCTATTAAGCACATGGTGTAGGAGAAATTCCACTTTTGGTGTGATAGTTGTCTTCACATACCTTGTTGTGTGTGAGATCCACCTTCCGTGCTCTTATCACATTATCATCCTCATCCATTGCACATACTTTATTGCATAATGGAGGATGATCCACATTTGGTGGATATGTGATTACACCTAGCATAGGTGATAGCTTATCAACTCCTTATCATTGTCTCTTATTATCTTTCCTATATAAGGAGGCCTATTATGTAATCATTTTAATTCATTCATCAATCAATCATTCAAGATGAATTCATTGGATCTATTCAATCCATCTTTGCATTCATATTATCTCTCTTGTGCTTTTCTTCAACCTCTAGATCCTTGGTTCAATCTTTGCTATTTGAAAATTCTTATACTTTTCATCTATTAAATGCTCTCTTGGAGGTGTCTAACATTTTTTAGTCTTGTTCTCATGAAAGAGCTTGTTCTTTTGTTTGAACATAGAAAGGAGAATTTTATTGAGATTTTCCCAACAACTACAATAATCAATGAATTATATCCTACATATAGAGTATTATTCCAAGGCTCCATATGTCTTTGCTACAAGTCTAGATTTAAAAAAATTAATAGGTATGCTAACTTCTATACATTCACACTCATTATACCTTGTTTTACATCCTATGTAAGAGTACATATAGTGTTATATTTTCTATTGTAGTCATTTCTTATTACTAAAGATTTGGTGATTTAATTATTTTTTGAAGAGCCTAAATAATAATGCCCATGAGTTGTATCAAAATAAAACTCATGATAAACTTTTACATAGTATTTGATATTGGACAATTTGTCATTTTTCACTCGAAAGTAAGTTTCCATTAAAAAATTTAACAAGATTTGGTGTAATTACATGAAATTATCTTATATGGAGGTTAGAGCAATTAATTCCTAGAATATTTTAGTTTATAACTCTTTTTATAAAGATAGAGTTGAATGTGTGTGTGTGTGTGCATACATACATCCATACATGCATACATGCATACATACATACATACACACACACACACACATAGATATGCACACACATACATATAGATACACACACACACATATATTACACACAGACATTCTCTCTCTCTCTCTCTCTCTCTCTCTCACACACACACACACACACACACACACACATGCGTGTGTTTGCACAGGCGCGTGTGTGTGTGTGTATCCATACAGATATAATTAACATTGAATATGATTTGATAGTTAAAGAACTAAGTTTCATTGAAACTAGAGGAAATGATTATCTTATTTGAATAAGAAAATAAATGCACCATTAGAATAAGAACTAGTTTTTTATACAGTGATATACAAATTTAGTTATATTAAAGGAAACTTGGGAAAAATTATGAATGATTGTTATCTTGTATTAGCATAGATATGATTTTCGACCAAACGATATTTATGTTAAGCATGAGTTGAGATATTAAATGTTGAAATACTTATGAAAAGTGTTTGGACAATCATGTACTTGTAAATGGATATGCATATTTCTTTTAAGACCATTAGTAGAGTTTTTTTCATTCAAGTAAAACTATGTGAAAATGGATAAAGGTGATGATTTGTGGACGAAAACTGAATGTGGTTAAATAAAGAAGGGTAGGTTCCCACTTTAGATCTACCCACCAATAATTAGTTTCAAATAATTTGGCTAAATTTAAATTTAATCATTTAATACTAGATGATTTCTTTATTATTACTCTCTGTCAAATCATGATGATATGATGTGCATGTTCATATGTAAAAAATTTATTGGTTGCATCATGTTGCTCTAGATTATATTCCACCAGTAGATTCTAAATTGCTACTTACCTCACACAAGATCAAGAGCTCTTCATTTCATGATGAGAATTGGGAAAGCTTATGATTCATGGTTGGATAGATAATCACTTGGTCCACAATATCATCTTCTAGTTGGAAGATGGAGAGGATACTATGGTGACCAGAGGGGACATTTCTATATAGTATCAACGTGTAAAATAATTGATGTACTCGACCTTAATAATCCTATTTGATGCATTATTTATCTTATTAAGATAAATATTTTAATATATAAGATTTACATTATTGTTTGATTAATTTATGGAAAATCATGAGAATTTGTTGGGAAATGTTACTTTATGAATGTTTATGTCTTTATATTTGGTATCAGGGAAAGGTTTAACTATAGGGTCATGTTGTCTACCTTGCTAAAGATACAAATTTGTGACATAAGAAAAACATAATCAACTAAAATGGCTACTATAAATTCTAATTAGGGTAGATCTAGCAATGGTCCAAATAATGAGAAAAATGAGAGATTGGATTAGATTCTCAACCTTTTGAATTAACAAGGTGTTAGGATGGATAATCTTTAGTAGGAGGTTAGAGTTATCCATGAAGATCAAAACAAGAACCCTAGGAATAAGGAATAGAGTAATGATGGGGAAAAATGATGATATTGGGGATAAATTGAGGTGGGATTGCAAAATAACTAAGTAAGAACCTCAAGAAGGTCATGCCACATAAGTTTGATGGTGGAACTAGGGGATGAAGTTGAGGCCTACATAATTGAAATGGAGAATTACTTCAAACTTCCTAACCTATTTGGTGGTCATGAGATAATGTAAAGTGTATACCAACTCACTAGAGAGGCATCCACCTAGTGGGATAATAGAGTGCAGAGAATCATTTGCAACCATAGGAGGTAACTAGGAAGTATTCTTTTATCTTTTTAGGAAGAGGTGCTTCATTTACACTTCTTCGATAAGAAGATGAATGAGTTTCAAAACTTGACCTAGGGTAATATGTTGGTGACACAATATTGGGAGAAGTTTTCTCATCTATTAAAATATGCACAACAATACTAGATGGATGAATATTTTAGAATCCAAAAGTTTGTTTTAGGATTGAAATATCTAAAGTAGATACACACAAACCTATGATGATGAGAAATGTATTTGAAAAGGTAATGAAACATGAGTATAAGATCCTACAAATGGATAGTTTTTGTAGAACTCAAAATGTCAACACTCCATCAGGATATGGGAAGAGAAATTTATAGGGAAATTAAAAAAAGAGGCATTTCTCATCAAATTTAGAATCTCAAGAGAAATAAGGATATGCAAAGAAGAATTATAGGGAATTTCATTATGAATACCAAAATACCCACCAATAATGATAGAAACATGAATGATTTCAAGTGGAATAATCTTGAAGGCTAGAAAGGACCCTAAATGGGTGTTATGCATGTGGCGGGGAAAACTATGCTAATAATTATCCCAATGATCATCTAGAAATGATATGAGGAACCAACAAAATCAAGCTCAACATCATATTCATGTTGTACACACTCAAGTAGTGCACTTCTCTAAGTCATTATATCCAAGCGAATCCATGAAGAGGAAACCTTAGAAAGTGACCTAGAGCTCTCTATGCATGGAGTTGCAAGATTTATTGATTGCTCTCAGCTAGAGCTATTAAGCTTATGACCTTGCTAGTCAACCACACAATGAGAGATTCAAATGAAGATAAGGGCAATAATGCCAATATCTCCAAGAATCACTATGAAATACAAATGCAAACTAGATTAAGATGAATATGCAAGCTCGAAATGAGAGGTGCAAGCTAAGCTATAGAAATGAAAGTACAAACTAAACTATGAAAAGGAAAGTACAAGTATTACCAAGCCTTCCTAGTTAAACTAGATGAGTTACTCTAAAGCTTGAAAGAAAATCTAAACTATGAAAGCATAAACATGAAGCTACTATGCATGAATGAAACTAAGAATGGAATGTAGATGCAAAAGCCAAGAATGCTCCAAATCTTCAAAAACTCCAAAGTGACCTAGAAAACCTGCAACATAACATTAGCATAAAAAGATTCATATGCAAATGAGGAAGAGAGCTCTCCTTTTAAAGGAATTGAAAAGGAATGGACCATGGAGATTAAAAGGCAAAAGTCTTAATCAAGGGTGGAGCATCAAAGAGGAGCAATCCATGTGCACAAGTATCCTCCAATGAGAAAATAAGAGTTGACTTTTGTGTCCATATGAGACAAAAAGTGTTTTTCCTCTTTTTATAGAATAAGAAATATGCTTAATTTGTGCAACTTAGGATAAGAAGAAAAGTGAGGACCTTTTATTTAATAAAAGGGGAGGAAATATTCCTTTTAATAAATAAAGACTTTAGGATAAAATGGTTAGCCCAAGGAATAATCGAATAAATGATAACATAGGATTTGATCAAGGAAATTGATATATTTGAAAAATGTTGATTTTTTGGAAATATTGATTCAGGGATTTGATAAATTGCTGAATGGGGGCCCAAAGTCTAGGTGACCATTTTAGGGTGCATACATCTGCCCCTCTTTAACTAATGTGTGATCATTCTGGGAACACATGTGGTCAAAGAAGAATTGAAATGTGAGATCGATTTGGGATCACAAAATAATCCAGATGTGTGATCATTCTGGAAACACACTAGGACAAAAATAAGTTGAAAGACAAGACCAACACTGTTGCTGTTAAGTGATAGTCGAATATAAAAATAAGAGATAAGAATAAAAAGACAAGATCAACACCATTGCTGTTAAGTGATAATCAAGTCTCAAAATAAGAATCTCAAGCTTAACTGAATGATAAAGTTGAATCAAAGATTAAAGTTGATAGTTACTACCCCCTCAAAATTGAAATCAAAATCAGGTAGAGGAGAAGCATCAAATAGATAAACTTGATCAAGTCACTAGAAATCATGATCAAAGATGAGGCATGATAGGATAACCATCATGCAGTGAAGACATGCCCTAGTTTGACTAGGTTTGACTGAGAAAGATATAGAATAAAATCAAGTCAAAACCTCAAAGAGATGAAGGGAAGGAAATGAATGAAAGACTATAAGGTTTGAAAGAGATGGAGATGAAGATGCCCCAAGAAAGATCGAAGGATTAGGCCTCAAATAGTCAGCCAACTACACAGAAGAAGGGAAATTTTGAAATGCAATTTTGACTATCAAGATGAACTTAGATTTCAATTTCAAGTCCAAAAATGGATCTAGGACGTCGAAATTAGCTAGGGGTGCAATTTTTGCGCAATTCTGAGGTGTTTTGAAAATTAGGTCAGAAAGTAAAAAATGCTATATAAGGGGTAAAAAGGTCATAGAAAAGGATGTGATATGAAAGACAAGAGGTGAAAGACATGATCGAGAAGAAGCGAAAGATAAGTGTGGTTGACCAACTAGTCCGTGAAAGATAAAAGGAGAGCTCTCTCCATATGCAAGGTGCAAAAACTAATCTAACATGAACCTAGGAGTGCAAGCTACTATGAAAAGTGGTTGACTTGCAAGGTCACAACACCAATAGACATCTAATAATCATCATTGAGCTTTATTGGTAGCATCGCAAGATCATACAATACACACTAGTATGACTATGGGTATATGAATATGATCTATATCAAATGAAATGTGAGAATCCCACCTAGGCACCAAAGACATGTAGGTCAAGATGACTAGTACAATGAGATTACCTAAGTTCAATATGGAAAGAATATACTCGCATCGAAACACAAGGAAAGTCAAGATGACTACAAGTATGCACTTGTGCAAACAGTCAAGGATAATACCTTGTAGATCCCATTGTCAAGTGGAACAAGCATAAATGATAATGACAGTGAGGACAAACAAAATATACCCACAAGAAGAAAAAGCAATAAAACATGTCCTCATGCCCTCAGTCTTCTAGCTATGCATCATCGAAAACTATCATAGGGAGAGAACATTCATCAAAGAAATCATCATAGACAACACACAAGGAAAACAAAGTCAAACAAGTCTCAGCGAGTTGAGTGTTTAAGTGTGTGTGTGTAGGTCATAGAATCAATCTTTGAGTATCACATCTGCTAGTGAGAAAATATCATATCATGCTAGATTGTGGGTAAGATATCTGATAAGTGTTGAGAAACACTGGATGCTAGGGGAGTGTTGAAAAATACAATTGGGGTGGTGTTGAAAAACACCGTTTACAAGATGTCCTAAAGACTAACACATCCTAGAGACCAAAGCTAACACAGTTATGCCCCCTAGACAAAGACAAAGACCAATTCCAAACCAAGGCAATAAGGTCAAGGCATGATGGAGAAAGGCTAAGTGTCGAGGATGCATGCTAAGAAACAAGGGTGCAAAGGCCTCAAGTAGCCCCTGTTTCCAAGTTTTCACCACTTGGATATTTTTTTTATTTTTTCAATTTTTTTTATTTTTTTGCTACCAAGGCGCCTATTTCTAGGTTTCCACCAAGGCACTTTTTCTATTTTTAAAATTTTTTTGCATTTTTTTGATTTTTTTTGTATTTTTTCAGGACTTTATATGCTTTTTAGGATTTTTTCAACATCATATATGAATTTTTTTTGGAATTTTTTCAGGATCAATAAGTATGTACAAAGGATGCCCCTAGACATAATAGGCATCATGGATAGAACTTCTTGAGGTGCAAAACATTGATAGAATCAAGGAGTTATTCCCCTTCTGAATCAGATAGTAAATAAGCACTTGTACCAAAAGTTGCAGTAATGATGTATTTTCCAAGCCAATTAGGTTCAAACTTCCCTTTTTGTTCTCTATTTTGTTGGTTCTTAGGGTTTTCTTGCAAAACAAGATCCCCCACTTGAAATTCCCTAGGGTGAACCTTCTTGTTGAATGCTTTGGACATATGCTTTTGGTAAACTCTCATGTGATCAAAAGATGATTTTCACTTTTCATCTAGAAGTTCTAGTTCATGCAACCTCATGGCGCGGTAGTCTTCATCTATCACTAAACCTTTGAGAGAGACTTTAAGTGAAGGGATCTCTACCTCTAAAGGTAACAATACTTCAACACCATAAGTGAGGGAAAAAGGTGTAGCCCATGTTGGAGACGAATACTCGTTCTGTAGGCCCACAAGGCTAAATTTATCTATAGTTGCCAATCTCTACCATTCTTGTGAACTGTTTTATGGAGGATCTTGAGAATGGTCTTATTTGAAACCTCTGCTTGTCCATTTCCTTGCGGGAAGTAAACGGAGGACCAATGCTATTTTATCTTAAATTTCTTGCAGAGATGTTTAAGGTCCTTATTTTTAAAATGACCCCCATTGTCAATGATTATCTTAGAAGGCACTCCATATTGATAGATGATATGATTCAAAATAAACAAAGAAACTGTCTTGCCTGAGGCAACAGAAAGTGGGATAGCTTCTACCCATTTGGTAAAGTAATCAGTAGTAGTAATAATGAATTTGTGTCCACCTGATGAGTTGGGATGTATCTGCCCAACAAGGTCAAAGGCCTAGCGCTGAAATGGCCAATGAGAAATAGAAAGAATAAGCTCCCTGCCTGGAGCATGTATCAGGTTTCCATGTTTCTGACACTTTTCACAAGATTTAGCAAAAGCTATTGCATCTGTTTGCATGGTAGGCCAATAGTCCTACCCTAAGCAACCTTCAGGCCATGGCAAGACCATTAGAATGTCCTCCACAAATTCCCTTGTGAATGTCAACTAACACTTGGTTAGACTCATCCTTTTCTAAACACCTAAGAAGTGTCCCATCTAAACCCCTCCTATACAAATCACCAGAGATAAGGGTATGGCGAGAAGCATTATGAACAAGGTTTCTTCTTTCAGAATGATTGAAGGTTTCAAGAATAGTACCATTATGAAGATATGAATAAATGGCACCATAGCGAGATGATTCATGGCTAACCAAGGTACAAATGACATGGCTTTCTGAGGAGTCAAAAATAGGGTAACATAGCTCTTCCACTAGGAATTCAAATCTGGACTCATGCTGTTCTAACTGAAGAAGTGAAGCTAATGTAGCCATAGCATCAGCTACCTTATTCTCTACTCTAGGGATTTGTTGAAATGTAACAAAGGTAAAGTATCAGCGCAATGAATCAACCATCTTCTTATAGGGTATCAATTTGTCATCCTTTGTTTGATATTCTTCATTAACTTGGTTGATAATCAATTACGAATCCCCATAAATGTGCAGCTTTGTAATTCCCCATTCTATGGCCATTTTCAATCCATTTGTTAAGGCCTCATATTCAACAATGTTGTTTGTGCATGGGAACAATAAGTTATAGGACTTAGGAATAGTATACCCATGAGGAGAGACAAACAACACTCTAGTGCTTGAACCATTTTGCATGAAAGAACCATCAAAGATCATCCTCCATGTTCTTGTAGTCATATACATGATGTGCTCATCTGGAAATTCAACTTGAATGGGTATACCGTCTTGAATGGGAAAATCAGCTAGTTGATCAATGATAGCTTGTCCTTTTATAGCCTTACACTCAACATACTCTATGTCAAATTCTGAAAGAATCATCATCCATTTAGCAAGTCTACCCATGAGAGAAGCCTTACCAAGCAAATATTTGAGAGGATCAATTTTAGCTATGAGGTGTATTGTATGTGCAAGCATGTAATGTCACAACTTTTGGGAAGCAAACACCACCGTAAGGCAAGATTTTTCAATACTAGTGTAGTTGACCTCATATGAAACAAGTGTTCGGCTGATGTAATATATGGCTCTTTCTTTTCTAGTATCGTCAAGTTGAGCCAATAATGCCCCTAGGGAAGATTTTGTTGCTGAGACATATAATATAAGTGGTTTTCCTGGGATAGGAGGCATTAGGATTGGAGGATTAGCCAAGTATTGTTTAATTTGATCCATGCTTTGCTGACATTCCTCATTCTAGACACATTTAACCCCTTTATGCAAAGTCTTATTAAAGGGTTGAGCTCTATCAGGTAGTTGTGAAATAAACCTCCGTATAGACTGAAGGCATCCTTGAAGACTCCTCATTTGACTAATGTTTGTGGGAGGTGGCATATCCATTATTGCTTGAAATTTTTCTGGGTCCACCTCTATTCCTTTAGCTGAAATGATAAATCCTAAGAGTTTGCCAGAGGTAACTCCAAATGCACACTTTTTGGGATTTAATCTAAGTTGGAACTGTTCCATACAATCTAGAATTACTTCCAAATCGACAAGGTGTGTATCCTTTTCTTGGATTTTGCCAAGGTGTCATCCACATAGTCTTCCATGTTCTTATGCATCATTTGTCCATAGCTCCAGGAATAAAACCAGTAGTGCACTTCTCTAAGTCATTATATCCAAGGGAATCCATGAAGAGGAAACTTTAGAAAGCAACCTAGAGCTCTCTATGCAGGGAGTTGCAAGATTATTTGATTGCTCTTAGCTAGAGCTATTAAGCTTATGACCTAGCTAGTCAACCACACAATGAGAGATTCAAATGAAGACAAGGGCAAGAATGCCAATATCTCCAAGAATCACTATGAAATACAAATGCAAACTAGATTAAGATGAATATGCAAGCTAGAAATGAGAGGTGCAAGCTAAGCTATAGAAATGAAAGTACAAACTAAACTATGAAAAGGAAAGTACTAGTATTACCAAGCCTTCCTAGTTAAACTAGATGAGTTACTCTAAAGCTTGAAAGAAAATCTAAACCATGAAAGCATAAACATGAAGCTACTATGCATGAATGAAACTAAGAATGGAATGTAGATGCAAAAGCCAAGAATGCTCCAAATCTTCAAAAACTCCAAAGTGACCTAGAAAACTTGCAGCATAACATTAGCATAAAAAGATTCATATGCAAATGAGGAAGAGAGCTCTCCTTTTAAAGGAATTGAAAATGAATGGACCATGGAGATTAAGAGGAAAAAGTCTTAATCAAGGGTGGAGCATCAAAGAGGAGCAATCCATGTGCACAAGTATCCTCCAATGAGAAAATAAGAGTTGACTTTTGTGTCCATATGAGACAAAAAGTGCTTTTCCTCTTTTTATAGAATAAGAATAATGCTTTATTTGTGCAACTTAGGATAAGAAGAAAAGTGAGGACCTTTTATTTAATAAAAGGGGAGGAAATATTCCTTTTAATAAATAAAAACTTTAGGATAAAATGGTTAGCCCAAGGAATAATCAAATAAATGATAACATAGGATTTGATCAAGGAAATTGATATATTTGAAAAATGTTGATTTTTTGGAAATATTGATTCAGGGATTTGATAAATTTCTGAATGGGGGCCCAAAGTCTAGGCGACCATTTTAGGGTGCATACACATGTAACTGTTGAAAATATATGAGAAGATTTATAGGCTTCACCCATCTAATATTTTGGTAAGCTCTTTGTTCAAAAAGTCTCTATTCTATTTGATGTAGGAGCTACAAAAAGTTTCCTTTATCCTAAACTAGTATCTAAGTTACCTATGAGAGTAGGTTATATGTATGATTCATGGACAATAAAACATGGAAACCAAGCTATGTGAAGTGTAAACTAGTGTCTTACATGTAGTGAAGTGGAACTTCTGAGTTTTCAAACTCTAGTAAAGTTATATGTGGCCCCTCTAGGTTCTTATGATGCAATCTTGGGGATTAATTGTTTGATTGAACATAAGTTTTTAGTGAAATATCAAGACAAGAATGTCAAATAGATTGATGATATAGGAAAACATGTCGGGGTACATGGTGTTTAAAGGTCAATTAAGCTTAGAAAAATCTCAACCATGTGGCTAAAGAAGGCATAGAGGAAAGGGTGCATGATTTATGCTATCCATGTTAGAGATTTTGAGGACACCAATCCTCTAATTGACAATCATCTTATTCTCAAGGAGTTTCAAGATGTTTTTCTAGAAGAGTTTCTTGAACTATCATCTAAGAAAGAGTTTAATTTCTCTATAGATTCTCTTGTTGGAAATGAACCTCAACCTAAGGCTCTATATAGAATAACTAGAATAGAATTATACAATTTTAAGGTTTATCTAGAAGTACTTTTAGATAGGGAATTCGTCAGGCCTAATATGCCACTATGGGGAGTGTAAGACATAAAAATTAGGCATATAACTTTCAAAGAGACATTAGGAAACCACAAAGCCTATTTCTCAAAGAAAGTCATTTTCCATCAATGACAATTTGATAAAAATATAGGTGTAAAAAATAAGTAATCAAATTAATATAATTGCAAACAAACTCAATTGATCCTATATTATTCTTCTCTTCTTTGAGTTGGTATACTGGCTCTTGAATTTGTTACCAACTAGCTTGGATGATTGCATGAGGATTCAAAGATTGTGGTTAGCCAATATTAGAAATCAAGGCTGATTTTATAGATTTCAAGATTTGAATGCATGATTGATATTAAAAGACGATGATTGATATTTGATGAGACAACTTGATGATGATGATGAAAATAAGGTAGAACTAGCTACTTAATTTAGAAGGATTGGGTGAATTGGAAAGATAAGTAGGATGATTGGTAGAAAATTGGCTGGATGATAAAGATTGACATAATTGATTGATCAATTGGGTTGAGAGTGAGTGATAGTCAAAGAGGAGGAGATGACTTAATCTGAATTAAATAATTATTTGATATTGCATGAAGGAAAAATAAATAAAATAATAATTTTATTTATTTTTAAAATATTTTTTTATAATTGAATAATAATATTACTTATATACAGTGAACTTTATTATGCAATCAGAATGCGAATAACAAAAAATTACTTACAGGATTGATGCCCCTAGGTAGCATCATCCTCTAAACAAGAATGAGAACTCATGTTGGGAAGCAAAGCTAAGTGAAATAAAAATACACAAGTTATCAAGATTCCCACTATAGATATGGCTTCTAGTGCCAACATAACAACTTTAGGTAAAAGAAGGAAATATGATAATAAGATATGGTAGGCCCCCTAGATAACCAATATTCTTTGTTATATCACTAGGGTTAATCATATCCCTCTTAGAGAAAGAGATCAAACAAAGAAATCCAATCAATATACCCATCAAAAGTTTTAGCACCAAGAGAAATCTAAAAAGGTTCAACTAGGGAAAGAAGAAAGGAGCCATAAGCATCACTATTATTCCCCAAATTTACCACAACCACAAACTGAATCCTAAAAAATCTCAAATCACAGGCAAAAAATATGTGGTAACATCATTCCAAGACTTACAAAGGTAATCCAAGTATTTAGAAGCATATAATGCAAGAAAGAATGACTCTGGTAATTAAATCTGAAATCCTAAAGCTAGTCTAGGAGAAATAAGAAAAATTGGGGGTTTTGGCATTATGGTGTGGTCCCAACCATCCCAAGCAGGAAAATGATGAATTGGTGGATGGAACAATTGCCCAACCAGGTAAGTGTTCCTCCTCTTTATGGTAATTTTTTTGTGATTGAATGTGTTAAAGAAGATGTTAGGAATAAAATTTTATTTGGAAATCCTTTAATATATAAAGGGTATGGCTTTCATTGCATCAAATGGATTCCAAATTTCAATCCTAGAACATATAGTCCCTATAGATTTCCAAAATGGATTAGTCTAGGGTTTCTTCCTGCGGAATATATGCACATAAAATCATTAGAAGTTATTGGGAGCTCAATGAGTTCCTTTCTTGGATTTGAAGAACCTCATTATAATATAGGGGGAGTTAAAGTATTAATAGATATTAATTAAAGAATCAAAATCCTAGATCTATTAGAGTTAATAAAAGAGATAGATAGATTGAACATACATCCAAAAGTTTAACATGGAATGATTAATGAATCTAAGGTTGTCCTAAAAAACTAAAACATAATTAACTATTATAAGGAAAGAAATTATAACATACCAAACACTGTGCTCACCCCCAAGCTTAAAATGTGATCCAAATGTTACCATTAAATTAAATTAGGAATTGGAAAGCTTTGAGGTTAATTATCAGGAGCCTAAGGAGGATAATATTTATGGAATAGAGCCCAATTGGGATGAATTGGGATTAAAAGAAGATGAGAGTAAGAAAATAAGGGCTAATAAGGATATCTTGGAAAAAATTATTGGAAGAATCTAGAAATTTTCAAGAGGAAATTGGGGAGAAATTGTCCCTGCTTGAGAATTATTAGGAGATAAGAGAGAAAGACATTAATCTTGAAGAAGGGAAGGATATAAATGATGACCCTAGTCAAAGTAAAGACAATCCCTTGGAAATTGAAATGGAGCAAGAAAATAATGAAGTGTCAAATATGCCTATATAATTAAAGGCAACTTACAATATTATGGGTTTAACAATAAAGCTAGAGAAATTAGAAGAAGAAGATGATGAAAATGAAAAACAACAAATTATTAAACAAATTGTGGAGTTAATGGAGGAAGAGATAAATGAGGTAGAGTTAGATAATAACGTAAAGGAAGTAGAATTGGCCATGGAGATAGAAATGATATAAGATTTATTAGGCATTTGTCAGAGATGTTCATGCAAGATCAAGCTAGATTGTGCCAAATCCTCCAAGAAAATAGGCAGGAAATCTCTTTCAAAACTAAGAATTAAAGATGGTACAACCACATACCAAACCAAGATAACCTCTCTTTTTAATGTAGAGAAGGGGAAGTTCCTTCCCACTTCGCCATTAAGATAATAGTGTGGAATTTTAGGGGCATCAATGCCCCTAACAAGCAATGTATTCTAAAATGTTGCATCTTTCCAACTAAAGTTGAGATACTAATGATTCAAGAAACAAAATTGGATGATAAAGAGTCAAAAGAATTTAGGAAAAGGATAGGAAGTTAGAAATGAGATTTTGTAATAATAGATGGAGCATCACAAGTACTAGGAATTATTTGGGATCCAAGGAAAATCTCAGTGGAAGTACTCAACAAAAGGAAAAATAGGCAATGCTCACTAATAAAAAGTTTGAACAATAGACTAGCCTTTATAATAATTAATGTTTATGGGTCTATTCTGAATCACAAGAAAATAAAAGTATGGGAAGAGTTAGGGAATCAAATCTCCTAAAATCCTAATTAGAACCGTATATTGGGTGGAGATTTTAACATAATTTTAGATTTATCTAATAAATCTAGTGGAATTAGGAAGGAATCCCATTCAATAATTGATTTTAGAGAATATTGGATATACTCTCAAAATATTATGGACATAAAAAGGGAGAACAAGATTTACACCTAGAACAATAGGAGATCAAGCTTCAGCCAAATTGTAGAGAAATCAAACATATTCCTTTTTAAATGTAACTTAGTTAATTTTTCCTATAACTTTAAATCTATGATTCTCCTCAATTCAAGATTTGATCATTTTCTAGTTCAGCTAACAATTATAGAAGAACTCAAACCTAGAAGATGCCCTTTAAAGTTTGAAAATATGTGAATGAGTAATGACAAATTCTTTGAGATGATAGAATAAAGGTGGAAGGAGGAGAAAATTATAGGATCAAAACTCTTTTGTTTCATATCCAAATTAAAAGTAATCAAGAGAAAATTACTTCAATGAAATAAAGAGCAGTTTGGAAATATTTTTGAAATAAATGAACAAATAGAAAAGGATTTGGAGAATTTTAATGAAGAAGTAGTAAGCAATAGAACACATCAGGCAAGATATCTTAAAGAAAAAGAACTATTACAAAATTATGAAGACATTATTTCTAAGTAGGAATTTTTTTGGAGGTAGAAATCAAGAATTACTAAATTTAGAAAGATTATTAATAGAATTACCAAAATAAGAAATTATGAAGGAAATCAATTAGAGGATCTAGAAGAAATATCCAAGGAAGTAGTTAATTTTTTACAAAATATTCTAAACAATTATGAGGGCTAAGATTTTGTAGCCCAATCTAGTATACTAAAAAACATCCCTAAACTGATTTTAGCAGAACAAAAATAAAATTAATGAGAAAAATTATTGATGAAGAAATAGAAGCAACCCTCAAATAACTCCATCTGGACAAAGCTCCTAGACTAGATGGCTTTCCAACACATCTTTTCCAAAAATGCTAGTATTTTTTGGGCAATGAGATGGTAGAAGCTTTGGAATGTGCAAGAAATTATAGGGAGATTCTTAAAAGAAATCAATAATAATTTTATTACTTTAATTCAAAAAAAAGGAAAATTAGAGAACTTAGATGAGTATAGACCAATATCTCTATGTAACAGTCTATAAAGTAATGGCAAAGGAATCAACAAATAGGATGAAATAATTATTACCCTCTATAATAGTTGATGAACATACAAGTGTTGTACCTAAGAGATCCATCTTTGATGAAGTAATAATAGCTGAAGAATTTATTCATTATGTACAACAAAATTTGAAACCTGGCATGCTTATTAAACTATACATCAAAAAGGCTTATGCCAAGGTAGATTAGAGGTTTCTTTGTAAATGTTTAGAAGCCTCTGACTTAATAAGCAATGTTTTAATCTAATTTTTGAATGCATTTCAAGTCATAAGGTGTCTATCCTCCTAAATGGAACCCCAAAAGGATTCTTTGAGATATCAAGAGGATTAAGACAAGGAGATCCCATTTCCCATTTTTGTTTATCATTATGACATAGGCATTAGGTAGATCAATAAAAAACATCAAGAATTAGGAAACATTAGAGACATTAAAGTAACTATTGAACTACCCCTTGCAACACATCAATAGTTTGCATATGAAACTGTGTTGTTTGAGGAAATTAGTAAACAAGAAGCAAAACATCTTAACTACGTATTAGACTGGTACTTTAAGGCCTCAGGGAAAGAAGTTAGCCAAGAAAAATTAGAAATATTCTTATTTAATACTAGTAATATAATTGATGTAGAGCATCATGGGAAACTCATAAAACTTCTAGGATCATGTTGATCTAACCATCATTTCAACATAATCTTCATAACCTTCAACACATTAGAGGCATAATCAATCATCAAACAACACAACTATCAAATCATCTTTATCAAATCAACCTTTCAATCCCAATCCAACATTAGGATTTAATCACATAAAGATACAATTAGAAAAATATAATTATAAATCACCAATTAGGTCTTTATAATGAGATTTAGGCCTCAAATCATATTTTTATACATTATCACTCATTATCCATTACCTTGCAAGTGTTCCTCATTCTATGATTTAACTCAATATCCTTCAAACTTTCTTATTTGTTGTACAAATTGTATTGTATGCACACAACCCTTTAGTCACAATCATATGGTCCATAAATCATCAATTCTCATTGTTATCAAAACACACCATTAATAGGACTAGGAAAATATCACATTTCAATCAACAACTCCTTTGCAAATATCAAGAACCAATCAATCAATATTATCCTCCATTAATGTAACTATCATTGTTATGACAGTCACAATATAAACTTGCAAACCATTGCTTAACCTAAAGGAATATTCAACCTATACATAAGACAATGATATAGAGCCTGTCCAACTATTAATTTATATACTCATACCATTAGTAACCCCACAAAAATCTGATCACAAACATTAACAACGTGCAACTTTCATTAGACATTCATTCTGTAACTTTTGATAGTGTTGAACTCTATTGCTCACAACTTTTATTCCAGACACTATTTGGAAAATATCTTCAGTAGAGATGTAGAAAACTAGGTTTACAAAAACATATCCAAAATTTAGCCAAATCTAATGGTGGAATTGAAAGATAAAACCCCTGTACAGAGACCTATTTTTACTATCCCAAATTAGCAAAAAAAAAAGAGAAACAGTCATCTGGGGCATCAAATATATCAAATAATACTTAATCATTAAATTACAAACCAATATAATTTAAAATTATAGTGAATCTAATTTTATAAAAATCAATAATCACATTTTTCCATGAGGTAAAACTCAAGTTCTTATCAAACCCTTGTAGACAACTTTGTTCAGAGGGTTTCATAACTATTTTTAGTAAAATCCACATATCTCTTTCATTTCTTTGTGAAATAAATCCAAATAAAAAAATTAAGGAATATTAATCAATCCTCTAACTATCCATACATTTGGTACTTCATTTCTAGGTTGTACACATTCGTACAAGGCCTAGAAACAATATACAGACAGTTAAAACCAATCAAAATGACAAGTTTGGAATGCACAAAAGTGTATCTAAATATACTCCTTCTTATCCTCTCTTTGATATACCATTACAATTATTTTATAATGCCTTTAATATTTCAGAACTCCCTAACTACCCCAAAACCGATGGAAAACCAATTTTACATATTTTTGTTGCATTTTGACAATATTTGCTTGACAACATTTGTTGTCAAGTTGAAAACTATGACATAATGACCTTATAAATTTGTAGAAAACTCTTTAAAATATAAAAATAATCCTCAAATGACCTATTACAACCATTTTTCCCTTTCATTACATGTTTACATAAATTTGACTCTTGACCCAACTAGGTCTTGAATGGACAAATAAGCAACTTGTTAAAAAATGGCTCAAGTAGCCTTACATTATGGCTCAATTGGATACCAAAGAACTTAATACATCATAGATGTCTCAAATAAAGTCAAATATGTCATGCCCATATTTCTACGAGAAAAAACACACCAATTTTATTTTTTAAAGTGTTTAATTAAAAGATGATTTAAGGTTAAAGATACAAACTTCAAGATGTAAATTAGAAAAGTATTAAAAGTATGAAAGGCGGTTATCTCAAATACACAAGTGAGGTCTAGACTACGAATGTCTAAAGGAGGAAAGAGAAAATGTGGCAGGGGTTAACGATCTCACCTACAATCCTCACACTAATACAATCGTCACTGGTCTAGGGTGACCTAACTAAGTCCACCCTAGCTTGAATATTAAAAAGAATATTCCTATAGATAAAATAGCTTAATGGGAACCTAATAAAATACCAATATCTTGATTGAGGTCAAGTCCGGATTTGAGGATTATTAAAATGTTTAATATTATTAAAAGCTAGGGTCATGAAGAAATTAATTAAATTAATATTCTTCATTAAATCCAAATACAAATACAATTCCTAACTTTAGTTTTCCCAAAGGGGAGGGTAGCATAACTCAAAAAAATAAATGATTCAAATCTTCAATTAATTACATTCCCTAATTACTAATTTAGGGTGATCAAAAAATAATTGTAAATACACTATACTTAGCGAAATAAATTCTATCTAAAACTTAACTTAAATGCCTAACACAAATATTGGCCTATCAGGACTCGTCATTCCTAAATAGTATCTTGTAGAAATTTAACTTCCTCAAAAATTTATGGGACTATTTATATATTACATAAAAGTTGGGAGTTTAGATTTTAATAGGATCATAGAAGAAAATTTTCAATTAAATCCTCATGATAACTCATTTAAATAAAAGATGACAAATATAAATTTCGCTATTCTAATTTTACTTTGTACAATCTTACAACATTTGATTTAAAGAAAATGATATAAAGATAAAAAGATTAGATAATTCAAATGAAAGGGATAACTTATAAAATCAAAAGAAAAGGGGGAAAGAAATAAGATTTCAAAATGTGTTGACTTTCAAACTAACCCTAATTTGAATTTAGGGTTAGGGAGAAAAATGCAACTTTCTAAAAGTCTCTCATTTTCTTATTTTCCCACCTAAAACTCATCCTCTTTCAACCTCAAACCCTAAGGGGAGTTTTCTTCAAGTGCTTTGTTCATTTCATTGTAGGTATGGAGATTTTGAAGGCAAGAGTTGAATACAAAGTTATTGGGTATATGCCCATAAGTGCATATGAGCATATATGCCCATTTTGGGAGTATATGCAAATATACACTTATGTGTATATCCCCTCAAAGAGCATCCATCTTGCAAAGAAAATGTTGTCCAAATGCTAGGTAAAAAAGCTTTTTTTTAAAATCCTTTTATTTTCTCTATTTTGTTAAAAATTTCAATACCCATATGGGTATTAGATCAATCAAATAAACCAGGAATGCTTTTTTTAAAATTCTGATTCATGCAATCTCGTATGTTTTTGTTTGTGTTTTTTTAAAAAGTAAAATGAAATAATTTAAAAAAAATTATGTAAACGAACGGGGGGGGGGGAGGAGCCAAGGCTCAACCCGCACCCCTCCCGGTCACGCTGTGACCTTGCCACAGTCACGGTCAAAACCATGTTGTGACACGACCACAGACGTGATCGTGGCCACAGTTGTGACCGTCATGGCCGAAGCCACGACTCTGGCCGTGTGCCGCCCAGCCCTTCCCCCATGGGGGTTAGGGTTTTGGTGCCCAACCCCTCCCTCTTTTTTTTAGATTTTTTTTTAAATTTTAATTTTTTTTTTCTTTAGTATAATATTTTTTTAAGATACTATTACAGTATGAGCCTTAAAATATGTTAATTAATTTTTTATAAAAAAAAAAAGAACTAACACATTTTAAAAAAAATATTTTGCAGGTTAAAATAAAAGGATATGAAGAAATACAAATTTGTTTTAAAATATCGAAATGTTCATATGCTATGATTTTTTAAAAATAAAATAAAATAAATAGATTGTATTAAATGTATGCATATTCTAAAATAGAATAGATCTTTTTTTTTTACAGATTGATAAAATCTATTCTTTTAATAATTATGTGCATTAGATTTCCAGATACATAGTTTCAACCATCCTAGACAAAATTTTCAGATATATATATATATATATATATATATATATATATATATATATATATATATATATATATATATATATATATATATATATATATATATATATATATATATATATATATATATATATATATATATATATATATATATATATATATATATATATATATATATATATATATATATATATATATATATATATATATATATGTATTATTTTCTCAGTTTAGTCTAATGCTATAATTTATCCTTATAAAATGAAACTATGCTAGAAAATAAACTATTTTTAAACAGTTATTTAACAAAAAATAGAATTGTTTAAAATGTAATTGCTATTATTTCAACAACATTTAATAAAAATGACAGAATCTAAAATTTATTTAAACATTAATTCTGCACTAACATCTGTTCATTCAAGAACAATATTAAATCTTTTTTTCACAAGCAACTCTAAATGCTATATAGATGAACTTCTCCTAAAAGAGAATTCAGACATACATTTGAGGTACAATGATAATTTCAACAATTTTTCCTTTACATTTATTTTCAAATTTAAATCAACTATAACAAAGAGCTTTTAACATAGATGATTCTCTTCTATTTACATGTATTCAAATACAAGAAATACAACTTCCTAATAACATAATAAGATACCAAATGAAAATCTTTTATACAAGCTTGCACAATAACAAAGAACACAAAGGATCCTTAAGAATCCTATTACAATAGGAAAAATCCTTCCATAACTGAAAGAGAACCATTTCAACTTTTAATACATCCTCAAGCTTTCTTCATCAAGTATCAAGGCTCCAAATCTTGCAATGCAAACATGGATGGACCATGGGAAAGCTCACCTCCCAACCAAGGCCTCTAAGAGGCCACCCCCGAGCTAGGGGAACCATCACATAGACAGGGAATATTCATGCATAACCAAACAATAACAACAACACACAAGCACATAAAACTCCCAACCAAGATTATGAACAATGGGTCTCACATTGACCCTATTCTTGGGGTGAAGGTGGACTATGTACCAATGGGGAGAAAGCCCATTTGAAAATAAAGAGACAAGCTTTCACGTGGCTTTCCAAATACACATCACAACCACATTTTCACAAGCCCAACAAAATTCCTTATGACTCCCAAGGCATCAAGCCATACAAATCCCTTATGTCCCCCAATATAACAAGAAAGAAATGGCTACATGGAGCCCATACTTCCATGATTTTTCCTTCTTATTTTCAAGGAGAGACTCTACACCCATGGCTATCCCAAGAAAATATCTCTTCACCCCCAAGTCTACTCTTCCCCCCATGGGTGAGTGTGGCCTTGAGACTCCCATGCAAACATCACAAGACAAGGAATCTATATCACAAAACTTCACATTTACAACACTAAATGATTTGTACAAAAACAAGCACAAGAGTTACATATGCATGTACTAACATACAAACAAAAAGATTCTCAACGTCAAGAAACATAAAGAAACACAATCCCAAATCTCTCACATACAAGAAAAAAATATACATGAGAATTCAAGTGGAGCCACCAACCTAAGTCCAAGCAATAATGGTGAGTATTGAAGTTGAGATCCCTTTTGTCCAAGCTTTTCCTCTCTAGGCTCCTCCAAAATTAACTAGTCTTTAAGTTAGAGAGTGGGTGTTCAAACTCTTCCCAAAGAAGAGTCCCCCCTAAAAAGGCCTCCACACTTCTTCCCACAAACCTCTAGGGATAAGGTTTCCTTCCCATTGTGTGGTCTTCCCTAAGCTCCTTACAAGGTTACTAAAAATGGCCTCTTACAAAGGTAAGCTAAAAAGGTGGAAATAGGACTTCCATTCTAATGGATGGTGTTCTTTCCAAAACTTGGTCCCAAAAGTTGATTTTCGGTCATCTTGGAAAGCCAACTTTTGGATGAGTCTTTTGGTAAACTATGGGTTGTCCTATGGTGAAAAATGATCCTTACCCATAGGTATACCAAGTGGGCTAACTAAAAATGGTCTAAATACACCCCTAGGTACCTTTTTGACCCCCTAAAAGCTCATGATAAATTCAAATTCGAAATCCATGAAAAGCCACTAACTCAGGCTCCCTATCCAAGGGTTTCACATGGGGATCCTCAAGCGTACTTTCCTAGGTTTTTGGGCATCCAATCCTCAAGTGGACATGTCATGGCCACAAGTACACTTACCAAGTGTCAATTGACACAACATGAATTACACATCACAAGTCATGTGGCATATCCACTTGAGCATTCACAAAATAATTAACATCTACAATTTAAACATATTAATTAAATACACACATGCTCATTATGTTTACAAATAAAACATGATACAATGAGGTTTTGTCTCTTATTAGATGCAACATTTGCTAACTAAATTAACATAGGTCTATGCTTTGGTTCCCCAAATTTAACCATGGTCTAATTCTCTGCACACTAAAGTCTAACATCAGTAGTCCAAGGAAATAGACATATAAATTCATAACATACATGATCAAAATAATTCATCTAAAATATCCTTAAATAAGTCATAATTCACATGGAATAATAATTCATCTATGACATACATATAACTCATCCTGTAATAAACAATTTCATCTCTTAATTAATCTCATAACATCATCATGACATCATAACATTCATAAAACTGAATTAATCACACAAGTAGAATCCATAATGATATCAAAGTAATCATCAAAATAAACATAACATAATGTGCATCTAACCTCTATGGTGATAAAAACCCATAATATAAAGTGTCTGAAAACCATAATGCATCAAAATGTAGTATCAAATAAGTCTATTTCAAATGTAGAAACTAAAAGACTATGAGGCTCGGAGTGAGGCCTCACATCCTCCCCCCCTAGGCATGAAATTCCTCCTAGAGTTCATCAAAAAGATGGGGGTACTGTGCTCTCATTTGTGCTACGTCCTCCCATGATTTCGTAACCTCATCATAGCAATCCCACTAGACCCTAACCTAGTCCAGCTCTCGGCCTCGAAGAGCTAGCATCTGACATGCCAAAATGCAGATGGGCTCTAAAGCTAACTGGTCATCCGAATCCACCTACAAGGCATCCCAATCTATGATATGAGACTCATAAAAAGTATACTTCCTCAAAACTAATACATGAAAGACATCGTGGATGCGTGATAGGCTGGGTGGCAAGGCTAGATGATAGGCGACATGACCTATCTGCTCAAGAATCTCAAAAGGACCAACAAATTTGGGTGGAAGCTTAGAGCCCTTTCCAAAATGGATTGGACTCTTATGTGGTTGCACTCTCAGAAAGACTCTATCTCCAACCATATAACTACAATCCTCCCTCTTGGCATCTGCATACTTCTTCCGTTTATCCTGCATTTCCTTCAGACACTGTCTAATCAAAATGACATGCTGCTCCAACTCTCTCACTAACTCAGGACTTAAAGCAACTATGTCCTCAATGCGTTCCCAACTCAAAGGTGTCCTGCATGGTCTACCATATAATGCTTGATAGGGAGGCATACCTAGGGAAGTATGTTGCCTGTTATTGTAGGTAAACTCAACCAAATGAAGGTACTCCTCCCACCTAGTTTGATGATCCATGACATACATGTGGAGCATAACTTCCAACACCTAATTTACCCTCTCTATCTGACCATCTTTCTCTAGGTGATAGGTGGTGCTAAAATTGAGCTTAGTGCCCAAAGCTGTCTGTAATCCTCTCTAAAAGGATGATGTGAAGAGAGAATCTCGATCATAAATAATCTTATGAGGTATGCCATAAAGTCTGACAATATCCTGCAAGAAAACTTGTGCTACTGTTGGGGCTGTAAAAGTGGTCCGAATAGGTGAGAAGTGGTCTACCTTGGTCAACTTGTCAACTGTCACCATGATGGCGTCATGGTGACATAGGGAGACCAATGATGAAATCCATAGAAATAACATCCTACTTCCACTCTGGTATCTCATGAGGCTGAAGAAAACCACCTAGATGATGATGCTCTACCTTAACCCTCTAACACTCAAGACATTGTGCCACTATCTCTGCTATATCCTATCTCATCCCTGGCCAATGATAAAACTATCTCAAATCTACATGCAGCTTCTTGACTCTGGGATGTGCCGCATAAGGTGCTCTATGAGCCTCTAACATGATAAATACTTGCAAATCTCTGAAGGAAGGTACATAAATGTGTCCTCTATGGTGTAAAAGCCCATCAAAATCTAGGGAATATCTTGAATACTTACCCTCAAGGGTACTCTGAGACCGAATAATCTAACTGACCTCTACATACCAAACATCCTCAAGAAAATGGTGTAATATCTGATCTCTCAACTCTGTACATGCAGTCAGAGAGTAGGCCCCATGACATCTCCTACTCAAAGCATCAACAACCATGTTCTCCTTACCTTTGATGTAGTGGACATCAAAATCATATTCACAAAGGAATTCCATCCACCTTCGTTGACATGCATTCAAATTCGGCTGAGTGAAAATATATTGTAAACTTTGATGATTAGAATGAAGCTCAAACCGATGACCCAAAAGGAAATGCCACCATATCACCAATGCATGAACCATTACAGCTAACTCAAGGTCATGAGTGGGGTAATTAAGCTCATGAGTCTTAAGTTTCCTAGACTCATATGCAATGGCTCGCCCATTCTGTATAAGAACTACTCCCAAACCATCCTAGGAAGCACCTGTGCATACAATGAAATCTGGTGAAGGATCAAGCACTACTAGAATAGGAGCGCTAGTGAGTGCCTTCTTGAGTTCTTGGAAGGCCCTCTCGCAGTTCTTGGTCCACTCAAACTTCTTTCCCTTTTGCTGAAGAGAAGTAATGGGATGCGCCACTCTAGAAAAGCCCTCTAAAAATTGCCTGTAATAACTTGCCAATCCCATAAAAATCCTAACCTTAGTCATCAAAGTAGGTGCAGGCCAATCCATGATGGCTCTAATCTTTGATGGGTCAATTGAGATCCCATCTCCTGAAATAACATGCCCAAGGTAATGAATCTCAGCCCTATAAAAAGCACATTTGGACAAGCTACCATACAACTGATTGTCTCTAAGACACTGCAATACCTACCTCAAGTGCTCTTTGTGCTCCTCTTCATCCTGAGAATATATTAGGATATCATCCAGGAACACAACTATGAACTTATCTAGAAAAGTGCAGAATACCCCATTCATAAGGCTCATGAAAATTATTGGAGCATTTGTGAGACAAAAAGGTACAACTGTGAACTTATAATGCCCATATTTGGTACAGAATGTAGTCTTGGGGATATCGCTATCCACAATCCGTAATTGGTGGTAACCTGACTTAAGATCAATCTCAGAAAACAC
Source organism: Chamaecyparis obtusa (assembly GCA_027943335.1). NCBI lineage: Eukaryota > Viridiplantae > Streptophyta > Pinopsida > Cupressales > Cupressaceae > Chamaecyparis > Chamaecyparis obtusa. Next base: position 366,853 of record BSBK01002831.1, on the reverse strand, counting down.
CTTAGTACCCTTAAGCTGATCAAATAAATCATCAAATTTGGGAAGTAGATACCGATTCTTGATGGTAAGCTTATTCAACTATCGGTAATCCATATATAACCACAAGGATCCATCTTTCTTCTTAACAAAGATGACAGGTGTGCCCCATGGTGAAACACTAGGACGTATGTGGCCCTTCTCCAAAATTTCCTCTAACTAGATCTTGAGCTCATTAAGCTCATTATTGGTCATCCTATAAGGTGCCCTCAAAACTGGAGTAGCTCCTTGCACAAGATCTATGTGTAAATCCACTGCTCTACGAGGACGCATGCCTGGAAGCTCTATAGGAAACACATATGCAAACTCCTAAAGTATAGGATAGTCATCAAGAGATGGTTCCCTTTCCTCCTCATGCTCTCTATCACTGAAAGTAATAGCATATAACTGACATCCCTTCCACATGCTTCGCTTAAGCTGCATGGCTAAGATCATACGAAGGAAAATGCCTCTCTGAATCCCACAAATCACCATAGGTGTACCATGATCATCACAGAACTCAATCCTCTTCTGTTGATAATCTAGCTTAGCTCTGTGGGCATAAAGCCAATCCATGCCAAGTACTATGTCATAAGAGCCAAGAGGTGTGATACAAAGATCTATAGTAGTGTTTAAATCACCAATCTGCACCTGGCTATCCTTCACCAAGGAGTTGACTGACACTCTAGACCCTGGTGCTAACTCCACTTCCCAACTAACTTCCTATCTAGCTACCATAAGCCTGCAACGCTCCATAAAAAATGGAGATATGAAAGAATCAGTAGCACCAAAATCAAACAAAATGGTAACACTATTACCGTTGATCATACCTGCAGCCTCTATAACTGTGGCCCGGTGTTCAACGTGGTAGTTATAAACCACTACAAATACCTTGTGAGACTTTCCAAAGTCTCCAACTATTGGCTCTGATGCTTTCATATGCTAACTACCTTCCATTTGACCCTGAGGGCAATCTTGAACTAAGTGCCCCATGACACCACATGCATAACAAGGACCTCGTGTGTGAGTCTGAACTCCCTGTGGCCTAGAGTACTGCTATCCACCGGTCCTACTAGACCCATTGAAACCCCTCGAGAGGACTACTGAGTTTGTACTAGAGGTGCATCTGAATACTGATGATGTTGATCCTTCTTTGATCCCTGTGCCTACCACTGTTTGGGCTTAGAGCCCTGCTGACCCTGTGGTGGTTTCTATTTCTGATTTTGTTGGGTTTGCTACTGTGGGTTCTTATTAAAAGACCCTGAAGAATGCCTGTAGTTACCCTTCCAATGGCTCTTCTAGTGACTGTAAGACTAAGATGTAGAGTTATAGTTTTAAGACCTATTACAAGCATCTCGTGACCTACCCCGAATCTCCTCTACAACCAAAGCCATCTCTACGGCCCCACGAAGGTTCCCTGGAGTGGTCATGTGAACCTGTCTTGAAATCCAGTCATTGAGTCCCTTGAAAAAATGGTTGACTCACAATTTTTCATCCTTCACATAGTCAACATATGGTAACATATCAAGGAAATGACTCTCATACTAAAGTACTATGAGTCCCCTCTACTAGAGCTCATGGAACTCATCTATGCATCGTTGCTTGTAATGCTCTGATAAATACTTGTCTCTGAACCTCTCTAGGAAGATCTCCCAAGTAATAGTGTCCATGGTAGTGTTGTTCTTAAATTCCTCCTCCTTCCACCATGTAGAAGCACCTCCTCTTAGTAGGTGTACTGTAAATCGGGCCTTAAGGTTGCTCTCATAATGACGTAACCCAAAGCACCTATCTAAACTCAATAGACATGACTTGGCCTCTGTGCCATCAGTAGACCCATGATACAAGGGTGGCTGAAGTTGAAGGAGATATCTAATTAGGTCTCCAGCATCATGGGGTACCGTCTAAACTAATTCAGGTGGTGGTGGTTTTGGCATGCGAACCGATTCCACCTCATGTGCTCCCTATCCCTTCTCACAATCACGTGGAGGGCTCCTAGTCCTCTCTCTGGCCTCTGATCTATGCCCTCCTGACAAATGATGCTCTGAGTGAGGGTTCACTGGAGGCAACTTATCCTGAATAACCCCAATGAGGTTTTGAAGGGCTAGAAAAATCTACTGATTAGGATTTGGTGGTGGTTTGGGAGGAGGTTGCTGATTTACTATTGATATCTCAACCCTTTTCTCATCTTGCACGTGAGCCGAGGGAGCTCACCTATGACCTTTGCTATGGCCACGAGCTTGGTGTGCAAGGGGAGGCATCCTAAAGAAAAAAAAAATACAAAAGATGAAGTTAATTAAATATTGTAGTGGGTATAAAGGTTCCAAGTTTTCGCTAACCTGGCTTTGATACCAAAATGTCATTCCCATATTTCTATGAGCAAAAACACACCAATTTTTTTAAAGTGTTTAATTAAAAGATGATTTAAGGTTAAAGGTACAAACTTCAAGATGTAAATTAGAAAATTATTAAAAGTATGAAAGGCGGTTATCTCAAATACACAAGTGAGGTCTAGAATGCGAATGTTTGAAGGAGGAAAGAGAAAACATGGCAGTGGTTAACAATCCCGCCTACAATCCTCACACTAATACAATTGTCACTGGTCTAGGGTGAGCTAACTAAGTCTATCCTAGCTTGAATATTAAAAAGAATATTCCTATAGATAAAATAGCTTAATGGGAACCTAATAAAATACCAATCTCTTGATTGAGGTCAAGTCCAGATTTGAGGATTATTAAAATGTTTAATATTATTAAAAGATAGGGTCATGAAGAAATTAATTAAATTAATATTCTTCATTAAATCCAAATCCAAATACAATTCCTAAATTTAGTTTCCCCAAAGGGGAGGGTAGCATAACTAAAAAAAAAAAATGATTCAAATCTTCAATTAATTACATTCCCTAATTACTAATTTAGGGCGATCACCAAATAATTGTAAATACACTATACTTAGCAAAATAAATTCTATCTAAAACATAACTTCAATGCCTAACACAAATATTGGCCAATTAGGACTCATCATTCCTAAATAGCATCTTGTAGAAATTTAACTTACTCAAAAATTTATGGGACTATTTATATATTATATAAAAGTTGGGAGTTTAGATTTTAATAGAATTACATAAGAAATTTTTCAATTAAATCCTCATGACAACTCATTTAAATAAAAGATGACAAAAATAAATTTCGCTATTCTAATTTTACTATGTACAATCTTACAACATTTGATTTAAAGAAAATGATATAAAGATAAAAAGATTAGATAATTCAAATGAAAGGGATAACTTATAAAATCAAAAGAAAAGGGGGAAAGAAATAAGATTTCAAAATGTGTTGACTTTCAACCTAACCCTAATTCGAATTTAGGATTAGCGAGAAAAAGGCAACTTTCTAAAAGTCTCTCATTTTCTTAATTTCCCACCTAAAACTCCTCCTCTTTCAACCTCAAACCCTAAGGGGGGTTTTCTTCAAGTGCTTTGTTCATTTTATTGCAGGTATGGAGATTTTGAAGGCAAGAGTTGAATAAGAAGTTATTGGGTATATGCCCATAAGTGCATATGAGCATATACGCCTATTTTGGGAGTATATGCAAATATACACTTATGTGTATATCTCCTCAAAGAGCAGCCATCTTCCAAATAAAATGTTTTCCGAATGCTAGGTAAAAACCCTTTTTTCATCCTTTATTTTCTCTATTTTGCCCAAAATTTCAATACCCATATGGGTATTAGATCAATCAAATAAACCAGGTTTGCATTTTTTCTAAATTCTGATTCATGCGATCTTGTATGTTTTTGTTTGTGTTTTTTTAAAAACAAAATAAAATAATAAAAAATAAATTATGTAAACGAAGGAGGGAGCTGAGGCTCAACCCGCACCCCTCTCGGCCACGTTGTGGCCTTGCCACAGTCACGACCGAAGCTGTGCTGCGACACGGCCAGTCGTGGCCACGACCGTGACCGTATCATAGTCACAGCTTCAGCCGTGACTGTGACACGGCCAGAGTCGTGGCCGACTTTGGCTGTGTGCCACCCAACCCTTCCCTCTTTTTTTTATATTTTTTTTTAAATTTTAATTTTTTTCTTAAGTATAATAATTTTTAAAGATATTGTTACAGTATGAGCCTTAAAATATGTTAATTAATTTTTTATTAAAAAAAATAGAACTAACACATTTTTTTATAATATTTTGCAGGTTAAAATAAAAAGATATGAAGAAATATAGATTTGTTTTAAAATATCGAAATGTTCATATGCTATGTTTTTATAAAAAATAAAATAAAATAGACAGATTGTATTAAATGTATGCATATTCTAAAACAGAATAGATCTTTTTTTTTTACAGATTGATAAAATCTATTCTTTTAATAATTATGTGCATTAGATTTCCAGATACATAGTTTCAACCATCCTAGATAAAATTTTCAGAATATATATATATATATATATATATATATATATATATATATATATATATATATATATATATATATGTATGTATGTATGTATGTATGTATGTATGTATGTATGTATGTATGTATATATGTATGTATGTACATACACACACACACACACACACACACACACACACACACACACACACACACACACACACACACATATATATATATATATATATATATATATATATATATTGTTTTCTCAGTTTAGTCTAATGCTATAATTTATCCTTATAAAATGAAACCATGCTAGAAAATAAACTATTTTTAAACAATTTATTTAACAAAAAAGTAGAATTGTTTAAAATGTAATTGCTATTATTTCAGCAACATTTAATAAAAATGACAGAATCTAAAATTTATTTAAACATTAATTCTCCACTAACATTTGTTCACTCAAGAACAATATTAAATCTGTTGTTCACAAGCAACTCTAAATGCTATATAGATGAACTTCTCCTAAAGAAGAATTCAAACATACATTTGAGGTACAATGATAATTTCAACAATTTTTCCTTTACATTTATTTTCAGATTTAAATCTACTATAACAGAGAGATTTTAACATAGATGATACTCTTTTATTTACATGTATTCAAATATAAGAAATACAGCTTCCTAATAACATAATAAGATACCAAATGAAAATCTTTTATACAAGCTTGCACAATAACAAAGAACACAAGGGATCCTTAAGAATCTTATTACAACAGGAAAAATCCTTCTATAACTAAAAGAGAACCATTTCAACTTTGAATACATCCTCAAGCTTTCTTCATCAACTATCAAGGCTCCAAATCCTACAATGCAAACATGGATGGACCATGGGGAAGCTCACCTCCCAACCAAGGCCTCTAAGAGGCCACCTTCAAGCTAGGGGAACCATCACATAGATGGGGAACATTCATGCATAACCAAACAATAACAACAACACACAAGAACATAAAACTCCCAACCAAGATTATGAACAATGGGTCTCACATAGACCCTATTCTTGGGGTGAAGGTGGACTATGTACCAATGGGGAGAAAGCCCATTTCAAAGTAACGAGACAAGCCTTCACATGGCTTTTCAAATACACATCACAACCACATTTTCACAAGCCCAACAAAATTCCTTATGACTCCCAAGGCATCAAGCCATACAAATCCCTTATGTCCCCCAATATAACAAGAAAGAAATGGCTACATGGAGCCCATACTTCCATGCTCTTTCCTTCTCCTTTCCAAGGAGAGACTCTACACCCATGGCTGTCCCAAGAAAATATCCCTTCATCCCCGAGTCTACTCTTCCCCCCATGGGTGAGTGTGGCCTTGAGACTCCCATACAAACATCACAAGACAAGGAATCTATATCACAAAACTTCACATTTACAACACAAAATGACTTGCGCAAAAATAAGCACAAGATTTACATATGCATCTACATACAAACAACAAGATTCTCAACATCAAGAAACATGAAGAAACACAATCTCAAATCAATGACATACAAGAAAAGAATATACATGAGAATTCAAGTGGAGCCACCAACCTAAGTCCAAGCAATAATGGTGAGTGTTGAAGTTGAGATCCCTTTTGTCCAAGCTTTTCCTCTCCAAGCTCGTCCAAAATTAACTAGTCTCTAAGTTAGAGAGTGGGTGTTCAAACTCTTCCCAAAGAAGAGTCCCCCCTAAAAAGGCCTCCACACTTCTTCCCACAAACCCCTAGGGATAAAGTTTCCTTCCCATTGGGCAGTCTTCCCTAAGCTCCTTATAGGGTTACTAAAAATGGCCTCTTACAAAGATAAGCTAAAAAGATGGAAATAGGACTTCCATTCTAATGGATGGTGTTCTTTCCAAAACTTGGTCCCAAAAGTTGATTTTCGGCCATCTTTGAAATCCAACTTTTGGATGGGTCTTTTGGTCAACTATGGGTTGTCCTATGGTGAAAAATGACCCTTACCCATAGGTATACTAAGTGGGCTAACTAAAAATGGCCTAAACACACCCCTAGGTACCTTTTTGACCCCCCAAAAGCTCATGATAAGTTCAAATTCGAAATCCATGACAAGACACTACCTCAAGCTCCCTAACCAAGGGTTTCACATGGGAATCCTCAAGGGTACTTTCCTAGGTTGATGGACATCCAATCCTCAAGTGGACATGTCATGGCCACAAGTACACTTACAAGTGTCAACTAACACAACATGAATTACAGATCACAAGCCATGTGGCATATCCACTTGAGCATTCACAAAATAATTAACATATACAATTTAAACATATTAATTAAATACACACATGCTCATTACATTTACAAATAAAACATGATACAATGAATAATTCATGAACCTCTTGGTGTTTGTCCTTGTACGTAGGTGCTCCTGCACCATACTCTTGGCCTTCAAAAGTTTCCAAGTAATAAACACAAACTTCCAAGAATATATTTGGGATTACCATTCAATAGTGGAACCGGATCCACCAAATTATGGGATAATGTTATGTTCAAACTAGATAAAAATCTTCAATCTTGGAAGGGAAGATGGCTATCAATAACATAGAAATTTATAATGTTAAAATCAATATTATCAACAATGCCCTTATACCATATGTCATGCCTCCCATTGCCTTCAAGAGTAAGAGTCAAACTAGACAAGAAATTAAGAACCTTTTGTTAGCAGGGGACAACAATTTTTTTTTAGCATTATCAGCATGGGATAAAATATGCAAACCAAAAATAGAGGGAGGTATAGGGTTGCAAAATCTAGAGAGACAAAATAAAGAACTAGGGGCTAAATTGATATGGAACACGTATAAAGAACCCAATCTCTAGTGGGTAAGGATATTAAGTTACAAACATCTCAATAGAAGTGGGTATGTACATTTTTCACACAGACACCCAACAATTTTGTGCAATCTCTTATGCAAATAGCTAAGGAGATAATTCTTTCCTTAGTTTTATCCTTACATTACATTACATGTCCTGTCCATCATTCACTGGATCCCTTTTGGAGATAATAGTTTTCTTAAGGACTAATCCTCCTTTTCTTGATCCCTTTGGAGATAATGTGTTGCTTAGCATTGATCTCTTTTTTGGACACCTTAATAGAGACAATGCTTTCCTTAAAGATTCATCCTCTTTTGGTGGATTTCTTAGTGAATTATGCTTTTCTTGGTTATCCTTTTTTGATGGATCGACTAGCATCTCATAGCTTGCTAGACTATCAATTCCATATTTTTTAGTTGTTTATTTACATGGCCTATAACAAGTCAAAACCTTACTAGGCTAGTTGGGCATGTCTTTCTCTTTCTCTCTTTCTTTTCGAGTGATGTTTCTTGTTATCTTGGTTTAGGATTTGATAAGGACCTAAGTCAATTAGGGGCTTGGTGTCTCCTTGTCTCCTTAATCTTGATAAAAAAAATTCGGATGCATTAATCTACTTTACTATAATCATGAGCTTGTCTTATGCTCCTGCTAAAGTGGGGGCTTAATGTACCATCCTAAATTGTAAGCACCTATAATTAGAAACTCAATTAGGCCCTATTTTATTGTTTTCAAGATTTTATGTATGTTATGCTTGAGCTATCAACTTACCTCCTACATTTTTGGCTCATTTTCCTCCTTTTAGAGACCCATTTTAAATTTGGGCCTCCTCTAAGTGGAAGAGGATGCCTTCCTTGATGTCTAGCCCCAAATTTGAAAAAGGGTCCATTTTATGGTTTTAACAAAAAATTAGATCTGTGTTTCCCTTCTCTAAATTTTGATATTTGAAATGTTGTGAGAGGTATAAAAGTAACCTATCTCTCCCCATTTGGACATCCATAAGCATCGAGTTGATAAGGAGTTCAATATTTCCAAGATATAGGAAAAATCTCAAGAGCATTTAAAGCATTCAAGATCAAGTCTTCATTCTAGGAATCCAAAGTATCTTTGAAAGAAATGTTCTCCATTGTAGCTAGCTTCTCTTTGATGATGGCCAAGTAGAGGAGTTCTCAATCAAGAAAGAAGATCATTTGTCCATCTACATTGAAGATATTTGAGGAGTATTCATAGATCTATGCATTTGTTAAAAAAAACCTTGATTCTTCTTTACATTCCAAGATTCAAAGTCAACATACAAGCAAGCATGTTCATAGACATCACAATCTTAATATAAATTTACAAAGGTATATAAATTTACAAGGAAGATATGATATTTACCTTTATATTTACATGCTTTACATTCATGCAATTTCATTTCTATTTCAAGGTTGATTCCTAAACCAAGGTTTGGCCATGGAAAATCACTTTCAACCTTATATTTTCTCATTTTTTTATGTGCAATAATAGGTGGAAAACCTATCAGGACTTAATTTCAAAAGTATAGGTTCTGGAAAAAAGATTGCAATTGAGATTATCTATAAGTACTATGAATAGGATGGTTGAGGCAACCTCTTCCCTGCAATTCAACTTTAGATTCAAACCACAAGTCAATACTATTATCTGTTTGTTGTTTAGGTAATTATAGGTTCTATTCAATTTTTGTTAGTTTGTGCTTGCTAAAACTTATCTTTTTTGCCTAGTTACCTTATCTTGCATTATCCAATCATATTCCCTCAAATCCAATTTATCCCAATACATCATTGCAAAGGATCATTGACTTGATTAGTGCTTAAGTTCTACTTGAGCTTAGTGTGTCATCTTCCTTTTGATTGTGCATTGGTAAAAAGAAGGCAATCCAATCTTCCATGTATGCATTGGGTTATCCCCTCCTTTTTTTTCTTATTGTACATATATTAATAGCCATTTATTTCATTGTGACCTTATGAATGGTATTACAAAGAGAAATGGGTTGATATTCATCCAAAGTGTTGGCATATACTTTCTTAGGGGTCAAAGCTAAAAATGTATTGTTCACCTCCTTAAGTAAACTTGTTGAATTCTAGGAGGCCTTAATAGATTCCAAAAGATAAACACCTACTGAGATTTAACACTTTTAAAGAAATTGGTAGGAAAACCATCTACACTTGGAGCCTTATTGAGACACAATTAGGAGAAGGTGTCCTTAATCTCTTGGGAATAATTTTTTTCATTAAGCATTTTTCCTAGTCCTTAAAAATTAGAGGGGGAATATTGATGATTAATATCTTTTTTGCCAAGAGATTGGATCCTTCTAAGTTGTTTAATATGTTAAATAATAATTTAATCATTCTCCTAGAGATAGCCTCTAGATCCTGCATTGTTGACCCATTTAGGAGCTTTATGTGGAAATCCTCTTGACGATTCTTTTTTATTTGATGACATTATGGATTTTTTTGTTTTTATATCCCCAACAAAAATCTATGTTTTCCAAGAATTCAACTGCCAAAAAAACTCTTCTTGAGCAAATATATGTTTCTCTGGCAAAAGAGGTTTGGTCGATGCCATTTTTTAGAACCTCTTACTCAAGGTTTCGTAGATCTTCCTCAAAATTAGGTCCTTGGTTACAAAGATATTTTAGAAATGGCTTAGATTCAAATGCATGTTTATCAACTTTAGAAGTATGAGCTTGGTGAAAAATAAAAACATTTTAGATCCAATGGGACATTCTTCCTTCCACCAATAATCCACAAGTGTGAAGACATATGGATCATTCATCCACATGTTCTCAAACTTAAAGGGAATCTTGCATGACTCTTATCTCTTATCTAGCAAGAAGGGTTATGTAAAAAAAAAACTTAGATCTTTACAATAGTTATAAAAACTTAGAAATAGTAAACATAAATAACATGCATACCACAACATAATGATTTATTTGGGGAAGACCTTTTTAGGAGAAAAACCCCACACTCCAAATTTTTCCCAATATATTATTCAAAAATCAATAACACATTACAATATAGTTGCAAAGCAAGCTTCTCATATAAGTATCACAAACAAAGATCTAGAGGTGGCTCAATAACTATTAGACTCTTATAATACATTTTTATGCATATCACATGCCTAATATATCAGAGATACAAAACATGAAATCATTAAAGGGTATTACAAAACCATGGGCTAAAACCTCTCAAAAGTTTCACACAAAATATCTACTATTCAACCTACAACCCAACAATAAAGAGTCAAGATTCACAATGATAAATTACAGGTGAAGTTTTGTTCTGAATTTTTTCCTCCAAAACCCTTATTGGGGCATGCTACCCCCTATACCCCCTAGTCAGACACAAGATTGGGGTTGGAAAGGGGGGTACCCCTTACAACCCCCAAGTCGAGGGTGATGCCCCTAAACCTTGTTGCTCATTTATCAACAATAATCCTTTGTCAATAGTACATTTTAATTATTTCAAGGTTGAGACACCATTTTCCTAACAAATCCCAAATCCTCACACAAAAAATAATATATCTAGTATTTTTTTCTATGTAACTAATGTTGAATCATCTATTAGTCCAAGTGTATGCCCCATTTGAAAAACCAATATCTATCAACTAATTCCTATCCACCAATACTTTGAAATAATTTTGTAGTTGATTATGCCCTCAAACACCACCCTTCTTATCATTGTCCAATAGGATGGCATTAAAGTCCCCACCCAAAATATGACATAGATTGGGATTGAGATTGAAAAAATTCTCTAGTTCTGCCTAGAATTATCTTTTCTTGATACATGAGGTTAGACCATAAACATTTATCAAGAAAAAGTGTAGGTTTGAAATCACACTCTTGACTTTGAGGCCCATCTTATATGACCCCTTAATAATTGTTTCTACAATCATTGATTGTGGCTTCCAAAAGGTTGCAAATCCACTTGAACCTCCCATTTCATACACTCATGAAGTTCCCAACACTTTATTTTTCTCCTAAAAAGGTCTAGATCAACATTAGCCAACTTTTTTATGTGGATTACAATGATGCCAACTTGTGTAAGCTCCATCCTACGCTTGCCCAAGCATTTCTTGTTATAGGCATTCAAATCCCTAATATTCCATGATAAGATCCTTATGGCCCCTTGGTAAGGGGGTACTCTTCCTATATTTCAACATCATCATGGTTATCTTGGCTTGTCCCTCTTAATATCCTTTTATCATCCTCAACAACTAAAGTGATTTTCTACCTTTGAGTTTTCCTTTGCCACAATTTGGTTTCTTCATTTTGTATTTAAATATTTTCTCTATCATAGAATTTTTACTTGCTAAATTTCCAACAAGTTGTTTTCACTCCTCATCCAAACAATCCCTTTCTCCTTTAGTAATAGTATACACTTCCTCTTTTTTGGGAAGAGTTTGAGGATCTTCAAAACTAGTCATCTTGGTTGTGGTTCAAATTTATAGCCTCACATGGAATCTCCATCATAAGTGTACTGATGTCTATAGTCTGGGTTAAATAATCATTCATGACTTTTGAAAAGAAAATCTACTTCTTCTCTTTGAAAGCCTCAATTAAAGGGTTTTTATCTTCCTCTCATATTGTATCTCCTTTTGGAGACTAGCTTATGAGCTTGGTTATTTGTTCTAGTTTCATGAAGATGACTATTGATACTGCCAGGCTTTCTTATATTGAATATGACTTAGTTAGAGGCAAGCTACACTTAGTGAATACTAGACCAATAAGACCCTTAGTCTCCATGATAGTGGTCAAGGATAGATTTCATTTTTTTTATTCTTTCTTATTCTCTATAAAACTCAAAGGAGCTTTATACTTATTTCTCTATTGAGGGATCAAAATTCCCCCTTTGCCTAATTGCTTTTCCGGTGTCTATTTATGGTTCACCAAATGTATGGTAGCATTTTGTATACATTCCTAGGAAGCTTAGGGCTCCTTGTAACTTTAGTTGAGCATATAGTTTTAAATCCTTTCCTCAAAATACATAAACCTATTAATAGACTTGAATTGATTTCTACTTGTACAATCAAAAAAGGGAAGCAATGCAAAGAGGTAGATCACTTCTCTTTTTCAAGATTGCACATTCAGAAGGAAGATGTCCTAATAGGATCAAGTGATGACCTAAGCATTGAATGGGGCAGTGATCCTTCACTAAATATGTAATTTTGAAATGGGAAATGATAATGAGATAAGAAATGCAGATTAGGAAAGATTTATGTGAATCTAGAATCAAAATAGGAAATATGCTACTTCATATTTGAATATTAGATAGATAGAATCTGAAAAATACCTGTAATTGTTATTCTAAGATATTAAAGCTATAAATTGTCTACTAGTCAAATCTTAGCTGAATTTGGAGGGTATAGAGATGATACAACATTTTGTACCTAGGTACAGAGTAGCTAAAACATTCTATACCCTGGGTTTCTGTTTGAAACTTACAGAGATGCTTCGACTGTTCCTGATCTATGTGAAAAAGTTCTAATAGCTTTGTAACCTATTATTACACATAGAAAAATGGGGAAAAGGTTGGTTAAAAGGGATTTTCCTTGGTCAAACCCCCATTTAGGAATTGACCTTGAAAATAAAAGGAAATTGCATAAAGGAAAGTATGTAAAAAGGTAAATGTTTGATTCACCTTGCATAAATCCTCATGGACAGATGTAGAAATCACTTATACTCATGAAGATGCTTGGATGTACTTAGAATCAAGGAGTTGAACTTGATTGATAGAATAGGAATCAAGGATGCCCTAAAAAATGCATGTATCTATGAACTCCTCTCTTAGATCTTCAATGTAGATATGCTTGATAATCCCTCACAATGAAGGAAAGATGGAAGGAAGAATCTTCTTGCTTGATTGAGAATTCCTCTACTTGGATATCATGGGAGAGAAACTTTATTAAATGAAGAATATTTCCTTAGAATTGACATGAATGAATTGGAGAAACTAGATCTTGGATGGTTTCCTTCAAATCTTAAATCTAATTGCTAATTTGATCTTGATTGCTTGAATGCTTCTTGATCATGAATGCTTGAGGATAGTAATTGGTATCAAAATGAAGATGGATAGGGTGTTTATATACTTCATCCATCATTTTATAATTAAAAAATAAGCTACCTTGACCATGGGATCTATTTTCCCACTAACACACTGACATAGGACTTCGAGCCAAATTTTGGCAAAAAATCTAGGTACAAAATAGCTGAAACATTCTATACTTGGGTATAGAATGTTTGAACCATTATATACCTAGGGATTTGACCCCAAATTTGAACTTGGTGTCAAGGTGGTAGAAAAGATGCAAGAAATGATGAATCAAGTTGTCAGGATAAAGCATAATGAACATTAGATCTCAAAATCACCAACATAGGTCCTAATAGAGCATCCAATTATGTGTGCTAATTTTTTAGGATGATACACTACCTTTTAAAACCATATACCCTTTTCTATGATAATTTCTAAATCTTATAGTGTTTCCTTCTCTTGATCTAATTCCATAGAGATCTTTGCAAGTGACCTTGATTTCCCAATGTATCATCTTCTACTCCTAGGAAATTTCTCAATGCTTCCCCTATCTTTCTAAGGGTCTCCATCTTCCAATATTCCAAGGGAAAATCCTCTAACCTAATCCATTTAGCCGATTCCCCTAGTTTTACTTTGATATTTAGATCATGTAGTTGTCTTGTTGGTGAAGTAAAAAATGAAAAATCCCATTGGCCCTCTTCAAATTTTGAGCTCTAAAATATTTGTGAGGAGCATATACACAACCTAGCTCTCCTCATTTCGAGATCATATCATAAGTGTTCAAGTTCTCTCCTATAATTTTGCATCTCAAGCATTCTAAGTCAGATTTCAAGCAACCAAGACATCTTTCAAAAGCAATATTCTACATTATAGCAAGCTTCTCTCCCTCATTGAAGCCCAAAAAGAGGAGGCCTTAATCATGGAATGATATTGATGCAAGGGAATTCTTGGGTCCTCAGTGAATCTGCATGGTGGTGTATTTCTTGGCTGGTGTTACTCGGTTGCAACCTTAATCGATGGTCTTAGTTATTGAAGGAAGCTTAGTCATTGAAGGAACTCGGTGAGACTTCTTGTGCTTAGTGGAATTGGTGCTCAGTAATGCCTGTGTTGTTCGGTGTTGCTTGGCTTGGTCAGTTGTTTCACTGACACTTAGTTGTTACTCTGGCGCTTAGTAGTTTTGGTTTAACGACTGGAGTTCTTGGAGGTTTGCTTGGCCAACGTGGTGTATTTAATGTTGGTATCTTTTGTTGGATTCTCCTATGTGGATTTGGAGGCAGACATGTTGAATTTAATAATTGTAAGGCTGTTTGAGAGCCGACTTGTATTGCATTTAATATTTGTTAGGAGGAGTTAATGGTTTCATCCAACTGACTTGTAGCTGATGATTAGTATTTATAGGATGTTTGGGTAGTTTTTTTAGGGATTCAAATGGAGATTGGAAGTTCTGAGAGCAGATCTAGGGTAGCATATATGTGAAGTTATGGAAAAGATCCCGTGAGATCTTGTAGATCAGATTATTATCTGATAGTTTATAATAGTAGAGCTAGTGGTTTGCATACTTGGAGACAAGGAGATTGCTTGGTGGCTTGCGAGAACAAGTTCAGATCTGCCTTAGGGTTTCCATCAGCTGTTGATAGTTTTCAAAACTGAACTAGTTGGAGTTGTATTGGATCTTGTTGATCTTGCAGAATTACTTCTTGATTGTAATTGGCCCTAACCCAGAAGGCCTTACAACCCGACATGTTAATGGAAAATATGTTTTGAAACATATCTTTGTTGTGTTATTTTATTGTGTTGCTCCGAAGCTGCAAGGTTGGACTATCCTTAATTGGATCCACCATCCCTTGACCTACATCAGATATCCTTCTTCCAACTATATGAATATCAATGTGAATTAATTCCTTCTTAAGGTGAAAGTGTCATCAAGCATAACAACATTGGATTTTTGAGGAGTATTTTTAGATCTAGGCATTAATGAAAGACATCCTTAATTATTCTCTACAATTCAAGACATTCCAACAACTACTTCAAGCATCTTTATAAATATTGCGACACCAACCCTATTTGTGAAGGTATAAACATCACATTTTTAGATATGGCCTTTTCTTTATATCAACATACTTTTTTTATGCACATTCCCTTTCAATTTCAAGGTTGATTCCTCAACTAGGGTTTGACGTAGGCAAACCCCTTTGTACCAAATAATTTCTCTCTTTTGTGTGTAGGAAGAGGTGGTGCTAGGTTAAGGATCAGATCTAGAAAGTATAGCACCTTGACTACAGTCTACAACTAAAATCATTAAAAAGTGTAGGGAATAGACCAACCTAGTCAACGTAGTCCTGGGAACATGACAACCCAGTTGACCTAGGCCCTCTAGTTCAGCTCTAAATTGAACTTGAAAGTTAGTTATAGTCCATGGCTTCTATTTCTGTTAGAAAAATTGATCAGTTTGGCTTTTGTCAGTTTGTGTATACTAAAAGTCAACTCTGTTCTTCATTTGACCTTGAATCTTGTATCTCCCCATCAATTTTACATCGATATACCCATTGCATAACAACAAAGGAACCATTGCATTAACTTGGTGCTCAATTTCTCTTTTGAGCCTAGGTGGATCATCTTTCCTTCCAATGCAACATAAAAGGAGATAGTCAACATCCACAACTGTATTTATCTATTCCCTATCCATCCCCTTTATTTCACTTCTCTATATTTATACATCTACCTCACCCATCTCTCTTCTCTCTCTTTTTATGTTACAACTACTATACTCATCATTATCATAGAACTAATTAAAATAATTTTCCTTCTTTTTAGACATTTAATCCTTATTTACATCACCTTTCTTGTGATAATTCTAATATTTTACTTTAGAATTACTATGAGTATCTATTTAGATATGTCCTTACCTTAAGATTTCTTATCTCCACTCTTATTCTTATTTTTCTTCTCCTTGGACTCACCTTTAGAAAATAGGACATCATAAGAATTACTATCCATGAACAATTGTGAATATGGTAAGGAACAAAGTAACACAATGCATTTGTCTCCTTCATCTTTTTTGACTCTATTAACACTAACTTAAAAATTAAAGTTGTTCAAATTATCACTAGCCAAGTCTCATTTCTTCATTTTTAAAGAATATAATATTTTTTTGAATATTAGATTATTAACTAGACTCTTTGAATGATATTATCATAGTTTCACACCATGAATCTATAGTTACAACCTTAATACTATAGAACTACATGTATATCACTAGTATAACTTCCACTACTAGTTTCTTACTTGTGATAGCTCACATGATCATAACATTATTCTTAAATTCTTGCAATACTTAGTGCCATCTTGTAAGACACAATACTACTCTAAAATTATGTCCCATGAACCCTAATTTTTATTGCTTGTGATCCTACATCACCATTCATGCTCTAACACATATTAATTTCATATGTAGTCATGAGTTATTCATATGTCTTGTGGTTGCTATCACATATGTGAAACAACATATATGATGTACTATGAACCTCATCATTTTCATAGAAGAAATCACAATCCCTGTTGTGTCATAATATCTATAACTTTATTGCATATTACCACAATCAAATAGGTAGACAAACTCTTCTTACAAAAGCTCTCTACAAACACATATCACTTGATTCCCAACAATTTCAGTAGTATAATCAATCTTCAAAAAATTTATCCCGTTGATGGGCCCTTTGTTTTTTGGTGAATGTAACACCCCTCCCATAGTTTACTTTTTAGTTTAATTGGCTAGACTCTTTTAGGCCACTTTTCATATTTGTATAAATCCTCAGATAGGTTTGATGTTATGCATATTATGTTTATGATTTTACTGACCCCATACTTGCATGTGTATGGTTGATGTGTTATATATTTTTCTTTGATGTGCTTGAGTGATGAAGTCATAGTTACTTGCTTGTGAGATCCACACAATCGGTCGATCCCCGCCATTGCTTATTTACATTTATACATGTATTTACATTGTCATCTTTTATGCAGGTTTGCAGTTACCAGACATCGACTTCCCTGAATTGCTAGGATAAGCGTGCCCTATCGCAAAATCTCAGTGGTAAGAGAGGGGAGATAACATACAAATCCAAATTCCAACCCAAGCCATTGATTGTCCTCAATATTGGTCAAGTATTTGTTTCTACCCATCTAAATTCATCAAGGTGATGTGAATTCATGAACCTTGGTGTTTGTTTGATATCATGGAGTTAGTTGATTTTTGGGTTTTGGGAGTCAAGTGGATTTACTTGTTTGAATTATTTGTTTTAAATAATTAAATTATAAGTAATTATGAGATTTGAATAGTTATATTTTATGAATGTGGAAATATTAGATATAGAGAATATTTAATTATTAAGGTTAATTAAATACCTTTGTTAATTAAATATTGAATTAAAAGATTAAATTTGGAATAAAAGGGTTCAATTAATTATTAAATCCAAATATGAAATGAAAGACATAGTTGATTTATTTAATATTTAATTTATCAATTTGCTTAGTTATTTATGTGCTAAAGTATTTATTGATTAATTAAATATTTATATGCAATTTAAGTTGCACATTCAATTTAGTGAAAATTGAATTAGAATTTAAAGTTAAAGGTTGAGTTAAAAATTATAATTAATAAGTGCATTATTTTATTATTGAGTTATTTATCATGCAAGTGATTTGATGAAACTAGGTGGAGAGAGTTGAGTTCTATTTTTTAGGGTTTGCATGTTTTAGAAACTCTAGGAGGAATAGGTCTTCTTTGTGAGGGGTTTTGAGTATTATTTTCAATTATGTCTATCAGGTTTTGGAGGAGCTCTCTTGGATGAATTTGAAATTTTTTTGGAAAGCTTGAATTTTGTAGGTGTTGTTAGAGATTGTTATAAAGCTTAGATTTTGAAGGGTGAATTAGATCTTTCTTGGTTTCGAATTTTCAGATGTTATTTGAGATAAGGTTTGAAATCTTCTTTTTGTAAAATTCTTTCCTTTGAAAAGATTATTTGCTTCATGTTTGAAATTGTTTATGTGAATGAATTAGAATTGGGTTTCTGTTTAAATCAAGTTTAGTTTTGTGAAATTTTAGATTAGTTTGATATTAAATTAGATCTGTTATTCTGTTTGAATGGATTAAAAACCTTGGAAGAAATCTTAGAATTTTGTGTGAGTTTTTTCTAGTTAGGGTATTTACCTAGAAAATTTGTCTTAATATTTTGCATAGAAAATTAAATTTAAAATTGCATGTGAAATCATATTCAAAAGAAATTATTTTTGTCTAAAACCCTAGTTTTCCATTAAAGAAATCAATTGAGAAAATATGTGTTTAAAAAAACGGGGGGGGGGGGGGGGGGGGGGGGGGGGGGGTTGTTATTTGAATTTATTATTTATTATTTATTAATTTTTGGATTTAAAAATTTATTTAAAAATATTACTATTATTATTTATTAATTTTCAGATTAAAAAATTTATTAAAAAATATTACTATTATTATTTATTAATTTTTAGATTTAAGAATTGATATTATTATTATTTATTAATTTTTCAAATTTAATTTTTTTTAAAGTTAATTAATAAATAAATATTAATTAGTTTTTTTACATGCGGGTTTTAATATTAATGTTTTCATTTATATTTATATTTGGAGAATTAATAATATTATTTTATTATTAAATACATAGTGTTTTGATATGCATGGAGAATTTAGTTAAATACTTATTTAAAAAGTATATATACATGAGATTTTATTTTAAATAGATAGTTATTTATGAGATATTTATATGAACATTTTTGTAGTCAAATGGACTTTAGTCAACAAGATGATTGCTTTAGTCAACTAGAATTTATAATTATATATGTTTACTTGCATGGTTGTTGTAGACATGCAAATATAGTTGAACTAGTTATGTTTTAAAATTAATTGGATTTCTTTAAGGTAATCGTGTTTTCTTGTAAGTGTTTGAAGTTTTGATTTGAAGGATTTTTGTTGTACCTTGTTATATCCTTATTGACTAGCAATTGCACCTTGGTGTGCAATGGGTATGCCGAAGATATATGGAAAGTCAATTACTAAAAAAATAGGTATATTATTTGTATACATTAAAGTGGAGTATGATAGAGAATGGAACACTTAACACTCATTGGATCTAGGTGATTCTCACATGGGTGAAGCATCAGGACTTCCTCAGAGGTAACACATGTCCCAGTACTACTCCATCTCAAGCACACTTAACTATAAATTTTCCTCCATGGTTAAACCCACTCTACTTGCAACCCCATTTGCAAAACCTTCACCAAGTGTTGTGCCTTATGAACCATACATTAGAAAGTCCCTTAAGACCATCAACTGATAAGTAGGAGATAATTTGACAAAATATTGACAGACTCTCTGCCAGGAAATCGATGGTGAGATTGTACAATTGGCAGTAGTCTTGGACGGCTTGACTCTTCTTAGCATTCATGGACGATCTACGTGAGTCAGTAGAAATGAAGCTTGCTAACAGTTTGGGCTTTAGATATGCTCATGCTGAGAGAAATTTGAGTCATTTCTTTTGGGCCTACTCATAAAGAGCCAAGATTTTTAGAAAGACTTGACTCATATGATCTACGATCTAGAGCCAACACATAAGTAGATTGAATGCCATTTTGTGTAGTGGCACCTTCACTTTGAAAAAATAAAACAAATATCACCACAACCAAAAAGAGAAGCAAATTAGAAGTCATGAAATGCATTAGCATTAACTAATGCCTTTACATTTCCTCATCCTCCATTACAATTGATGACATGCAGATGTGGATAGGAAACATGAGAATGCTAGAGGAGCTTCTGTTGGATAGGGTGAATATGATGCAAGTGACAAGCGATGAATGGGGCAAAGCTATCTCCACCATGTGCTGCACAGTCTTTGACGTCTAAAAATGTCCAATTGTGAGCTGTATGAGCCGATTCCCCCTTCCTTTACAAATGTTACCATTCCAATTTGTTCTTCTTGTTCATACCTGTTGGTTTACAAAACCTTCCCAACTTGGTTTTTCTCAAGTTTAGCAACTGTGAGCTCAATGGTTCCATCTCTTCTGGTCTATTGAACCTTTCAAATCTGCATGAACCTTTCAAGCATTTTGTATTGACATGACAACTTAAGGTTAGCACAAAGATTCTTGAAAAATAGTCAAGACGTTGAATCAAAAGACCTTAAAGACGCAATGGTTAATAACTTTGCCAGTAAAAAAGTGACAATGACATGTGAAAAGGGCGTTCAGATACCGATAAAAAATATGGACGGTTCACACTACTTCAATTGTCTTGCTTCCCTCCTCAAGTATTGCACACCCTTGGTTGAAAAGCCTAGATCATTTTATTCATATATGAAATGCCTTTGACGTAATTAAAGGGGGTGTTTTATGATGTTTTGGTTAAGGACCAGTGTGTGTCCCTGTTATTCTTTTGTAGATATGGATTCAATCATTATACTTTTTTGGAACCTATGTGGTTATATATGATTGTGAGCCTAGGGGAGGTTAATTAAGAGCATCTTAGGGAAGTGGCTTACAATAGGGGTCTGGGACCCAAAGTGGTCAGTACCATGGTAACTTATTGTAAGTTTTGTTAATAAGTGATAACATAGTAATTAAAATTTGGAGAATTCATTAAAAAGATAATTTAGAGATTATGCCTCACCTATGCCTTGAGCGCTTGTTTAGGCTAATGATGGGAATTGGATGATACCTAAAGAGTAGGTATGATTAGAATTCATCATGTTCTTGAGAGGGTATTGTACACACTAAAATGGTGCACTTCTATGAACCATTACATGCAAGGTTGCTCAAGAATGAGGCCTCACAAAGCAGCTCATAGCTCTCTATGCATAGAGTGCAAGGGTTTTAAGAATGCTCTCAGCTAGAGCTATTAAGCCAATAACCTTGCTAGTAAACCATGCAATGAGAGATTCAATGAATTAATCTAAAGCATAAAGAAAATCTAAACTAAGAATGTCATGAAAATGAAACTACTATGCAAGAAATGAAATCTAACTATGAAGCAAGAAAGCCATGATGATGCAAGAATGAAGACAAGAAGATAGAGTGTTGATGAAGATCCAAGATGAATGCCAACAATGCTCCAAATCTTCAAACCCTAGATGCAAGAATATCTCCAAAAGCTCCAAGATGACCTAGAAAACCTGTAGCATAACAATAACATAAAAATTGTGTGTGCAAATGAGGAAAAGAGCTATGAGCCGCTTTGTGAGGCCTCATTCTTGAGCAACCTTGCATGTAATGGTTCATAGAAGTGCACCATTTTAGTGTGTACATTTTTGGCACCCCACGGTGGGCGCCAAAAATGTACACATTAAAATGGTGCACTTCTATGAACCATTACATGCAAGGTTGCTCAAGAATGAGGCCTCACAAAGCGGCTCATAGCTCTTTATGCATGGAGTTGCAAGGGACTATGATGTATTTGCTCTCAGCTAGAGCTACAAGCTTGTGACCTTGCTAGTCAACCACACAATGAAAGATTCAAGTGAAGACAAGGGAAACAATGCCAATATCTCCAAGAATCACTATGAAAATGTAATGCAAGCTATATGAGAATGCAATCTAAACTATGGAAAGGAAAGTACAATGCAACTAATCTATGAAAGGAAATAGCAATGGATTTCAATGCCTCCTATTTAAACTATGTGAGCTTATTCTATTGCATAAAAGGAAACTAAGCTAAGAATGCCATTATCATGCAACTATGAAAGCAAATATGCAACTACAATGAAATGCAACAAGTCTTCAATGTCTTCAAACTCCAAATGCACCTAAAACCTGCAGCATAACATTAGCATAAAACATGGATATGCAAATGGAGGAGAGAGCTCTCCTTTTATAAGAAATGAGGTGAAATGGACCATTGAGATTAAGAGGCAAAAAGTCTTAATCAGCGGTGGAGCTTGAAAGAGGAGCAATCCATGTGCACAAGCATCCTCCAATGAGAGTGAAGTGTTGACTTTTGAGCCTCATGTGAGACAAAAAGTGCTTTTTCCTTTTTTATAAAATAGGAATAATGCTTTATTTGTGCAACTTAGGATAAGAAGAAAGTGGGGCTTTTTATTTAATTAAAAGGGGAGGAAATATTCCTTTTAATTAAATAAAGACTTAGGATAAATGGTTAGCCCATAGGATAAAAATCCAATATATGATCGAAATTAAGACTTGATCAAGAAATTGATATTGTTGAAAATATTGATTATTGATAAAAATGATTCAGGATTGATAAATTAAATAAATGGGGCCCAAAGTCTAGGCGACCATTTTAGGGTGCATACAGGTATTCTAGTTTTGGATGGGTCGTATTGAGGGTTTGGGGCCTAGAGTGGCCAGTTCAGTGTAACTCAATGCTTGAGGGTTCAGGGTCCAGTGTGACCAGTTTAGGGTAACTCAAGTAGATGGGCATGTGATGACACTCCCATAGTATGTAGCCTAAGTCTCCTCCGTAGTTTTTTGCATTTGCCTCTGGTGGTGTATCTTTGTTATTTTAGTATTACTTGGTGGTTTGTTCTAGTTTGGTGATTGATATTTGTTCAATATTCTGGTATTTGGTGTTTTGATACTTGATTGGTATTGAAGATTTATTATCTCTTCTTATCTTTAGTTGGTGGTACCCTTTGAGATAAAAAGCCTTCAGGACCCTTTTCTTAGTTGTTTTGATTGAGTTTGTTATCCGAGTGGGGTTTGTTGATATCTCCTCAACACGGTGGGAGTGGACCTTTGGCTTCACAAAGTCGGGTGGTAGTGTTTCTTTTACCATTTGAGATTCAGGTGTTTCTGTAGTGGTGCTGGAGGATTCTTGTTGCTATTACCTTCTTCTTGTTCTTCATTGGAGACTTGTTCGTACCTATCTTTCGATGTTGTAATTATATCTTGTATCAATGCTTTAGAGTTGTAGATATTTGATGAAGGGTGCTCCCCTTAATACCACAAATACATAACAAAAATAGAGAAACAACAACAATATGCAAGAAAAAAAATTGGTTTCTTATTATCTCCACAAATGTGGAATTACAAACTTTCAGAATTACAATATGCAAAGCCACATGGGCATTCCCTTACAATATTCTGTAGGACAAAGCTTCGAATTATTACCCAAATCTACCACCCAGAACTATCCCGAACTGCCTAAGACAACACTATAGACCTTTCTTATATAGGCAATTTCCACCGCCCGAGAAGGTTCCAGAAATTTAGCCCTTTAGGCCGACTAGACATAGAATTAATTTATTTTCACAATTTTTACAATAGGGTCGGCTCAAAAGAAATACAAAATATGATTTTAGGTAACCCAACTTCTGGAGGCCATAACTTTCTAACCGTAGCTCCATTTTTCTATTGTAACCACTTTTCAAAAATGCCATGACGAGATCTACAACACTTAACAAGCACTAGTGCCAGTCAATCGGGGGTCGATCGCGATCGGGAGCCTCTAACGCCTTCAAAATTGACCTGAAAGATTTCATACCCAAAAACCTCAATAACTTCACCAATACTGATGATGTGGCAATGAAACTCAACTGGTAGGCTAAATGACTAGGATGAACCTCCAACTGTGAAATCAAAACATTCTGAGATCATATGAACAACTTACTAAAAGTAGTAAGTTTCGATAAATAGCAGCTCTGCACAGGATAGCCCTTATTGAAAACAAAACCAAAAATATTTTTGGGTGATGCAAGACTGCTCTTACATCCAGGATGCTCCTACATCAAACACCCGGGGTAATTTGAGAAGTGACCCTGTCACGACTCAGGTGTACAAAGGAAAACCAAGACGGTTAACCTCCTCCTTCGTTAGCCATGATGAATCTTCAACAGGTCATCCTTTCCATTTGACCAAATACTTCTCATATGTCCTGTTCCTTGTGCTTCTGCCAACATGACTATCCAGTATGTCTTCAATCTCCTTGATATCTGAACTGGTTGCTGGAATACTCCACTATGTTGCTGTAACCTCATCTTCAACACCTCCGTCATGATACTCTGTCAAATTTGAAACATTAAATACTGGTGAAATATTTAGCTTAGTAGGCAACTTGACCTCATATGCATTTCTTGAATCATGCTTCTTCAGTATCTTACATGGCCCAAACTTCTTCATTTTCAACTTGTTATAGGTACCAACTGGAAATCTTTCATTCCGCAAATGAACCATGACTTCATCTCCAACTTGAAATTCCTTATTCCTCCTTTTCTCATCTGCCTTTGCCTTATACTACACATTCATCTTGGTAATATGCTTCCTCACCTCCTCATGGATGTTCTTCAAATGTTGTGCAAAATCCTCAGCTTCAGCACTACTTATTTCTCCTTTATCTATCTTCCTCAACTCAAATGTATTTCTGGGACTACTGTCATATACAATCTGTGGATGATGTGATGAACTAAACTTCAAATCTGTCTTCAAATCTTCACTTTCTGCTAGCGTTATTCTATGTGCTGCCTTATTGGAAAACTGGTTCCTGGAATCAAGTCCATCTGATGACTGATCTTTCTTACTGGTGGTAATCCATCAGGCACATTATCATATACAATATCCTGAAACTCATTCAATAATTCTGCAACTTCTACAGGTACATCTTCTACTTCCTCTTTCCTAGCCTTTGGAATTAAGGTAAAACACATATGCTCATGCCTCATACCATCTAAGAAATTTCCTCTATCAACAAAAGTTATTCTTGCATTACCACATACCTTTTATTTTGTTTTCTTCAATGGTTTTAGCTTATGTCGCACTCCATCCTTTGTCAGGGAATATGTATTCACATGACCATCATGTATAACACATCTGTCAAACTGCCAAGGTCTACCCAACAATATATGACATGCATCCATAGATATGATATCACATAGTACCTCATCATGGTACCCGCCAATCTTGAACTTTACTAGGCACTATTCACTGACCATGACCTTGTGGTCATCCTGCACCCAAGCAACCCGATATGGATGTGGATGTTTCTGCCTCTTGAGCTTCAACTTTGTCACCATCTCTTCTGACACTAAATTGTCAGTGCTTCCACTATCAATAATCACATCATAGCATTTACCCTCACACTTACATCTAGTGCGGAACAGGCTCCTCCTTTGTTCAGGTTCATTCTCACCACTCAACAGGACTCTTCTGTTAATCAACGTTTCTCCTCTTTTAGCATCTTCAAAATTTGATGATCTGACATCTTCATCTACATGTGTAACTCTGGCTTGGCCTTCATTCCTCCTATCTGTCCATCCTTGGCGTTGAGGACATTCAAATTCCCTATGACTTTCTTCTCCACAGTGAAAACATGTTCCACGGAAGCCTCATTTTCTAGATTCTTGTCCTCTTCCTCTTCCTCTCTGATCTCTATTATTCTGATCATGGAAACGATTGAAATTATCTCCTCTCTAATTTTGACTGTTACTGGTCTCATCCTACTTTTTCGGATCTTCATTTCGGTCTCCATATGACCGTCCACTAGATCTTCCATTATGACCTCTTCTGATCTCAAACTTCTTGTTCAACTTTTCCTCTACTTTTACAGCAAACTGGTATGCCTCTTCAATACTGTTCATTCGAACCAAATTCAATTCTTCCTGAATGCTCAGCCCTAACCCATTAAGGTAACGGGCAACTTTCTCTTTGTCAGCTTCTACATGGCTTGTTCTAATGAGGATTCGATAGAACTCTTCTATATAATCCTGAATAAATCTTCCTACTTGCTTCAAACTTTGCATTTTCCTCAGTAGGTCAAGCTCATAATCAACAGGAATGAACTATCTTTTCAATTTATCCACCATCCGCCTCCATCTTGTGATTTTATCCTTTCCTCTTCGATTTCGCTCCAACTGAATCTCTTGCCACCAGATCTTCGCATGACCCTTCAGTCTGGCCTTTGCAAACTTGACCCGATCAGGATCCTCGATATCTTCATACTCAAAATATTCTTCAAATTCATTGATCCAGTCGATCAATTCCTCTGAGTTAAGATTTCTAGAAAATGTCAGAACCTTAATCTTAGGTCTCTTCCCGATCTTCGAAATGGCTCGAAAATATCTTTCTTCCTCTTGGTTCACAACTTTGACTTCTCCTTGTTGATCTTCTTCTTCGGCTTCATCTTCACTTTTGTCTCTGACATTAAGATTCATTCCTCTGCGAATCTCCTCTTGCAATGCTCGCACTTGTCTCTGCAGTTTCCTAACCTCAGGTGTTATAACACCAGGTCTTCCACCACGTTCCCTTCATGGAGGTATTTTTACGCTTCTCGCTAAAACCCTAACCACGGTCCTAGTGCAAACTGCCTCATAGTCGGCGATCTGTTTACACAGAAACTCTAACCCATGGTCCTGGAGTAAACTGCCTCACAATCGGCGATCTGTTTACACACTCAGGAACTCTTGCTTTGATACCACTTGATGAAGGGTGCTCCCCTTAATACCACAAACACATAACAAAAATAGAGAAACAACAACAATATGCAAGAAAAAAAATTGGCTTCTTATTATCTCTTCAAATGTGGAATTACAAACTTTCAGAATTACAATATGCAAAGCCACATGGGCATTCCCTTACAATATTTTGTAGGACAAAGCCTCGAATTATTACCCAGATCTACCACCCAGAACTGTCCCGAATTGCCTAAAACAACACTATAGACCTTTCTTATATAGACAATTTCCACCGCCTGAGAAGGTTCCAGAAATTTAGCCCTTTAGGCCAACTAGACATAGAATTAATTTATTTTCACAATTTTTCCAATAGGGTCGGCTTAAAAGAAATACAAAATATGATTTTAGGTAACCCAACTTCTGGAGGCCATAACTTTCTAATCGTAGCTCCGTTTTTCTATTGTAACTACTTTTCAGAAATGCCATGATGAGATCTACAACGCCTAACAAGCGCTAGCGTCAGTCAACCGGGGGTCGATCGCGATTGGGAGCCTCTAACGCCTTCAAAATTGACTTGAAAGATTTCATACCCAAAAAACCTCAATAACTTAACTAATACTGATGATGTGGCAATGAAACTCAATTGGTAGGCTAAAATGACTAGGATGAATCTCCGACTGTGAAATCAAAACATTCTGAGATCATATGACCAACTTACTAAAAGTAGTAAGTTTCCATAAATAGAAGCTCTGCACAAGATAGCCCTTATTGAAAACAAAACAAAAAATATTTTTGGGTGATGCAAGATTGCTCTTACACTCAGGATGCTCCTGCATCAATATTGCACTATATTTTGTATTTGATCATTGTGACATACCTTGCAACTTGTGCAAATGATGTTGATTCATCATGTATACCTTATGGTATTGGATGTATTTGTTATTCTTTGTAATATGAGATAATTATAATTATTCTTAATCTAAAATATTTAATTAGTAATACACAATTCTACATCATGGGACCCTTGATAATTGTTAACTGTATTTGAGTTGTACTTATGTACTTGTGTTATATCTTATGATTGTATTGCTTCCACATTGTTATCATTATTGTTTGCAAACTTTTAAGAAAAAAATATATTTTGTAAGCATAGCAACATGTATTAGGTTAAATTCTCCTGGGTTCCCTGGAAGGGCATTACAATGAAGTTGACTAGCTCTGAATGAGGTCACCAAAGATAGAGTCTCATGGAGTGTAAGACTAACAATATGATTGTGCCTCAAGTAACTTTAGTTGAATAAATACCTCTCAATCTTTAGTTCTCAATTGAAATTATTTTATGGTCAAGTCCTACTCTTATATTGAATAACAAAATGACCTTGTAAATACTACAAATTCTTCTATTATTAAATTATAATTCATTTGTATGTTATTTTTTCTTTTAGCTATAAACAATTTTCTTTCTCGTAATAAAAGATATGGAAACATCCGAGAAAATTGGAAAATACAATTTTATTCATCCATGACTAATTCCCTCTAATGGGCTTTTTTTTTTAATCACTTTTTTAAATATTCCAACACATCCCATAACACACGATAAGAACGGGAGAGACGATTAAACCAACGAATTTACAATTCAAATCAATCAACAATAAGAAATAGGAGAGACCGTGTACGAAGGGCTAATTGCGAATACAACAATTACTAATAAAAATAATAAATAATAAAAAATTGGGCAAAAAGATTACATCATTGACAGATAAATTGAGCAATTTCTTAATTTGTCAAAATATAAAACAAATTGATATGGTATGGTGATGACTTCCTAAAATTGTTTTTAATAATTGTGCAAATCAGAAGATTATTCTGGAGAGGGACAGGGAGACTCTTAAAAATGAATAAACACCTTTTGTCTGCTCTAAATTTTCGAGATAATCACTCCTGGTAAAGACCGCGAGGAAAAAGTGCTTTAACGAACGTTTACTAGCTCTGGTCCAGATGAGGGTAGTTTGAACGATGTTCTACAGGCGAAGTTCTGATTTAATTTTACAGGGGAATTTCAGAAAACTATTTTAAGGAATTTAAAGAATGGCAAGAGCAGAGTTGAAGCTGCAGAGTACCTCTCAGTTGTTCAAACAAGCGGCGTTCTCGTTCAAGGCAAGTATTTGGGTTTTCTTAAGCATAGCTTTTTTGTCTTCTGTCTATGAAACTGGTATTGAGCGTGCTACCGATCTGTCTGGTTTTTCTTTAAATTTTAACGATACCAGACTTTCGGTTGACTTTGATTTCCATTTAAAATCCCTTTTTCCAATCCACTCAGATGATGAGGTTAATGGAGCAAAGCAGGGGGGTGTAGATTCTTTGTTGGGTCGTTTTCTATCTGCAATTTTTGCACCCACATCCACAATCAATGGAACTACTCCGGAATTGGCTCAGAAAGAATATAGTCAAGCAGAAAAAGATAGATCAGTAGAGGCCGCGGGCCAGCAAATTGGACTCAGTGAGAGAGAAGATCAAGTAGGTGACAATATAGGAGAAAAAAGTAAGCAATCCAATGAATTAGAGAATGTCCAAAATGAAATACCCAATGAATCAGATGGAAATGCTTATGTAAAACCCAATGAACCAGAAACAATTGACAAACTACCGGAGGAATCAGAATATGCCCCCTTTGAAAATTTCATTCAATTTGAAAACCCATCAGAAGATAGCAAAGACCTTGATGAATCCGATATGAGCCACAATGAAAACCTTAATCATATAGAGACCGATTCTGAGATTGCCCACAAAAAAAGTCCCTATAAACCAGGAATTACACAAGATGAAAATAACGCTGAATTGGAGAATGAATCAGACAGTGCAGGTGATTTAGATGGAAATGCTTTGGAAGATGGTGATGAGATAATTGGATCTCCATTTGTAGGGTCACTGAAAATAGTTCATAGGTTTGGGAATGAAAGCAAGAAACATATTTCTAAGAAACTGCTGAAGCAGAAAGCTAGGACGTCATCATCTACAGGCATATTTGATCAAGGTGCAATTCCGCCTGGAGCAGAGAAAACTTTGGCTCTCGTGTTGTCTATTATTCTGCTAGTTTCCTTTGTTATTCTCTTAGTTGTTACCTTTCAGGTGGCATTTGTTCTCAGAGTTGTAGCCTTTACTGTCACTAGTACTCATGTCGGGAAGAAAGCCTCAATTAAGCAGTCACTTAGATCAAGCCTGAGGTCTGGCATTTGGAAGTTAATGTGGTTTGCAATTTTTATTGGGTTTCTTCAAGAACTTCAGACCCAATTCATGGCTAAGATTTTTTTTGGAGAGGCCTTGGAGAAGAATCAAATTGAAAAATTGGTATATAGGTTGTCTGTCATGCCCTTTTCTTTCTTGGCTCCATGGAAGGATGATTTGGCAACTGGCATGGGTATGTTTTTACGGATAGGGGCTTTTGTAGGTTTTCGGTATTTGTTTGATTGGCTGATTTATAGTACTTACATCGTGGGCTGCTGGGTAGCCATTATGGAAAGAGAATATACTGGTCGTGAAGCTTTGAATAAAGGCTGGAATCTGGTAAAGAACATGGCATTTGAAGCTGCTATAATTAAAGTTGTTGAAGCTGTTTTCTGTGGACGAAGCTTTGGTTGGATGCTCAAGAAACTTGGTGGACAATTCTTTTCATCTTTTACAGTAACTCTAGTGCAGACATACTTTCTAATACTTTGGTTAATCTTCTATTTTGCTGCAAGATGCAAGGAAGATGAGGGTGGGAGAGAGCATTTTTCTCACCAAGATTTGGAGGACTTTCTGGACAAACTCAGGTAAATCCATATGTTGCAGTAATGATTGCAAGAAAGGCCATTTTAAGAATACTGATGAGATGACTTTCTTGTGTATAATTATTTCCAGCCCGTGAAGGCTTGTATTGAAAGCAATCCATGTGACATGTAGGTTGTTAAGGGTCAATATTGGGTATTCCTGTAGGATCTAAGGATTCTCTTTCTTTCCAAAGATTATCTTACAGAAAAAAGCCGAATATATGGTTTAAGAAGGCAATCTTCCGTACCGACCAAACCTACTTATCTAATCATGAGTTACGCAACATTATAATTTTTCTTAGTACAAGTAAATATGCTGTTTGTTGTCTTCAGTTTCTTGTTCCTTTCTGCACTTTTAGTAGGTTTTTAAAATGCACCATGCCTTGGAAAGGTTTTTGGACTCATAGTTCCCTCTTCTTTGTGCACGGTTACTGATAAGCCCTATATTATCTTTGGTTTTTGTTTTATAATATGCTATTGACATTACCTTGATTTGCTTCCGAGGTTATCTTCTCAAAACCTGTAATAGAACTTGTTAGCATAGAATATTTGACAGGCAGCAGGATTTTGATGCATTGGCCCAAAGCAATTCTTGAAATTCGTTCAAGACACCCTTGGCTGTAGTTTAAGAGAGATTCAAGGATCTGATATGCTCTTTATTATTTGGTACAATTCTTATACATGTTTTTAAGGTTTTGTTCTCTGAATTTGCTACCAAACTCATTGACTAAGCTTCCTAGGTTATCTTCTCAAAACCTGTAATGGAACTTGTTAGCATAGAATATTTAACAGGCAGCAGGATTTTGATGCATTGGGCCAAAGCAATTCTTGAAACTCATTCAAGACACCCTTGACTGTAGTTTAAAAGAGAGATTCAAGGATATGATATGCTCTTTACTATTTGGTAGAATTCTTTTATATCTGCTTAGATTTTGTTCTCTGAATTTGGTACCAAACTCATTGACTAAGCTTCCTAGGTTATCTTCTCAAAACCTGTAATTTCTAACTGCGTTGATCCATTTTTAACTCAAAAGTTAAATGGTACTTTGGTCCCCATGAATGCAAATAAACATGATATGTCCAATAAAAGGCACAAATCTCAGACAACCCGTTTTCATTACGAAAGGTGGCTTGCCATAACATTTCTAGATCCCGCTCACAGTATCAAAGAAAAAATTACGTGCAAAGAAGACCCTAATAAGGATTTTCAAATTACTTTCATCTTTGGTTTATCTCAATTTAACACAATAATATATGGTATCATGTCTGTCTTCTATAATCTTTGGAACAGTATCCTCACTTTGTGCGCATTTTCTCTCAAGTGAGTACTGAAAAGTGAAAAGTATTGTTTCATGATTCCTTACTCTAACTTCATCTAACACTAGTAAATGTAATAGAACCCGTCCTCTAATTTTTTAATCTTTCTCTCCAAAGTATAGACTTCTAGCTTCTGAGAAACAATAAGAAAATATTCCTAACAAAAAAATTATATTTGTCTAGACATTCTTCTATTTTTGTAAAAGAACCCTCAAAATATTCATTTTCTTGCCAATATGAAAAAGATAACAACATTAGTTTTCAAAATATAGTTGTTGTTAATGCCATTGCTTATCTTTCTATTTGATAAGATACGGTATGAAAATTGTTAATATTACAGACTGAATTACATAGTATGTTTCTGAAATAACCTTAGCAAACAAAATTTGAAAAAAAAAAATTCAGGTGGAACTTTTGCAAATTTCAAGGTTACTAATACTAACTAATGTTTTGAAAGACATTGATTTGGAAATTTTTGTTTTTTGGGGAGTACTTACATATTCAACAGTATGAAGTTCAGATATAAATTTTTAATAGAAGCTATGATTTAAAGTGATAGGCGATAGCCATCATGCAAATTATACAGTGCACATGTATAGACTATGTATATTACATTTCGGAAATGGGTAT
Organism: Chamaecyparis obtusa; assembly: GCA_027943335.1. Classification (NCBI taxonomy): domain Eukaryota; kingdom Viridiplantae; phylum Streptophyta; class Pinopsida; order Cupressales; family Cupressaceae; genus Chamaecyparis; species Chamaecyparis obtusa. The sequence goes on along the minus strand of BSBK01002831.1, from coordinate 334,353 downwards.
CCAGTCCTTAGGATGCAGCAATGCATAAGTTGCCCTCATACATCAAACTTATGTATTGGTGCATCCTTGGGGCTGGATAGCCGTTTCCTTATATCTCTGGTAAAGGCATTAACATTGGTGAGTTCTAAAATCTTAACTTTTTCCAGATTCATCTATGTCTAATTTTATCTTTCCTAAGAACATTTTCATTGTCATCCTTTATGTTTACTTGAGTGTTTCACTGAGTTTTTGGGATAGTGCGATGTGAGGACAGGCTTTCGGTGATGGCAAATATTTTCCAAAATTTTGTATACATGATGCAGAATCAAAAGCACAGGACAATAATTCATCAACGATTACAATAAGTTACACAGTATATTAATTAAAAAGTCTTTAGTTAGCTCTTACTTTTTAGAAAGGATATGGGTAGATCCCTGATTCAATCTATAGTCTTATTCACATTTAATGAACCGTCTTGGTTCATATTTTCTTGTGAAAGATCAGGCTTGCATTTTCTTAATCTGTTAACTAGCCAACTCCTGTTAATGTGGGATCGTTTACTTAGGTGTTTTAAGTACTGATTCTAATCATGTGGCATCCTGATGCTAGGGATTTCATTACTCGGTCTGGGTCTGTGTAATCATGCACAATCAGATTTAGTGTGGCCTTGAATACTGTTGTAGTTGGTTGGATGCTGTGAATTACTGGTAGAGGTAGTTATTGGAATTACAGATAAGAGGTGGTAATAATCTGTGAGAGTGCACCTTGGGTTTCTTATCATCCCATTTGGGATAGTGGGTCAACTTCCCTATGTTGTCAACGGTGAAGAATTAGAATGGGAGGAGTAACATGCTTCCTCATATAATTGTTCAGTCGGTCCTAAAGCATGCGATCATCTTGACAGCATGAAAGAATATATTTTTGGAAGATAATATTTGTTATACACCTGAATTTTTTTAAATGAAAACAAAAATTTCCATGATCAGTGCTGACCTAGCATTTTAGGTGTTGGATTTGGCCTGACCTAACCAGATCTTGAGCAACATTATCATTTCAGAGTAGTCAGAATATCAAAGAGAAAACAGCAATTTCATAACATGCACCAGTGATCATAGTACCTGAAAATTGAAATTCATTTTCAAAAAGAATCTGTAGCTGTAAAAAGTCAAAATCAAAATGTAATCTGCAGGGGACATCAAGATCTCCCTGGGATGCCTTGGCTTCCTGCTTTAGGGACATTCCCAAGAGACATCTCCCAAAGTGAGGAGGCACCCTGGGACATCCCCACATTTTCAGGGAAAAAGGGGATGGTGTGAGGATGTTCTGTCCCAGTCCCTTCAATGTCCCCCTTTCAGGAAAAAGGCAACCATCTTTTCAAGGTCAAGGACCTTCACCTTCTAGGCAGTGAGCTCAGTAGCAATAGCATGACATTTGGTGTGGGTATGAGCCTCCTCAGCATGGTGGGTCTCTTCAGGAAACTAGATGGTATCTTTAGTCAGGTCCAATGGTGCCATCTTGATGCTGTCCGAGTGGTTCTTGGACTGTACACTAGTTGACCCCTCCAAGCTATCCTCATTCTTAGAATCCTCATACCCCTCTGTAACATCTTCCTCATTTTCATCCACTTCCGCCTTTTCTTTCCCTTTGTCAATAGATCGGCTCACAAGCCTATTAGATCTTTGAGGGTCGGACCACCCATGCCCTTGTTCTCTTCCTACTAGTCTTGGCAGCAACATCCTTACTGCCAATCTCTTCAATATAGAACTGGATCAAGCTTCTCTTCACTTTCTTGGTCGGGGACAGGGATTGATTGTTTTTCCCTCTTTTACCTAGATTGGTAGATGTAGTACATTATTTAAGGTCATAGAGACCTTCGAAAAAATGGCTATGCCCCATGGGTAAGTGTAGCATTGTAAATTGTATCCCTATACAATTTCATGCTCACTTAGGCCTCATTTTAGTGTTCAGACCTTCCATGCTCTGATTATGTTTGATTTTGCTCACACTGGCTTCAAAATTGCAACTTTATTTGTTGTCGGGTCGCCCCTAGGTTCCGTTGACCTGGTCAATGGCATTTTTGGGCGTCGTTGGCCTGTTTAAAGGGGCCCAATTTTAGACCCTGCAATGGTTGGACATGTAGGCAGTAATTCCTTCTCTGTGTTGGCCTACTTCAAAAATTCAAATACGTTTTATGAGGAGAAGCATAAGGCAAAACTACCCCCTCATTTGAGACTTTAAGAATGATCAACACACATCATATTGCCAAGACATCACATATCTCATACCCTATTTCTGAGCAAGAAATCAAGCATTATCAAGGTATTCAAGGAGAAGTAAAGTTCAAATTTCAACATTCAAGGTTGCATCCATGATCAAGAAATTATGAATTCAAGTATATGTGTAAACATCGACCTTTTCATGAAGACTTCAACACAAAGAAGGTTCATGAAGGTATAACATTTCATTTTCAATATTTCAGTATCAAATCTAGCCTCTGCCCTTTCAAGACACGTTTTCAATTCAATTATATTTCAATTATAGGTTAATTCTGAACCTGGGGCTACCTAGGCAAGCCCCTAGCAACCCAGAACACTTTCCCTCTTTTGTATGTGTAGGTGACAGGATTTGAAGACACAAATATAGATTCCAGAAGAGTGGACAAAGACCTACAGATTTAGATTTCGCAAAGGTGAAAAAGCAGGCTCAATGTTGATGCATAGGTGATCATTTTTGAACCCAGCAAAGCTCTTTACCTGGTTGCACTCTAGAGAACATAGACAGAAATGTTTACAATGATCTTATGAACCAAAACTTGACTGTATTTTTTGTAGTTCATTTACTGTTTGCTCGATCATTGATCCCACAAATGCAATTCATAAAAAAAAGGATCACTAAATTCCCAATTATTGCACTTGAAATGAAAAGTGTAGCTTTACAATTAAATGAACAATTTAACTACTCAGAAAAATTTGCCCCCATATTGATCAAGAACTTATTTCTAGCTGATCAGTTCCAATTTCCAATCTTGGGTTTGCTTGTGTGTAGATATATTGTTAAATTTTAGATCAGAATATTTCCAATCTCGGGTTTGCTTGTGTGTAGATACATTGTTAAATTTTAGATCAGAATATATGGCTTTTAATTTTCTTTTTAAAATCTAATATATATATATATATATTACTACTGATATAGTAACAGATATATATAAATATATTAATATCAATATTATGCTGATTGGATGAATGAGACTTGTATTGTATGTTTTATATACTTATCGTCATTCGATCATGAAAGATCTATATATAAGTTGAAACATGTTGATGAAGAGAAATGTCTGCACATCAACATGTCTTTCCGCAATATTAATTGGTACCGTTTCATGACTAACCGATATTAATCGGTGATTGTTAATACTCGACGTTCATATACCAACCGATATCCATCAGTATCAGTGTTGTTGAAAATGAACCGGAAGATAATGGAATGGAAGAGAGCTGAAAACAAAATAACGATCACAAGAAAAATACACAGGCCTTTATCCCGGGAAAAACCCTCCTCACCGAGGGAAACAACCCAGCCCACCAAATAGCACCACTTTTATTGAGATACAAAATTGAGAACAAAACTTGATCTAATTGACGTCGCACTTAGACAGTCAATAATACATAAAATATCTTGCTCATAAGAGATACTGAAAAATGATCATTCAATGATCGTAAACAAATAATATAGATCAACTTAAGACAAGAATGCGATGCAAGAAAATGAAGGCCGCATAACATATGGCTTGCTCACAGAGCAAAAGAAAATCCACACCAACACTGATATGAATCACACTAATACAAATATTATATCACGCCAATGCTAATCTGTATCATATTGTAGAGTATCGAAACATATATTAGAAAATGAGACTATGCTTCGAGCTTGCTGCGTAGAACCGAAAACGAGCTGCTGAAGAAAAATGGTACCATACACAAAGCCTCTTGCGATGAATGATGGATTGCCAATGATGGTGACACTTCACCTTACTTGGCGATCCACCATGTAAGGTGAAGTGCCATCGTTCTTGTGCGTAACAAAACAAATGGCGCTGAGGATACGATAATTTATAGAATATGTGCCAACGTGAATATTGCCCCGATAATAAAAACGGCAATGAATGAGCATAGAATCGCCAGCAAACAGAGTAGTTCAAATCGACAGTGAAAGGAAAGATGCCAAACATAGTCCAGCAACAAAGACACCTGTTGATAGTAGATGCCAAATAATACTAGAAATCCATGTCAGCAAGGATGCGCGAATTGCAGCAATGCGAGCATCAATAATATGTCTCATCAAAATGTCTAATATAACCAGATGAAGAAAGCTACAACAAAGATTAATGTTGAAGTCTCTGTTGCAGCTAGCCAACTTCAACACTCCCTCTTAGCAAGAGAGACTTTTAGAGAATTTCATCTACACAAATGCACTCAACTGCAAAATAGTCAAGTCAATAGATAATCTCAACATATTTCAAATCTTGAACATATTTCCGTACAATAAAATTTACCATAGCTACTCTTAGAGGGTGAATACAAAACACATAGAATATAATCAGCAAAATTTTATTCATCGTAGTTACTCTAAGGGGATGAATTAAGAATTACAAAAATGAATCATGGAACCACACACATGACTTCAACCATGGCCGCTCCTAGAGGATGGATTAAGGGCTTTCACCTCAAACTTCTCCCAGCAAAGAATGCACCATCACCTTGCCTACTTGTAGAGGGTGATCCCAGCATATCTACTCGCAGAGGGTGGAACAAGGGCTTTCACCTCAAACTTCTCCCAGAGAAGAATGCTTTACCACCTTGCCTACTCGCAGAGGGTGGGACAAGGGCTTTCACCTCAAACTTCTCCTAGAGAAGAATGCATAAGTAAAGGAACACTTAGGTTGAGACACTTTCTCAGTAAGAACATCATTCTCCACTAAGCCAAGCTTTTCTTGAAAGTAGTAAAACTTCATTGTCGGAAGAGGTTTGGTGAGAATGTCTGCGGTCTGCTCTTCTGTAGAGATATATTTTAGTTCAACTGCATTTCTTTGAACCATATCTCTCAAGTAATGAAACTTGATCTCCACGTGTTTGGACCTGTCATGAAACACTTGATTAATTGAAAGCTTTACACAACTTTGGTTGTCACACATGATAATTGTGGATTCAAGAGGCTTCCCAAACAATCCTGCAAGTAATTTACGAAGCCATACAACGTCCTTTGCAGCCATACAGGTTGCAACATATTTTGCTTCAGTTGTGTTTTGGGCCACACAAGATTGTTTCATGCTGCGCGAGGAAACCATGGCAGAACCAAGGTTGAAACAACTACCTGAGGTGCTCTTTCTATTAGATACACAACCTGCCCAATAAGAATTAGAGAATCCTTGCAACTTCAGCTCAATGCAAGAAGAGTATTTTAACCCATATCCAATTGTACCACTAACATATCTCAATATATGTTTGGCTGCCATAAGTTGTATTTGCCTTGGTTCACACATGAACTGACTTAGTGTATTAACTACATAACATAGATCAGGTCTTGTGTTAACCAAGTACATTAAATAACCAATGAGTTGCCTATACATACTAGGATCAACCAAATCTGAATTAGTTGAATCATCATGAAACTTTTTCAGATTTACTTCCATGCGAGTCACCATGGATTTGCAATCTAACATGCTGAATCTCTTTAAAATATCAATAGCATATCTTTTTTGACTCAAAATGATTTCATTTGAATTTTGCCATACCTCAAGGCCTAGAAAATAATGTAGCATACCAAGGTCTTTCATCTCAAATTCTGAAGTTAGTTCCTTCTTGCATGTGATAATGAGATCATCATTGCCTGTGAGAGATAAATCATCTACATACAAGACTAAAATCAGAATTTTATCATTATGAACCTTGAAGTATAAATTAGGATCAACATCATTCTTTTGAAAGTCTAAGCTCAAAAGATACTCATCAATTCTCTCATACCAAGCACGTGAAGCTTGTTTGAGTCCATATAAAGCCTTTTTAGCCTACACACATGAGACTCCTTGTTATGGATGATGAATCATTCTGGCTGCTCTAAGTAAACTTCCTCTTCAATGACTCCATTTAAGAATGATGTTTTCACATCCATTTGATGAAGTTTCCAACCCCTCACTCCAACAATGTTTATAATGGTTCTGATGGAGGTGTAGCGAGCCACTGGTGCAAAAGTTTCATCATAGTCTATGCCTTCCTTTTGGGAGAAGCCTCTAGCTACAAATCTGGCCTTATACGTATCTATAATTAGCTGCATGTTTAATCTTGAACAACCATTTATATGAAACAACTGACTTGCCTTTTGGTTTAGGGACAGTGTCCCATACATCATTATTCATGATGGATTGATATTCTTCCATCATGTCATCTTTCCACACTTGATGTTTTGAAGCTTCCTCAACATTAGGAGGTTCAAAAGCAATAATGTGACTCATTAATGCAACATAACCAATAAACTTATGAGGCCGTTTGCTTTATCTAAAGGTCCCACGAGGGGTTGCAAAAGGCTCAGCCTCTTCCACAATGTTTCTAGCCCATAATGGTCTCTTCTTATTGGATGGAGTGGTGTAGGGACCCGAGGGAACAACTGGATCAGATTGAGTGGCAGGATGTACTGAATCTTCATTCTCCCTTTGAATATCTAAGGGAGGATTCATATTAGTCATGACAAGATCTTCAGAGTGCTCAAAATCTTCTTCATCATTTACAATGTTAGACCCTTGGAGGGACTTGCAAGCCAAATCTTCATCAAAAGTTACATCCCTACTGATTTCAATTTGCTTTTAACTAGGCCCATAAATTCTAAAAGCTTTAGAAGAATCATTGTATCCAACAAAAATCCCTTTCTTACCTGAAGGCTCTAATTTAGATCTCTTCTCCTTTGGAATATGGATGTAGACTGGGCATCCAAAACTTCTAAGGTAACTAATGTCTGGTTTTGATCTTGAGAAGGCTTCTTTAGGAGACATGTTGCTGAGGATCTGATGAGGGCTGCGATTTTGAATGTGAACAACTATTCTGCATGCCTCAGCCCATAGCAAGGTAGGAAGACTTTGTATGAATCATAGCTTTCACTGCCTCAAGAACAGTCCTATTCTTTCTTTTAGCCACACCATTTTGTTGAGGATTGTAGGGAACACATAGCTCCCTCTTAATCTTAGCTTCAACACATAAATTATGAAAAATTTTGGATACAAATTCTCCACCATTATCAGATCTCAGGATCTTAATCCTTTTGGCGGAAAGATTTTCAACGAAGGCTTTGAATGCTTTAAAGCGGGACAACACTTCATTGAATTCCTTAGACTTGAGGAAACATAGCCAACACTTACTAGAGAAGTCATCAATAAAAGTGATATAATACCAGTAACCACTAAGAGAAGCAACAAACATGGGGCCACATAAATCTGAATGAATTAATTTTAGGATTTCTTTAGCTCTAGACCCACTACTATGAAAAGTACTCTTAGAGTTCTTACCTAAAGCGCATCCCTTGCAAATTCCTTCACGGTCATGATTCAACTTTGGAAGAGCAATGACAACTTTGTTCATAGAGGCCAAGGTTTTGAAATTTAGGTGACCAAACCTCTTGTGCTAGAGAATATTAAGATTTGAAGAAGAATGAACGAGAGCTTGAATGGGACGGGCTGAAATCTTGTAGAGACTATCATGACGAACTCCAATCTCATGGGTTGAAAGAAAATAGAGTTCTTCTTCCATGCAAGGACTTTACCATCAACAAAAGAAACATGATTTCCTTTGTCTTCTAGAGCTGAAATTGAAATAAGATTTCTTTTTATGCCAGGTACATAAAGAACATCACTCATGTGAAGAGAAATCCCCGAGTCAAGTTGAAAAGAAGTGGAACCAGCTACCTTAACTGAATAGCTTGCATCATCTCCAATGATAATTTGAAGGTGTGAGTCCTTTTCCTTCAAGTTGAAAAGATAATCACGGTAACCGGTGATGTGGCATGAAGCTCCATTGTCAATCAACCAGGTATAGTTGTTCGTAGGAATATTACTGGATAGAGCAGAGATAAAACAAAATCCTTTAGGCTCATCGCAAGATTCCCTTTTAGGAGGAGAATTCTCAATAAGAGCAATAGAGACTTGAGGCTTAGGCCTTAAGGTGCAATCTCTGGCATAGTGACCAAACTTGTCACATCTAAAGCACTGAACCCTTAAAATGTCAATTTTCTTTCTTTTGAAACCAGGAGTAGAGTTTGAGCCTTTATCTTCGAATATCTTGGAATACCCTTTCTTCCCCTTTCACTTAGAGGTGTGAGTAGCAAGCACTTGGTCATCTTCATGGTGGTTCTTGCTACCATTTCCTCTAGCTTCAAGTCTACATTATTCTTGAATGCAATCAACTCTCAATCTATCAATGTTCTAAAGAACTAGGGTCAAAATCCTCCTCACTAGAATCCTCTACGGTTTCTGTTGGGTAGAAATCTCGTGGATTAAACCTAGGGTTAGATTCTTCCATAGTAGGTCTCCATGATGGTACGTAGGGTTCTCCTACCCATTGATTTATTTCAATTGCTTGAATTAGGACATTATCTAGGACCACTTGGCTTGAGCTTGAGGCTTGATTCTGATTTGATTCTGCAATTGATTCTTTTCCTTTACTAGGAGTATAGGTGCAAATGACATCTATTTCCTTATCTTGACATGACTCACTTGACAATGAGTCCCATTCCCAATTGTTGGAATCCTCATCACTTTGAGAATCTAATTGTAAAATTTAGTCATAGATCTTAGGATAGTTCTTTTGAGTGTACCCTTGTTCTAGGTACCCTAATCCTGTCTTTTCCTTGCTATCTCTCCATGTCACTTCAATGGGTTCAATGAGTCCTTCATTTCTTGTTCCTAAAGGTCCTTGTCCTTTGTATCCCATTTTTTGCATGATTTGAAATCCCTTCCCATATTGATGTGTGGGAATGCTTACATTTTGGATGCGCTTTTCATGTGTACTTGACTCATCATCCTTGTATAGCCAATTTAGGATTTCATTGTCTTCTTCCTCCATGAATGAAGATGTATTTGCCCTCACAAAATGATCATTGTATTTATGAGCTAGCTTAGATGGCTTTCCATATGATTTTGGAGATAAGGGTAGGTCCATCATGGATAAAGAATATTCCCCTACCCCTTTTTGCTTAATTTGACATTGCTTTTCAAAGTTTTTCATCATATGGTCCATCTTTTGGTACTGAGCATCTTTGGTGTAGATTTGGATGGATTTATCTGTCTTCTTTCTGCTTTTCATGAGTATTCTCCTCACTAACCTTTTCTTTTCCTTTTGTTGACGTAGCTAGGTTAGTAGGAATTTGGATGTTTTCAACAACAATTTCTTTTTCTTTCCCTTTCAAAGATGGAAGATCTTTTGAACTTTGACCTTGCTCTATTCTTTGAGGAATAGACCCTTTTGCATTATGCGAGACTAATGAATCATTGATAGGCTTCATGTTATTACAATATTGAAAGGGGTTTGAGTCCCCGCTTACCATGATTTCTTGTCCTAGATAAGGGAATTTGAGACATTGGTGATAAGTCGAAGGCATGGCTTGCATTTCATGAATCCACGGCCTCCCTAGTAAGATATTGTAAGTCAACGTTAGGTCTAGTACTTGGCAAATGGTTTCTTTCTGCATTGGGCCAATTCTGATAGGAAATACTATATGACACCCTTAGAAGCTCTCTCTTCATTATCGTAGGCTTTTATAGTTATCTTTTTCTTTGGGTCAATAGCCTCCTCAAAAAATCTTAAGGCTTTTACCAAGTTTAGGGTACAAATATTCAATCCAGCCCTCCATCAATAAGGACTCTTTTTACCCTATGCTTGTGAATGAGGACCTCTATATGCAAAGGTAAATTTTGCGGGTGATTTAGCGACATGTCATCTTTCTCGGAAAAAGATAGGCAATGAGGTGCAATAAGATGTCCTACCATGTTTTGAAACTTGTCTGCATCTAGATTTAGAAGCACATTGGTCTCTACCAAGGCTTTCTCTAGAATCTCCTTATGAGTTGGTGAGAGTTTAAGCAACTCCAGGATAGATATTTGAGCAGGAGTTCTTTGTAATTGGTCTACCAAATTGTATTTCTTTGAAGATGAAGATGTGTTTTGATTTGGTAGAACGATCCTTGGAGCATTTCCAGGTAGGGTGATTTTAGAGGCTTGCCCCCTAGTGACAACATTAGATGTTGCTTCTCTTGGTTTCTATTTTACAACGATAACATTTATAGTATTGTCCTCTTCACTTAGAGTATTTATGATGTTATCATAGGTATGAGCAAAATTCACTTTCTCATTACCTTTTTTATGATTTTGATTGGTGTTTGATGACTCACCCTTTTCGTGGTTTAGAAAAGGGTTTTTGAAGGCCATATGATCTTCATTGTTGTGGGGCCCTTCAACTTTTATAGTCTCGTCATCAATTAGGTCTTGCACAAGATCCTTCAATTTCATGCATTCATTGGTTTTATGACCCTTATTACGATGATACTCACAATGGTGAGAATCATTCCACCAATTGGATTTAATTTGGGGTTCATATGGCCTTAACTCGGGTAGAGTGATAATCTTGTTGGCCACCAAAGTCCTTAATGCATTTTCTAATGGTTCACCTAAGAAGGTGAATTTTCTCTTTTGGTAAGTGGAAAAGAAAGGCTTAGGTTTGTTACCATTAGCATTATTGAAGGGATTATTATTAGCATTGTTGTTGGAATTGTTGGAATTAACATTATTAAAAGGATCTTTATTCGTTTGATTCACATTATATGTAGAATTTGCTCCACTTGATAAATTAAAAGGGGTAGCCTTAAAGTTGTGGGCCTCCACAACTCCATCATTCACAAGATTTTTTTTATTGTTCTTTAACCACAGTTTAGGCTTGTCATTGTGATTGTTGGCTCCTTTATTGTTGGTATAATTAGATACATAATGATTATTATTATTGGTGTTGGTATAGGGTTTATTGTCTTTGAACAATTTTATCTCTCCCCTCTTTACCAACACATCTTCAATCTTGATCTCATTCTCAATAAGTTTTTTGAATGTAGGGGGACATTGAAATTGGAGTCTATAGTTCATCTCCATATTTAAATTATTCATAAATATTTCCATTTTCTCCTTTTCAGGGATACTTCGTGGATACCTTGCAAAAACGGTCCTCCACCTTTGAAGGAACCCTAAGAAAGATTCACCATCCTTTTATTTTGTATCACATAGTTTTAGCATGGTAATCTCATGTTCGATGTTGTAGGAGTAATGAGTTAGAAATTTAGAGGCTAATTCCTCAAAAATCTTTATCCCTTGTGGAAGTTTTTAGAACTATTCCATGGCTTGCCCTCCCAAACTTCTTGGAAAAAGTCTCATTAAGTACGTGGTGTTATGCATGAATTCAATGCTTAGGGCGCAAAACTCTCTACGGTGATCCTGTGGGTCTGGTTTACCCATGTATTTATCATATTTAGGAAAAATTGTATTGATAGGAAAAGGTGCCATGACTAAGCTTTTGTCGAAAGGGAATGGGCACAAGGCCTCAATAGAGAATGGATTAGGTTCAATGACCTTTTTCATTAAATCAATTTATGCTTGAAACGTTTTCAATTGTTGAGTCATAGCATTCATCGGGTTTTCATCTTCTTTGTTTTTCTTAAGTTGATCCACATCATAGTCATGTGGGAGCTTTACCCCTGCTTGGGCTAGAGTTAGGAAAAATTTCTCCCTATCTCTATCTATTAGTTTATCCATGACTTCAAGAAAATCAGTATCTTGAGCTGCTCTATTAGCCCTTTCTTCAAGTGTTTCCGTAGGCTCTTGGTTAGCATTATTAGTATTGTCATTGTTTCCACCATGATGGTAATCATGAAACGTGGAGTTTCTATCCATTGATTCAAGTCTCTTTCCAAATAGGTTTGGGAGACTATCCCCTTGATCGTGATTGTCGAAAAGACTTTGATATCCAAATTCAGGGACCTCGTTGGCAATGCAAGTGTCGTCTTCTTGTAAAGATAGTTTAAGCTTATGAGAGCATGTAGAAATAGACATCCAACAAGGTTTGATTTTGAATCGTTTTCTCTCAATTTGATAATTGTTGTTTTTATAGAGAGATTTAAAAATATAAGATGAATTTTCAAATGGAAGTCTCTTACTTTTGCTATGTATTTTTCAAACACAACAACCACACATACACTTGTTCTTTTTAACCCTCTACACAATAAGTGTTTGAATTTGTAAGGACGTTATCACAGGTTTTTTGCACAAAAAGATACTTAAAGCAATCTACCTAGCTCAAGATTTGGTTCGTAAACATGGCTCTATAAGGTAGTCTTTGCTAAGTTAACAAGGTTTTTAATCAAGACTCCGTTCAAAATGGATATTAAACTTTCATCCTCTAAGTATATTAAGAGGCTTCCCACCACCGGTATATCGGAGTTTTGTGCAATCCCGAAAGACTACTCGAGGAAGTTAAAAAATTTAACACCCTTTTGTCACACACCCTATTAAGGATGTATGCATTTCATTTTATAGTGGGTTGGATGATTGCGGCAAAGACGATTGTATCCCACTTGGGGTTGTCCCTCTCACTGGCCTTATTAAGGCAAATCTCAGGAGGCGAGCCCACTATTGATCTAGCATGTTCATTTTGAAAGCAATAAAGTGGAATGAAGAAATAGGTTTTGGGAGTTTGATTCACCAAAAGGTGAAGAGCATATCCCTATCCACTTCTTAATCCCCAAACACTTTTAACAAGGTTTAATTACCAAATCCACTAACTAAAGAGAATCGAGTATTTCTACTCTCCTCCACAAACAAGGGGTTGTTCAAATTAAGTGCTTGATTTACTTAGCCTTTCTTTTAATCAAGGAGTTTAACACTTTTGACATTTTGATTCACTTAGAAAGTGAAGAGCATGGGCCTAATGTCAAATTCCTCAAACAATAATAGGCTGCTTTAATGACTAGATTTTGAATTTGACAAAGCCACAATTTAAGGAAAAAAATGATTAAGTTTGAGGCTTACCTTTAATCGATGCTAGCTAAGGCTAGGGGCATTTTTGATGAATTTTTCTTTTTTATGCTTACCTAGTGGCGATTGTTCCTTTCCACTTGCTTCTCCTCCAATAAATTAGTCAACACAACCAACCAAAATGAAGAAAACAAAGATAAATTTGAATCTAAGCCTTATTTATCAAAAACTTGATTAAGGTGAATAAATCCAATTTAATGATATGAACTTTTCTTTATATGCTTTTACAACTTTTAAGTATTGTTCATATACCTTGCTTTCTTATTGAGAATCTTCCAAAACGAGCTTGATGTGTGCAATATTCTTCTCTTTGATCCTTTTTGTCAAGGCTTTTCCCTCACTATTGAATCTGATCTCTGGTTTTTTTATTCTTTTATGATCCATCATCCTGCAGACACAAAGAAAACATTTTCCGATAGTCGAATTCTGTTAGTTTTCAATTAATCAAAAGCGCTACAAAATCTATTGAAAGCGCTACTTAAATGCTCAAACATGCTATGGATCAAATTAAAAGCGCTAAAACAGAGATCAGAAGCGCTAAAACTCTGTGTAAAGGCGTCAAGAACACCGTAAAAGCGCTGGAGAATTGATCAAACGCGCTGGCTAGTCAAGGCAAAAACATTGAAAGAAGATTAGATGGAGAATAGAAGGAATCAAAAGTGTTGAAACTCTGTGTAAAGGCACAAAATTTTGTCGTCAACGCGCTATTTCATAGCTCAGAAGTGTTGGAAAACCTGGTAAAAGTGATGCAGAAAGTGTCAAACGCGCTATTTCACCTGCAAAACAAAGAAGAAAACAAGATTTGCAAGAAAATTTTTACTTCTCTGAATTTATAAATTTACATGAGGCCTAAAGCCCCACGATGAGCGCCATTTTGTGTACTAGAAAAAGTACCTTCATAGGGTTAGTATTGCAAATAAATGAATAAAATAACTAAATTACCACAAAAGAAAGAGCTATTTTAACAAGTGAAGAGCAATTAAGCACTCTATGGCTCTCTAGTTAGGGATGCTAATGATAAGCTCTTAGCAAGCTCTTACTAGTGACAATCCTAAAATGAGAAATGATAAGCAAAGCTAATAAAAATATTAATTCCAAATTCAAATGTTAATTAGCTTCTATATTTGCCTTTCTAGCTCTAATTTGCAAGAGGTTTGATGCTATTCTCAGATTTGTGGATCATTTATGAGTGAATTATGCCTTGCTTTTATAGATTTTGGCAAGGGTAGGGGGGGTAGTTGAGTTGATCATGATTGAGTTTGGGTTAAGTCCTTGGTTCCACGCTTTGGAGACAATTTAAATGGATTATCCTCAAAGCTTGGGACAAGAAGACAAAATGGCTAGACAAGATTCATCCTCCAAGTGAGTGATTGAGATTCAATTTAGGCTTGATCCATGTGAGCTTAATCCTCAATTCCTATTGGTTGATTGATTTTTCTCCCATTTGGTGGTTGAGAGAAAATAAGAATTAATTAATTGAATTGATTTAATTTGTTTAGCTGTGTGTACCCTTGAATGGGTTGATTTGATTTAAATTGGACTATGTAAGTAATTAGATTAATTACATAATTTATTGATTTATCATGATTTATTTGATTTAAATTGATTTGATAGCTTTTGATTTTCAATTATTATATGATTTAGGTTCAATTACAATTTATCATTGATTTGATCTTGATTTGATTGAATTGTATTTAATTGTGTTGATCTTTGCCTTGTTTTCTCACTTAATTGGTCATGTCCATTTTCAGGTGATTACAGGTGCCTTGGTAGCAAAAAAGAAGAAGAGAAAAAATAAATAAATCCAAGTAGTAAAAACTTGGTAAACATGCACTACTTGTCCCAAGTCACTCTATCTATCAAGTCTAGATGCATTTCTAGCTGCATTTCCACCAAACTTGTACATATATTCTTACATTCCATCATTTATACATATTTATAATAAACTCTCAAAGAAGCATTGTCCTACAAAGCTTTCTTCATGGTTTGGAAATTGGTCTGAGTCCACTATCATTATGAAATCAAACTGGGGGCACAATCCAAGCTCAATGAGATTATCAAAATAGACACAAATAGAAACTAAAACAAGTTGAACCAAGATCAAAATCATAACATTTTTTATTGATCCAAAAAATACAATTTCCAACATTTAGATATATCAACTAAGATCAAAAGTGACATATCAAATGAAAACATCAATCAACATCAACATCAAAATCAACTTGAAAATCATAAACAAAAGATCAAAATGGATGAAATTCTTCTAAGATATGGATCAAGAGATAAAAATAAAATATATTCAAATGTTGATATTAGATTTTTGAAATCATTTCTTTTTAGAAAATCAATGGTGTCTTTTGATTAGAGAACTGATGACAAAACATGATATTTTCTTGTTTTTTGTTTGTAAGATTGATTCACATAAGTATGCAAATCCATCTAATGACATGATCATCAAATTATTATCGATGAAATTTATATATGAAAGGAATTAAATCTTTGTCTATTATGAAAAAGGATACCTTGGACATTTAGGTCTTTCATATCTTAATGCCAGGATCTACTTGCAACATTGAATATGAGGAAAGCAGTATTCATATCATCATGGTTAAAAATCTAACCAATGAGGATTCTACCAATTTCTATGATGCATAAAAATCTCAATGATGATACATAGCAAACAAAATAATCCAGTGAAGGTGACAACTATTGAGTTGCATTTTGCATGTTGCATTCATTTTAGAGTAGATCTTGCATTGTTAGTTTTATAGGATTTCTCAAAGGGGGGCAAAAATTTAATCAAGGTCACATTATCAAAGTTCTCCTTTAGGTGGAATATATTGGACTTTAAACAAAAACAATGCATTTTCATCTATATCATTGCCCTTTCATAAAGTTCATTATCATTAAGGACATTAAATATTTTAGGTTCATATCATTTAGGATCATTTTAAGTGCATTCATTGCATTTAGGATACTTTCATTTTAACAATTCATTAACCATTAAGCATATCATTCATTAGGATACATTCATACCAATTAGACTCATTTCAATTGCATCAATTGCATTCCATTCATCATTTATAATTAGAATCATTTATTTCTTAGGGGCATTTCAATTTGTATTAGATTGTATTATTCATTAATCATTAAGTACATTTCATTTTCATTCATTATCCATTATACATTATCAAATAGGTGCATCTCATTTAGTGGCATAACATCGTATAAGAGCATCTCATTATTTGCATAACATCAGTAATTGCATTACATAAATATTGCAACAAAAAAAAATTAGAATCATGCATCCATTGTTGTAAAAATAAAGAATAAACCTCATATATTCATTTCATACATTATGTATCTAAGTAATATATTCATCTAAGTCAAATAAGTGCATCCACATATCCTGCATAGGAAAAAAAAAACATGGGTAATAAAATCACGTAGAACTGCATCCATATGAATCATGTATATAAACCATTAAAAATCATAAATTCCCATATATCATGACATCAAAATGAGATAAATCATAAGCATGAAGGAAATGTGAGAGAAACATATATAATAGTGTCCATATCAAAGTCCATAATCAAAGAGTTTGTAAATGAAGAGAGCATAATACAAGGAAATCATCATAGGTCTAGCAATATACATCATTAAGTACATCAATATGCATATGCTAAAATAGGGGAAAATATAACTGTGTTCATCACCAGCTCCTGCATCTCCACATGAACTTGAAGGTGGATCACAACTAGCCCTTGCATCTCCACTTGAACCTGAAAGTAGATCACCACTAGTGCTAGCATCCTGATCACCTACTATCCTGGATGATGTGTTTCTCCTTGTAGGATGCACTACCTAACTAGCTGACTGGCCATATTGAAACAAAGATCTCATATGAGCAACCTATGATGATAAGCCCTTCATAAAGCTCATGAATTGGGAAATAAGACTCTATATAGTTGAAAAAACTTCTTGTAACACCTGGATGTCCTAGCTTTGAGGATCAAGAATGGTAGGAGAAAAATGAACAATAGGAGTAGGAGAAACTAGCCATCTTAACACCTGGCAACCTTATCATCCCCATACCTATGGTAATATATCCCTAGACCTCATCTGTCTTGCAAGAGCATGTCTACCTTGAACCCTAACCTGACTTGTACCATCACCACCTCGACCACCATCACCACCAATATGACATCCTCCACTACCCATACCCCTAGGAGTGGGTATAACAACGCCACCTCTACCACTAATTTTTTTTCCACCCACCCTACAACCTTCTACTCTATCACCTGCTCTCCCACCTTGAGAACCTTATCCTCTTCCACCTCTTAGTCTAGCTCCTCATCCCTAGTGACATCTCCCATCATCATCATCACCTTGACCAACACCATCCTTCGTATCCTTAGAGTTAGGATCATCAATTTCAAGAACATGATTTGCAAGATCTATAAATCTTTAAAAGGAATGCTAAGATAACCACTGTGCATACTCAGGTGATACAACTACATCTATCACATCTTCTCTGTAACCCCATGGCCTAGGCTGTAGACCCAAAACCTCAACATGAGAATCTTGGTAATCCACACAAGGTCCCCACAGTGATCTCTCTAACTGAACTTGAGCATATATTGCCAAACCTTGTGGTATACTGTGAATCTAGCTAAACTGTCTCAACACTCTCATAAAGAAAAATCACTCCACAAAAAATGGAGTGCGACCAATCAACCATCAGGGCATGAAGAAAATAGGAACCTCAATATCATTCTTTTCCCACAACACACGTTTGATGTATGGTCTCCAATAGACCTGATCCATGTAATCCAATATACATTTCCAATACTCAAGTTTTCCCAACTAAGACTGGACAACCACTCCCTGATAAGCATAAACGTAGAGAGAACTAGGATGATGAACTTTATCTTCCATAGGCCTCGCAATTGGAAGATGCTCCCAAGCCCAAATTTGCAATAACACTACTCTTGCTAAAAGTGTAACACTATGCCAATAAATGACATAGTGCAAATAATGATATAGATGTGAAAGAACACATGAACCCTAAGAAAATATCCTCGACTGAGAAATCATGTCCTTAAGAATACAACCCCATCCAACTACAAATACCTTACCCCGTCTATTAGGCATAAGGAATCCACCAATAAGAGCCACCAAAATAGAGGATAGGGCAGCATATCTCACACTCATACTCCTCCATGGGATAGCCTCATCACCAATGGTAGGATCACCAAACACTCGTCTACATGCAAAACCTTCATACACCTAATCATAGTAGAACATATCTCTCATAATCAGAATCTGTAAAATCTGATACATGTCATCTGGGGTAATCATCATCACAACCATAGGAAGGTGGAATGTATTATGGTCCAAGTTTCATCTCTTGGCCAAAGCTATGAGTAATTCCATGTTCACTATGATCTAGGGCATATCTAGTAAAAACAACAAACCACAACAACCAATGATACACCTATCATGTCCACTCAACTCAGGAATCATGTCAAATGGCCATGGATATAACCCTCTCATCATCAGTGTCCCATAGTGAACCTATTTTAAAATAAAATATTTTTCAGTTAGTCAACATCATTAATTATTCATCTAGCATCAATCAATCATCATATCATCTACTTTCTTATTTTTGAGCACATCAAATTTTTGTTTCTCTAGATCTTGAGAATGAAACATCAGCATATCAACCTATTAGATTAACATCAATACAACATCCATCAAATGATCACGACTGACATTATCTAAATTGATTACATCATCAAAATCTATCAGGCTTAAAATCAATAAAAAATTATGAGTTGCTAAGACATGAAATTCAAAAAGTGCAAAAAAATGTGTAGGCACTATTTTGGCACGCATAGGTGCTAAAAACCCTAAACACCAATAAATTTTGAAAATGCACTAAAAAAACCATTGCCCACGCCAAAATGATTATAGGCGCTATTTCAAAGTGAATGTGCTAAAAAAAAAATGGGGATAAGTGTTGCTTTGTGTGGAGCCTGACCAATCCCCAAGTGGGAGATTGTTATCTTGCGGTGATTGATTAGGGAAGTACTGTACACTTTTTCCCCTGTCCTCGCTAGGGTATGGGGCCGGGCCGGGCTAGGCCTCGAGTTGGGGTTTGGGGGCGATATCCCACGATTGTCCGAGGGTTTAGAGGTAGAGCCCCCAATTTTTTGGGGGGGCTATTTTTGGGTTGACATGTTGTAACCGATTCTAACCCTAATGCAAAAAAATGAGCTTGTATAAAATGGCTTAGGGTTATGGATTTCATTATGATGTATTATTTTAGTAGCTTCTTGCGGCGGTATTGAGTTGCAAGGGATTGTATATCATAATCAAGTTGTAATCACTGGATAATGATAATATTGGACTCATTGTTGGTGGATGTAGCCCAGGGATTGGGTGAACCATGTTAAATCTTCGAGTCTTGTGTTCTCTTCAGTGTGGTTTATTATTATTTCTGATATTGGTTATATTTTCATGTAACTGTTATTTCTGTCTTGTTTAATCCTAACAATAAGCGCTATTAAAATATAAAAAAATCTTATATGTGGTATTGATGCAAGAGCATCTCGAGTACTTGACAATCTCGTATCACCAAAAAAATATGTTTGTGTTTCCTGTGTTACTCGGTTCCTTCTTTGACCAAGTTGGTTCGGTGTTGCTTAGTTTCCTTTGTTCACCGGTGTTGGTCAGTTATCTCTCTGGCGCTTAGTTAATTTCCCTGCTACTCGGTGATGCTTGTCTAGTGCTTGGTTATGCTTGTTTACCGAGTTGTTTATTTTTGGATTTTTGTTGAGGCCGACTCTAGTAATTAATTTTGGTCATGGATTTAATGTTGGTATCTATCGTTGGGAAGTGTGTGGACCTAGATCTGGTCATTCCTTCCATTGATGGTGGATCTAAACGCCGACTTGTTCGGTAGCCTCTTGTATAAATGTAGTTGTTTGGGTAGAGTTTTATGGAGGAAATTTTAAGACAGAAGATAGAAGATTAGAGATTGTTGATAGACCCTCGCATGTTGGAGGACTTTTGTACTTGATTGTAATATTTGGCCTAAACCGGGAAGGCCTTACTACCCGACATGTATGAATCAATTTGAAGATAATATATTAAAGTTTCTGCATTCTCTCTCTCACTTGTGTGTTTGTTGCTTCTGTGTGTAATCTCTGCAAGGTGGAACTGGTTAGGGTGTGCCTTCGGCCCCTCTCCCCATCCTCCCTTGCGTCAGGTGGTATTAGAGCCAAGGTGAGATCTGGATCTAGGTTTGCGAATCTAGGTTTGAGGGTTCCTTCATGTCAAACCCTAGTTGATTTTTTGTGGGGTAGAAGATTTCGATCTGACCTGTTATTGTAGAGGGTTTCAAGATGGTTCATGGGAGGTGAGATGCAAATCTAGGATTGGTAGACATGTTGAGACAACTTGCTGCTAGATTAGAAGCTGTTGAAATAGGCCAGAGAAGAGGAAGACATCTTGAAGATGTTAGTGATGATGAAATTGATGAAGAACAAGGTGATGTAGAACTTGCACCGGCGATGGATCAAGGTGAGGAAAGATTGTTGAAGGCTTTGACAAATCTAAAGTCTACGCCACACTTTAATCCTCCTGAGTATAGTGGAAAATTTTATTCTGATGAATTGGTGGACTGGATCACTGAGACGAAAAAGTACTTTGAATATGAAAATGTACCTGAAGAAAAGACGGTGAAAATTGCAAGTGCAAAGTTGAAAAGTCATGCATCCTTGTGGTGGGAACATCTGCAGTTGGATAGAAAGAGGAAAGGCAAAGACAAAATCAAGGTATGGAATAAAATGGTGAATAAATTGAAAGTAAAGTTCTTACCTTGTGATTATCAAATTAACCTAGCTAGGCGAATACAAAGTTTGAGGTGGAAAGATAGCTCGGTAAAAGAATATACTGAGAAATTCTATAGATTAGATATCGAATCTAGACATGACGAAGAAGATGTGGAAAGAATTGCTAGATACTTGAATGGTTTGAGAGTTTCCATCCAAGAAGAAATCAGTTTGGTCAAATTGGAGAACATTGAAGAGGCTTATCAATTTGCATTGAAAGTTGAGGAGAAATTGAACAAGAGACATGAGAAAAGACAAAGAGGTAGAGGTGGTAGATTCCCTAGAGGAAGAGGTAGATCTTATGGTGACAATAGTAGATCTAAACTTGAAAAGACAAATTTGGATAAAGGCAAGACTGAGTGGAAAGGTGAAAGTTCATCTAGAGGCTGAGGTAGTAACTACTGAGGTGGTTATAATAGAGGTGGTTTATGAGGAACTTGTTACAATTGTGGAGAAGGACATTGATCATTTGAGTGTACACATGCAAGTAAGAAGGTCAGTAACAATAGAAATGCTTTGGTGCAAGAAGAGTCACCGAATGAACTTGAGAAGGAAAATAACTTGATGGTAAGGAGAGTACTTTGGAGTGAAAGTAATAAGGAAGATCCAGTAAGGAAAAGTATGTTCAAGACCAGATGTAGAGTTTATGATAAAGTTTGGAAGGTAATTATTGACAATGGTAGCTCAAAGAATTTGGCATCTGAGGAAATGGTCATGGAGTTGCAGTTGAAAAGGTTGGAACATTTGAAGCCCTATCAGATTTCATGGATCAAAGATGAGTATACACTCTTGGTAAGTGAACAATGTTATGTGAATTTAAAAACTGGAAAGTACTATGATAAGGTGTTATGTGATATCATGCTTATGGATTGTTGTCATAATTTTTTGGGTAGACCTTAGCAATATGAGAGACATGCTATATATGATGGGAGATTGCATAAGTATACTATTTGGGATGATGGGAGAAGACAAATCTTGTTACCTTTGATGGAAGAACCTATTAGTAATGTTTGTACATCTGTGAAAGTTTTCTTGATGGAAGGAAGAAAGTTTGTTAAGGATTTGAAGAAGAATGATGTATGTTTTGTTGTGATTCCTAACAAATCGAGTAAGAAAACAAAGGATAGTGTCCCTAAGGAGATTGATAAGTTACTCATCGAGTATAGTGAAATCATTTCTGATAATGTACCTAATGGTTTTCCACCAAAGAGAAGCATTGATCATTGCATGGATCTAATCCCTGGAGCTAGTTTACCGATTAAGGCACCACATCGGTTGACACCTACCGAGAATCAAGAATTGAACTGATAGGTTCAAGAATTGTTGGAGTAAGGTTTGATCAGAGAAATTTTGAGTCCTTGTGTAGTACCTGCTGTATTGATACCTAAGTAGAATGGAGAATGGCGAATGTGTTTTGATTCCAGAGCAATCAACAAGATAACAATGAAATATAGGTTTCCTATACCAAGAATGGATGACATAATGGATAGTTTGACTGGAGAAATGTATTTTACCAAAATTGATTTGAAAAGTGGGTATCATCAGACCAGAATCAGAGAAGGTGATGAATGGAAGACTGCTTTCAAGATAAAAGAAGGTTTGTATGAGTGGTTGGTTATGCCTTTTGATTTAACTAATGCACCAAGTACTTTAATGAGGTTGATGAATGAAGTTTTGAAGAAATTCTTGGGTAAGTTTGTGATTGTATATATTGATGATATTCTAATATTCAGTAAGACCAAAAAAGAACATTTGTTGCATGTTAAACAAGTATTGCAGAGGTTATAAAAAGAAAAGTTGCTGATAAATCTGAAAAAGTGTTCATTCATGAAAGAGGAGATTGTGTATTTGGGATTTGTGATTTCAGTTGATGGTTTGAAGATGGATCCTGAAAAGGTTGAAGCTATTTTGAATTGGCCTACACCTGAAAATTCTAGTGAGGTAAGATCATTTCATGGTTTGGCAAGTTTTTACCGAAAGTTCATAGGAATTTCAGTTCAATTTGTAATGCTATGACTGAGACAATGAGAGGAGATAAAAGAGAATTCAAGTGGACACATGGAGATGATAAAAGTTTTGAGACTCTGAAGCAGAAGGTTGTTGAATTTCCTATTTTGGCATTGCCTGATTTCAATAAGGTATTTCAAGTGGAATGTGATGCAAGTGGAAGTGCAATAGGATTTGTATTGAGTCAAGAAGGTAAACCTATTGCTTTCTTTAGTGAAAAGTTGAATGATGCAAGAAGGAAATATTTTGTGTATGATCAAGAATTCTATGCTATTGTTCAAGTACTGAAAAAATGGAGACATTATTTGATACCGAGTGAATTTGTTTTGTATATTGATCATAAGGCTTTACAGTATTTGGATAGTCAAAATAAGTTGAATCAGTGACATATGAAATGGGTTGAGTATTTGCAGAGTTATACATTTGTGATAAAGAATAAGAGTGGAGTCACTAACTGAGTTGTTGATGCATTGAGTAGAATGAGATCTTTGATGACTGAGATGAAAATTAAAGTTCTTGGCTTTGATGACATGAGAGATTCTTATGAATTTGATCATGATTTTTCTGAGCTGTGGAGAAAGTGCACAGAACCTATTCAGGATCAATCGAGTAATAAATGGGAAGAATATTTTATTCAACAAGGTATGTTGTTTAAAGGTATTCAATTGTGTATACCGAGAGGAGAAATGTGAATTGATTTGATAAAGGAGAAACATAGTAGTGGTTTGGCTGGATATTTTGGTGTTGATAAAACATTGAATTTTCTTAAGGAGAAATAATTTTGGCCACAGTTGTATAAAGATGTTCAGAAATTTGTGAAAAGTTGTGGAATTTGTCAAGTTGCAAAAGGAGTAAGTTAGAATACTGGATTATATACACCGATTTCTGTTCTTGAGAAACCTTGGATTGACATCAGTATGGATTTTTTTCTTGGCTTACCGAAGACAATGAGAGGTAATGATTCTATATTCATTGTTGTGGATAGATTTTCTAAAATGACACATTTTGTACCTTGTAGAAAGACATCAGATGTAGTACATATAGCAGATCTTTTCTTTAAGCAAATTGTCAGATTGCATGGATTACCGAGGAGTATTATCTGTGACTAAGATAGTAAATTTGTTGGATACTTTTGGAAGACCCTTTGGAGAAAGTTTGGCACTGAGTTGAAATATAGTTCTACATTTCACCCACAGATCAATGGACATACAAAAGTTGTAAACAAAAGTTTGCAAAATCTTTTGATATGCTTAGTTGGAGACACACCAAGCAATTGGGATTCTGTGTTGGCACAAGCAGAGTTTGCATAAAATAATTCAGTGAATAGAAGTACTAGAAAAACACCCTTTGAGATTGTAAATGGCATACAACCGAGAGGTATATAAGATTTGAGGGATATTGCTGATGAAAGAAAGAGAAGTGATGAAGGAGTAAAGTTTGTTGACTACATGAAGACATTGCATGAAGATGTGAAACATAAGCCGGAGAAAAGTAATCAGAAATACAAAAATAGAGCCGATAGATCAAGAAGACAAGAATTTTGCAATCGGTGATGAAGTAATGGTTCATTTGAAGAAAGGTAGATTTCCTGTTGGAACATATGGGAAGCTGAAAATGAAGAAGTTTGGTCCTTGCAAGATACTGAAGAAATTTGATAGTGGAAATTCATATGAGATTGAGTTACCTGATGACATGGACATATCACCTATATTCAATAGTGCTGATTTATGAGTATCATGAACCTGATGAAGACATGGTAGTACCGATGGATTATCCTAAGAAGCAGACCAAAGAAGTTGAGCATATTTTGGACAAAAGAATTGGCAGGAGTACAAGAGGAAAATAGTATATGGAATATTTGGTAAAGTGGAAGAATAGACCGATTGAAGTCTGTTCATGGATTTCACAATCTGAGTTGGATGCATCTCAGATCATACCTGTTTCATAATTTGGAGAATCATTTTCAAATAACCCCAGGTGTTTGATGCAAGAGCATCTCTGGTCCTTGGCAATCTTGTATCACCAAAAAACATGTTTGTGTTTTCTTGTGTTTCTCACTTCCTTCTTTGACCAAGTTGGTTCAGTGTTGCTCAGTTTCCTTTGTTCACCGGTGTTGGTCAGTTATCTCTCTAGTGCTCGGTTAATTTCCTTGGTGCTCGGTTATGCTTGTTTACCGAGTTGTTTATTTTTGGATTTTTATTGAGGCTAACTCTTGTAATTAATTTTGGTCATAGATTTAATGTTGGTATCTATCATTGGAAAGCTTGTGGACCTAGATCTGGTCCTTCCTTCTGTTGATGGTGGATCTGAAGGCCGATTTGTTTGGTAGCCTCTTGTATAAATGTAGTTGTTTGGGTAGAGTTTTAGGGAGGAAGTTTTAAGATAGAAGATAGAAGATTAGAGATTTTTGATAGACCCTCACATGTTGGAGGACTTCTGTACTTGATTGTGATATCTGGCCTAAACCAGGAAGGCCTTACAGCTTGACATGTATGAATCAATTTGAAGATAATATATGAAAGTTTCTATATTCTCTCTCTCACTTGTGTGTTTGTTTCTTCCACGTGTGATCTCTACAAGGTAGATCTGGTTAGGGTATGCCTTTGGACCCTCTCCCCATCCTCCCTTGCATTAGGTATAGGCACTAGAACAAGTTTTCTAAGCATTAAAACTATTCTAAATCTTCCCTAGAGTAGGTTCTATTTCACGGTGTTACAGATGCTAAAAACTATATGCATCGGGACTAAAACATTATTCATAGGTGCTAAAATGAGCAAAAAATGATAACAAAAAAATAATATGTGCCTAAAAATTTCAAATCTAGGCTATAAATTCAAAAAAATTAAAAATAGGGAGGTAAATCGAGACATACCAAATCACCATAGGCTCATGGACCTTGAAATCTCCTCCCCTTCTCGAATTTGTGCTCCTAAATCGGGACAACCACGATTTTAGCTACTATTGGAAATTGGCATGTTGGATGTGTTGTCATTGATGTCAACATAACAATAGAACTTGAGGGATGTCAACATATCATAATGTTTAAAATAATTAACAAGAATATCAACTTGTCGAATGCTAACTAACTATTGTAGGATAGCTAGGAGAACAGGATGTTCAAAGGTCTAGTGATGTACAAATATTGAAGATATGGAGTTGCACACATAGGAGATGGTTCATAAAGGTCAATACTTTGTTCACTCCAAGTTTTAGAAGATTTGAGTATGTTTCAGGGTCAAAATTGGCGATTGACAGACAAAGTGGCAAACAATGTTGAAAAGAAGATAGAAAATGGTCCACTATGTTGAATCAAGATTGAATCTATTAGAGTTCACTTAGGGGTGTTTTTAGGACATACTTAGGTATCCTCAACTAAAATGGTTAGTACTTTAGAGGTCCACATGGCATAATTATATTCTCTTAGAAGTTGGAGTGAGTGTTCAAGAGGAATAGGTAAAAAGGGCTAGCAAATCCAATGGTTGTGGTGGATTTGAATTGATGTATTAATGATGTTACATGATGTTCTTGAAGTATGTGCTGGATGATTTGGAAATATTCTTGGATTAGACGGACCGACTTGATGGATTTCTTTCTCAATAATAATATTTTTATTATTATTCTTGTTCTTGGCTGACTAGGATGGTAATCGTGTTGCGTAAGCGGTAAACTATGAAATCTAAGAGATTTATGATCTCTAGGTGATTGATAAGTGCTATTATTTGGATTTGATGGTGAGAGATGAAGTTGAGAAAGAGATTCAATGTGGTGATTTGAAAGGAAGATGAGTTAGAGTTTGTAGACCTAATTCTTGATATAAGGAGATGAATTAGAGAAAATCCATTTGTTGATCATGGATGCAAATGCTAGAGGGTGCTAGCAGAGGAAGGGTCTATCTAAGAGATGATGAGAATAGGTTCAACAAGAGGTTGAATAGTGATCTGTATTGTGCTACATTGGAGCTATATCAAACATGAGGTAGATGTCATTTACATAGTTCACAAAAGGTTGAGATCATTGTAGTGATCAAGTTGTAAGGCAGTGAGCCTTCCTCAGGGTTGTAGCTCTAGGGTTTTTTTTTTGACAAGTGAGCATGAATGCAGGTGCATTCCCCAAAGTTGTAATAATTTTATAAATCTAACATGGTATTTTCTTATTGTGAGTAATAAGCCCCACTATGGGTATTCCCTTAACAGGGTTTGCATGATAAAAATCTTTTGTCAAATTGTGTGGATGTGTTTCTGATTTGTTTATGCATGCATGCTTTATATTATTTTATTCAAATTAGATTTAAGGGTATATAAAGTTAAGGGTTTTAGGGTTTAAGGGTTTTAAGTTTAAGCTATTGGTAACAACTAATTCACTCCCCCTCTTAGTTGTTTCTGCCATAATATCAACAAGTTGCAAGGGTAAAAATGGCTTAGAGGGTAAAAGCTAAGAGTGAATGTAAAAATAACATGGTAAAAAGTCAAATTGAGCCTATTTATACCCTATTTTGACCTATTAAGGGGGTATTTTTACCATTTCCATCAAAATAAGTTTTGTTTCATCAAATTTTTCATGGGATCATTATTTGAACTTTAAATTTATATCGGGAAACAGATCAAAATTGGATTTTTCACTAAAAATTTGAAAAATCCTAAAAAATTCAAAAAATTATCAAAGTTTATCAAAAACATTTCGATTCATTCCCCAAGTGGGCATATGACCAGTAAAGCACAAAATTATCATAATCAAGGTAATATTTTTAATCAAGAACATCAAACAATAAAAATTCAAAATCATCATTGGGGCATCAAAATCAATCTAAATTAAAATTGGGGAGTCATATCGAGGTTCTAACATCATTAGATTAGTATCATATCATTGAATCAATAAAAATCAACATCTTGGTATTAAATCGATACGTAATCATCGCAATCAGACATTAGGACATCAACCATTAGGTAATCTTTGAACCAATGTGCTTCCCTCATTGATTAAAAAAGGGGAACTTATATACAACCAGAATTTGTCAAAGCAAGTCAAAGCACATAATTAATTAAATACAAGCTATTGTGGATTAATTAAATTAGAAAATTAAATGAGTATGTAATTGAATAAGTCAATTAACTATATAGTTCATTTATATCATTAAATCCATCAGTCGTCAACGTTCTAGCACAATCCATAATTGATTTGTTTCTTCTTTTTGCTATACCATTTTGTGGAGATGTCCTAGGTGCAAACATATCTCTCTTTATTCCTCTATCATTTCAGAATATATTGAACTCATTTGATGTAAACTCTCCTCCTCTGTAAGATCTTAAACATTTCAAGCTTTTACCTATTTCTTTTTCAACTTTTTCCAAATACCACTTAAACAATTGAAATGCATCAGATTTCTCTTTTAGAAACATCACAGTCATCATTCTAGAATAGTCATCAATAAACATAATGAAATACTTATCACCACAGTAACTTTGCACACCCATAGGTCTACAAAGGTCAGTATGAACCAATTCCAAAATATTGTCAAAAGTATATGTTTTTCTTTTAAAACTATCTACTTTGTCATTTTTCCCAATTGACACTATTTACACATCACATTATCAAGTTTCTTCAATCTCAAGGAAAACCTCTAACATTTTTCATCTTACTAATATTTACCAAATTGTTAAAGTTTACATGACACAACCTCTTATGCCATAACCATACATCATCAAGTTGTGCAAACAAACATGTTTCTTCAGATAGGTATAGATAGAACAAACTACCTCTTGTATGTTCTCCACTTCTAATTAGTTCACCAATGGCATCAAATATTTTGGCCTTTCTATGATGAAATTCAACTCGATAACCAGTACTGTTCAATTGTGCAACACTCAACAAATTATAGTTAAGACCTTCAACCCAATAAGCATTATCACATATAATCTTATCGGTTAATCTTATTGATCCTTTTCCTTTCACAACACATGGTGCATCATTACCAAACTTAACACTTCTACCTTTATAATGATTTAGGGTTTCAAAATTGCTTTTATCACCAGTCATATGATGTGAGAAACCACTATCAATAATCCATTTATCACCTTTACTCACATATGAAATAAGTGTAGTTTTCTCATCTTCATCAGAATTGTCTTTCATAGAAACATAAACAACTTCTATATCACAATCATCAAATTCACCAATTTCACTATCAGTTTCCTCTTCAGCAATATAACAAGATTTCTTACCTTTGTTTGTGTACCTTCTGTGATTTTTGTCATTTCTTTTGTCTTTGTACTTTCTTTCCCTTCTTTCATCCTTGTCAATCCTGTCAGGGCATCTTGCTGCAATATGGCCAACTTTGTTACATGAAAAATAGATGATAGGAAGTTTACCCTTGAATTGTCCTTTTCCTCTCAGTAGCCTTCTAGCCATAAGTGCCTCAAGATCATCTAGATCATCATCAAAAGTATCTCTATCACTGTCGTTGTTACTGTCACTGCTCACCCATCTTTTTTTTTCCTTCTTAGACTTATGAAGAACCATTTGAGACTTGAATTTAGATTCAATGTTGTGAATAGTGAAATCATCAAAATTAGACAACTCAAAAGCAGTAAGCTTGCCAACAAGACTTTCCGAAGTTAGGACATTACCAGGATTACATCTTGATTCTTGTATTGCAGATACTCTAATAGCATAGATAGGAAGAAAAGTTCTCAATACTTTACTGATAATAGTTTCATTATCAATGTTTTCATTAGCTCCTCTAATAGCATTTACTACCTCCTTAATTCTACCACAATACTAAGCAACATTTTCACCATCTTGCATTTTCATTTCATCAAACCTACTTCTCAAACTTTCAGATTTGGCTCTTAGCACATTTGTGTCCCCACCATAGATAGTTGCTAGAGTGTCCCACATTTGCTTTGCATTAGTATAGTCCTTGATGTCTTCAAATTTACGATATCTTAGGGCGGATGCAATCTCCAACATTGCCTGATTGTGTTCTTGTTTTGCTTTCATCTCCTCGACAGTCAAAGGTGCAGTAGGTGTTACATAATCATTTTCCACATAGTATTTCACCAAATCACCAATACTAGCTAGGTGCAGTTTCATCAAACTCTTCCATGCAGGGAAGTTCTCCTTGTTCATCTTGATCATTACCTTCAAGTACCTTTAAAATTTTTCTCTACAAGAACCAACAACTCTGATACCAATTGTTAGAATGATTTTAGAATAACTGAGAGGGGGGGGGGGGGGGTGAATTAGTTATCCTCAGGTCCAAATGTACCAATTCAACTTTATATCTTTTCAACAAACTTAGATCTAATCAACAATTCACTAGGCCTCTATAGCATATATCAGTTACATAAAATTTGCAGTCCATTGTCCAAAAGTAATCAACTTGTAGAATATAAAACTTTCAACAACATTCACACAAGTATAACACTAGTATTTAATGTGGAAACCCAATTTGGGAAAAATCATGTGTAACATGTGATTGATTTTCACTCTCTTAAAGTGAACTCTGTGAGAAGCCAACCCTGTTAAAGGTTTACAATACACACTGTTAGGTGTGACCCTGTTAAAGGATTTAATCACCTTGTTAAGAGTGGCCTGGTTAGAGGGCTTAAAAACATTCCATTAGAATGTCACCTTGATTAAAGGGTTTACACAATGACAATGAGGTCAACCTTGATTAAAGGATTTAGACTGATACAATGGTTAGAAAGTAACAATAGGTTCTGATCTAAAACATACAACTCACTTTTCAAATATAGATCCAATTTTCTCATATGTTGATTTACTAACTGATCTTCATTTCCATCTCCATCTCTGATCTGCTCGAAACTTCTTTTCAAGCAATCACCACAACCCTGTTCATCTCTTCACAGCTTCTCCTTAGCCTTCTTCTTAGATTCATTTGTCAATAACATCAACCTCTTCTCCACTCTGCATAACCTCACAATTAGGTCATCCTTATACCTCCTTAATTAGGTAGATTAATCTTTTGTTGCTTAATCTCTTCCGTAGATCTTAGGTTTAGGTCAGATTCATCGAATCCTTCCATCATTTTATTTCCCTTCTTTTCCTTCTAGCTAGATACATCTTCAAAATTCTCCTTGAATCCATAAGAAAATGGTTTACCATGCATTAAATGCTCCATACCATTCATTAATAATCTCAACATGTTTTACATATCCCAAGAATTCAACTATGTCGGCTGGGATTCTCAATTCTTTCACAAACTGTAAATTACTAACACTCGGTCAATACTGTGTTCATCTCCTTGGTTATTATTGGATATCTCAGTCATTATTGGATATCTTTGTCATTGCTAAAACTTTCCTTCTTGGAAAACATTGTCTTTGCTTGATAATTATCTATCGCTCGACAATTACTGATGCTCCGTTGACACTAGCATCACTCGACTTAAACTAAATTTCTTCTCTTTTGCTCGGTTAAGCCTATGCTTCCAGTGTTTCTTCTTCACTTGGTGTTAAAGATAAACAACACATTACCTTGTCAATGTGCCAACTAATCAAGTACCCATTGAAGTATCACATAACTCAACCTTTCCTTAGGTCCTCTTGTTATCTCCTATTTTCAAATCTTCTTCATCAATCAAAAGATATGGTACTCTACTAGATAGAAACTGTCTTACCAGTTAAGGTTTGACATCAATGAAATTATAACAATTATTTCAATTGTAGTTTCTAATAAAAATGTGTAGAGGAATGTACTTTTCTACTCTGAAAATTGTTGTTCTGGACTTGTAACTGAATTTCTGACCAT
The DNA here is from genome assembly GCA_027943335.1 of Chamaecyparis obtusa. Lineage (NCBI taxonomy): Eukaryota > Viridiplantae > Streptophyta > Pinopsida > Cupressales > Cupressaceae > Chamaecyparis > Chamaecyparis obtusa. The sequence continues at coordinate 302,589 of BSBK01002831.1, read as the reverse complement.
GGATCTGTGATCATGGTTGAAAAAGTAGAAAATACTAAAAATCTCAGTTTGCCAAGAACAGGTCGACCATTTCACCGTGCTCCAGAATAGGTCGACCAAGTCACCATGTTCCCGAGGCACTTTTCTGAAGTTGACCTAGACTTTTCTAATAGATCTTTATCTACACCATATTTGTAGCTGGAATTCCAAGATCCTTCTCCAGCATACAGAAAACTAATTTTTGGGGTTGGGGTGGATAAGGGTGTGCCTTGATCAAGCCCTAGATTGAGGAATCAACCTTGAATTGAAATGTAAATATGTAAATGAAATAAGAAAATTGTAAATATTCACCATGCTTGAAGAAAACCATGTCAATAAGGATTTTGTTGTATATGTATATTGATCATGAACTTGCAATGTAGGAAATATCCACAAATGTTATGGATCTACCAAAATCAATTCATGGAGCCATGGATGTAAGTGTGCATCAAATGAAGAAGATGATAAATGCCTCAATGTAGATATCATCCCTTGATGGCCAACAATACGCTAGATCTTGAAGAGAAAAGATGCTCACAAAGGATCCTTGAACCTTTAAAGACTTGAATGCTTGAATGCTTGAATCATCAAATTGTCTTCTCCTTTTCTTCTCCATTCTTGTGTGCCTTCTTGTGTGTCCCTTTTCACTTCATGTCTTTTTTTCTTGTGTTGTGTAAAATGAGGTGCCTAGGATTCCTTTTATACAAGTTTCTGGGTGGGAAAACAAAGCAAGCCGACGGGGTCACCATATTTTGAAAATTAAATCCCTGAGATTAAACCATGCCTGAGGTTTACAATCCCCAAGGAACAGGTCGACTTGGTTGACGTGTTCCCAAGGAATAGGTTGACTTGGTCAACTTATTCCCAAGGAACAAGTCGACTTGGTCGACCTGTTCCTTGGTTGGCCCATAGGGAGCTAACCCTGAGGTCTAATACACTACATTGTTGAAAAGGGACAATGTGAGATTTAATAGGAGAAAGATGTGATTGAGCATGAATCCATCCATGGTCCAAAAATTTGATAGAGGTCGAGAGCTAAAAGGTCTTAAATGAGGAGTACGTCCATTTTAATATGGTACACAGAGAAAATTGATATGCATCTTCAATGGTAGACATTCTTACCATCATCAATTATTCTTGAATACCCAACCTCAACCCATTTATGTAACGGGAAACCTTCTCCTTGTTAGCTTAAGATTGACCTAATCTGATAAGAACCCAATAGAAATCCTCTGAATACTCCTAGACTCCTAGACAAATTTTCTTGCTTGCTTAAACCCTTGTATTTTCTTTAGTAAATCAATCTCATAGTCAACAAGAATGAATTGTATCTTTAGATTGTCCACCATTTCTCACCTTGTTATACTCCCCTTCCCTCTTCTATTTCTCTCTAGCTGAAGCTCTTTCCACCAAATTTTAGCATGACCTTTCAACATGGCCTTTTCAAATTTGACCCTCTCAAGATCTTATATTTACTCAAGAACAAAGTACTCCTCCATATCATTGATCCAATCGATCAACTCTTCTGGATTAATATTTTCAAAAAATGTAGAAACTTTAATCTTTGGTCTCTTTTCGATCTTGGAAATGGCTCTAAAAAACCTAGCTTCATCAAGATTCCTAGATGTTTCTTTCTCTTCCTCAAATTGTTCTTCTTCTTCAGATTCATCCTCACTCGCATATGTTGCCCTAATATCAGTTCCTCTACATAGCTCCCCTTGTAGGGATTGCACTTGCCTTTGGAGGGCTCTAAAACCCTCTTATGTCACACCCACAACTCTTCCATCATGGAGGCATTTTTGTACTTATCTCTCAAACTCACAACCACAGTCCTAGTGCAAACTACCTCACATTCAGAAATCTATCTACACACTCAGGAACTTCTTCTTTGATACCACTTGATTAAGGGCACTCCCCTTATTTAACCAAACACACAATACAATAGCTACATAAAAAAAAAGTGCAATAACAAATTAATGGTAAGAACAACAACACTTGATTTATATTACCCTCAATGAAATGACATTACAATATTAAAAATATATATAAATGCTATAGCCACATGGGCATTTTCATTACAATAATATGAAAGATAGAGCCACAATCTACACTTTTGGAATTGAACCCTAAAATCCCCCTTTAATCCTACTGTAATAGCACAATTAACCGCCTTAGAATATTTTGGAAAGTAAAATTTCCCCCTTTTGGTGCCCAACGGTTCAATTTTCCTACCTTAAGTGATTTTCTCTCACTTCCTTTTGTCTTGAAACTCCTAAAGGCACAACTTTCGAAAACCATAACTAGTGAAACATTGAGTTAATTGGCTATTATGACCCCATTTTAGAAATGTCACAAAGTGTTGTGCACTCTAAGTTCTCTAAAGCCTTAAAAAATGAGTTCAAAGTTTTTGTACCACCCCACCAAAACAAAAAAATCAATATCTTCAAAACCAGACTTGATCTTTACCATGAAACTTTACCAATAGGCTAATATATCCAAAATGAACCTCTAGGGAAGCAATTGGAACAATACGTTCTCAAATGAACAACCTACTAAAAATAGTAACCATGTCCAAAGATAGCCCTTATTAAAAGCAAACAATATTTTTGGGTGATGCAAGATTGCTCTTACACCATGGATGCTCCTGCTCATGCATCACAAAGCTTTCTCTTGGTTATATTGTACACAACAACAGGGAAAGGTGGGTTGGGTTAGATCTTATTGATGCATAGTAGCTTCGGTCAAATATAAGGATGATCATATATATATATATATATATATATATATATATATATATATATATATATATATATATATATATATATATATAAAAGTATGTATGTATGCCAGTTCACTATGTGCTCTAAAGCCTTAAAAAATGAGTTCAAAGTTTTTGTACCACCCCACCAAAACAAAAAATCAATATCTCCAAAACCAAACTTGATCTTTGCCATGAAACTTTACCAATAGGCTAATATATCCAAAATGAACTTCTAGGGAAGCAATTGGAACAATATGTGAACTGGCATACATACACAAATACACATTTCTTGTGCCTATAAGAATAATCTTTTCAAATTCTTTGTAAAACCATCATCCTTTTATTTGATCGAAATACTATATAGATACAAGTATATTAATCTGTGTAATCAAATTCTATTCTATTGCCATGTTTCGAGCAATGATCATTGACAACAACATTTTTATATATATAACAAATCAAGAAATGATCGTATTTATTATATCAAACATACCATGGATTGAGTAATGATCAAATGTAATGCATAGCAGATTGACAACTTTCATAATATTATTTTTGGTTATTATGTTAACTAAACTGATTAAGGATCGGGCATCTTGAAAGCACCCTTTGGCAAGTGTTGTATTGTTTGAGAGAGGGCCAAGTCATGAGCAGACAGGGCTCCACATTGTGGAGACATGTCCCCTCATGACATGTCCCTCCACATGTATATTTATACATGTCGATATCATAAAGAGAAGTATAGAAATCGATAAATACTCTCTCTCCCTTTGATCAACAATCTCAGACTTGAAGAAATTAATGCATTATAATTTGCATATTGTAAGAATTGCATTAGTCTGAAATAAAGTTAATGTACTTTAACATATTTGAAGACACAAGGGGATTGTTTATCAAAAAAGTGTATAGTTAGAGTAGTGACTAGTGAGGAATCTTAGAAAATCTTGGTTTACACCATATTATTCATGTTTCTACTATTAACAAATGGAAAAAATTTAGATGGCTTGACAAGATTTTGATGACTCCCTTCTTTCATTTAAAGGCTTTATTTCCCTTACAATCTATTTGATGGCTTGGAAGCAAGTTGGTAAATTTCTAACTTAGAAGGAATCCCTTCGGCGTGGCTTTAGTTTTGCCACTTCTTCTATATGGTGGAATAAACTTGTTTTCCTTTGAACAAAAATATATTTAAAACTCCTTCCTAACATGAAATTAATGCCTAGAGTTAACAACAAATGGGGTAGTAAATTCAAACAGAAGAAGCTGAGGAATCAAAGTGCTCAAATTTGAAAGTCTAGAGCTGAGGCCAATGCTCAAATCAAACATGGAAAACCTTACACTTCAAATTGCTTGTTAGGGATAGATTGAGATATTTTGAGCTTCAATCAACTAAGTGTTTGTTTTGCTAAAGAGCTAAAATTATAAACATATTTTTGGGGGTTGTTTTTGGACAAAGGAAAAGTGGAGAGCTATATTTGTTCATCTTCGATTTTTTATCATGTTTTGAGCTAGAAAGAGGCAATTTTGGGTATTGGATGTCATAAGAATGTAGTGGCTAATTCAACGAGACAAACTATTTTGTTGCATATTTATAAAACTAGATGTTTAGTTGTATTGTCTAATCACATTATTCATCATGAAGTAGAAATGCTATAGTTTTACTGTGACAATATGTTACAACTTTCCTCTTTGGGTTTTCAACTAAAGAAGGATATTACCTATAACAAATATTTGGAAGAGATTAAATACCAGTGTATGCACTTACAAGAAGATGATGCTAGAGGTTTCAGGCAGCTCAAAAAACTATTTAAATTTCAAGTTTGAGTTGTATCGCAATGTACCTTACTATTGTGTTTGGATCAATATCTTGTTATAATTGTAATTTCATGCGCTATGCACTTGGTACGATTGCTACCTTTGGCTCGAAAGTTCATTCTAGTTGCTCTTAGCAAATATGTTATAATTATTAATCTTCTTTTGCAGTTCATTCTTTGAACTACTATTATTTCTTTATAATCAGCTTTATTCAATAAAAAGCTTTATTCAATAAAAATAATATTTAATTCAAAACTCAATATGAATAATCAAATGGAGAACAAAAATGAAATGAACTCTCATATACTTAACATTACAATAATCTAAAACTTATTGATAAACCTAAGTGAATCTAAAGAAAAAATACTTTTGAACCCAATGCTTTTAGATTGACAAAGCTAGACTAAACCAAATAGCTAGCATTGAGGACCTTTACTCTTGGGTGCTCTTGCTCTTGGATTAAGGCTAATAGATGGGGCACTTAGTGGACATTTTCTCCTTTTCTCACTGGTTCAATTGTCCCCTTCATTTTTAAAGTTTTTTCATCTATCAAATATAAAATATGACTATTTTAAAAGTATTATCAATTACAAGTAGATAATATTTTCCAGCATAAAGATATTCCTAGTACTTCTATCAAAGTACCCATTTGAGCTTATGGAAGGTAGGTGAGCCCTATATTTAATTCAAAACTGAATGTCGGTAGCCAAGTGGGGAACAAAAGAAAGTAGCCTGTTTATGAATAGTCTTTGTTTTTATCTAAAAGGCATACCACTTTGTGCTTGACATGACATGACATGACAGGACAGGACGAGGGATAAGTTGTGGGATAAACCTTCACATTGTAAACCGCGCATTGCCGAGTGAAGGCCACGAGTCAAACAAGACGAGCACGCACCGCCTTCAATTCAATGAATTTCCCTGCCAAACGCCTCTCCACTTCCAACCCCATTCATTCTTCACGTGAATCTCACGATCTCATCTCTTAGACTCATTCCCCATCCTACTTGGACCAATCACAGCCCACCACCTCGACCAAACGTTATGATTTCTCTCAACACGTGTAACGGGAATAGTGGAAAAGTCATGGGAAGCCGTGTCCGCCATAATGGAATAACGTACCTTCCTCCACCAATGCTGCCAGCTGCAATCTGCTCAGCCAGCATGGCCGCGGATAATTCCCTTCCCGTGGTCTAAGCACACTTATTTCACACGCCACTCCCCCCCCCTCTTTAAATACCCACCATCTCACTCTTTCTAATACAGGAAGTCTGAAGTTCGAGTCCCAGAGCTGTCTTTGAGTCGATTTCAAGTTAGAATCGCAGGGCTTTGCAAACTGAGTTGATTTCATCATCTGTCATGGTTGGGTTTGGGGTAAAGTCTGTGTTGGTTAGATTAATCCTTGTGCTGTTCTGTGTCTCTGAGTTGTGCTGGGGCGAGTTAGTGAAAGAAGAGCCTCTGGTTCTGAAGTACCACAATGGTCCTCTTCTCACTGCAAAACCCACGCTTGATGTGAATCTGATATGGTACGGGAAGTTCAGTCCCGTCCAGCGTTCCATTGTGGGGGATTTTGTAGTGTCCTTGGGAGGCCTTTTCAGGGGAAACTCTCTCAAAACCTCTGTAACCACCTGGTGGAAAACAACAGAGTCCTACAAGGCTGCCTCCAATGGGGCTTCCCCTGTTAAGACTAGGACCAGGCTTGGGAGACAGAAGCTTGACGAATCCTGTTCTCTGGGAAAGTCATTGAAGAGGACGGACATTGCAGCACTGGTTGAAAGGGCCATTTCTTCCAGAGCCCTGCCTGCGAGCCCTAATGCAGTGTACTTAGTTCTTACGTCCAAGGACGTAACTGTGGAGAGATTTTGCATGAGTTCGTGTGGATTCCATGCAAGCATCGCGAAGGGGAAAGCAGCATTGCCTTACGCGTGGGTGGGGAACTCAGAGACCCAGTGTCCTGGTCAATGTGCTTGGCCATTTCATCAGCCCCTTTATGGCCCCCAGACTCCTCCCCTAGTGCCGCCAAATGGTGATGTGGGTATTGATGGAATGATCATTAATATTGCCTCTGTTTTGGCTGGAGCCGTGACGAATCCATTCAATACTGGGTATTTCCAGGGCGATGCTTCTGCGCCATTAGAGGCTGTTTCTGCCTGCCCTGGAATGTATGGAACGGGGGCGTATCCTGGGTTCCCTGGTAATCTGTTGGTGGATAAAACAACAGGGGCAAGTTTCAATGCGCATGGCGCAAATGGGCGTAAGTTTATGCTTCCAGCTATTTGGGATCCGTCTACCCTTTCTTGCAAGACCCTGGTGTAGATATTTTACTTTCTGGCTTAAGGAAGTCAGTGATATGTACAGAAAAATACTAATAATATGTTACTGTATCTGATTGTATACAGTTTTATTTTAATCGTTATATGATTTTATTTTGCGGCAACCATTGTTTGTTTTACTGGGCTTCGCTGTTTTGCGAAAAATGAGACATGGCTAAACGATCGCCAATGAAATTTGCCGAGTACACGCTTTGAAGATTGTGAAAGTAGCGCGCCTGCTTAAGTGGTGACATGTTTTCCAAGTAGCTGGTAAAATGAGTAATAATTTATTAGGAAGTGGTATTGGTATTGGGTATTTTGGAAGTGTGTCGTCTTCTTGATCTACTCTTTTGGCGGTTGTGTAGCTTACTTAATTGAACAGTCCGCTTCTTGATGGGTCGGTGTGATTGTGACCACTGACTGAAACAGGAGTTAAAAATATCGTAGTTGCCGATGTAGTATTATACCATGTGAATTCTAAATTAAAATTTTAAAAGATTTATTCAAAATTGAGAATGATTTAAATTCACATTAAATTAGGAAGCCTCAAGTTAAGAATGTTCCACTACAAGACCCCACTCTTATAATTTAAGATTATTTATTTATTTATTTAATATTAAATTTATATAATAATTTTGAACGTATATATATAATTTAATTATATAATTTTTATTTTTATTTTATTTATTTCATTTAGTTTAAAAGACTAATGTTTTACACATGTTTTGAATGTCAAGGTTAAATGTTTGTATCAATTTTAGCATCATATTTCTTAAAAAGAATTGTGTCATGCAGTGTATTATTCATGTGGTGTATATGTTGCATCCCTTTGTAATTATATTCGTTTTAGTTTTGGATTTTATTTGCATAGAAAGAATTCATTCTAATTCTAGGGGAAGCATATTAGTAGTTATTATAACTAGCTTTGCGTATTTATAGTACTTACGAAGTATTAACTATACATCAAATTTCAACTATTTTATTTTGGTTGTCTGTATGCAACTTAATTGCTTAAAAAATATTTTCTGGCTTCTAAATAGTAACATTACTCATAGTAGCATTTGTTAGGTGTTGAAAGGTCAAAAAGTGGTTATTTCGAAGTGTTGCCCAATACTTAAAGATGCCATAATAATTGTGTAGTACAGCCAACTTAAAAATTGTCAATTATACACATATCTTATTCAAAAAATGTCAATACTAATTTAAGAATGTCCCACTAGTTCAAAAATATCCAAGCTTGCTAGGATTTTCCCCACTTCTCATAACAATTGAAGTTGTAATAGCAACAAATTCATTAAGGGAGAGGGTATTGAACAAGTTACAAGGAAGTGTGATTGCACATTTCAAATAGAATGAAGAATTCATGGCATGCAATATGGAGTGAAAATAACATTTCCTCTCTTTATCTTTTAACCATGTTGCAACAAACCATGGAGAGATATAGGGTCCTTAGAGAGATATTTGGTTTCCCCGCATTGTACACTCGTCATTATTAGGTATGTTTAATAAACTTTAGTGCCCATATGTAACTTTTACATTGTGCTCAAAATCATTAAGTATTAAATATATGTAGATGTCATTTGATGAGGTTTTTTAAGAGAAAACTTTTGTATAATCAAGTATGAACAATTTTTTAGAAGTTGGGACATCTAAATGTTTTAGGAGTATGAATAATTGTGCCTAGAAAGAGGGAAACCTATCATAAATGTTATTGTCGACATCTAAATTTGATTATGTTTAATCAAATTAAGTCCTTTTTTTCCTTGTCGCATTATCAATTGAATAATTTGTTATTATTTAACTAATTAATGTTATTCTTCCATTTCGAGATTAATTAATTTAATTTATTTTACCCAAGTACCCTATAGTCCATGTAATTAAATGAATCTTCATATTCATTTAATTTAATTAACCCTTCCTCTATCCTTCCACTAGTAAATTAAATAAAAGATCAAGTTTAATTAATTCAATTCACTTTCTTATTTTTCTCCATATAGAAATTTAAATTAAATTCCTTACACATGTCACTATCCTCCTACATTAACTACCTCTATAACAAAGTGTGACATGACTATTCATGTAGATTATGAGGATCTAGCTAGGATAAAGATTTTGAATCTTGTCAGCAATAGGATGGATTCATCTACCAAAAGGAGACAAATATAGACTAAGCACAAAATTCATAGAGAGGGGAGTCTTGAAAGTTAACCTTAGCAATTCTTCGAGGGGGAATCCTAGACATGCAGGGATTGGTGGCACTGGTAGGAGCTGTGATGGTAATGCTATGTTCTTTTTCTCCATTTACAAAGGACAACATTCTAATAATTTTATGGAGACCCTAACTATTTTACATTTTGTTGAGAGAGGATGTTCTCTCGGTTGGAGGAGGATCATTTGTGAATATGATTCACAGATTGTAGTTGACATGCTTAATGATTGTCGGTGGGATAGAGTTTCAGGGCAGTTAGCTTTGGTGGCTAAGAAGATACTAAATCTTGGTTGCTTCTTAGAGTACATTTCTTTTTGTCACATTCCTAGGGAGTGGAACAATGTAGTAGATTGCCTTGCTAGGTGGGCTTCAAAGAGATTAGTGGGATGGGATGTTGATGGTTGTGAGGCTTTACCTCTAGACTATTCAAAGACTTTGGTAAACTTAATCATGGATGATGGAAATTTGTAATTACACCATCCATTCCAGGGTTTCTCCCTTTAGAACTCTCTTTGATTACTTCATTGAGGGTTGTAGTGGGTCTGAGGCCTTTTGGTCTATATTGTTTGGTTTCTCTTGAATAAATTTTTAGCCTCTCTTTTTTCAAAAAAGAAATCTCTCATTCAATTCATTCATTCACCACTATCATTCAATCAAGAAATTCATTCAAAACCATTATGCATTATTTATTCACAATCGCTCCATTCCGTTCAACTTCATGCAACTTCAAGAGATTATGAATCTCATGGTTTCTGTCACCCTTGAGCATTTGAGCACTCTCATAACGCTGAAATTGTGAGCACACATCAAATATTCTATCAAAAAGCAAATCGTTGCAACAAGGATACCATCATTGTCATTTGCAATTGGTTAATTTTTTGTTTCCTTATGTCTAACCTGATTGTTGCTTTGATTTGTGTTTTGGGATTGATTTCTTAATATTTTGATCTATTATGAATTCAAATTTCCTTGCATATAGCTCCCCAGTTATCTCAATGCCAAGATTCTTACATGTTGTAATGGAAAGAAAATACCATTCTCATATGTATTGGATAACACATTAGAGGCATCTTTGAAAAAAAATGGATTATGGAATTTTTCTTTAACCCATTTGTTTCATATAAAGTAGATGTTCACTTCACATGCCAAGAGGGTAATATGGTGCCCCGTTATGGCCTTTGCATACATAATGATAATAAGGAGATGGTGTTACAAGGGCACTTGATAGGTGATGTGGACATCCATAAAAAAAATGAATCAAAGAAAATTCATGATAAGAAAAGGGTAGTCATTGCAATTACAAAAAATATATGCATGTAGAATATATATAGGAGCATAGAGGTTTGGTGAGGTAAGATGAAATCCAACTAAATAAATGTGGTTTCATGGGATACCAAGATTGTAGTATATGCACAAAACTAGTTTGTTGAAAAGGTTTAGAAACCTTCAAGCTAATGCAAACAATGTTTGTAAAACTAAACACCACCACCTTTTCTCATAAGTTCCTTAAGCCTATTTTCCATTTCCTATGGGCATGGGGAAATAAATTAGGAAATACTTTAATATTTAAGTGTGTTATAACTAACAACTTAAGTTAAAGTGGATGTCTGGTTATAGGGCATTTTGCATTATGATATCAAGCTTTTGTTTCTTTATGTGGTGTTAGCCAAGGGATTGCGAGTAAGGTTCTTCTAGAGGGAAAAGGAAAGATTTTGAAATTATCTTTTGGAGGGAAAGTGTGCACTCAAGTGAGTATATATGATAGTTCAAAGACCAAATTTGGTATACTTTATTTTATCAATTCATTTCATCTAATACATTATACATCCTATTAATCTATCATGATTGGAGGGAAAACAAATTCCCTAACTTTTATAACTCGTTACTGGACAAAATCCCTTATTCCGACATTATGCAATTACATACAAGAATTGTCCATGATTTACAATGATTTGTGGAGAACTTCTACAATGATATTTCATTAGTTGGGGTGAAACTATTACAATTTTTTCCCCTATTTCATGTGTATAATGGCCACAATTCTTGTGCTATTTTAGAAAAGAAAAAGGAAACTAAAACCATATTTTCATGTGAATTTAATTACTATAAAAAATCTAATAATTTTTTTTGGATCGTTAATAGGTCAAGGCCTCAAAGAATTTTTATTAATAAAGTTTAAATGTTATAGACCTAGTTCAAAAGAGCAATAGGAGGAAAGAATCAGGTAAAGAAAACCTCCTGCCATTGCTCACAAACATCTGGAAAATAGATAACAACCTGTAAATCTTATCAGGTTGACAAAATTATGCATTCCGCAGATGGAATGTCATGGTTAAATCCCATCACGTATATGACATTCATGACCTAGCAAAAAAATTATTATCTATGCCATGAAATAAATGCATCCATCGAATAAGAGAACAATTGTGAGTTACAATCCTCAATTAATGAAGGCCAGCATATGTAGAAGAATCCATAATAAACACTCCCACCCATGACCCCAATGCATCCATGAAGACCAGAGGATGCTTTAGCTCAATTGACTGAAACAATACCAATATCCAGTGAAACCGTCTGGCACCAAAATGAGGTAGGAAAAATGGATATATCCCATCTACCTCTTAGAATTAATGTCAGATCTTCAGAATGGCTCCTAATATGATTATAGGAAACATATACCCATCTCCCAATTGATCCATCAAGCTCCCTTGAACTATTCAATTATCTCTACACTAATCACACTAAGTCTCATGGCCAAGCTACCATTACTCATCAGAAATTCTTTGATCTGAATGGATGCACTACAGGTAAAACATATGACTAAATTGCCAAGTGTCTTCTTAGTCATAAGTCTTACTAGGAAAAAAACACATACAACCATGGATATCTCATTCAGAGAGAGGGGATAGGTGCAAACATTCAACCAATAGAGATTAGCTTGAAGATTCAAAGGTATAACATTATCATTCCTTGTAATGCCAATTCCAACTGCATGACCAAAGAAACCAATCCACTGATTGCAATAAGCCAAGAAGAAAGAACAAACCTTAACTGATAACTTTGTGCCATGTATGAGGGAAAATCAACATGACGCCAGATCAAGCGTCACAATTCAAGGGCCCTTAGGCCCCTGACAATCTTGGAGATAGATCTTATTGATTCTTAAAGGCGGGCCTACCCCACTTGGTATCTAACAATAATTTTTTTTATGTTGATATAGTTCCTCTCGACGACTTCCTATTCCCTTTTTTCTTCCAAAGATAGCATGCCTTTCCTTTTATGCACTTCATTTGAGTATCCCGAGGCATTGGCAATAGATTGTGAGAAACACTTGTCATCAAATTGGTCTTCACAAGACAACGCCTTCATTCCAACACCATTATTCTCTAGAGGGTTGTGAAGGGGGTGAGAGGTGACCTCTTGGTTGGGAATGGGTAGAGTATCCATCCCATTTTGTTTATCTTTAGTGGACCTGATCACCTTCTCCATTCGGTCCTGAGGGGAAATTTCTGGAATATGTCTAGGTTGAGCATCAGCATGGAGGCCACAACTTCACTCACAAGTGTTGACTTAGGAATCTCAATTTATTCCTTTCAGAATGAAGATTTGTATTTGACCGTAGAGTGATTTTGCATTGCGCAATTTAAACAAAATAATTTTTCATCTTCAATATCAATATATTGCATCCATACTTTCTTGTTAGTGGTGAGTCTAATATTTCCAAGTATATGTTAGAGAACTGAGAGGGGGTGAATCAGTTAAATCCATTTATCCTACAGTCCCAAAACTCCCAGATGTATATATTCAAACTTTTCAAACAAATTATCAACTCGGTAAGCTATTAATAATAACTTTCTCTTCATCTACTGATTGATAGTAAATTCAATACTGTGTTTATTGATCTAACTAGTTATGAAATGTGTAAAGTAAAATAACAATCCAATCACATATAATACATAACACAAAGATTTTTAATGTGGAAACCATGTTAGGGAAAAAACCACTAGGGATCGGTAACCCAAAATAATTCACTCTTTTGAAGTGAGCTCGGTTAGGAGCCAACCCTGTGAAAGATTACAAAATACACTGTAAGGTGTGACCTGGTTAGAGGATTTCTCACTGACAGTTCTCCCTTGATCAACATTCACTATGGGGTCAACAAGAAAACATTCAACATTCATTGAATGTCATATTGAAATACAAAAAAGGTTGTTAATTACACTCGGTTAAGAGATTTTGCTGTAACAATGGTTAAACTGATACAGTAATGATTTGATTCAAATACAACTAAGATTTTCAGATTTTTAGATCTATGCTAAGCTCAAAATACCTCCTCTGATCAATATTCAATTCAATCCTTCATATCCTCCAACTTATTCAACTCGTTGAATAATTTCTTGACGCTCGGTAATGTCTGCAGTTCAGCTTAGTTCTATCTTTTAACCAATTTGATTAGCGGTGCATGAAAATAGTTCTTTCACACGAATTCTTCTGCAATGTCAATAAGCCTAGACTCAATAATGAATCCTATGTCTCTTTAAATAGACAACATAAATTGTTTTCTTATCATCCGTTGGATCTTGCCTCTTAATCTTCATCGTTCATTTTGCCGCTTCAACCTTCCTCGATAGTTGTGTCTATAACACATTTCATCCTTCTTCATCTGATCAATCTTGAATTTTGTCATTCGTTAGATCATCATAACAAACTTTATATTTTACCTCGGAATCATAAACAATTGTCCAGCTCATCAATTTAGTCAGCTATTATAAACTTTATATGTTTCTTTCACTCAGTCAATACCAGAATGTGTCGGTGAATACCTTCTTAGTTAATACTATACTCGATATACACTACACTAGCTCGGTGTATATAGAAATCTTCAATTACCGACCACATAAACTTGTTCAGTTCTGATCTTCAATATAAAAAAAAATATGTAATACAATCAAGTCAACAACATGATTCCATAGACTCATCAATAAGTTACCCAATGTATACCTTAGCCATATCTTTGATATCCATCTCATCTTCATGTAGATATTCCATTCCTTTACCATTTTCTTCTTCAGATGTTGGTAACCATCGTGATAAGTACATTCAAAAGTAGTTGACATCAATGACAATATATTGACTGATTTAATTGCCTTACATATCACTTTAGTAGCTCGGTGACCTCTAATCAATGTCTTTAACTTGTCCATTCATTCCATCAAGATATTCAATCAGTTGTAGGTTATCAGTATAAACCTAACAACAACGCTATATGTAATCTAGCATAAAGGTAGGAGTCCTCATTGAAAATGTTTGCATCAATATCAAACCAAAGTCCCAAGGGTTTGACCAATCTTACTTAGGGAATCTTCCAAACAGTATCCCATGGGGAGATTGTTAAGTTTGATCCAAACATGCTTGTTATATAGTTTAGAGTTTAAGGGATTAAAGTTAATGTGCCATTTTTGTATGTAGAGAGGATGAGAGTCAATCTGCCATAGGCCACCTTCCAAGATTCTATCTCATCCTTCCTCCACTCTAAATATAGTTAAAAAGAAACCCTTTGGCAAAAATTTGGTTGTGGGGCGTGTTCCAAGATGCATTTATCCATTTCAGAATTTTTGATCTTTCAAATATTGGACCAACTTTACGATAGATGATGGCTAGCTCTTCCAAGTAACTAGGTCCTTTTCAATTTCTTTTGATAAATCCACCATCAAGGCATCATCCTTTATGCCACTGATAATGAGGTTATCCTTCTAGCATGGAGTGTTGCTCTGATTCATGCTATGTACAGGGAATTTTCCATTTTGCCCAAAAGGAAGCTTCACGCCAATCACCTTCAGGTTCCCATTTTTGCATTTCTTGCTCCGCTCCATCTTTATAAATTTTTTTAATATTGTTTACATTATAATAATTATTTTTAAAGCCTCTATGCTTAAGATAATATGAAAAGCTATAGTTGCTAATGGGAATCTAATAGTGCAAGATTGTAGAAAATTTATTTATAGCATATTGTTTTTATTTTATTGTTATTAAAATTTAGATTTCAATTCTAATTTTTTTTTTTTATTTTATTAATATCTTTTGTGTTTCTTAATATAATCCTTTTTATGCATGTTTCATTGATATTTGTATTCTATGTTCTTAAGAATAATATTTAATGGTTGTTAAACTTCAAATTTTACAATTAGTTTTAGTAAGTTGATTTTTTCATTTATACTATTTTTATTAAGCCAATAGGCTTATTATGGGCGAGACTTTCACTAGATTCTCTAAATGTCTTACGCCAAAGATGTGGTCGACTTATTATGTGGGAAACTTTATCTTTGGCTAGAATATTTTCATCCCTTCTCAAGTCAGTGCACAGTACTATGAGAGTCGTGTCCATATAGATCTCTGATTGCTCAGATGTTAATCCCATGTAGATTCATGCAAATTTCTACGAACAATTACTATTTTTTGAAAATCTGTATACATATAGGTTTCATTTTTACCCAAGTAGTCTTATGTAATTAAAAGAAAAATTATTATTATTCAGAATTCTTTCTTGAGTGATAATTTTCAATCCTATTTTGAAGTTTCTATAATATCATAATTTATAAATGAAAATACTTTAGTCAAATCGATTTGTGCCAAATATATTTAAAATATTGTGAAAGTTTGTGGCAACAAAACTACTTGCCTAGGAATGAACACTATGAATAACACTTATAAGATTAATGAGTGATGGAAAGAGTGCTGAGGACTGTAGACACCTAAAAATCCTTTAGAAAATAAAAGTATTTTTATTTTTCTAAAAACCCCTGATGACATCATCATTTACTAATTAATTAATTATTTAATTAATTAATATATTTTTATGTCATTAAATCCCTTTATTTTAATTAAACATCTTTAATTAAAGAATCTGTCCCCAAAGCATTTAAATCAAATTAAATGATTTTCCTATTATTGAATCAATATTCAATAAATGATGTCACAATCCCTAAATAAATTTCATATTTATTTAAAGCCTCAAAAACCTAGAACCTTCTAGCCTTTCCTAAACCCCTTCCAATCTTCCCTAAACCTTTCCTAAACCTACTTAGGAGATGTTTCCTACATTTCCTAAGCTAATCCAAGTCTCCTTGACTTTTGGTCAAACCCTTCCCTTAATGAGCCTTACACACTCATTTAAGCCTCTTACACCCTCTTTAAGGATTCTTACAGCCTCATTAAGAGACCTATGTCTTTTCTTCCACACATGTTCCCCTTGCACACTTCCCTAGTGTTTCTCACACATGTGTGAGCAACCCCTAACCCAAGGTAAACCTTACCATACCCCAAACCATACCTTTTACTCTACCCCAGACCTTACCTCTAACTCTAACTCATCCTCCTAACCCAAGCCCTTCCCAAATCCTATAAATACCCCTCTCTTCCAAGAGAAAAAGGCAATTAACTTAGTTTTTATCTTCAATGCATTGTTATCATGCTCATTTACTTCTAGACTTAGCATAATCATTCCTAATTGTTAGATTTCATGCTTTTCTAACACATCATAGCTTAGCAATAATGGATTAACCTAGTTGTTTTCATTATTTTTCATAGCATATCATCATCATCACATCTCTTTTGGTTTAAAAACAATCTTAGCATAAGCATCATGTAGCTTAATCTGCATCTTAGCCCAATTTTGGCTCCTTGGGTTCTAGGGGCAAATCAGGTCTTCTATACCTAATTTTGTGCCATTATAGAGTGGCCATGGTCCTTGAATGATCCAAATACCCCCTAATCATCATTAGGGACATGCTCCATGTGAATAGAGAGCACACCCACACCCTAAAGCCAAAGAAAATCAAACGGCCACAAGGTGCTCCCGTTTAAACTCTATCTGAGTGTCTTTGCATTCATTTTTCTGTTTAAGCTTAGGAATATATTGTTAGATTCATGTTCACTAATGTTTGAATGATCTACGCCTTTCAAGATAGATTAGGTTTTCACTGATTACATTCTGGTACGCCCTGTGGGACCCACTTCACGGGTCTTTTGACAACATCTCATCGATTTTGGAGTCTATGGCAAATTTTGAAGATTGAAGGCGGAGGAGGCATTTGGGTTCTTTTTCTTGTCTAAAAGCCCATTTTTCCTCTATTCTATCTATTCATTCTTCTTCTTCTTGCAAAATCCTTGCCTATTCTTCCAAAAACATCCCTTAAAAATCTCATTTTGACCAAAAACTATGTATTTTCTGTGTAAAAATTTCATTTATTATATTTGAAAGTACCGAAAGATCGCATCCGGGGAATTCTGGGTCGCATCCCATATCCCGGATCACATCCAGTCAAATCCAGGATCACACACCACATTTTGGGTCGCATCCGGGGACTACTGCATTTCTCGGATCGCATCTGGGGTCTCTGTTTAGATCCAAGATTTTCGGGATTGCATCTGGGGCCAAAAAAGTCATTTTAGTTCTAGGTTAAAAATGAACAAAGCAAAATCATACACACCTTATTTTAGTGCTTAAAATGAACCCCAAAAGATTCTTGAATGTGTTAAAGACTAAAATTTGCAAAATCTGTTCTAACAAACAAACAAAATCAATCAAATCATTTGCATCCTTGCAACATCAAGGTTTTAGATACATTCATGCAAAGTTAGGAACACTTCATTTTGGAGCCTAAAAAGAACCACAAACTGCATAAGATCATCTTTATTTTGGTTCCTAAAATCAATCCTAAAAAGCATCCTAAAACAAATCAATCTTAGAGTCTTAAAGTCATTTTTCATTTTCCAAATCAAACACACTCTTGAATGGTCTAAAACGGTGAATGAAAAGCATCTTTATTCCCTCATCTTTCAAAATCAGTTCAATTTCAAAGTTCTTAAACTCGCAAACTCAATCTTGAAAGCCCAGACAAAGAAACTACAAATTGCTTGAAGTTCTTATTTTGAAAGGGAAAGAACAAATCAAAATCTTAAACACATGTGTTTGCAAGCATTCATTTCAAAATCACTTAAGATCAAATTGGGAAAAAAACTCTTCTTGATGTGCATCTAGGAGTTTCAATTTTGCAAATTCTTGTTAAACTAAGTGACGTAAAACACTTGAACTCAGACAAGTTCACTTGTTTTACTTCTAGCGAGGCTTGTCTGGGGAGAAAAGTGCTTCCTCTCCGGAGAGCGACCTCAAACCAGTATCTTCCCTGAATGGTATAGAAATAAAGCGCTGAGAAAACTCTCGCTTACATCCCCTCAAGCTTGGGTGATGCATGTTGATGGTAGCTCGAGGTAGGTGAATAATCCCTACGATTTTGAGATTGTCAACTAGGCTCTTAAGCGAGTCACGCGTGTACAAACTGATTGGGAGAATTCCATAGAACAACTACAAACTTGATAAAATAGAAGCTACCCTATCTACATCTGAAGGTATTAGAATACTTGTGCAAGGACCGATCCAAGGGGTTTACCAGATCACCTTAAGATACTCACCATATGTATCCCCTTTTAGGGGGTATCAAGCTATGGGAAATTTTTTTGATAATCACCTTCCCTTAGGTAGTTTCTGCTTGATGTGTTTTCCAAATTTTCAAACTCAGTGCAAAACATCTGTTGAACAAACACAAAGCGAAGAGTTCTACAATCAATCCTTGTTGCTGTGTCAAAACATTCAAATCCAAAGTTCATCCAAACTTTTAGAACCTTGTCATCCTAGATCTCCCAAATCACGGTCTTCCAATCCCCTTGCATCCAGTCTTATCCTCCTATCCTAGGTTAGCAGAGTCATCTTGGTCATCCCCCATCCCCTTTCTATCTTCCTCTAGAGTCAGTATTCCTTCATATCTTGAGCCAATTCCAAACCTAATTCTAAGCCTTAGTCTTCCAAATTTGTCTTCATCCTTCATCCCTATCCAACTCATGTACAAGTCAGCATGTCTCAAAGCTATTATGATGAGTTTGGTTATTATGTCTCTCCTCTTAATCCATCATGTCCTAATGATGATGAAAGTCTTGTTGATCATGATGCATACTTTGAAAACCTTAGCCATCATGACGATGGGAGCCTTGTGGATCACAATGCGTACTTTGAAAATCTTAGCAATATTTCTCCAAACATCCCCCAGCATCCAATCATTCCTCCAAACTATCCTACCATGCCTTCATGCATATCCACTAACACTCCTTATCCTACCTTTGACAAGGGAAATCCACTATCCTATTCATCCATACCTTCTTCCTATCTCAAACCTACATATCCTCCATATGCATCCTTCATACCTCCATCCACTTCTATGGTCATATCTCAATCACCATCTTTCCATAGCAACACTCCAAGTTACATCCCTTATCCAAATCCTTCATCCCCTTATCCTCCAAATCATTTTCAAAACCAAAATCCTAGTCTTCCCATCCCTTATCCAAATCCTCCATCTCCTTATCCTCCAAATCATTTTCAAATCCCAAATCCTAATCTTCCAATCCATTACCCTAATCCACCATCCTATCTAAATCCAACCTCTTCTATTATAAACCACATTGCCACAAATCCCCTTCCACAAAAATAATGCATCCTTCAAATTGCTTCATATCCCGTACCTCAATCCATCATTCCTACCTCACCAAAAAGCCAATTCAGTTCTCAAGCTTCCTCTAAACCTCCCCATGTGAACTATCTAGTCATGCCATCTTCCAATTCCTCATCTACACCATCATTCCCCCAAGCAAGTTCACAATATTCTACCCCACCTTTATGTGTGGACCATCCTAGCTACCCATCTTCTACACATTCTAGTCCATCACCTCTCCCATTCCAAAAGTCTCCAATGAGTTTCACAAGGAAGCCAACAAAAAATCCCACTCCTATAGTTGACGAGACATGCCATCTCAATCCTTTATGTGAAGCCATCATTGATGAGACCCATCACCCTCCCTCATCCATTATCCTTCTTCCATATATCCCACTCATTGATCCTCTTCCATCTCCCATCATCATTAAGTCATTCCTATGCATTGACTTCACCAAATCCATCCACTTCTCCTCCTCCCAGCATTATCCAAGCCACATTCAATGAGCCTCAAGAGTTTTCCCTTCTTCCTGCCATCAAAGTTGTAGAATCTCCCATCCTTCCATCCGCTCCATCTAAAAAGTCCATCCATACATCCCCCAACACTCTATTCACACAAATCCTATCATGTTAAGATCTTGTCCAAAAGCATGTTGAAGATTCCATCGAAAAAAATCAAGATCATATCCCTTCACTTCCTCTATTGCATGTTCTATTTCTTCCATCACCCCCAATCCAAGATCCTATCATTCCAATTCCTCCATCTAAAGATTCATTACCATCTCCCAATCCCAGTTAAAATACCATCATCCCATCCTTTGCACTTGAGGATCCTACAATTCAAACTATCCTACTTCCATCACTCTATCCTCTTGGTCCACTAACATTTGTCAAAGGTATCCCACTTGAAGCAGAAGCAATAAGTTACATATCTTCCATCAGGAAACCAAAAACTAGATGTCTATCATATTCCCCAAGTCAGAAATATCCTTGTTTGGATAAAATGCTCAAGAAATGGAATTATCAAGGCAAAGGCCTAGGTGCTCATGAACAAGGAAATCTGGAGCCCATCCAAGACAAGAAACATCCAAAATCATGTGGTATTGGTCACACACTTGAAGAAGGCACTTCCTCCAAAAAATGTTGGTACAGATAAAGCTAAATTCAAGCATCCTTCCAAATCCACCATCACATCTTCCAAAGCATACAACGCTATTCCTCCTTCTCCATCATTATAGCCCAGGACAACCTATCACATTCTTCCTTCATTCTCCAAATCCATTTTGGGTCCCTATTTCCCAAAGTCTTCCAGCACATATCCAACACATACCAAATCCATTTCGGGGCCTTACATCCCAAAATATCATCCCCCATCTTATCCTACTTAGTCCATCATCCAAAATCCAAGCATCCCTAGTCGGGATCAACAAAGTCACATTCCCACATATCCTATCTACCAATCTCCATTCATCTCTCCTTCCATATTTCCTCCATCTCGCACATATCCTCATATTAATTCCAATGCTCCTCACAATTTGGATGCCATGTCAAGAGTGCATAAAGGGAAATATCCACAAAAATCCAAAGATTGTCATGTCCAGTCTAAATGACATGCTCAAGCAAAGCCAAATCCAATCAAGCAATCTAAAGCATCCCAATGGCCGCAAAGGCCCAGTAAAGCAAAAGAAAAATGTGATGCATACCAATGGCCACAAACGCCCACCAAAGCTAAAGCGAAGATGATGTGGATCCCAAAGAAAAAAGATGTAATGCGTCTAAAAGAAATATCAACAATGGCATCCAAAGTTGCTAATCCACCAGCTACTTAGTCTTATCCTCCATCTCCAAAATCTATTTTGGGTCCCTATATCCTAAAATCTCTTAGCACAAATCCTCCATCACATCCACCTCTATCTCCCATGTCCCATTAACTTCATCCACCTTCTTCACAACATGTGCCAATTTTGATCTTGACAACATCCCCCTATCATGATCACTTTCCATCTTTCCATCCAAACACTTTCTACCACCATATCTCCCATCTACCCCACCCTATCCACGCCTTTTCATAATCTCCCCATCCTAACAAAGTTGTACCAACATCCAGACAAATCAGAAAGTCAATAATAAATCAGGAAGTCAGCAATTGATCATAAGACTAGCAGAAGATCAGCGGAAAGTCAACAAGAAATCAGAAAGTCAATAATGTTTATAGTTGAACATGGACCTCTAATCTAGCCATAGACACAACATAGTCATTGCTCAATCATTGTATATGAAAATGAACATGAATTATCCAATTTGAACACTCAATTGAATCGACATGTTGCCTCCTATTTAGATGGGGTGTTTGAATTAATCTCAGATTGGAGAGCCAACAATCGTAGACCAAGCTTAAACGAAGGATTTAAAATGCTTGAAAATGATTGAAAATGAGAATTTAAGCTATATGAGAATGCAAGTGTAATCTAAGAATTCGAATTGCAGATTGAATCTAAAGAGCATGAAGATGAATATGAGAATTAAGCTAAAACAAAATAAGCAAACTAATTAACATGAGAATGAAATTAAATGCTAATAACATGAGATTATACTAATAATGCAATAAAAGCTTTGAAATTATGAGAAAGTTGAGACAAAAATCCACTATAGTTTTGGTACTCTAAAATTGCCCCCTACAAATGAAGAAAAGAAGGTTCATATTATAGAAGAGCCCGAGAGAAGGATGAAGAGTTTCTTGAAAAGAAACTGCTGACTCTTCATCTCCATGGATTAAGGTGAGACAAATTGATGAATTATTTAATTAAATGAATGAATATTGCCACATGGGTGGTTTTTCGATTTATTTGAATTATTAAACCCAAATGAGAGCAATTCATTTAAATAACCAAATAACATTTAATTCCTTTGATGTGTATTAGCTAAAGGGGGTGGAATTAATTTAATTAAAAAGCACTAGGACTTTATAATTAAATTAATTAATCATAGGGATTATTTAGCCAATAAATGTCAAAAATTTAGGAATTAAATATAGTGTATAATTAATGCAAATTTAGAGTTTTTTGCATTTGACACCAAGTCAAATAAAGTCAATTATGAGATAGAATTGTCTAGTACAATAGGACTTTGATGATATAGAAATTTGAAGAAATGCACCAAAATTGATTAGAATTGTAAGGTGCCAATTTTGGGGTATTACATTTTGCCCCTCTTTGAATTGATGTGTGAGCAACGTGTTGATTCAAAGAATAGTCTGATGTGACAGATGATGAGGTTTCAGGATTATCTCTAGAATAGAGATTAACCCTCAGAAGTCAAGGTTAGATTGCCAAGACACTGATCAGATCGAGATGCAGAACCAACTCCAGAGTGAAGACATGATTCTTCGAAGTCTAAGTTAGATTGTGAAGACCTCAATCAAATTACCACTTGAGAGAAGACTGGAATCAGGGTTAGATTGCCCCAATACCCGTTGATTGGATGGTAACTAATGTAGATTTAGGACCATCTCCAGAATGAAACTTAGTCCTCCGAGACCTAGGTTAGATTGCCAAAATAACGGTCTAAAAGAGTTTTCGAGAGCCATCTCCAGAACAAAGCTTGACTTTCAAGGATTAGGGTTAGATTGCCCCAATACCTAATGAGATTTCGAGAACCATCTCCAGAATGAAGCTTGATCCTTGAGGATCCGAGTTAGATTGCTCAGATACCTATAAAATAGATGACAAGATGACAAGATGTGAGGCCCAAAGATGCCCCTAGTGAAGAGATGCCCCAAGCGATGAGGACTTTTGATTTAGATCAGACTGATTTGACAAGATTCAATGATGCAATCATCTTGCCCCCGCGGGAGCGAAATCAAAAGATGACACGCCAGAAAGATGATTGATAGCAAAAGGTTGTAGATAGAGATGAGATCAGAGATCCAGAGGAACTCAGAATAGATTATGAAAGGATTGAGAAGTTGCAGGAGCGATTTGGAGCAATTAGAGGTCTTGTTGACCAAGTTTGACCATAGTTGACCAGATTTGACTACAATTAACTTTTGATGAAAATATTGAAGATCCTGAGAAAATGATGATGAGATAAGATTCTGGCAAGAAAATGACACTAGAAGGTTGACTGCACAAGCGTCTGATCCCGATGGTCCCAAAATTTTAAAACGTGATTTAGAGCTATCTAGGAGTGTTAGATTTTGATTACGATCTTGAAAATGGATTTAGAACAGTCGATTTATCCAAGGGTGAAAATTTCACGCAAAACAAAGCACTTGTGTAGTTATGATGAAGCCAGGACGTAAGATGAGAACCCTTGGTGAGCGAATCTAGGAGAAGGCAATGAAGTGAACACCAAAACACTATCTCAATGCAAGACTAGAATGAAAATGCAAGCCTAAGCTAGATGCAAACCCTAGGACTTGGTTGTTGGACCTATTTTATTATCATCATAGAGTTTTTAGTAACGAACATTCATAGGATGCCATTCAACCCTCACTGATATTACAATCATGAGAATATGAATATGACATTAGTCTTAGATTTGTCGAAATGAGGTGTAAGCATTAAGGCACAAGAAACAAAAATGACCTGAACACCTATTCCTTTTGATTTAGCAAGTTAACATAAGCATCAAAGCATAGTTGCTAGAATCGCTTGAATGTTGCTTGCATACAAACACACCAGACATGTGAGAGGTTCTTCCTTTTGCTTAAAAAAATGCTCGCAGTGACCCTTACGTTCACTTAGCAGGACGAGCGTGTGCAATTTCACTTGTAGCAGAAAGAAGTCACTCAAACAAACAAGGAGAAGAACCAACCTCACCAAGGTTTCTATATAAAAGGAGTCAAGGTACACATGGCCATCCAACACAAAATGAAGGCTCTCATAGTGGACACCCCTCTTATGTGAATCCTTTGGATCATTGGAACTAAACCAACAAATAGAAAGAAAAGAAAGGATGAATGCCCCTAGTCTTCACGTTTCTCAGTCAAGACAGACATCTTAGATTCGCTCAAGGGGAAATGATAAAGCAACAAAACAAGCACTCGAAGGAAAAGCTCAGCTTCAGAGAGTTACAAATCCAATTTTTAGTTTCATTTTTAGCGGATTGAAGTCAGATCAGAAGTATGTAGCGCGAGAATTCTCAATAGGACATCGAAAATAAGCAGACATAGTGAGGACCACTGGTGACTGTCGCAAGAGATGAAGTCTCAAGGAGATATCAGAGTACTAACAAAGTATCAGAAGGTAGATGCAATGAGAAATGCTGGTGACCGATATGAGAGATCCTCAGGGAGAGAAATCTCAAAAGTAGCTAGGCATCAGCAAGCAGATGCAGTGAGAACCACTAGTGACTGATGCACAAGAAAAAGAACTCTAAAAATGATAGGAGAGTGCCCCCCAGATTGGGAAGGTTCCCCCAAGTGTGACCAGTTTCAATCCATGTAGAGTTGAGCAAAATCTTGAGAGATAACTGAAAGAAAATGCATGAGCTAGCAAACTAAAGTAGGAAACATGAAAGAAAACTAAAGCAGGAAAGGAAGAGCCAAGCGGTGCCGCAATAGGTATAGCATTAGGGAAAAAGAGGCACCTGTTTACCAAGTTTTCACCATCTTGGCAGAGATTCTATTTTTGCTACCATGACGCCTATTTGCTAGGTTTTCATCAATGGCAAATTTTTTCTTTTTCAATTTTTTTGTACTTTTCTCTTTTTTGATTTTTTTGTATTTTTGAATTTTCACTTTTTTTTTGTATTTTTGAATTTTGAATTTTTAATTTTATTATCAAGGCGCTTGTTTACCAGGTTTTCACCAGGATAATAAATACATCAAAGCACCTGTTTACCAGGTTTTCACTAAGATGATCATTTTTTCAGGACATTTTACAATTTTTAGGATTTTTTCAGAATAGATTATGTACAGGAGCATATAGAAAATGTCTCAGCTGTAGAATCTTTTCAAGTGCAAAGCATTGATCAGCTCTTTGAGTTGTTCTCCTTCAGTAGTAGAGAGTTGGTCAGCACCCGACCCAAATGTTGCAGTGATAATGTACAGACCAAGCTAGTTTAGTTCAAACTTTCCTTTCTGTATCCGTTGCTGTTGATTCTTGGGGTTCTCTCTAAGGACGAGATCACCCACTTGGAATTCCCTTAGTCTGAATTTCTTATTGTATCTCTTAGACATTCTTTTCTGGTATGCTCTTAGATGATCAAGTGCCACTTGCCGACGTTCATCCAGTAACTCTAGCTCTTGTAGCAGATATATTCTAATGTCTTCATTAGTAATGAGGTTCTTCAGAGAGACTCGCAATGTAGGAATCTTGACCTCAATAGGAAACACAACATCCACGTCATAGACTAAGGCAAAAGGCATAGCCCCTATTGGAGTTTGAATGCTTTTTCTGTAGGCCCATAAAGCTGGATTGATCTGGAGGTGCCAATCTCTACCAGATTTGTGAACTGTTTTGTGCAGGATCTTGAGGATTGTTTTGTTGGAAGCTTCTACATGTCCATTACCTTGGGGATAATAGATCAAGGACCAATGCTGGATGATTCCAAACTTAGTACATAATTCCTTTAAATCCTTGTTCTTGAATCGTCTCCCATTGTCAGTAATTATTGAGGAGGGTACACCATATCTACAGATGATGTAATTTAGTATGAACCTTGCTATAGATTTTCCATTAGCTATGGCCAAAGGGACTGCCTCAACCCATTTTGTAAAATAATCTATAGCTGTGATAATGAACTTGTTTCCTCTTGAGGAAGATAGATGTATCTGACCCACCAAGTCAAATGCCCATTGCTGAAACGACCAAAAACTGATGAATGGAATGAGCTCCTTGGCCGGATCATGGATCAAATTTTCATGTAATTGGAATTGTTTGCAATATTTGGCATATTTTATAGCTTCTTTTTCCATCTCCAGCCAATAGTAACCAGCTCTAATAAGTTTACGAGCTAATGTCAGACCGCTCGAATGAGAACCGCAGATGCCTTCATGCACCTCAGCTAGCTCATGTTTGGACTTCTCGAGTTCTAGGCACCTAAGGAGGGTACCGTCTAGACCTCATCTATACAAGTCGTTAGCTACTATGAAATATCATGAAGCACTGTGGATTTGGTGACGTTTTTCATTCCAGGTATAAGTGTTTGGAATAATTTGATCCCAGAGATAGGAGTAGATATGATGGTAGTGTTACAAGTAGTAGTTGTCGTTGCACCAAAATATCAACTTGTTAATGCCCAATACAACCATTGGACTTATAGAAGACACATGATGCGGTTAAGCCATGTCGCAAACCCTACGAGGGACGTTGGTCCACTGCCAACAATCCCCCTCCCAGTGTCACTCACTGTGGCCTGCATAGATTCGAACCCATGACCAAGCTCTGATACCACTTGTTACAAGTAGTAGTTGTCGTTGCACCAAAAGATCGACCTGTTAATGCCTGATACAACCACTAGACTTATAGATGACATAGGAGGCGGTTAAGCCATGTTGCGAACCCTACAAGGGATGCTGGCCCACTGCCAATAGGTAGCAAGATGAATCATGCCCAATGATTGAACATGTCATCTTGGATTCAGGGGAATTGTAGGCTGGGTAGCGTAATTTCTCCACCAAGAATTCATGTCTGAAGTCATTTTCTGGCATTTGTAGCATGGAGGCAAGAATGGTCATGGCATCGGTTGCTTTATTATCTGCCCTTGGAATCTGCTGGAAAGAAATGTGTGCAAAATATTGTTTGAGATCATCAACCATTCATTTATAAGGCACCAACTTCTCATCCTTTGTTTGATAGATATCATTAACTTGATTGATGACCAACTGAGAGTCTCCAAAGACCTTAAGTTCATCCACACGCCATTCAATAGCTATCTTCATGCCATTGATCAAAGCTTCATATTTTGCAATGTTATTTGTGCAAGGGAACAACATTTTGTAAGCCTTTGGTAAAGAGTATCTCTGTGGTGTGACAAACAGTATTTCGGCACCCGACCCCTGCTAGGTAAATGAGCCATCAAAGAACATATTCCATGTTTGATGTGTAAGAAGCATGATAGACTCATCTGGAAATTTAATTTTCAATGGTTGATGATCCTTGAGAAGAGCTTCAGCCAGTTGATCTGCAAAAGCTTGTCCTTTAATAGCTTTTCTCTCTACATACTCAATGTCAAACTCATTGAGTATCATGACCCATTTTGCCAGTCTGCCTGTGAGGGCAGCTTTGTTGAGTAAGTACTTTAATAGATCAATTTTAGCAATAAGTCTTGTAGTGTGAGCAAGCATATAGTGTCATAAAATCTGTGAAGCAAACACCACTGCTAGACAAGCTTTTTCAATGACTGAATAGTTCATCTCATAAGAGACCAGAGTTATGCTGATGTAATAAATGGATCTTTCCTTGTTATTTTGGTCTTCTTGAGCCAACAGAGCACCCAGGGATGTGTTTGTAGCTGAAATATAAAGAATGAGTGGCTTCCCATGAATAGGAGGCATCAAGATTGGTGGATTTGCAAGATATTGTTTGATTTGAGTGAGCCCTTTGTCACATTCTTCGTTCCACTCATAAGTCACACCTTTATGTAGAGTTTTGGTGAATGGCTGTGAACTATCAGCCAGTTGTGCAATGAAGTGCCGAATAGATTGTAGTCTACCTTGAAGTCCTCTCATCTGACTAATGTTCTTTGGTGGAGGCATCTCCATGATAGCTTGAACTTTCTTGGGATCTACCTCTATGCCTTTAGCAAATATGATATAACCCAACAACTTGCCAAAAGTGACACCGAATGCACACTTTTTTGGATTGAGTCTGAGACTGAATTGTTCCATTCGATCTAGTATAGGACCTAGATCTACAAGATGTGTTTTCCATTGCATGCTTTTAGCCAAAGTGTCATCTACATAATCTTCCATTGTTTTGTGCATCATGTCATGAAAAATAGTAGTGACAACTCTTTGATATGTAGCTCTGACATTTTTCAATCCGAAGGGCATGACATTCCAACAGAATGTTCCCCAAGCACATGTGAAGGCTGTCTTTTCTTGGTCTTCTGGTGTGATTTTTATTTGATTATAACCATAAAAGCCATCCATTAGAGAATACATTTGGTAATTGTAGACATGGAAAATTGGCAAAAAGGCTTAAATAGGTGCATCAAATCATCAAAATAACACTAAAAATCAATAAATGGAACAAAGGCAATTCAAATCAAAGGGAAATGATTAAATGATTAAATAAAGCTTGAAAAGGGGAAAAACACTACGAAATTGATTAAATTCAATTAATGACATAGTTGTTGAAAGCAAAAAATCAAAATGAACCTCTTACCCTTCATGGCTAAATTTAATTACTTTAATTAATTAATAAATCATAATTTCCCTCAACAAAGCAAAAAGGAGACAAAATGGACACAAATCACTCACTTTTGTTGAAATGGTCCAGCCTTTTGAAACCATTTAAATCCTTGTCCCCCCATTTATGGACAAAGCAAAGCCAATTGACCTTACCCAAGCATAACCATGATCAACTCACTCTACCCCCTACCCTTGGGAAAATCCTATAAGTAGAAAGCATTTTGAGGCATTAAGGATCCATTCCATATCTTTGAATTGTAGCAAAGCTCTTGCAATTTGCCTCCACACCACTCACTTGTCAATTTTAATAGCTTAATTGCTTTGATCATAGTAGATTGTTCATCAAATAGAGCTAGAATTTGATTGAATAGATCTTAATTGCATATCATATAGCTTAATTCTCATCTTTAGAGTGTCACTAGTGAGGATCATAGCTGAGAGCCTCATTTACCACTTTATTTTAGAGATCCATGAGATGTTGATAGATTAATTGTGCATTGATTAGATTAGTTCTCACTCTAATTCTTGTTGTTCTTAGTTAATCTTGTAATTTCATGAAGGTGAATAATATCATCACACAAATTATGTTGATAGATTAATTATGCATTGATTAGATTAGTTCTCACTCTAATTCTTGTTGTTCTTAGTTAATCTTGTAATTTCATGAAGGTGAATAATATCATCACACAAATGGCGCCCACCATGGGGCTCTAAGCCTCATTCTATCATTTTCATCATCATTTGCATGTTTGTATTCTCCATTTTCTGTGTTTATTGTGCAGGAAATAGGTAAAATCACGCTTACATGAGATTCACTTACGCCTATAGTCAGTTCATTATCGCTTATAAGCTCTGTAATCATGCCTGCTAGCTGGACACTTGCGCTTCCGTCGATAAAGCCTTCAGCCTTTGTGGATTATAATTATGCCTACGACACAAGAAGTATCGCTTCTATTTAAACTGTTGTCGCTTAATTTGAGACTTTGCGTTGCCTTTAATAGTTTCAGTCACGCGTACAAGAAATTCAGTCACGCGTACAAGAAATTTAGTCACACGTACAAGAAATTCAGTCACGCGTGTAAGCAAGTCACGCATGTAAGCAATTCAGTCACGCGTACAAGAATTTTGTTCACACGTACAAGAATTTCATTCACGCATACAAGCAATTAAGTCACACGTAAAACAATTTCAGTCACGCTTTTGCAAGAAAATTTGTCGCTTAATAGTGTATTCTGTCGCTTGTCATTTACTATTTTGCGCAATTTAATCTTCTAGTCACACTTTCGATTAAACTGCCCGCGTCTGTGTAACTTTTGGTATCACTTGAGCCCTTAACTGTGACGCTCGCTACTGATAATGTTACGCCGGTACACAGTTTACTCATGTGTATTAGCTAGATTATGTCACCTGATGTCTCTGGCTTATTTTCACATTTAAATTGATAAATCTCAAGGACTAATTTGCTGTTATGTTGTTTAAATAGTAAATGAACGAGCATCTGAAGGTGAAGAAGCTAGAAAATAGAGTCAATCAAGAAGATAAAGCCTTGACAAAAAAGATTAAGAAGGAGAATCAAGCACACATTAAGGTGGTTCTTGAGACAACATTGGATGAAGATACTAAGGTACATGCTCTGTCACAGAAAAGTGCTCAATGCTTACAAACTGAAATATGTTTCTTTGAATTGGGAATTTAGTCCCTAAGTTTGTAAAATTTGCAAAGTATTTGAGTAAAAAGAATCAAGAGCATAATCAAATTGTAGTATTTCAAGCTTTTGATTTTGGTTTCCCCTCACTTTGTTTGTTTGTACCGACTAACTTGTTGGTGGAGGGAACACACTTGCCAAGGTAAGAAAAATTGGAGAGAGAAGCAAGAAAAAACTACTACTTAAAAATGCCCCTAGCCTTTGCTAGCATCGGTTGAGGTATTTTTCATATCAAGCTTGCATCTTCGCTTAGCTTGTGGCATTGTCAAATTTCTAAACATCGATAATCATTAAAAGGAAAGAACCAAAAACACTTCAAATTATAAGAACCCCTTTGTCATGGGGTTGAAAAAGAATCATTGATTGTATGTGTTTGCTTTCCTCGCTTTAAAATGAACATGTTTAGAACTTAGTGGGCTCGCCTCCCGAGATTGCCTTAAAGGGCCGGTGAGAGGGACAGCCCAAAGTGGGATACACTTTCTTTTGCCGCGAGAATCCAACCCACTATAAAATGAAACGCATGTATCCTTAATGGGGTGCATGACAAAAGGATTTTAATTTCTTGAACTTCCTCTAGTAGTCCTCACGGATTGTGCAAAATCGTGCTTTGGTGCGTGTGGGAAGCCCCTTAACATACTTGGGGGATGAGAGATTTTAATTCATTTGAACGGAACATTTATTAAATCCCAACTAAAGTAGAAAAGCCACCTTGTAGAGCCATGTTTACAAGCCAAAATTGACTTTAGGTAGGCTGCTTGGAAGTTTTTATCGTGCTATACTTGTGGAAAACATTGGAGAGCATACACATTAGAATGTTTTTTAGGGACATGATGACAAAGTGATGTGTGTGTTGTGCTTGTTTTTCTATTTTCAAACACGTAAAGTTCCAAAAACTGATCTTATACATTTAAAAAAAATTCAAAATCATATACCTTGGTCAGAGAAGTGCCACCTGTGCACAAAACACACTCACCTATCAAAGGTTCAGTCATGCCTGTGACTTGTTTAAACATGCGTAGACATCCTAAAGTCACGCTCAGAGCCATTTGAGACATGCTTGGTTAAAAATTGGAAACCCGCTTGGAAATAGTAAAGTGTCGCCTAAGAACCTACAGAGGACCGCCTAACAACAAACCAGTGCACGCCTACAAGAGTTTTGGTCACGCCTATGCTTGGTTCAGTGATGCCCAAAAACACAAAAGGGCAAACAGAGAGTATTTCCTGAGAGATTCAGAAAAAATTGGTTTCATATTTGTATACTCTTTTTGGAGCTATTCTTTATTAGTGCAACAAATAGATCATATCCTTGAAAATCATTTATAATGATGAGTCTATTTGAGAAAAAAATCAACCCTATTATGGAAACAATTATCAAAATCAAGATCAAAATCTCCATTGGAATCAAGATGATGAAGTATCTGAAGATGAAGTTTCAGAAGCACTCCAAGATCCCATGTTCGTGAAAATGATGCAATTAGTTTTTGAAAGAAATAAAGAAGCATACTTCATGAAGTTATCTCAATCAAGATTTAAGCTTCCTCATGATTTTGACACATCAACCTTGTGGGAGAATGAGGAAAAACAAAAAAAGATACCATCTAAAAAGTCATTGTTAAGATTAAGGTGTCCTTTTCTTTATGATGATGAGCCATCTGTATCTTCATCCTCCTCACAAAAACAAGCATTTAAGAGTGACAAACCTATCTTGGATCAAAGGAAATTTCATAATCAACCTATTTGTGATGAAGATAATAAAGAGTATGAAGTGAAAAATGCCGCTCTCAAGCAAGGTAATAAACCTCCATATAGCAAGAGTAATCCTTTCATCCTTCGTCCATCTCATGAACATCTACCTATCAAAGATTCTCCCATAGCATGTATTCCTTTCATCTTTTCTTCATCTCCCAAAGAGCCACAATTATCTAAAATTCCTCCATCAAAGAATGAGCCTAATGATGACACTTTTCACGGTGACTATGTCTACCCTCAAGGGCTACCTCTAAAAGAAACCCAAGCTAACTTAAATCTTGTTGCAGACCTTTTCCATGCTTCAAAGATCTTGGACCCCAAGGCTTCATGTGCTTCAATGCCTATTATACCCCTTCAAGAGGATCCTACATCATTCCTCCAAACATCCCCCATACATATCCAAAGATCTACCTTATCCTTAGAAGTGGCTCCATGTCAAGAAGATAATCCAAAGAGAAAAGAAATAAATGTTGATAAAGATCAAGATCAAGATTATATACAATCCCCTCCCATATTTGATGAAGGTCCCATATCCCTCGAACCTTGTGATGATCCCCTTGCATTCTTTCATGGCTTCCAAGATGATATCCTTCCATTCCAAGAACAATGTACCCTTTCAAGTTCCATATTTTCTCCACTTCCTAAGCAAGATCAAGATATCCCTTCCATAATTTCTAATGAGCATATTGAAAATCAAGAGCAAGATACTCTCTCTACACCATTTGAAGATCCTTGTCAAGATCAAAGCATCCCATCATTTCCTTGTCATATTCCTCCATGTTCACCTCAAGAAACCATCATTCTTCCAAATCCCTTGCATCATAATGAATCCCTTCAAGCTTCAGTTGATCCTATCAAATGTGTTCCTATCAAAGATACTCATGAGCCTATTGGTATAAAGATAAATCCTAAAGATAAGAATCTTGGCGATGTAGTTCCTTCCAAAGATATTGATATCCCTTTCACACCTTATATTCCTCCATTCAAACGCAACCACATACCTCCACTATCCTCTAAATCTATTTTGGGTTCCTATGTCCCAAAACAAAAGTCTTCATTCCTTCCATCCATATTAGGTCCATATATTCCTCCATCATCTATTCCTATCATCCCTAGTTATCCATTCACTTACCCTACCATGTATCAAGATCAACGAAGGCACACATACTTGAAGAATGTCCAAATGCCAATCCATATGAACCCTTCATATTATTCCTATTCATCCACAATTCCTAAGTCTTTTGGAAGCAATTTTGATGTACAACATAAAAATCATAAATCCAAGAATCCATATGTGTATAAAAATCACAATGTCCCATCTAATCGACATGTGAATGAAAAGAAAAATGAAATCCAAAAGACCACAAAGGTCCATAAAGAAAAATGAAATATTTGAAAGGCTGCAAAGGTCTACCAAGCAAAAAGAAAAATCAAAGACTATGTGGATTCCCAAGTCACTTTTGAAGGACTTGCATACAAAAGAAGAATCAAAATTGACATTCAAGCTTCCAAAGGCTTCCATTCCATCTCCTTCCAAACATCCTCCACTTTCCAAGTTTGATTTGGGTTCTCATATCCAAAAATCTACTACCTCAAAAGGACCCTTACCTCCTTCATCTGTCATTCCTCCATCATTCCACCACTCTTCAAAGTGTGTGTCAAAGTTGATCTTGCCAACATTCCCATCTGCAACATACCTTCTTCTTATCCTCACATTCATTTTCCAATGCATACTTTCCGTACTTCAATCCCTCTTAACAATATCTTTGAGCATCATAGTCATACCCATGGTTTATTATAGCATATCTTTCAGAGGAGCATTGTCCAAAGATTCTGATGTTGGGAAAATATTGAAAAATACAAAAAAAGAAAAAAACAAAGAAAAAAAAAGAAAAGAAAAAAAGTGAAAAAGAAGAAAGTGCCCTGGTGAAAACCTAGTAAATAGGCACCTTGGTAGAAAAAAAAAAGAAAAAGAGCTTGATCCATCCAAAGGGTGAAAACTTGGTAAACAAGCACCTTTGGTTCCCTTCAGTCGGTCTTTCCTAGGTTGCATTTGTACATAATACATCTCATCATCCCATTTGTCCAAACCTTCATTGCATCTGTCATTTGTACATAGTCCTAATAAAGCTTGGTAGCTTCATCATTTTCATTGCCCAAAGTTGTCAAAATGGGTATATTCAAACACTTGGGGGCAACGAAGAGCATATCACAAAGTTGGTACATAAAAAGGATTCAAACAAACAACATTCAGTCAGAGTCAAACATAGAGAGAGTGAGATCCAAATTTCAGAAGAAAGAAGCATATTTTCATGAACCTTTGATAGATATCATTGTTCATAAACCAAGAAATTGATTACCACAACAAAATCCTTGAGCCTTAATAGACTTTATTATTCAGGATTAAATAAAAATCAAACATCATTAATGATCAAGGTACTTGGAAATACTATTTGAAAATCAAGAAACAATGAAAAACACTTGAAAGATTCTTTTGAAAGTTGGTTAAAAATCTCTTTGCTTATATCGATTGATTTATATCAAATCTCTTTAGCTAATTGATGGTATTGGCAATGATAGAGATACGATATTTTATTGCCTTTGAGTGACTGTTTGGAGGAAGATTTGTCACCTTATGGGAAGTTGTCTAACGACATGGTCATCAAAGAACCATCGAGGACTATCTCATAAGCGAATGGATTGACCTTTGTTTGTTTACGCAAACAGATCCCTTGGTTATTTAGATTTTCTATATCTTAATACCAAAAATCCACTTGCAACATTGAATCCGTTGACACCGGTATTCAGACTCCCATAGTTGGTCATCCAACTAGTGAGGGTTGTACTAGTTCATAAAGGAGGTTACCAAATGCGATAAAAATCGGTATTCATATCATCATGTCAGTGGGTAGTGGTGATTGTACTTGCTTCCCGGTCCCAAATGCTCAATGATGAAAATTTATCCTCAAGGCATTTATTTGCTAAAAGCTGGTGACACTTAGGTTGCATTGCAAAGCATATTAGATTCATTGCATTATCTTGTTAGATTAATTGCATTGTCTTGTTTGATCAAATGCATGTGTTTATGGTTATTTTTCCAAGGGAACGAGGGGGTACATCAATAATCTTGGGTAGTTAAAACATTTGCGCAAAAGGGGTTCAATAATAATGTTTGTTATTGATAAAACACAATAAGGAAAATGAGATTATCTTTTGCATGCACGCATTGAGCATTATTCATTATCCACATTTACAACGAAAAATCATCCATACATCATGTGCACTCATATAGTTAAGGATAAACTGGCATACATTGAAAAATCAACAAAACATAGGACCATACATGTGCATTTCCATTAAACATCTTACATCCATACATGAACAACAGAAGAGCATCACCAAATTCATCCATCTTTGCATACATCTATATATATATCATAAAATAAGATATTGCATTCATATCATAAATTCAATTAAATGCATAAATCAAACATCATATAGCTGCATAAAAGATAATCTTATAATCAAACTCATCAAAGAGAATCAAGAAGTATATCATCATATATCATCATCAAAAAGGAGGATCCCATACATCAAATATGTCAAGGTATCATCAAAGTGATCTATCAAATGTTCTGATAAATGAGTATAACATAAAAGATGGACCAACAACACTGAGTAAATCTGTCATCATATCGCTCAAGAGCTTGTAGCACCAGATCCATCTGGCCCTCTACTATCCTATGGGGGAGGAGCCTGTGATGTACCCACTCCATCCTGCCTCTGAACAACCATGACAGATACAAGCTGCTGTAATAAAGAGGAAACTTGGTCCAATCGACCCACAACAGTGGATGTCTCTGTCCTCATAGACTATAAACCTCGCTCTAATCCATCCATGCAATCATCCTATGCACCCTGTGGCTGTCGAGCTGGCGGAGGCATCTGTGGAGCCCCACCATCCTGTTGTGCACCATCCTACTGTGCATCATCCTGATGTACCTGATCCTGATGAGCTGCATCATCATCAGGCTGTGCTAAGGCCACTCTTTGGAACTGTACCAAGGGATCTAATATCCCAGGAACCTACCTAGCTGCATCAATCTGTGCATGTCTTTGAGCTCTCTGATGTCTATGCACTCTGTCCTATCTATCTGCTCTAGGCCATCTGACAGCTGCATCATCCTATGCTCTATCCTGCCTATGATGACCCAAATCTCATCTCACCTGACCTCCCCCTGTAGCAACCTGAGGATGTCTATGTCCTTGACCTCTCCGATGTCTACCACCCCTCTCACCATCATGACATCCAGGAATAGGCTCAGCCGGATCAGTAAACCAAGGAAACCTGTGGCGAGACCACCAATCTGCATACTCATGTGACATCCCAGCATCATCCATACCAAGAAGTATCTC
Organism: Chamaecyparis obtusa; assembly: GCA_027943335.1. NCBI lineage: Eukaryota > Viridiplantae > Streptophyta > Pinopsida > Cupressales > Cupressaceae > Chamaecyparis > Chamaecyparis obtusa. Next base: position 265,702 of record BSBK01002831.1, on the reverse strand, counting down.
CCATCTACAGATAGTCATACTCGCAATCTGACCTAATGCAAATTGATAATCAATACAGGGACCCCATAGAGAAATCTCTACCTGTACTTGAGCATATAATGCATTTCCCTGAGGCATATCTTGAATCTACCCATACTGTCTCAAAACTCTGCCAAAGCAGAAGCACTCAATACTAGTAGGAGTGTGCCCAATCATCCAGCGAGGGGAAAACATATATGGTAACTCATCACCATCCTCTCTCCAATGATCACAACCGAGATAAGGACGCCATATAACCTGATCTAGATCATCAATCTGATGTCGCCAATAATCCAAATGACCCATATGATGCTGTATGACCATGCATGTATATAACAAAGCGTAGGGATATCCCCGAGGGTGAACTCTGTCAGAAATAGGCCTAGTAATGGGAAGATGTTCCCATATCCACAACTACAGAACAATAACACCTGCTGACAATGAGGCACTACCCCGATAAACTACCTCAAGTAAATCATGATACAACTAGGCCAAGATATAGGAACCCCAATCAAACTATCGAGGATGAGCAAGTAAATCCTCTATAATCTGGCCCCAACTGACTGAAAAACCACGACCTCGTCGGTCGGGAAGAAGTAGACCACCAATCAAGGCACCCAAAACTGTTGGTAATGTTGAAAAAGAGGCAAACTAAGGCCATGTGATAGTATCCCCATCACCAATGGTGTTGTCCCCGAATACTCATCGGCAGACAGAGGAATCATATGTAGAATCATAGTACACCAACTCACCCCTGCAAGGAATCCACAATAATCGATACATGTCCTTTGGCGTGATCGTCATCTCTCCGTAGGGCAAGTGGAATGTGTTGTGGTTGGAGTGCCATCGCTCTGCCACTGCAGTCAATAAACCATGGTTTAGCTGGAACCGTGGGATATCAAGGAGGAAACTCAAACCACATCTCTCAATAACTCGAAACTCAGCTGCAGAAAGTCTCTGACCTAAGTCAATAACCCATGATGCAACTAAATGGACATATAAAGTAGGATAATGATCCTGTTGGCAAGGTAAAGGAATAATATCAGTACATTGTATCAAGGAATTATCTCAAGTCAATCAAAAGTATCAAGTAATCACACTAAAGTATCATCGTTCGTTTCTCTGTGTCCTGAGAATGAAGTGACAGTCTCAAATCATATTGGTTTTCACACTAATTGATTTATCCTATCAGTTCATATTCAAATCATATTGGTTTTCACACTAATTGATTTATCCTATCAGTTAATATTCAAATTAGATTGACAAATCATATTCTAAAGTACTACTATCCTGATATCTAAACCAATGTTTTGTTGACAATCATAGACCTACACTAATTATCCGACTTTCTCATCAGGGGGTTATCAAATTGTTCATCAGATACGATCAACACATGTGTAAAAAGTATGAAAATTTTGCAAAAATACATCACGCATGATTTTTCTGCTGTCAGGCGACATTTTAACCTAGGCGTGACTTAATTTGGTCCTAAGTGACTTTATTATTCTACCAGGTGATAGATTTTCTATACGTGACAATGAATTTGACAAAGCGACAGAGAGTTTTCCCTTAGGTGACAGTTAAACAGTTAGGTTTCGGATAGGTGATAACCTATTTGAAAAGGGGTATTTTTCCCTGGGGCAAGGCGACAATTTTTTCCTCCTAGGTGAGACTTAATTATCTTCTAGGCGGGAGATTATTACGTGGAGGCGATAATAAAAACTGTGGATGTGATAGTAAAAGACCCTAGGTGACAATCAATTCTGTCCTAGGCGTGATTTCTTGAATGCAAAGCAACGATAAAACATGAAATTGCAATAAATGCTTAATAAATGATCAATAAATGCAAGATCAAAGTTCATAATGACTTACTAGAGGCCCATAATTAGCAGGTCTTGCATATCTCTGGCAGCTCTCGAATCTATGCTCCCGAATCGGCACAACCATCTCAAAATCACTAGAGAATCAGAGCAAAATCACCAAGGGTAAAAAGTAAAAATGAATGGTAAAAGAGGTTTCTTAACCTATTTAAGGTAGTTTTGACCTAATTTTGAACTTGAAATTAGCCATTGACTTCTCTTAGCATATCAAATAAAACCAGGGCATAATCATACATCGTGGGATATTATCAATAGTTAGAAACTAAAACATATTTGGTATATCAAACATCAATAATCATTTTCAAATCACGCAATTCATATGTTTTAATTTCTGAGGGGGCAATAAGGGTATCAAATCAAAATCACAATCATACATCATGAAATCAGTGGGGCATCATAATTTTTTTTTTTGTATCAAGAGGCAGCAATCAATCACATAGGGAATCGCAATCAGGACATAAAGAATCTTTGAATCAGTGTTCTTCGCACATCGACTCAAAGAGGGGCATTTGTAGACACAAAAAATTGGCAAAAAGGCTTAAATCAATCAAAAGGTGCATCAAATCATCAAAATAACATGAAAAATCAATAAATGGAACAAAGGCAATTCAAATCAAAGGGAAATGATTAAATGATTAAATAAAGCTTGAAAAGGGGAAAAACACTACGAAATTGATTAAATTCAATTAATGACATAGTTGTTGAAAGCAAAAAATCAAAATGAACCTCTTACCCTTCATGGCTAAATTTAATTACTTTAATTAATTAATAAATCATAATTTCCCTCAACAAAGCAAAAAGGAGACAAAATGGACACAAATCACTCACTTTTGTTGAAATGGTCCAACCTTTTGAAACCATTTAAATCCTTGTCCCCCCATTTATGGACAAAGCAAAGCCAATTGACCTTACCCAAGCATGACCATGATCAACTCACTCTACCCCCTACCCTTGGGAAAATCCTATAAGTAGAAAGCATTTTGAGGCATTAAGGATCCATTCCATATCTTTGAATTGCAGCAAAGCTCTTGCAATTTGCCTCCACACCACTCACTTGTCAATTTTAATAGCTTAATTGCTTTGATCATAGTAGATTGTTCATCAAATAAAGCTAGAATTTGATTGAATAGATCTTAATTGCATATCATATAGCTTAATTCTCATCTTTAGAGTGTCACTAGTGAGGATCATAGCCGAGAGCCTCATTTACCACTTTATTTTAGAGATCCATGAGATGTTGATAGATTAATTGTGCATTGATTAGATTAGTTCTCACTCTAATTCTTGTTGTTCTTAGGTAATCTTGTAATTTCATGAAGGTGAATAATATCATCACACAAATTATGTTGATAGATTAATTGTGCATTGATTAGATTAGTTCTCACTCTAATTCTTGTTGTTCTTAGTTAATCTTGTAATTTCATGAAGGTGAATAATATCATCACACAGTAACCAGCTGTCATGTCCACTATCATGTCAATATTAGGCAATGGGAAATCATATTTAGGACATGCTTTATTTAGGTCTCTAATGTCTGTGCACACATGGATAGATTTATCATGCTTTGTAACTGGAACAATATTCGAGATCCATTCTGGATAGTCAATAGCTCTGATGAAACCAACTTTGAGAAGTTTTTCTAACTGAGCCTTGACTAAAAGTGCCACATGTGGATGCATTTTTTGAAGCTTTTGTTTGATAGGCTTAATGCCTGGTGTAATAGACAGATGATGCATGATTATATTGGGATCCAATCCAGGCATATCAGAGAAAGTCCATGCAAAATTAATTTTCTTTCTTCGAAAGAAAATGGTGAACTCTTCTTTCTCTTCTGTAGATAGAGACTGTGCTAAATGAATAATCTGAGGTGCAGCTTTCATACCCAAATTCACTGGTTGTGTTAGCTCAATCAATACTGATGATCTCTCTTGAAAATGACTGGGAAGTGTATCAAGTATCTCATCCTTGGGTGCCTCAGAGAGGTTTTCACCCTTAGATATATCTTTTATTTTTACTTTTTTCGGCTCTGACACTGCCACAATGTGGTTTTCACCATCAAAGCACCTATTCTTTTTTCTTTTAATTTTATGACTAAGATACCTGATATCAGCTTTTGTCATGTTGACACTGCCTTCACTGGTGGTGGACATTATAGGGTCGACAACGTGGAGGTAACAAGCTAGAGCATAATCATTCTGGAACATTAGGACTTCATTGGATGAGGAGGAGGAGTTCTAGTTTATCAGCTTGGGATTTTTGAGTAAGAGAGAAGTGGCAGGCTCAAGTGCGTTCAAAGTATAGCCATCAAAAATGTGGATGAGTAAGTCAAGACCTAGAGTGATCTCATCCAAAGGTGTGTTTGATTCTTCTCAAGTCCTCACAGTGGTAGTAGAGGGAATGTCTGTGTTAGTAAATTCACACTCAGTCATCCTAACACTTGACCCTTCACCTACTTCGAAAAGGTTTTCATAGACATGAACAACATCTATATCCTTATCAAAAGTGGCATCAGACAGAGAATCAAACTCATATTCATGTGAATCAGTGATGCTTGATATGGGATTCCATCAACACTAGTTGTACCATATGACTCATCTTCATCTCTTATAGTATTAATGGTTTTCTGAAGTTGATCTTGTTCAAACCACTTTTGGAAATGCGGTGGTATGTATCATTCACCCTGAAAACAAGGATCAACCATTTGTATTTCTCTCCGTTGGTCATATGTGAGTCGATGCATTGAAGCGGTGTCATCGGAATCACTATCAGTCTCTACCAGGTGGACAGGTATAATAGGTTCATCTGGTTCTAAAAAGAGTGCAACAAATTTTGGAGGAATAGGATATGGAAAATTATCCTCATCAGAATTGTTCTCTGATTTATTAGCTGTGGTAATGTCCTCAAATTCTGGCCAGAATTCTGGTTTTGGTTCTGGCTCTGGTACAAACTTGTTAATCCCTAGATGAAATGGGATTTTCTTGAAGCCTAGACCTATGGTGTCCTTGGTATGATAACCTATGGCGTCAATTGGTTTAAGCAAACCATTATCATTCACCCCTATAGGGCCACTCCCTTTATAACCGAACCGCTTCATGATTTTGAAGGCTTCACTGTATGGTTCTTGTTCTAAGTCACGAGCAAGAGTGATCTGTTCAGATGTTTCTTTTACTTTGTAAAGCCAAGTTGTAATAGCTCTTTCCTAATCTTCATCCTCTAATGGTGGTGTAGCCTTGACAAAGGTACCATCATAGATTACTTGGGGAGAACAAGCAAAAGGTTTTTAATTCTCAAAGGGTCTCGCATAGGAACGCGGAGACAGAGGTAGAGATGCTAATGATAGCACAAGTTCTATCTGATACCCTCCCATGCCTATATCTTTGAGTTTCAGAGTCTGTTCCATTTCTTTGAGCTTGGCATCATAGAATTTAGTGGACTCTCTATTAGTTGGGACAAGACTATCTGCAGATTGTGCGAGTGTGTTGCAAGAATAATTGGTATTGGCAGGTACTATCACTTCTGCTCCATGGAATGGGAACTTGATACATTGATGATATGTGGATGGAACCACCTGCATTTCATTGATCCATGGTCTACCCAACAATAGATTATATGCTAGAGGGATATCTAGAACTTGATAAATGACATCACTTTCAACAGGCCCAACTCGGATTGGCAGCACAACCAAACCTTTAGATTTGCATTCTTCTTCATCATATGCCTTAATAGTAATTTTCTTACAAACATCTATGCAATCTTCATCATAGCCTAATTGGGTGAGCAGCTTAGCAGAGAAAATATTGAGGCCAACACCATTGTCAATGAGGATGTGGCGGACGCACTTTGGACCTATCATGACTTCTATATGCAAATGAGCATTGTGCGGATGGCTCAGTGAATGGTCATTTGAAACATCTCTATTCTTGTTGAGAAACTTCCCTTTATCTTCATTTGAGGAGGAAGACCCTTGTTTGATATCCTTTTGCAAAGTCAACTCTCCTTTCTTGATCATAAATGCTTCTATCCTCACAGCTTGTTTAATCATGTTATCGAAAACTAGGGGACCTGGTAATTATAGTTGATATCCAAAATCTAGGACAAGATTGTCCAAAAAGATGTTGAGTTTTTCAGACTCGTGCAGTTTGCGGGGATATTTCGTATAGAGCTATCTCCATCTCTAGAGAAATGCCAGGAAAGGTTCCCCTTGTCATTGTTTCAGGTTACAAAGATCTTAGATATTGATTGGATGCTAAATATTGTGTGAGTAATGTTGGATAAATAGATTAGCAATCTCGTCAAAAGATTTAATTCCAGTGGTAACCGAGAAAACCACTCCGTAGCTGACCCACCCATACTACGAGGAAAGAGGCAAATAAGATATGTCTGATCATGTATGAATTCCATGGATAAAGTGCCAAAATCTCTCAAGTTATCTTGGGGATCAGTAGTACCCAAGTATTTGTTGTATTTATAATTAGGCAGCTCGACGCCTTTGGGAAAAGGTGGCATGCGAAGACTCTTATCAAACGGGAAAGGACAGATGCTTTCCATTGTGAATTATTTTGTTGGTTTATCCTTATCCTTCGCAAGCTGGCTAATCTGGTCTTGCATATCTTGAATCATCTTTTGCAACTTGGTTGTCTCAGTCTCTTCTTCTTTGGACACAAGCGTTTCTACTTTAAATTCTGAAGGTAATTTGGCCCCTTGTTTGACCAGTTCAAGAAAATATTTCTCCTTCTCCTCTAGAAGGAGGATCTCCATCATCTTGATAAGACCCTTGTTGGCTTTCACCACATCTATGTCATTTTCGGTTATTACCTCATCTTCATTACCAAGAATCTCATAAATGCTTGGGACTTGTTCTTGTTGCTGATCATCTTGGTCTTGGTCATGTGGAGGAGGGCGATAGTGATATGATTGTCGGTCGCCTTGAGATTTGTGTCAGGATTGATCATTTTGGGATTGATTTTGGTCATGTTGAGATTGATCAGGACGTTGGTCATTTTGAGATTGATCATGACACTGGTTGTTTTGAGATTGGTCATGACTTTTACTATATCGGCCCCATTGGAAGTCAAAGGGGTCTCCCATCTTATCAATGTAGGATTGTGCAATGCGTGTAGACTCAGTAAAATGATATGAATGATGCCGAAAGGGTGTGGCTAAGGTAACCTTTGGCACTTTAATGGGATCAAAAGGGTCGATAGGTTCAAATGGGTCGATAGGTTCAATAGATTTGGTAGGTTCAATAATGCTAACAGGATTAGTCCGAGGAAGTGGCCTCCCAAAGTTACGAAGCAATGAGTTGTCTTGTTCTTGAAATAATAAGTCAGGTTGTGCTTGAAACAATGGATTATAACACTCCTAGAACACTAGAGATTGTTAGCTTGTGGTGACTAATCAGGAAAGTACTGTACACTTTTCCTCCTGACCTCGCCGAGGAAATTTTTTTTTGAGGCCGACTACTTTTCAGTTATTTGGGCCGACTACTTATAACTCATTCTAACCCTAAAGCGGGAAAATATTATATAATATGGCTTAGGGTTAGGGATTTTCATCATGTATGATTTTAGTACTTGCGACAGAATTGGGCCGTAAGGGATTATGGATTGTAATCAGGTTGTAATCACTGGATAATAATAATATTGGACTCGCTGTTGGTGGACATAGCCCAGGGATTGGGTGAACCACATTAAATCTGTGTGTCTTGTGTTCTATTCTGTGTGGTTTATTATTTTCTGATATTAGTTATATTTGCACATAATTGTTATTTTCTGCATTGTTAATCCTAACAAGTGGTATCAGAGCGAGGTTATTTCCTTCATTCTTTCATCTATTCTCTGAAGCAGGTCTCACAAGTTAGTGGGAGAGTGTCTCGGTTAAGTGGGAGAAATGGCAGACGAGGGTAGGCTGAAGGTTGATAAGTTTAATGGGTAGAACTTCCAGTTATGGAAGATGCAAATGGAGGATTATCTCTATCAGAAGGATCTATGGCGGCCATTAGAGGGAGTAGCCAAGAAAGAGCAATCAATGTCTCAGGATGATTGAGATATTTTGGATAGGAAGGCACTGGGGAGTATTCGTCTATGCCTGGCACAATCGGTGGCATTCAATATTACTGAAGCAAAGACAGCTAAAGATCTGATGGAAACCCTAGTGAAGTTGTATGAAAAGCCTTCAGCTTCACACAAGGTATTTCTTATGAAGCGTTTATTTAATATGAAAATGGTAGAAGGTGGATCAGTTACTGATCATTTGAATGAGTTTAATATAGTTACAAGTCAATTAACCTCAGTTAAAATTACTTTTGATGAAGAGGTTAGGGCTTTCTTGATTTTGCGTTCTTTGCCAGAAAGCTGGAATGGCTTGGTAATGGCTGTTAGTAATTCTGTTTCTGGTTCTAATACCCTAAAGTATGATGATGTTATTGGTGTTATATTGAGTGAGGAAATTTGTAGGAAAAGCTCAGGGGCATCCACATCGGGTAGTGTATTGAACACAGAAAGCAGAGGTAGAACAAGAGATAGAGGAAACAACTCTGGAAATCATGGGAAATCAAGAGGAAAATCAAAGGGAAAGAGGTCTGAATCTAAAGGGCCAAATGATTGCTAGTACAGTGGAAAATCAGGTCATAAGAAGAAAGATTGTTGGTCTCGGAAGAAAGATCAAGGAGACAAAAATGATGGAAACAAGAAGGCAAATGTGGTAAGTAACAAATCTGAGGAGGATGCTTTTCTCTTGTCCTTAGAAAGTATTGATGATTCATGGGTTTTAGATTTTGGGGCTTCATTTCATGCTACACCCCATAGAAGTTATTTTTTTGATTATGTCCAAGGGGATTTTGGGCTAGTTTATTTGGGAGATAATGAACCTTGTTAGATTGTTGGAAAGGGAAAAATTAAGATTAAGTTGCAGAATGGGAATCATTGGCTACTACAAGAGGTAAGACATGTTCCAAGGCTGAGTAGGAATTTAATTTCAGCAGGGCAACTGGGTGATGAGGGTTGCATAGTTACTTTTAATGATAAAAATTGGAAGGTTTCAAAAGGTTCCTTAGTAGTAGCAAAAGGTGTGAAAGTAGGCACCTTATATCTTTGTACAGGTCATACTGTTCCTTCTACTTTAATTGTTTCAGAAGATAATGAATGTTCAGGAACAGTGGCTGCAGTTGAGCAGGAAGAACATCAAACTGTTGCTGTAGATTCTGACACAGCACTGTGGCACAACAGACTCGGGCACATGAGTGAAAAAGGTATGAAATTAATTCATTCAAAGAAAGTTTTACCTGGTCTGAAATGTGTCAATATGGATTTCTGTGAAAGTTGTGTTTATGGAAAACAAAAGAGAGTTAGTTTTGTGAAGAGTGGGAAGGAAAAGAAAAATGAGAGATTAGAGCATGTGCATACAGATGTATGGGGACTAGCTCAGGTATCTTCCCTTGGTGGCTCTCTGTATTATGTTACATTTATAGATGATGCAACAAGAAAAGTATGGATTTATTTCCTTAGATAGAAATCTGATGTATTTCAAACTTTTAAGAAATGGAAATGCTTGGTTGAGAATGAGACTGGTAAAAAGTTAAAATGTCTCAGATCTGATAATGGTGGTGAGTATTGCAGCATAGAATTTGAAGAATATTCTTCCTCTAATGGTATTCGTAGGCAGAAAACTGTACCAAGGACTCCATAAGAAAATGGAGTGGCTGAACGCATGAACAGGACAATAATGGAGCGTGCAAGGAGTATGAGGTTGCATGCTAGGCTGCCCAAAAATATGTGGGTAGAGGCAGTGAACACTGCTATTTATTTAATCAATAGAGGCCCCTCTACTCCTTTGGACTGTGGTATTCCAGAGGAAGCATGGAGTGGTAAGAAGGTGAGTTATTCTTTTCTCAAAACCTTTGGTTGTGAAGCTTTTGCACTTATAGATTCTGAAAATAGAACCAAGCTGGAAGCTAAGTCAAAGAAATGTGTATTTGTTGGGTATGGCATTGATGAATTTGGTTATAGGCTTTGGGATTTTGAAAATCATAAAATTGTAAGAAGCAGGGATGTCATATTCAATGAGAAAGTATTGTACAAAGATCTGTTGCTGCAGCATGAGAAGAAAGAAAATGACTATGTAGTACTGGATGATACTCCACAAGTTCATGTTCCAGTAGTTCCTTATGCTCCGCAACAACAGCAACAACAAATACCACACACCCCAGTGAGTGTTAGATGGTCAACAAGGCTAAGTAGACCTCCAGAAAGATTTTCTCCATCTTTGTATTCTATTTTGTTAACAGATGCTGGTGAACCTGAATGTTATAATGAAGCTGTGCAGGTGGATACAAAGCTTCAGTGGGAGTCTGCAATGACAGATGAAATGGACTCTTTGCTAAAAAATCAGACATGGGATTTATGTAAGTTACCTGTAGGTAAAAGGGCTTTACAGAATAAATGGGTTTACAGGATAAAAGAAGAGGATGGAGGTACAAAAAGATTTAAAGATAGAAAAGGATTTGCACAGAAACATGGTATTGATTTTGATGAGATATTTTCTCCAGTTGTTAAAATGACTTCTATTCGTACTGTTTTAAGTATTGTGGCTACTGAAGATTTGCATTTAGAGTAGCTTGATGTTAAAATAGCCTTTCTTCATGGTGATTTGGATGAAGAAATATATATGGTTCAGCCACAAGGATTTGAGGTCAAGGGTAAGGAGAATTTGGTGTGCAGATTGTAGAAAAGTTTATATGGCTTGAAGCAAGCACCTCGACAATGGTATATTAAATTTGACACTTTAATGAATGGGCATGGATATAGTCGGTGTCATTCTGACCATTGTGTTTATTTTAAGAGGTTGGATGATGACAGCTACATTATTTTATGTTTATATGTTGATGATATGCTTGTAGCTGGGTCTAACATGGATCACATTAAGGGGTTGAAACAACAGTTAGAAAAATCTTTTGCTATGAAGGATTTGGGGGCAGCAAAACAAATCCTTGGTATGAAAATTTGTAGAGATAGGAAAAATAGGAAATTGTCTCTATCTCAGGCTGATTATATTGAGAAGGTGTTGCAACGTTTCTCTATGGAAAATGCCAAAGCTGTCAGCACACCTTTGCCTGGTCATTTGAAATTGACTAAGGATATGTGTCCCAAGACACCAGAAGAAGAGACTAAAATGTCTAAGGTACCTTATGCTTCAGCTGTAGGGAGCTTAATGTATGCTATGGTATGTACTAGGCTAGATATTGCACACGCAGTGGGAGTCATTAGCTGTTATATGAGTAACCCTGGTATTGAGCATTGGAATGTAGTCAAATGGATTCTCAGATATTTGAGAGGCACATCCAGTAAGTGTTTACACTTTGGGGGTTCTACTACTACTGTACAAGGCTATGTTGACTCAGATTTGGTAGGAGATATAGATAGCAGGCGGAGTACTACAGGTTATATATTTACTGTTGGTGGGACAGCAGTGAGTTGGATTTCTCGACTACAAAAGGTGGTTGCTTTATCCACTACAGAGGCAGAGTATGTTGCTGCTACAGAGGCAGCCAAGGAGATGATATGGCTTTAATTCTTCATGGAAGAATTGGGACATCCACAAAAGGATAATTTTCTACATACAGATAGCCAAAGTGCCATTCATCTTGCAAAGAATTTTGCTTTGCACTCAAAGACAAAACACATACAGTTGCGGTACCATTTCATTCGATCAATTTTGGATGATGGACAGTTAAGGCTGGAAAAGATTCATACTAATGATAATCCAGCAGATATGTTTACAAAGGTAGTAACAAGGGAGAAGTTGAACTCATGTTCAGCTTCAGTTGGTCTTCTAGACTGAACAAAATAAAGGAATAGCTGAGTCCAAGGTGGTTCACTCCAGTGGGAGCCTCATGTGGGTAGCGGTATTGCTACAGGATCAGTCTCCAAGTGGGAGGTTTTTTAGTATAGTGTGGATACTGATCAGTCACCAAGTGGGAGATTGTTAGCTTATGGTGACTAATCAGGAAAGTACTATCCAGGAAAGTACTGTACACTTTTCCTCCCGACCTCACCGGGGTTCGGGGAAATTTTTTTTTGAGGCCGACTACTTTTTGGTTATTTGGGCTGACTACTTATAACTCATTTTAACCCTAAAGCGGGAAAATATTATATAATATGGCTTAGGGTTAGGGATTTTCATCATGTATGATTTTAGTACTTGCGGCAGAATTAGGCTGTAAGGGATTACGGATTGTAATCAGGTTGTAATCACTGGATAATAATAATATTGGACTCGCTGTTGGTGGACGTAGCCTAGGGATTGGGTGAACCACATTAAATCTGTGTGTCTTGTGTTCTATTCTGTGTGGTTTATTATTTTCTGATATTAGTTATATTTGCACATAATTGTTATTTTCTGCCTTGTTAATCCTAACAGAGATGATTGAGATGGGTTGTCTTTCAATGTACTCAATCAAGAGGAACTTGAGGATCCCTCACAACTCTCAAATTGGGTAATAGGTTTGGAATGACCTCTTGATTATGAGCTCTACCTCTACATTGTCTAATAGCACGGATGGGGAATGTGTTGCCACTTCTAGTCGTAACAGGCATAGACGAAAATATAACGAGAGAGGACTTGGGATTATGCTAGAACTCTGTCTCTAGGATAGTGAAAAAAAAAAGAGATAAGAGGCTATAACAGCCAAGATGTGAAATGCACCTACATGAATCACCGCGAGTATGGATAGAACAGCCGAGATGTGACTATCGCGTTGCAAGGTACAAAGGCACAAAAAGATAGGACAAATAATAAAGAGACAATACAAGTTTAATCAGTAATCATTTGGTTCGCAGCTTGAGACACTCAGTTTCAAATAGTGAACAATAGGAGAATAGGCAAACAAACCTCAAACAAAAAATAGATCAGGTAGAAAATTCACCAGTCAATGGGAAATAGCTTGTTGTTTTAAAAATAAAGGTACAGTCTCACGTGATTAAGTGCTGGTTCACGTGAGGAAATGCCAGACTGCACGCGAGAGAATGAAATCTCGCTTGAGGAAATGCTCAAGTTTTGAAATCTCATGTGGGAAAAGACAGGATTTCAACATGTCGACACAGTTTTTGAGATAAAAGTCAGATTTTGAGACACAACATGGGCTGTTCTCTAATAGAATTTCCAGTTTTCAGATAGTTTTAAGATAGTTTGAATTAGAAATCTTAGTTTGAATGTTGCAAGCAATCATTTACAAGCATGAAGTTTTAGATCAAGAAATAGTGATGCAACAAGTAGTCGCAAACAGTTCTACCAAGGACAAAGCAACTTGGTAGGATCATGGGAGTCTTTGTTTAATCATGATGGACAATTTAAGACTTGAAATAATCACTTAGTTATCCCTACAAAAAAAATGGTAGAGAAGACAAAATTTGTGCCTCACAGCTTACGTGCATGCGTTCACCTCACATAGTCATGTCACCTCCTAGAGGGCACCTGTGTTTTTGGTGTTTCCAAGGACTCAATAGTATATGTTCAAAGGTTACCCTTGAAGTAGGGGCGGGTGTCATATACCACCTTCAAACATCCAGGTGCATGCCTATGGTGAGAATCTAGGGGAGAGATTCTTCCCCCTCCCCGCACAAAGATTATGTCTCCTTTCAGAGGTGATCTGGGTAGGCAACTAACTAATAAAGTGTTTAGTGGGATTCTGTTCACACTAACCTTTTGTGCCCCTGATACAGGGCTAGGGACTCATAGCCACACCAACACCCGAAAGTCATACACCCCCGCAAGCAGGGCTAGGAGCGGCACTGCTCAGTACAAAAGGCGGAGCTTTCTCAAGATGATAGTCAAAATCAAGAGAAAGAAGTTAACATGGCTTTGGAGTCTTTAGACTCAACAAAGCATTCTTTATTATAGTGAGGTGGAATCACCGGCAATAGGTGTGTACTCACTTGGGTCATTCTCGGGGGTTCAACTTCTGCCAGGCCCTCTAAAGGTGACAGACTTTGGCTTGGATCCAAGGGTCAGATTTTCTGATTCTCTCAAAAATAGAAGAGCATACTTCTCTACCTCTTCACCTTACCCAAACATGCAAGACATATTCATCACCGAGCTAGTTCCTCTTCAACCAATCCACAAGCTTTTGGGTTTCTGGTTCTCTCAAAGAAAGAAGAGCATAATCCCCTAACAAGTAGACGTGCTAAAGATTCACTACCTTTCCTTGCTTCCCCAGGTATCTATCATGCTAGCAAGATCTGGGTCTCGGATTCATCCATGGGCATCACTTCCATGTAATGAAGATCCTATTACCCTAGCTCACTATCAAGACCCTTAAGAAATCTTCACAAGGCCCTAGTTATACTATGTGAGTAAAAAAAGTAAACAAGCACAACGTTTAAAATAGTCTTCAACAATCATCCTACAAGCAAACCGTTAGCAAGTTTTTATGTCTTGGTTAATCATCCTGCAGCCCACTTTTATGCTGTTAGAAAAATCAGAGATATAAAAACAACAAATAATAAATGTCAGGAAGTAGTAACAGGAAATTTGCAAAAATTGAGAAAATTTGCAAAAACTGATGGCCAGTCTTGCGCGAGGAAGTACAAGGTGTCGCATGAGAAAATGCAAGCACTTGCACGAGGTAGTGCTTTTTCACGTGAGAGGATGCTAATGAAAGCAAAACTTCACATGACACGCTCAGAAATCACGCACGAGAATCTGTAGCTAGTGAAGTACAGACTTACGATAGAGTGCAGAATTTTTATCAGAAAATTTTTGAGAGTGAGGCTAGAAATCAATTTTCTGCCCCACGGTGGGTGCCAAAATATTTATAGCTGAACGTGGACCTCTAATCCAACCATAGACACAACATAGTCATTGCTCAATCATTGTATACAAAAATGAACATGAATTGTCCAATTCGCACACTTAATTGAATCGACCTGTTGCCTCCTATTTAGATGGGGTGTTTGAATTACTCTCAGATTGTAGATCCAACAACCATAGACCAATTCTAAAATGGAGGATTTGAAAGCTTGAAATGATCAAAATTTCAATTAATCTAAAATGAAGATGAAATTGTAATCTAAGGATGAAAGTGCAGATTTAATCTATGAAGCTTGAAAGAAAGGTGAGAATTAATCTAGAACATAATAAGCAAACTAATTAATATGAAAGTGCAATTATACTAGAATGAGAATTACTCTAATTATGCAATAAAAAGGCTTTAAAAGTATGAAGATTGAGACAAAAATCCACTATAGTTTTGGTACTCTAAAATTGCCTCCCAAAATGAGAAAAAGGAGTCCATAATATAGAAGAGCCTGAGAGAAGGATGAAGAGCTTCTTGAAAAGAAATGGTTGACTCTTCATCTCCATGGAGGAAGGTGAGACAAATTGATGAATTATTTAATTAAATGAATGCATTTTGCGACATGGGTGGCTTTTCGATTTATTTGAATTATTAAACCCAAATGAGAGTAATTCATTTAAATAACCAAATAACATTTAATTCCTTTGATGTGTATTAGCTAAAGGGGGTGGAATTAATTTAATTAAAAAGCACTAGGAATTTAGAATTAAATTAATTAATCATAGGGATTATTTAGCCAATAAATGTAAAAAATTTAGGAATTAAATATAGTATATAATTAATGAAAATTTAGGGTTTTTTGCATTTGACACCAAGTCAAATAAAGTCAATTAGGAGATAGAATTGTCTAGTACAATAGGACTTTGATGATATAGAAATTCGAAGAAATGCACCAAAATTGATTAGAATTGTAAGATGCCAATTTTGGTGTATTACAAGCAACAAATCAGAAAGGAAGCAACAAATCAAAAGATCATCACAATGGTAGCAACAAAATCAAAAGATCAAAGTCAGCAGAAAATCAGAAAAAATCCATAAAAATTGGAAAAATCAGAGAAAAATATCAAAAAAAGAAAAGAAAAGAGAAAAACAATCGTCCTATGGTGAAAAATTGGCAATTCAAGCACCTTGGACAAGTACCATGATGAAAACTTGGCAAATAGGCGTCATGCGTAGGCTCCCCCCAATTCCTTTCTGAAATTGGGGGCCATTCCCTTCTACCGCATCTTATCTAGCATTTCCTCTATTCCATCTGTCTCTCACCTCTGTCATCCTCCTTTGTATCTTGATAAAAAAATAGAGACCCTCAGGTATAATGGTTTTGGACACCTTTTTGGCATCCATCACATCTTTCAGCTACATATCCTCTATCCAATCCATTCATCCTAGCATCCATCTACCTTGCTCATCCTCTTGTTGGCATATCTTTTGTCCAATTGTACCCCATCATAATGCCTTTGAATACATGAATTATCCTAAGCAGGAGGCATCTTATTCCTTGATGGCATATTCCTTGGAGACTATCTTTCATCCATCTTTCCATCTACCCAAATCCTAATCATTCCTCTATCCGGATCCCTCAACGGTTCCTCCAGCACCCATCTTCCAATCCTCAAGAAAATCCTCCATCCAATCTCTCCAAATATTCCTCCAATCCAATCCTCAAGAAAATCCTCATCCAATCCATATCTTCCTCCAATCCAAATCTCCCTAAGCATTCCTCTATCCAAATCCCCTAGCAGTTCCTCCATCCAAATCCTAAGCATTTTCCTCCAGCATTAATCCCTAAGTATTTCCTCCATCTTGGCATCACTTGGTATCTTCCCTTGTCATTGGTATCTAGCTCTAAGGCTACCCCCATGCAATCCAATGCCATCCATCCATATCCTAACATTCTCCCTGCAAAATCCTCCAACACCTTCCAAACCTATCCACATCTTCTAGTAATCCAACATCCAAGATCAAGAATCCATCCCATCATATCCTTAGTCTTGTTCCTAGTCTTGTCGCAAGCCTTGATCTCAATCCAATCATCATCGTTGGGATGTGTCCTTCCCAAAATCTGTGTCATTTCAGGACACATCATCCACCATCAGTCCATCTTGGCTTTCCAGCCCAACTGGGGCATCATCTTGCATATATTTGTAGCTTCGGCTTCATCCCCAAGTCTCTTGTACATCCTATCCTAGGTCTTATACTATAGCGTCAGTTGTGTCTCCACCTAGGCTCATTTGTACATATGTGTCTGTAGGTCCCATGCTTTGAGTTAGTCAGCCCTTGAGTCATCGTGACCTATCCAGCTAAGCACTTCAGCAATCATCCCTTGGTCCTTTTTGAGGTTTGAGAATCTTACCTATCTCTTGTCATAGGAATCCTTATCTAGTCACCCACCATCCGCTTCGTATCACCAATTCTTTGAGTTGCTCAATCCTTATCTTAAATCAAATCAATCCCAGTGCTACCCTTTGACATACGCTTTGTCTAGGGAATCATGTACTTGTCTTTGTAGGCCTCATCATCTCAAGGAAGAGATTGGCATGCACTAGCAAGAATCCTATCTTCTGAAGATCATTAGTCTATCTTAGGTTGACAAATCCAATCCAATCCTCTGATCCCACATCAGGAAGTAGCAACTCATCCCCGACACTTCACAATCTCCCACCAATCACACCAGGTCTATGACGACATGTATCCTTCCTCACGTTCAGACCAAATCTTCCCGCCATCAATCCAATCAATCTCGATCCAATCAGTCATCATCCATCATCCTACCTATGGCATAAGGTTTTGTGAGATACTTCTTATTTCATTAGTTCCTTTGAATCTTTTGAGCTTCTTATAAATATCTCCCCGTCCTTTGTACATATCATCCTATTTTGTTGTACATATCCTCGTCAGTGCTACAACAAAATTTGATTAGATATCTTATCCCACCCAGCCTTGTTCTTCAGCAAAATCAATTCTTGACTATTCTTGATCATAATGATTATCTTTGAACCTCATCATTTTCCAGAAAACAACAACACACATTCTCCCCATCATCACAGGTCAGCACAAATGTATGCTTTTGTATTGTCTGGTCTAAGCCTAATCAAGGGTCCGCATAGATGTATCCTTTTGTATTGTTTGACCTAAGAAATCAAACCGGGTCCATGACGATGTATCCTTCACCATGTTCAGACCTAATCTCCCCCCATCAATCAACCATCAATCTCTCTCCTTGGCAAAAGATGTCTTTTGGAGTTATCATTTTGACCTTGGATTTTGTCCTTTGGGCCTTGTTCATCTTTTACGGTTTCTCATTGTTCCTCTACTCAAAGTCGCCACAATCCTTTATATTGTGGTGTGTTGCGAATGAGGGCAATCTGGGGTAAGGTCTTTTGATCTTTTGCTTTTGCATGTGAGTCAGTTGTGTGTTTGCGGTTTCTCCAGCATCGTTTCCACCATGTCTCCTCTGGGTTTCATGTGTGATGCTGGGGCAACCCTATGTGTCTTTTTAGCATCATTGCTATGGAACGTTGGTGACAAGGCCTTGTGTTCTTTTGTAACCTTGGTAGGTCTCTAGCATTGCTATATCAAACTAGGTTATGCTCTCTAAAAAATCCAACGCATGGAGCTCCCTAAATCCCCCATCCAACATCATATAGATTAAAACTTGCATCTTACATCTTTCTTATAGCTACATCGCCGCATTCTACATTCCATCCTCATCTTGCATTCATCCACCTTTTCTCTTGGAAGCCTGGTTATTTATCTCCCCTTCTTCCTTGGTCTTTCCCCTTTTGTGTTCTTTTCAAGAAAATTTCGTAACATTTCATCTTTGCGTTATTTTCTCGAGGGGGCACAACCCCTTATTCCTCTAAATTCTAGCATGGGGCATCTTATTTTCTTGTCTTCAAGATGCCATGCCACTTGCGGCATCGCATCAAAGAGGGGCAAAATGTAGACACTTAAAAATCCTTTAGAAAATAAAAGTATTTTTATTTTTGTAAAAACCCATGATGACATCATCATTTACTAATTAATTAATTAATTAATATATTTTTATTCCATTAAATCCCTTTATTTTAATTAAACATGTTTAATTAAAGAATCCCTCCCCAAAGCATTTAAATCAAATTTAAATGATTTTCCTATCTTTATTGAATCAATATTCAATAAATGATGTCACAATCCCTAAATAAATTTCATATTTATTTAAACCCTCAAAAACCTAGAACCTTCTAGCCTTTCCTAAACCCCTTCCAATCTTCCCTAAACCTACTTTGGAGATGTTTCCTACATTTCCTAAGCTAATCCAAGTCTCCTTGACTTTTGGTCAAACCCTTCCCTCAATGAGCCTTACACACTCATTTAAGCCTCTTACACCCTCTTTAAGGATTCTTACAGCCTCATAAAGAGACCTATGTATTTTCTTCCACACATGTTCCCCTTGCACACTTCCCTAGAATTTCTCACACATGTGTGAGCAACCCCTAACCCAAGGTAAACCTTACCATACCCCAAACCATACCTCTTACTCTACCCCAGACCTTACCTATAACTCTAACTCATCCTCCTAACCCAAGCACTTCCCAAATCCTATAAATACCCCTCTCTTCCAAGAGAAAAAGGCAATTAGCTTAGTTTTTATCTTCAATGCATTGTTATCATGCTCATTTACTTCTAGACTTAGCATAATCATTCCTAATTGTTAGATTTCATGCTTTTCTAACACATCATAGCTTAGCAATAATGGATTAACCTAGTTGTTTTCATTATTTTTCATAGCATATCATCATCATCACATCTCTTTTGGTTTAAAAACAATCTTAGCATAAGCATCATGTAGCTTAATCTGCATCTTAGCTCCATTTTGGCTCCTTGGGCTCTAAGGGAAAATTAGGTCTTCTATACCTGATTATGTGCTATTATAGAGTGTCCATGGTCCTTGAATGATCCAAATCCCCCCTAATCATCATTAGGGACATGCTCCACGCGAATAGAGAGCACACCCACATCCCTAAAGCGAGAGAAAATCAAACGGCCACATGGTGCTCCTGTTTAAGCTCTATCCAAGTGTCTTTGCATTCATTTTTCTATTTAAGCTTAGGAATATGCTGTTAGATTCATGTTCACTAATGTTTGAATGATCTACGCCTTTCAAGACAGATTAGGTTTGCATTGATTACAAGGACAAAGAGGGATATCCCACCACTTACACACCATTTTTTATTCATTTCATACATAATGAGCTAAAATAATTAGATTTATTTGTTTATTACGTAAAAAAATACATGTCTTAAAATTTACTTTCCTAAATGTTTGAAGCAAAAAAGAAATAAAAATAAATTATAAAAT
The DNA here is from genome assembly GCA_027943335.1 of Chamaecyparis obtusa. Lineage (NCBI taxonomy): Eukaryota > Viridiplantae > Streptophyta > Pinopsida > Cupressales > Cupressaceae > Chamaecyparis > Chamaecyparis obtusa. Next base: position 245,614 of record BSBK01002831.1, on the reverse strand, counting down.
AATTGTATATTTTACCCTAGCTTGCATTATGAAGGGAACTGCTTTGCTTTCTCTTTTTAACCAATAAAATTTGGAATTTTTTAATAGAAAAAATACTAAATGTTCAAATAGAAGATATTTGAAAACAATTCTTAAAAAAATAAAATAGGAAAAAGAAAATCCTTAAAAGTATAAGAATGATACAATCTTCTAAAAAAAGAATTTATGGATAAATTGATCTCACCAAAAGAATATTTGTTGAGACTTATCAAATGTTTTGTATTTAACAATATGTTGTATTTTCTTAATAATTTTAAAATTAAATTTTAATTAATTTCTTTTTGGAAAAATATTCAAACAAATATAACTTATACTTGATAAGATCTAATATGCTTTCAAATTCTATATTAAAAAGAAATATACAATAACAAATAATATTAATATTTTTTTTAATAAAAATTTAAGCTCATTTTATTAATTTTGAAAGGAGTATACACTGAACCCAATTTTGGGGAGCATTACTAAAATTACTATTAATATAATGTCAATATTAATAAAATATTTATAATGTTTAGTAGTTAAAATATTGATTAAATCTGTATTGACAACCATACCCACATATCATATGTTGGTACTCCCTCTTCCTGTCAATATTAATGCTAGTTTAGACAAGCTTCTTAGAGATTTCTATTGGCAAGGTCCGCCAGAGGAAAAAAAACTAGCCCTCATAAGATGGGAAAATCTGTGTAAACCGATATCCTAGGGTGGATTAGGTATAAAAAATCTACAATGGCAGAATAAAGCTCTTGGTGCCAAACTCATATGGAGATTATACAAGGAGTCTAGTAGAAAATGGGCCTCAATCCTTTTGCACAAGTACATCCCAAATGCGGATCCCATCAATATTTTCAGATCTAGATCCCATGTTAAAGGATCTCGTATTTGGAATTTTATTAAAGAATCTAGAGGAGTTATTAACAATTTACTCACATGGGATATTGGAAAAGGGGACAAGGATTTTTTTTGGGATGACTCCTGGGGTGGCTTCACCCCCCTCACTAAGTTAGGTTTTTCACAAGGATTCATGGATAATTGTAAAAATATTAGAGGCCCTTTTTTGAAGGATTATATTTCTCCCGAAGAGGATCTAGTTTGGAAAGCAATAAATGATATTCCAATAGAGAATGAGGAAAGACAAAAGCTCATAGACATCCTTAAAGATAGAGTAATAACTATAAAAAGTAGAGAAGATAAACTTATATGGGCCGGTTCAACTAATGGAATATATAATGTGAAGGATGGTTATAAAACAATTGTGCAGGAGCATAACATGGACACCCTAGATATCCCTCTGAACTTATGTTGGCATAAGGCATGCCTTCCTAAAGTAGGAATTTTCCTTTGGACAGTGATGCAAAAGAAAATTTTAACTGCAGATGGATTAAGAAAGTTAGGCTTTGCAGGTCCCTCAAGATGCCCATTATGTGAATGTCAAGAAGAAGATGTCAACCACTTACTCATAAATTGTATATATACCCAGAAATGCTGAAACTGGTTGTGTAAATGCCTAAATTGGCACACAGCTATGCCCTTTGACCTAGTGGATTGCCTTAAAGCATGGCCCTCTCTGCATAAAGATAGCCTATTCAAAGATATCTAGATAATCTCTCCCTCTATACTAGTGTGGGAAATCTAGAAAGAATGAAACAAAAGAATATTTACGGATCAAAAGCTTGGTTGGAAATCGATTACTAACAAAATAGAAGCGTTAATTACTGAAGTAATTAATAATAGACTAAGAAATAAGATGAGTCTTGAAAACTCCTTTAAACAATGGGATAATATGATTAGAAACATCTAGCCTAGACTAGAAATTCCACCATTATATGGGAGAGGGGGTAACAAATCCAAATCAGATAGAAGCACCTGTAAATGGTCACCTCCTAAAGATGGATGGTAGAAAGTAAATTTTGATGGGGCCTCTTGAGGCAACCCTTTTATAGCAAGTATTGGTGGGATTATACACAATTGGAAGGGAGAAATCATTTCTAAATTCGCTAAGCCCATTAAACCCACAACTAACAATATGGCAGAGTGTAAGGTTGCCTTAGAAGGACTCAAACTATGTAAACAACTAGGTATCTCTAATGTAGAAATTGAAGGAGACTCCCAAATAATAATTAATGCAATTAGAACTAGAAAGACTCGAAATTGGAAACTCAACTCGAAAATAGAAGAAATCATTGATATCTTAGACACCTCCCAATTTGAAGTCAAACATATTTATAGGGAAGGTAATACAGATGCGGACTAGCTTGCTAATAAGGGTGCTAATGGCGATATTGTGTAAACATAATTCTATTATAACTAAACATACTACAGGTTTCATACACAGCCTAATTAAGATTACTAACTGAATTCAAAAAGAATAAAATTTGTAACCCATAGAGCCTAAAGCATTAAGTATCAAGGCTTGTCTTCAATATATATTTGACCCATATACTGGTACAAAAATGTTAAATCAGATCTCTGAAGCTTAATTGGATTATAGTTACACTTGATATCAGTCAGAGCTTGGTAAATTCTTAAATACACTCATGCTGATTTTAAAATTATCTTTACCCCCATGATTACTTGAGATCTGATATACCTCGTTAAATCCAGTTATCAAGAATTTTGCAGATTTATTATCTTCTAATATTACAGAATTAGTAGTTCCTAACTATTAAATGTAATTATCTTCCAATAAAAAGTAGAATAGTAAGAAACCCGATGCATATGTCAATATCAAATGTATGTATACTACTCAAAATTATGAGTATGTGAAATACCACATAATTTCCCCTTAATTACTAGTCTATATTATATGGCGGCCTTTTGATCCCACCTGTTTAGGAGCTCTATAACTATAGGATCAATGCTTGTATGGGCCACCCCACCTCCAAGTTTCATCACATGCCATTGACGTAGCTAGATCATTTTTAACCTTTAGCAATCTTAAATGGTTCCCTGTAGAGGCAGGTAAACATAGAATGCGACTTTCCTTTTTCTTTAGGTAAACTAATATCCTTAAGGTCTTCCTTCTAACATAGTAGCTATTAAGTTTGGCATTTGTCATCTAGATTTCTCATTAGATACTATGCACCTATTAACTTCGGCCCCTGGCAATATTTCTAGTGCTCAGCGGGATCTCTTTTCGAAAGAGAGAGGGAAACCTCTGTGCATAGTTAGATAAACCGTCAAATCTCAATAATAATCTATGTTAATAACATTTTAGCGCAATCTGGAATACCTTCAGAATATTTGATGATAGAGTGTAGATCTAAGGATTGCCCTTGCACTTGAGTATATGTTTTAGATGTAGTCTTAAAATTTCCTTTCTAGGGGCAATGAGCCTATCATAGTATAATATATCATTAATAATATACACAATTAATAAAAAGTATGTTCGAGCATTCATGACACTTTAATCTCCCTATAGGCGAGAACTCTCTAGATGATCTAGAACATCTCGGTATCTATAGGAGTAATACATAATGATTAGAACGGAAGATCATGCCCAAGCTATTAAATCATGTAACAACACAAGGGGATAGTGATGACAGGAGGCAAGATAAATAGGTGTCAATACCGTGAATATATACATGAATGCCCTGTGATTTATCTTCACACAGCCTCTTAGATTTCAACCCCTGAAAAGTTATCACCTCCCCTTTCAATGGAGTCAAGACTGATAACCTTTGCATCCAAAGGGAGTCAAGCAATGGAGTTCAAAGGGTGTGTCTTGCCAGAAAGATGGAATCAAATCCTAAATCCCTTACCAAATGCGGTAAGAAGGGAAATAGAGAGAGCTTTGGGAGATTATCATTTCGATAATGAATTTACATTCAGGACCAATGGTGCGGTCATTGGACAATTCATTTCTATCTTGGTCTTCACAGGTAAAAGTAAAGAGCACATTATCAAGGTTGCTAATGCTGTCTTTAATGAAGATCTACTGAAAGGTTTAGAAAAGATGGTTTATTGTGTAGACAACCAACTCATGATTCCATACCCAGAAATCACCATGAAAATTGAGCTGGCTAATTTAGAAGCTATACCACAATCTCAACGTATACCGATGATGTCTTTCAAATACGAAGAACGCTTCGACACCTACTGGCCTGAGATGTTGAGGAACCTGGATTTTCTCTACAACAAAATCTTGCCTGGTGATATGAAATTAAGTGAAATTATTAACTACTGGCGAAATGAGGGTTTTAACATACCAAGGGATCTGGACGATCAAGATGCTACAAACATTCATGTTATGGCTCTAGAGATTCCTAGGTGCACTCGACACTCAAAGAAGATGGATGCTGAAGAAGAATACATTGTGCCGATGAGGAAGAACAACAATATTTGGAATTGTAAGATGGTCCAGAAAGGGGGAAACAAATGAATTGCAGGGTTTAGCATCCCTTTGTAGATATCAAGTTTATAGCATAGTTACAAATCTTCTTCCAAGACAATGTTGGATAAATAGTGAGATTCAAGTTTTTATTACTAAGGTCAATAGGGTAAGATGAAGTGAATGATAAACAGTAACTAGATAGTATATTACATTTGTACTTAGTATAAGGTAAATATAAGTCAGTATGCTTTAGTAAGAATGAACCCTTTTAATTCCATATAGATTAAGATTAATTTTAATGGTTGTATTTCTTCTTAAATTATGTATAGTGTAGTTTAGAATGATCAAGACTACTTTCCTCCTCCCCCTAGAAAGACCAAATTTAAAATTGACCCTTAAGCTTCTTGCTAATTCTACAAATGGCAGACCAATCGCTTGATGAAAAACAACGATAGAATTAAGAATAGCCTTTTATTTGAGAACACTCCTCGCATCCCCCCGGTAGTTGATGTAGTATCTGACTTTGATTAGCTCAAGAATCCCATACGCCATGACTATAGAGGGATTTGTAATATAAATAACACTCCTTCATTAAACTTTAGCCCTATACTAATTGATATTTCCACATCTAAACCTCCCTCTTGATTGTAGGTAAGTATGGATATCCCAATTATGCTTACCTGCAAAAGGAGTCAAATGGCCTTTTTTGGAAGGCTCAAGTCGAAAGAAGTTAAGAAGGTATTAATCAATAAGCACGCTATCGTCATTAGAGATACCATGCGCATCCTAGGGCCATAATTCCTTGATATTATGGATAGGTATAGAGTCCTATCCAACATCACTTCAATGTTTGTAGCTATCTTACTCTTCTAGGGATGCCCTAAGTAGGAGATTTGTAGACTATGTTATAGGACTTTCAAAAGCAGATATCTTGGCAGTCTAAATTTAGCCCTCCACAATGTTAATAAGGACCTTACTATAGTAAAACCCAAATTCTACAATTTGGTACACACCACAAGAAAGCCCCTTATTTCTTATCCCCTAATTACATCAGAAAACTTGGATGCTTTCAAAGAGAGAGAAGCAAGTGTGAAAAGAAATATTGAATTTTTTCTCCAGTATCTCCATATTCGGAAGCCCATGAAGAAAAATTGGTTTTACGAATATTGGCATCTTGATGAGGTCAGTTTTGAAGGTATGAACTGCTTTACGGTATCAAAGTCAGATAATCTAGTCGAAATTTGGCTTGATGAAGGGAAATAGCACAAAAAAAGGAAAATACGAAGCCTAGAATTAGATAACCTAGAATCACAAGCTAGAAACAACAATAGTCCATGAATTTATGTAAATCTATGGTGCATGGACCCATGTAGATACCATCTTTTAAATGTTGACATATTTAAGGTACTTGTTTTATCAAAATTATACTTACTTTTTTAAGACTCTAGTAGATTTTACTCTCGAAGATATATGCATTAAAGATTATTTTTACAAAGATTGGTAATAAGGATCAATACAATAACAAATAACGATACCACTCAAATATTATAAGACATAACAGATGCAATAAGATCTAATCTCGAATCAGCATAAAAACTTAGCAATCCAAGGAAGTAGATAACTTGCACAATTTAAACATGATTATACTTTCAAATAATTTCATGCTATTTTGTAAGGAAACTCAGGTGCGGAAACAACTTCCTACGCTAATCTCTATAGGAGAGTATTGTGCAAATTCTTTTAAATCCTTACAATTTTAGATTCGTTAACTACTTTAACAAAGATATTGCAACCACATACCATACATACAGAAAAATAGAGAATGACACAATGATATACCTTGGGGAAACCTTTTGGTAAAAACCCCAGCACTCCAAAACCTGCACAATGTATTGATCAAAACTATTACAGCTTACAATACACTTGCAATGCAAGTTCTTTCAGAAGATTTCGAAACCCTTGAAGACAAATCACGACAGCATAAAATGTTCCAACAATACACTCGCATCATCTCTCTTCGCAACCCTAAAAAATCTTATATCATGCGCTTCAATTTTTAGGGCTACTCCCAAAGATAACCGTATTAGGGTTTTACCATTCTCCGAGAAAATAGGAACCCCACGATTGGGGAAGAGTGTACAGTACTCAAATTTATCAGTTGCCACATGTCTTCACCTGTCATTGAATCTTCCTGACATAGCTCTTACGTGTCGTAGGAATTTGTCATAACCGTTTTAGCCATGATCTCCTTACACACAATTCAAGATGCTGACACATCAACATTATTTGCAAGAAATACATTTTACAAAACAAATAATAAGAATAGGAATTATCCAAGGTTGAGACACCTTATTCCTAACAATTTTTAGGGTAAGTATAATGGAAAGTAGCAAATACTTATTGGGATAAATTTTTTGAATCAATGATTAATGTAAGCTCCATTTTATTCGACAAACTTAACAACCCCAGGTAGTAAACCAAATCATTATCGAATGTATCTATTAATTAAGACTAGTTGAATCATCCACTAGCCAGTAGAAATAAGTTTTCAGCGTCATTGTTTCAAGTTCATAATGAGGCACTGAGGAACCAAACCTCCAACTGTCTCAACTATAACTCTTCATATCATGTTTTCAGATGCCTTGTAGAATGATAATCAATTCCATATTTTGTAACTGTGATGCTCCTCAAAGACTGGGGACATATTAAGGTATATAATAATAGTAGTGGAAACTTATGGTAAATTTGGATAATTGTAACTTATTGTCTTATGATGTCAGTGTTGGAAAAATGTTCAGCACTCCCCTCGAGATTTGTGACATGGTTTAACAGCCTCCTGTGTCTTCTATAAGTCTAGTGGTTGTATCGGGCATTAACAAGTCGATCTTTTGGTGCAACGACAACTACTACTTGTAACAAGTGGTATCAGAGCTTGGTCACAGGTTCAAATCCTCTCGGGTAACACTGAGGGGGAGATTGTTGGAAAAATGGTCAGCACTCCCCTCGAGATTCATGACATGGTTTAACAGCCTCCTGTGTCTTCTATAAGTCTAGTGGTTGTATCAGGCATTAACAAGTTGATCTTTTGGTGCAATGACAACTACTACTTGTAACAATCAGCAGCAGTATTATAGCACTATAGCAATCATTTTCTTTAGTCTCTATGCTTTCCTTTGCCAGAATATGAATGATTCTCTCAGCTATTATGAATCGACTTTTGAAATATTTGGGTATATTCAAATCAGGTATCTTCACAAGTTAACTGTATTTGGCTTTAACATCCTCTTTTCATTTTAATATTATAGAGATATTGTGTTTGGTTCTGAGGTATCTACAATATTACAAATTTAGCTACATTTTATAACTCTCTGGTATTTGCAGCCCTTAGCCCAATACATTAATCACGATTCTGTATAGCCCATTTACATGCTATTAGCTTTAAATCAAAGATATTGTGATATCACTGATTTGTAGTACTAACCCCTTAGTTATAAGTTCTTCAGTAGAGTATTCTTAGAAATTTTATTTTATAAAGATTTCTGGAGATTCAATACCAATAAGCATATTTGCTATTACGAGACCTTGGTCATAGTGGATATAATTTCAAAATGAAAAAAATAATACTATCCAAAATATTATGCATCGGCATGTCATATGGTACTTCTGAAGCAGTAGGGGTAACTACTAGAATTTAGAAGATTAACTTTATTTTATTAAAGTAAAGATTAAATAACATCAGGTTTAAGTTAGTTTTACAAAGGAGTATACTTCTCATAATAGCATGTTGGTAGTACAACGGACTGCCCCAGAAAGTGGGCATCAATTATTACATCTTTTTAAAACATGGCGATACATCTATAGGTTAAAGCTCTCCTCCTATAAACAACCATCTCTATTATGTAAAAGTAGATGTCCTTTCTTTCATAATTTCCCTGTAACAATTTATTCTTATTATGATGATACTAACAAAGATCTTAGTCAAAGTGCAGAATTTTTAGGTACTATATGTTCTGGCAATTTTTTTGAGGAGTCTCTTGTAGGATAGGACAACCAGGCCACAATCCCATATGATCGATAGATAATCCGTCAAAATATTGATCTTATTAGGTTCTACCATCTAAAGCTCTTCAGAAGGAAGGCTATATTGTAAAATCATTTTAGCATAGTTTAGATAAGAGTAAACTCGTACATAGCGTGTTAAAATTATATTATAAATTTGGTTATGGAGGGTATGCCCTCCTTTTTCTTATGTAAGCAATTCTGGACAGCAGTCCTAGGCAAGGCTGGAGGTTTTCTCAACCCCACTCTTTCCTACCAGTGCCTGCACTGAGCGGGGATGTGTACTTTTTTTTTATTAATAAACTTTTGGCTTCGGCCTTTTACCGATCAAAATAAATAAATAAATAAATAAAAATTTATATTACATATTTAATTTTTAAAAAAAAATTAGTGGCTTCGACCACTTTGATTTAAAAAAAATAAAAATAATTTTATATTATAGTATTTACAAAATTATAGAAATAGTATAATATTTTAAGAATAAGTATAATTTAGTAATTTTAATATTACTAATTTAAAAATAATTAACATTATTAATATAAAATAATGAAATTTAAAGTAACATAAAAAATAGACAAAAATATGATATTTCAATTATGAGAAGTAGAGAGGGGAACTTATTTAGGAGAGAAGAGAGACAAAGAAATAATGAGATAAATACAAAGGGATATATAGAAGAAGAAATATGGATAAATATAGATAGGGATGCAAATAAATATATGTATACATGTCTCAAAAGACAAAGATAGAGAGAGTGAGGGGGGGGGGGACAAATAAATAAAGAGAGAGATATATAAAGGAAGATGGAGAGAAAGAGATATAGATGATGAGATAGAGTCAATTTTTAATTGTTGATTTCAAAAGCTAGGTTGTCCATTTCATATAGGAAATAATAGTTAGATGGATAGGGAGATATAGGGAGAGATAAGGAGAGAGAGAGAGAGAGAGAGAGAGAGAGAGAGAGAGAGAGAGAGAGAGAGAGAGAGAGAGAGAGAGAGAGAGAGGTGCAATTGTTACGTCGATAGTAAATTATATATGTAGTAATGACATATTGGTACATTAACATGAAAAGATTTGTAGTAATAATGTTCTTGTGTAGGGAGACATCTAGTGAAATAAGATCACATATTTTCTTTTCCATAGATACAAAATTATTACATTTTCCTTCTCATCCTCCTCCTCCTCCTCTTCCTCCTTCTCCTTCCCCTTATTTGTCTTCTCTCCCTCCCCTCCTCCTTATTATTCTCTTCCTTCACCTCCTTCTTATCCTTCTTCTCCTTCTCCTTCTACTGTTACTTCTTCTTGCCTAAAATAGATGACACTCCAAACAAAACATAATTATTTTGCGCATGTTGAACAATAAAGATGTAATTATTGCACTAAATGTTTCCCTACGTATGAAAAATATTATGGCCAAACTTCTCATATCAGTGTCACAATATCCTCATTTGATATATATTTTACTATCGACGTAACCATTGCACCCCTCAAAGGTGCAAGTGCTAGTTATAGATTTATTGGGAGCCACACCTAAAACACAAGTCATGTTAATGTTAATATCTATCTTGCATTTCTTCCATAAATATAGCTTCCTATTAAGTTTTGCACAATATTTTTTTGAAGGTCACATGAAATGCATGTATCAAATCTCACGTTATTTCGTTCTCTTTTGACAAACTAGGCATCTAATGATAACAAGGCAAAGAAGATAAATTTGATTTAATATGTATGTGTAAATATTTAATTGAACTCGTATAAATCACAAACCTCTCTATATCTTGAGCAAATTTTTGTATGTTAATATTTACTTGTTAAGAATATTTCTCTTTGAAATAAGATATTTTGTGGATAAATCACAAATTAATATAATTTTTTCTATCGTTTAAATTTTTTTTCCTTACAAACAAAAGGAATCATCTATTCAAAATATTGATAATTGAAAATGTCACAAAATATTCTTTAAATTAACTATAAACATTTATGTAATTAAAAGATTTTTGAAATTTATCAAAAATATCATATGTTTGTCAAAGTTGTAGTACAAAACTATATAAACAATACAAAGTATGTCTCTTAGCATATTAACTTATTATACTTTTCTATAGTAACTCTTGCACCCCTTCTAGTACAAGTGTTAGTTTATATTCTTGATGAGTAAATAAATTATTTGAATAGTTTTTATAAAGTGATAAATAGGCCGTATTTTCAACACCATATCAAAATCTAAATGTGTAATTTTTGAGTCAAACTCATTGATCCATAAGTCAATAAAACATGGGTCAACTACATTCTAATAGCCATCAATATCACAATTTTTGTATGAATGTTAATTTAACATAAACCCTCTGATTCTTCCAACCACTTTACAAAGACTTTTACAGGCAATAAAAAATACATTTAGATTAGAATAATGTAGTCGTTGTTTGGAATGTAGGAGCTGTAATCTGCTCAGCCAGCATGGCCGCGGATAAATCCCTTCCCGTGGTTTAAGCACATTTATTTCACACGCCACTCCTCCCCCTCCGTAAATACCCATCGTCTCCCCTCTTTCTAATACAAGAAGTCTGAAGTTCGAATCCCAGAGGTTTCTTTGAGTGGATTTCAAGTTCGAGTCGCAGGGCTTTGCAAATTGAGTGTGATTTCATCTTCTGTCATGGTTGGGTTTGGGGTAAAGTCTGTGTTAGTTAGATTAATCCTTGTGCTGTTCTGTGTCTCCGAGTTGTGCTGGGGCGAGTTAGTGAAAGAAGAGCCTCTGGTTCTGAAGTACCACAATGGTCCTCTTCTCACTACAAAACCCACGCTTGATGTGAATCTGATATGGTACGGGAAGTTCAGTCCCGTGCAGCGTTCCATCGTGGGGGACTTTGTAGTGTCCTTGGGAGGCCTTTTCAGGGGAAACTCTCTGAAAACCTCTGTAACCACCTGGTGGAAAACAACAGAGTCCTACAAGGCTGCTTCCAATGGGGCTTCCCCTGTTAAGACTAGGACCAGGCTTGGGAGACAGAAACTTGACGAATCCTATTCTCTGGGAAAGTCATTGAAGAGAACGGACATTGCAGTCCTGGTTGAAAGGGCCATTTCTTCCAGAGCCCTGCCTGCTAACCCTAATGCAGTATACTTAGTTCTTACGTCTGAGGACGTAACTGTGGAGAGATTTTGCATGAGTTCGTGTGGATTCCATGCAAGCATCGTGAAGGGGAAAGCCGCATTTCCTTATGCGTGGGTGGGGAACTCGGAGACCCAGTGTCCTGGTCAATGTGCTTGGCCATTTCATCAGCCCCTTTATGGTCTCCAGACTCCTTCCCTAGTGCCGCCAAATGGTGATGTGGGTATTGATGGAATGATCATTAATATTGCCTCTGTTTTGGCTGGAGCCGTGACGAATCCATTCAATACTGGGTATTTCCAGGGCGATGCATCTGCGCCATTGGAGGCCGTTTCGGCCTGCCCGGGAATGTATGGAAAGGGGGCGTATCCTGGATTCCCTGGTAATCTGTTGGTGGATAAAACAACAGGGGCAAGTTTCAATGCGCATGGCGCAAATGGGCGTAAGTTTATGCTTCCAGCTATTTGGGATCCGTCTACCCTTTCTTGCAAGACCTTGGTGTAGATATTTTACTTTCTGGCTAAGGAAAGGAAGCTAGTGATATGTACAGAAAAATACTAATAATATGTTACTGTATCTGATCGCGTACAGTTTTATTTTAATCGTTATATGATTTTATTTTGCGGCAACAATTGTTTGCTTTACCGTGCTTCGCTGTCTTGTGAAAAATGAAACATGGATAAACGATCGCTAATGAAATGCACTTAGCACACGCTTTGAAGATTGTGAAAGTAGCGGCGGGCCTGCTTTAACTGGTGATATTTTTTCCAGGCGGCTGGAGAAATGGGTAATAATTTATTTGGACCTGGTATTGGGATTTTTGGGAAGCAACGCAAATTGTGTCGTCTTCTTGATCTACTCCTTTGGCGGTTGTGTAGCTTATTCCATTGGACAGTCCCTCTTCTCGATGGATCGGTGTGAACGTGACCACCGACTGAAACAGGAAATAAAAAATATACAATCTAAGATCAAAATAATAATTATATTTAATAATGTGACATTATATTCCATTGCTGATTGGTATTGGCTGATGTGGTAATCATTTGCACTTTAAATTCATTTTTTAAGTAAAAGATTTATTAATATAGAATGGAGAATGATTTGAAGTACCCTCAGATTTTAGGAAGCTTGAAGTTAGACTATTCTACTATAAAACTTTACTTACAAAATTATGAGATTTTTTTTGAAAATTAAGTATACATAATTTATTATAAATCATATAAAAAATTATTTAAAATAAATAAATATTTTTTTATATATAACACTTTTACTGTCATTTTTGTTTTAGCCATGTTTGAGTGACTAGGTTCAATACTGATATCAATTTGAGTGCTGAAGTTTTAAAAAAGTTTTTTTTTTTGTCCCATGGAATGTATTACTCACATTGTATTTTTTGTAATTATGTTTTCTTTTTAATTTGGACTCATCCTCTTATTAGAAAGAATTCATTTCCACACCTACTCTAATTCTTGTTGCATAGTATAGTAAAAATTCTAGAAGTTTTATAACATTCATGAAATTACTAGTGCATGTGGAATTTCTTATGAAGATATACACTTCCCTTCAATGTTATGTGTTCAAAGACTGAGTTTGGTTTGGGGAAATTTTCTTATCTTGTTTCCTTTTGTAGAAGATTTATTTAAATTTCCTTTCCAATATGAAACTTAATCCAACACTTAATGTCAAATGATGTTGTAAATTTAAATAGGAAAAGAAGAGAAACATAATCTAGAAGTCTAGAGTTGAAGCCAACCTTAGATTTTGATATATGGACAATGTTGCCCATGAAACTAGTTTTAATCATCCTACTTTTGGACAGTATTTGAAGCAAGAATAAAATCATCCAATGAATGATGTTGATAATTTGTCTTCTACATTCATTAGTTTTATGGAAAAAGTTATTGCATGAAAAACATCTACCATTAAAAGATGTAGGGAACCAGGCTTGAGTAGGAGTAGTCTTTTGAAGTCCTTGCTCCATACAGGATTGAAGTTATTTTGGTCTTCTTTGTTTTTGTTGGATTCATATGTGGTTTCCTTTCCTTTGTCATCTCTATTCGCAGATCCTTTGTCAAACCGAACTCCTCCTTTGTCTTTTGGAGACTTCTACAAGCTAAGCATCTCATCAAGCATATTAGTCATAATTTTAAATTTTAGATTCTTCTCTAACTATTACTCTGTAGCTTCAAAACCTTTCCTTAAAAGTATTGTTTCTTCCTCAAGCTTTACACAGTCAATAACTTTTCTTTGTTCTTTAGGTTCTTCGATCTCTTTTCTAAGCCTGAAAACTTCTTCTTTAAGTTTGAGGCAATCATTAGTCTTGATTTGCAGCTTTGTTTCAAGAGTGTTTATGTCTCTTCTTCTTTATTTAATTTTCTTCATAAGATGAATGGCATTATCTTCAGCGTTCTTCTATTTTTCATGAAATTCGTCTCTCTCAGCAAGGGGACACTTCAACTCCCCTTCTAAATCTACTATAGCTTCAATGTCCCAATCTTGTGTTTCCATAACATCTAGATCTTTCTCAGAATCAAATATTGCGTTCAAATCCCAAATTTACCTCAATAGTTAAGTTGTCTATTTTAGGAACCTTTCTCTAATGCCAATTGTTGTATACCTCTTAATGCTAAGGGGGGGGGGGGGGGGGGGGTAAATCAACATGTAATTAAAAATTTATTTGTACTTTAGTCAATTCATTACATAAGCCATTAATTGAGTTGCAGAAAATAATATCTAAAAGGAACTCATAACACAACACTAGATTTTTATGTGGAAAACCCAAATTGGGAAAAACCACAATGAGAATTACACTCACTATATGATAATATCGGTTACAAGTTTTAGGGTAGAGGCCAAGGAACTCAATGCCCCTTATACAAACAACAAGATCTTATGATTATTAAGGATTATGCCTTCCCTAGGGAAAAGTACATTAATTTTAAACCTGATCTAAGTGCATTCACAAAATCTAGATTACAATTTGTTGTTGTAGGAACAAATCCAATTCTAATAGACTACCTTTTTCAAATCCCTTTTGCGCTTAAATAATTTGGTTACCTTTTTTTAGTCTCATCTTTATTATATAAACTCTAAAGTACATTCTTTACAATATAGTAAACACAACCAATCATGCTAGCCAAAATAAAATTAAGAACAGTCAGCCCCAAAACACAATCTTTGATGTTCCTAGTGGGAAATGTAATATGAGGATCATTCAAATCAGTTGGTACAAGCTTCATAGTATCCATAATCATCTCTAAGATCAACAAATGCCACCGCCTTAGGTTGGACCCAAAAAGTTGTTTAATCAAGTGAAACAAACAACCCAAATCATAGGGCTCCCACTAATATTCACTACAAAGAAAAATATATCATCTATAAATCATAATAAAGCTATTTTCATAAACCACATCCTTATATGTATATGATTGAAGAAGTGGAGGTTTTGTGTGTATTCTTGTACTATTTTCTAAACACCAAAAGCATAGAGTGATGAATCTTTAATGTACAAAGAAAACCATACCATGAAAACTATAATGTAGAATATTTTAGCCATTATCTTCATTGCTCCCAAATTGCAAAGTTACAGATCTATCATTTTACAAAAATGTAGAGCAAGAATCAAAACTCAGTCTAGCAAAATTTTCGCTAGAACATTCAACCAAATTTACAAATGGACTTCATATGTTAACTCCAAACCATCAAACAAGAATAGGGTTATCAAAAAATACCACATACTACCATCCTCAATGATCTCTTGTCACTAGAAACACACCATTTGTACCAAATGGATACATAACATCTACAAAATCTTTGGATACGAAACATCTATATTAGTGTATATATTTACTTCAACTACCATACTACTCTAGCACACACTTTTATACATCTACCATATCAACTGTACAAAGATGACATCTTCCAAACAAAAAATTTGACATCAATGAAAACCAATCATTTATCTGTGCAACAAGATAAATTACAACAATGATACGATGATGTAAATTTGGAAACACGAAGATGATGCCACCAAAGAATTACCCTATAGAAGACTTATGATGATGCCCTTCAATTTGAATGATGCAAGGAAAAAGAGAAAAACTAAACCCCCTTGGTCGTCGATTGAAGGATGTTGCATTACATGTATGATAGGCGGACAAAACTTTTGTGTTCCCAAATTCACCTACTAAATAATAAATTTGTGTTTAAAAAAAATATTTAAAAGTTTTTTTAAAAATATTTTATTACTAAAAAACTTTATTAAATAATAGAGATTTTTTTATTTTTTTCTCTTTTTCTTTTCGGTTGTACTTTATATTTGAGTGATTACAATTGCCACAATCAAGCCACAATAGACTTGGATCAATATGCAAAAGAAAAAACTAAGATTTATGCATTAAAATTGAAAAAAAAGCCAAATAAGTCCATGTGTTAAAAGCACAATTTCTAATCACAATTACCACAAGTTGATAGCACTATTGTGAAGTATCAAAAAAACCATTCACTTTCAAAAAAATTATGTCTAAAAGGAGTCTGTAAAGTCCAAATGAGGCCTCTAAAGTTGCACAAATAAGGATGATGTGATTTTATGTAAAATTCATTTTTGAAAATCACAAAATTCCTATCTCGTTGCAAAGAGCATGAAAGCCTACCCAAATATTTAAAAAAATGCTCAAAAAAAGGATTTTGGATGACTAAGATATTGTTATTTGATAATTGCCGACATAATTATGACACATGAATTGTTGCCACACCTCCAAACTTCAAATGGTTGTAAGTTTGGCCTTTGATGTCCAATTTAGATGAAAAAAATGTCAATCTTAGGATTTCTAGACCTCTTGAATCCAATGGTAACCTTAGATTTGCACCAACAAGCTGAAATTTTGACCATGTAATAGAAATCCATAAAGAGGACCCCCTCCCCAAAAAGAATCCACCCAAATCACTCAAAATCTCTCAAAAGACTAACTAAAGGCACTAAATGAGCTATAATGCCATGTAAGATTGGCTATGGAGATGGCCACCCAAGATCTAAAGACGTAACAGAAAGCACAATAACAAGAGATGATGAATACGACAAGAATAAACTATATTCTCACCAATAATGCAATAAAATATCTAGATTGGATTGAATTGGACGAGTCCACTTCATTGAATCAATTGGAATGATTTTACAAAGGAGACCCCGTAGTTACATAGAATAAGGTGAGAACATATGAGTGTATAAGATTATGACAAGTGTCTTAATCTTATGACATGGTACATAAAGTGATAACTTACCACCCACATAAGGTGGAAACATGAAAGTGATAATCTCTTATGCTTTCCATTTACTTTTTGTGACAAGGGTGTCATAATTTTGAGGGAAACCAAACCAAAGACAAGAGAATGAAATCCAAGGTCATTTTAGATAGAGCACCTATATAATGAGCTAGAGGTAATAAAAATGATCAAAATATTTTTTAAACACTTATCTATCTTAATAAGATCCAACAAACTAGATAGTACAAATATCAATATTCTATTTGTGATCACTAATAAATTTGAACCTATAAATGTCATTTGGAAAAATAATGATATCACATTTCTCTTAATAAAATCCTTTATTATGGTCAAAATTATCCGTTACAAAGTCTTCCAAATATTTTTTCAACTTATGGTAGGATGTGTGTTAGGGAACTCAACAAGACCTAAATAGTGAGCATGAGCCGTGATTGGAATTGCTGATTGGAAAGATTAGGTACTGAGAGGGAGGGGGTTAATCAGTACTAATAGATTTGTATCAATTCAACCTTTTAATCTCAAACATGTAGTTTCATTCCCAGTTTACTGATAGTCTATTTAGTATTACCAATATGCTTGCAATTGTAAAAACATAAAGTAAATAACAATAAACTCATAAAATGATTCACACACCCATAACACAGATTTTTGGTCTCGTAGAAATCCTTGGTTAGGTGAAAAAATTATGTGGGGACGATACCCACAACTCTTCACTGTAGCTAAAACATTTGTCGGTTAAGGCTACAAAATGTCACTTTCTGAGCAACTCACCCTATTAGGAGTGATTGATAAATTGTTAAGTGTTTTTTTAACAGTCTTGTAAGTAATACTTTGTTAAGCGATTTTATCCCGCCTATACAAAATTCACCCTGTTAAAGGATTTACTAAAAGCTCATACAACAAACTTCAAAAGTCCTGTTAGAGACTACCCGGTTAAGGGATTTATGATACCTTGTAGAAACTTTGTTAGGATTCCTTACAAGATAATTGACCTGTTTGTTCTTTCCTCCAAGGCTTATCAGATCCCTTAAGCTCTCAGTCTCTGTCTTCAAACTCTTTTTAAGCTTGTTCTTCATCAATATCTCTTTTTTCGCTCTCACTCTCACATTCTAATCCTTCGATCCTTTTATCCGTGATTTGCTTCCTGTCTGTTGAATCGTATATTCCTGACCTTAGATCTTAGGGTTCCTTCATCTCAATCTTTTCCATAAACCATTTTCTCATTTCCTTATGTCGGCTATGATACATTATTTTCCTTTATGTAATATTTGTTGGCTTTTGATAGCTTGTTAGGAATAATAGTCCACCAATACAACTGAGAGGGGGGGGGGGCTGAATCAGCTGTATGATAGATTATTAAAATTTAAACTTTGAATAGCAGCAATATCAAATCAAATGAACACAATGAATGCCAATATAATAACACAATATTTGTTGCCAAGGAAACCCTGTTAAAGGTAAAACCTCGGTGGGGATTAACACCCACTAATGATGTACTAAGAGTATAGTATCCTTGTTAGAAGATCTAGCCTTGTTAGGAGATGATTAAAACATTACAGTACACAGTCCTTGTTAGAGGACAGACCCTGTTAGGAGTCAAGAAAAAATAAGGTTGTCTCACTGCCCAAAGAAGGTTATGTTTGTATGAACTAAATATGGGCCTCTAATTTAGCTCCACACTTCAACATAGTCATTGTTCACCAGTTGCAGACAAGAATGAATATCAGATCATTCATCCTGCCTAGCTGGATGATTCGACCTGTTGCCTCCTATCCAGGTAGGGTTCGTAATTTCTCTTAGAATCAAGAGTCCTGCAACCATAGACTAACACTAGAATGGAGGATTTAACTGAAAGTACAATGTAGATTATTCTAGAATGAATATGCAAGATTAATCTAGAAATGAAACATGAGTATTGATCTAATAACAATGAAAGAAAACTAGATTAAGAAATGAAGTGCATATTTAATCTAACACGATATATTAATCTAGAAATGAATATTATGCTAAGAATGAAAGCTTTGAATGCAAATGAATTCTAATGACAATGCGACAACACTTCGTTGCTCGAGAAATCGGATCCTTTGAATGAGAAATGAGGGTTTTTTTCTAGAATCCTAGGTTCAATCGACGGTTGAGATTGAATCAGACGAACGGTGAAGATTGAATGAGAGTTTAGTTCATAATAGAAATTTTCCAGCAGAGAGGCAGTCAACTTTTTGTTTTTGCATGTGTGGAGCTTTAACTATTTTATTTCCTTTTTGAATTCTTAATTAACCAAAGTTTCCTTTTTTGAACTGAAGAGAAGATTTGTGGAGAATATTTGATTAAATAAATTAAATATTGCCTCATAAATGGATTTTCTCAATTATTTGAATAATTAAATTCAATTATTAAGATGAGGATATTTATTTAAAACCAAATATTTATTTAATTCCCTTTTTTTCATGTGTTTTAGCTAAAGAGGGTGGATTTAATTTAATTAAAGTGCTAGGACTTTGTAATTAAATTAATTGATTATAGGGTTTATTTAGCCAATTTGTAGTCGATATTTGGGAATTAAATATGATACGTGATTGATGTAGATTTAAGGTTTTCTGCATTTGACATTAAGTCGAGTAAAGTCAAATAGAAGACAGAATTGCCTAGTACAATAGGACTTTGATGATTTAGAAATTTGATAGAATGAGATGAAATGCAACAAAATTGGTTAGGATTGCAAGATGCCAATTTTGGGGTATTACATTTTGCCCCTCTTTGAATTGATGTGCGAGCAGTGTATTGATTCAAAGAATAGTCTGATGTGACAGTTGACGAGGTTTTATGGATTATCTCTAGAATGAAGCTTAACCCTCGGAAGTCGAGGTTAGATTGCCAAGACACTGATTAGATCAAGTTGTAGAACCATCTTCAGAATGAAGCTTGATTCTCTGAAGTCTAAGTTAGATTGCGAAGACATCGGTCATATTGCCATTTTTAGTAAGATTGTCCCCAGAACGAGGCTCAATATTTAGGATTCAAGGTTAGATTGCCTCAATACTCATTGATTAAATGATAACTGATGCAGATTTGTAGGACTATCTCCAAACCAAAGCTTAGTACTCTGAGACCCAGTTTAGATTGCCTAGATATTGATAAAAGAGTTTTCGAGAGCCATCTCCAGAACAAAGCTTGACTTTTAGGAATTAGGGTTAGATTGCCCCAATACCTAATAGAGATTTCAAGAATCATCTCCAGAACGAAGCTTGATACTTAGGGATCTAAGTTAGATGGACCAAATACCTAAAGATATTTCAAGAACCATCCCCAAAATGAAGCTTGATTCCTAGGGATCTATTTTAGATGGCTCAGATACCTAAAGATATGTATGATAAGATGCAAGGCACAAAGATTCCCCTAGTGATTCAAGATAGTGGAACATCCAATTTTGACCATGAGGTACAAAAAAATGAACATGCCCCAAGTGATGAGATTCCCTGAGCAATGAGGACTTTTGATTTAGATCAGATTGATTTGAGAATTGAGGACAGATCCTAGGGCAGGTAGTAGGGGAGCCTAGGATAGATCATCGAGATAGTGGACCAAGGAGACATCACAGCAGCCTCCTGAAAAGAAGGCACAAGTCAAGGATGCAGTTATGCAGGATCAGGCTGCACAGGGTCCCCCTCCAGGAGATGAGGCCGCACAGCTGTAGGATTTACTACGGAGGACCCAAGATAGGTTGCGGTAGGCACAATAAGAGCTGAGTGATCTCCATATACAAGTTGTCATTCGAGATACCTGATTAATTGAGAGAGATCAAGATATTAGAGAGCCAGTGGAGGATTTGGTGAGGTCTTAGATAGAGACTCGATATGAGGCCACACAGTCTGCGTATTACTATGCTACTTATATCGGTGTGGTTCCAGAGGTAGCAGACCAGGTTCCACAATTTTCAAAGTATGTTGGAGCACCGACGTTTCCACAAGGATCTCCTCCACAGGCACCACCGCAGCAGGACATGCCACCTCGTCCACCTCCTCTAGGTGGTGATAGCCAGGGCTAGATTATGACATTGATATATCATGATGTATTGTAGCCCAATTTTTGAGATATAGATTGTGCTCGAGTAGCACCATTTTTGTATACTGACACTATGATTTATAGATATGAGCTCATCTTTTGGTATCATTGTATGTGTTGTATATTGCTTTAGATTTTTATGCTTTATGAGATGTATCCTGAATGACTAGATGAGTAGATATGAGATGTGTGGCATGTATGAATATGAAAATGAATACACAAATGTTTTATTGTTATGTATGTATGCAATGTGAAATGCAATGATGGATAAATGCAATGTATGATTTCATTTATGCTTATGATGGATGCTCATGTATATGAATATGTAGATGTAGAGCGTATGCATATGAGTTATGGTAATGCACTTTGTGAATGCAAATAGAAATGCAATGTATATGGTACTAATCATCTCATGCAAGATATTACAATACACGACAGGTACTAACCAAAAGAATGTTTTTGAAGATTGAGAGCGAGGATCGAACACTTGTGCAGTCATGGTGAACCCAGGACATGGAATGAGATCCCTCATACAAATACAAGAGAATACAACAAAGAGAGCATTGAAAAGCACTATCACAATGCAAGTCTAGAATGAAAATGCAAACCTAAGCTAGATGCAATTCCTAGGAATTAGTTGCTAGACCCATTAGATAGTTATCATCATAGAGCATTTGGTAGTGGACGATCATGAGATGTCATACAACTCCCATTGATATGACAATTATGAGAATATGAATATGACATCAGTCTTTAGATTTATCAGAATGAGGTGTAAGCATTAAGGCACGAGAAGCCAAAATGACCTGAACACCTATTCCTTTTAATTAAGCAAGTTAACATAAAGATTAAAGCATAATTGCTAGGATGACTTGAATGTTACTTGCGTACAAACAAACTAGGCATGCGAGAGTGTCTTCTTTTGCTAAGTGATTGAAAAGTATACTAAGAAGGCTCGCAGTGACCCCTACGTTCACTTCACAGGACGGGCATTTGAAAGTTCACTTGTAGCAAAAGAAGTCACTCAAACAGACAAGGAGAAGAACCAACCTCATGAAAGTCTCCATATAAAAGGAGTTGAGGTACACATGGCCATCTAACATGAGATAGAGGCTCTCACAGTGGACACCCATTTTGTATGGATTCCTTGGATCATTGGAACTAAACCAACAAATAGAAAGCAAAGAAAAGATCATGCCCCTAGTCTTTGCATCTCTTGGTCAATATAGACATCTTTGAGTTGCTCAAGGAGGAATGATAAAGTGAAAAGACAAGCACACAAAAAGAAAAGCTCAACATGTCTCAGAGTCACAAGTTCAATTTTAGTGGATTGATGTCAGATCAGAAGTATACAACATTCGTGAGGAATCTCATCAGGATGACGACAATAGACAGACGCAATGAGAACCACTGGTGACTGATGCAAGAGAGAACCTTAAGGAGAGATCAGAGTGCTAATGAAGTATCAATGGGTAGACAAAGTGAGAACCACTGGTGATCGATACAAGGAAGATCTTATAGCTAAGCATCAGTGGGAATACGTAGTGAGATCCACTAGTGATTGATGCAAGGAAGATCCTATAGCTAAGCATTAGTAGGTAGATGCAGTGAGAATCACTGGTGACTGATGCGAGGAAGATCCCTTGAAAAGATAGGACAATGCCCCCTTGACCAGGAAGGTCTCCCCTAGAGTATGACCAGTTTCAATCCATGTAAAGTCAAGCATAATCTTAATGAAGATAATTGAGAGCAAGTGCATGAGCTAGCAAACTAAAGGAGGAAAATAGGAAAACAACTATACAGGGCCAAGCAGTGCTACGATAGGTATAGCATTGTGGAAAAAGGGGTGCCTGTTTACTAGGTTTTCACCATCTTGGTGGGGATTTATTGCTTTTGCTACCATGATGCATGTTTACCAGGTTTTCATCAATGGCACATTTTTTGTTTTTCAATTTTTTTGTATTTTTGTATTTTTGTATTTTTCAAATTTTCAATTTTTTTTTGTATTATCAAGGCGCTTGTTTACCAAGTTTTCACCAAGATAATAGATTTTTTCAAGACATTTTGCAATTTTTAGGATTGTTTCATAATAGAGTATGTACATGGAGCATTCTAATGATGTCTCAGCTGTAGAATTGCTTTAGATGCAGAGCGTTAATTGGCTCTTTGAGCTGTTCTCCTTCAATAGTAGAGAGTTGATAGGCACCACACCCAAACGCTACATTAACAACATATAAACCAAGCCAATTTGGTTCAAACTTTCCCTTCTGGATCCATTTTTGTTGATTCTTAGGGTTCTCTCTCAGGATGAGATCACCCACTTGGAAGTCCCTCGGTTTGACTTTCTTATTGTACCTCTTGGACATCCATTTATGATATGCTCAGAGATGATCAAACGCCACTTGCCGACGTTCATCCAGTATTTCTATCTCTTGTAGTTGGGATATTCTAATGTCTTCATCAGTGATGAGCCCTTTCAAAGAGACTCATAGAGTAGGAATCTCAACCTTGATCGGTAGTAGTAGTAGTCAAATTGAGAAATTTTAGGAGCAAAACGAGATGATGTAGTAGTGATCAAGGGATCTAGCCAGTAGTGTCCAACTATTGAGAGATCCACAGTCAAGGAAAGATCACTTAAGTGAGACCCACAAATATCCTCGTGGACACATCTTAACTCTTTGTCAGATTTCCCACGCTCTAAATGTTTAGGGAGAGTATGTTCTAGATTTCTCTTAGTCATGTCATTAGAAATGAGGAGATACCAATATGCACTTTAGGACAGGCAAGATGGAATGAAGAGTATGAAGTATGAAAGGCAAGGATGGTGGAATGGAGGGAGGTGTGAGAATTTGGAAGCTTGAATAGAAACTTTTATTTTCTTTTGATATCCAAGTCTTTTATCTTGGGAATCCACATAACCTTTGACTTTTTTCTTTTGCTTCAAGATGTTTTTGATTGGAATTATTGTAAGATGGATTTTGAGACCCATTTTTAGCTTTGATTATCTCTCTCTCTCTTTTTTTTGAGATCTTTGTGATCTTTGAACATAGCCTTCTTGCTTTGTAGTCACATGTCGATTAGATGGGACATAATGACTTTGAGATATAAGTGGATTTTAATTTATTTTATGTTAAAAATCCAAGTTACTTCCAAAGACTTGGGAATTATGGATGAAAGAGGTTGATCTGACTGGTCTAGATGGAGAGATGGAGTGGGAAGTGGATGAGCCACTTATCTCAGGGAAGAGGAGGGAAGAGACGACGATGGGATGGGCTCAAGTGCAAAGATATCAGCATCATCCTCATCGTTCATGGATGAATTAGATAGATCAAGAAAATTATCTTCCATAAAATGTTGTCGATTGTGAGTTGTCCTAGAAGAGTCAGATAAGTTTAGAGGAATATTATGTGAGCCTAACTGAGATGGTCGATTCCAAGAGCTAGTTCCCTCTTCAGGTGGAAATAGTGCATGAATAGGAACCATTTCAATTATGGATTTTCCAATGTTCCATGAAGCTGTAATAGGATGGGGTCTTATGTACCCATGATTTGCTAGAGCAGTTGAAGTGCAGCTTGAAGTAGATGGCCTAGGAACCATAGGGATGATTTCCACATAAGGATGGAAATGATCATCATCAATTTCTTAATCTTGAGATTTAGAGCTTTCTCCTCTTTCAAAGCTGGTAGGAGGAGCATATTTTTGTATAATATCAACTTTTATTATAACAGTAGCATCAGATAAGGAATCCTGTTCATTTTACTTTGAGTCTATCTTAATGTTGTGATACTGCCTGATGTAGTCAGATAGAGACATTGTAGGAGGTAGATCTTCTTCATCACTGTCATCTGTTATAGGAGGAGGATCCTTAGTAGAAGGAGCTTGTTCAGTAGAAGCAATAGTAGAGTAGGTGAGAATGGGCATGCCCCAAGGCATATTCTAGATGTGGGAGATATCAGCTAATGGCCCCTAATCAGGATCAGTAGAATGTCTAGTAGCTTGGATGGGAGTAACCTGGGTAAGACTGGAGTCTGCCATTTGGCTAGCAGACAAGAGTGCAAGATGTATAGTCATGATCAAGGTTGCGAGATCTACCTCTATCTCGTTTATCAATGTGTATGGGGAATACGTGGCTACTTCGAGTCCAAACAGTCATAGACAAGGATTAAGTAACAAGAGAGAACTAGGATTATGCTTAGAAATCTATCTCTGGAATAGTAAAGAGTGATAAAAGGGAAATGCACCCGGCAGGAATCATCGAGAGGAAGGCTAGAACAACCAAGATATGACTATCACATCGCAAGGTATAAAAGCATAGTAAAAAAGGACAGATAACAGAGAGACAAGATGAGTTTAAGTAGTCATCACGTGGTTCTTAGCCCGAGACATCCAGTTTTAGACTGTGGACAATAGGAAAATAGGCAGACAGACCCTAGACAAAAACCAAATTAGACAAAAAAATTGACCAGTTGACGGGAATAAACTCATTGTTTTGAAAATCAGGGGACAGTCTCACGCGAAGAAGTGCAGTCTCACGTGAGGAAATGCCAAACTGTGTGTGAAGATTTGCTATCTCACGTGAGAAAGTGCATAGGGAGCTCAAATCTTGTGTGAGAAAAGAACAGAATATGACAGTTTGGACCAATTTTTGAGGCAGGGATAGATTTCAAGACACAACGCTGGCTATTCTCTGAAAAAATATCCAGTTTTCAGACAGATTTCAAATAGTTTAAATTAGAAAACTCAACTTCTGTTCATTTTTAAATGACCAACTATATGCATCAACAGATTTTTGTCATGATCAGGCATGCAAGACAAAAATCAGGGAGTTCAAGCAAACAATGTCTTCAAACAATGAGTAAGGGACAAAGCAACCTTGCACATGAACAAGAATATGTGACATAGTATTCTATTCCCTAAGAATGCTACTTGTGTATGTTCTCAAAATGTTTTGCAATCACGCACATAGTCTTAGAAAATAAAAAGTCGGTTGCACTATGGTTCATAGTAATAGTCAACTCTCCAACTTTTGCAATCTCAAGAGGGTGAACTCCAATCCAAGCATACCAGGGTTTTGACACATTCCTAGAATTTAATCAATCAGAGATGCTGAGGAGATCTGACAACCCAAGAAGAAACTACACCTGTGGAGATTTCTTCCACAAGGACATTTATATAGCGGCTGCTACTACCATGACGAAAATGGCTATTACTGCTTGAGGTTTTGTCCATGTGGTTGACCCAATAAAGGGAATGTCCACTACGGTTAACCCTCTCTAATAAGGAGACTCACAAAAAGGACCACATGGGGACTTAGTTCAGATTCAAGGATCTAAGTTTCTGATGTGCCCAAAAGGGAACATAGCATAATCCTCTAGTCTCTTCACCTCACCCAGACATATTAGACAGATTGATTGACATGCTAAATTAAAATCACCTCACCAAGGTTTTTATGTCAACAACAATGGCTACTGATCTCTCTAAGTGGGACCAAGAGAGAACATACCACCAAAGATTGAAGACAAAAACCAAGTAAGACCATGAGATGATAACATCTCCTTCCCTACCTACAAGGGGATCTATCTTTGAGAAGAGTGTTATCTCTATAAATCATTAATGATTGTCATTAGTATCAAAGGAAGTCAAAGACATCAGTCGGTTACTTATATGAACCTAGTTGGTAATTGTAAGCACCATGAGCCATTTGGTTTACTCTTTACACTTAGCACATGACAGTTTTACCGAGCATCAGACACCAACACCGAGAGACAGTAAACACCGAGCATTAGAGTAATTACCGAAGCAGTTTATACAATGTTTACCGAGGATCACAAAAAATGACATAGTATTCAGGAATGGCACATTCTTCTATGCAAACGGTTACAACAGTATCAAAAAATGTTTTACCAAGATCGAGGATCATTTGTAAATGTTAGATCTAGGTTATTTTTGTACACCGTAGATCTTAGGGGTTTTTTCTCTAAGTTGTTGAAACCTAATTTTGTATAAGTGGCATAAAGTAGTATGCTATATATTTGTATTTTTACACCATTTTGATGTGAACTGATGTATGAGTGAAGAAGAACTAGCCAACCTTCAAGATTATTAGTTGATAGAGTAGAATAGTATTCAAAGGAAATCAGATTGAGCAGAATCAGAGAAGGCTAACCGAGCAGTCCAGAGAAGAGATTCATCACAGTAAAGGTGATATATATTCAATACTTTATTGATCTATATTGGAAAATTTGAGTTTTCATTAGCAGATAGTTACCTATTGATTTCTAATCATTGTAATAGAGTTTTGGTAAAATCTCCTAACAGAGTAGACATGACAGTCTTTTTTGTAAATCTCTTAACCGAGTGCACACTCAAGTAGTGTTGCTAAAATCCTATAACTAGGTAGATCTAGATGATCTAATATATTACTACTAACAGGGTAAGATCACCAGAAGTGATCAAAACTTTTAGCCCTAACAGGAAAACTTTTTCTATTTGCAATAGTGAAGAATTTGTGGGTATCATCCCCACCGCATTTTTAACCTTCTAACAAGGGTTTCTATGTTACCAAAATACTTGTGTTATGGGGCTATTATATTGTTGATTTCATATTATTTACTTTTACAAGTTGAATGGATGAATGATACATGCATTAGATACAAGTTATTTTGCAAGGTTACTACTATTTTCTGTTTTAGATCTGAAAGGTTTATGTGTTAAAGTTTTTGTGGGCACTAATTCACCCCTCCCCTCTTAGTACCCTATCTCTCCTAATTCCAACAATTGGTATCAGAGCTCAATTCTCTTATTGGATAGTTTAACCACTGAAGGGTAAAGATCTAAGTCATGGAGAGGTATAAGTTAGACAAGTCTATTGAGAATTAAAAGATTTAAATGCATATGTTTTTTGAACAGTATAAGCAAGCCAAGGAAGGACTGAAGAAATTACTGGTTGAAAGGAAGAACCTAGCTATTCTACAAAATGAGATTGGCTACCATGAAGAAGCAATTGATGATATATTTGACCACATTGGATCTAGTTCAGGGAGTATTTCTAATGGATCTAAAAGTATAATCTTTGACTTGTCTAAGAAGAATCAACATTTAACCAAACAAGTGAAAGCACTGCAAATCGGTCAAGAATCTCAGATGGTGAAGATGGTTGAAATAATGAATAATGCTAGACAAGCTAAGAAAGAAAGGAATTTGGCTATTGAAGACCGAAGATAGACAACTGAACAACTAAAAGCTAAAGAGAGTGAGATACAAAGACTCACTGATTGACACTTTCAAGTATCTAATCAGATGATGACTGTGAATCAAGAAGTCAACTGAGTGAATGGAGAATTGTCTAGGAGACTTGAAGATGTTGCAATACTCATAGAAGAGAATGAAAAATTGAGTAATGAAATAAAGACACAAAAATAGCATAATGAGATGATGAGGCTAGCTGAGAACAATTCCAAGAAGATTGATGATTTTCTGATTAATCAAAGAAGATTTGGAAGCAAAGCTGGACTAGGCTATACCGACGAAGGAGAATCATCACAACAAGCTGAACAGATCAACAACAATCAAAATTAGAGACCTAAAGTGTTGACATGTTATCACTGTTGCAAACCAGGACATACATCTAATGTGTGTAGAAGCAAAGTACAAGGTAAACCTCCTATCACTCCTAAGTTCAATAGATATTTCTACTATTGTGGAAAGTATGGTCATCAAGCTTATGAATATAGAGCTAAATAGAATGCTAACAATACTACTGTGGAGAAGTTATGTTATACTTGTAATACACATGACACACTACATGAGAGTGTAAGGAAAAAATAAAGCAAGTATGGACTCCTAAGAAAAAGACACAACGTGATGCAGGACAATCTCGGGTCCTTGGAAATCTTGTGTCACCAAAAATAATTTGGAGTTTTGTTTGTGTTGCTCAGTTTCTCCTTTGACCGAGTTGGTCGGTAGTTGGTCAGTTATCTCCTGGGCAGTCAGTTATTTCACTGGTGCTCGACATTGTCTGTCTGCTGCTCGATTGTCTTGCTTACCGACGGGTTCAATTTTGTTTCCCGTTGTGGCCGACTTGTGCATTTATGTTGGATCATGGAATTAATGATTGTATCCATCATTGGGAAGCATGTGGTCCTAGATTTGACTGTTACTTCTGTTAATTATGGATCTGAAGGCCGACTCAGCTTGGTAGCTTCTTGTATAAATGTAGCTGTTTGTGGTAGTTTTGGGGGTTAGTTTAGATAGAAGATAGAAGGCATTAGATTAGAGATTTGTAGAAGATCCTCACATGTTTGAGGATTTCTATAATTCATTGTAATATCTGGCCGTAACCGAGAAGGCCTTATAGCCCGACATGTATGATTCAAATTGATGATAATATATTAAAGGATTTGGCATTCTCTCTCTCTCACTCTTGTTGCTTGGTTGCTTCTGCATGTGTGTTGCAGGCTTGGATCATTTGGGTGTGCCATCCTTTGGCCCCTCTTGCATCCCTGCCTTGTGTCAAGTGGTATCAGAGCAAGGTGAGATCTTGATCTAGGTCTGCAGATCTAGGTTTGTAGGTTCCTCTTGAAGCCCTAGTGAATTGTTGTGGGGTAGCAGATTGCGATTTGACCTACAATTACAGAGGGTTGTCAAGATGGTTTGTGGGAGGTGAGATGTAGATCCAGGATTGGAAAATATGCTAAGGCAGATTACTGCTAGATTAGAAGCAGTGGAGATAGCCCAAAGAAGAGGCAGACATCTTGAAGATGTTAGTGATGATGAAATTGAAGAAGAACATGCGAATGCAGAACCTACTCCTGTTATGGATCAAGGTGAAGAAATTATTTTGAAGGCTTTGACAAGTTTGAAGTGAAAACCACATTTCAATCCCCCTGAGTATAGTGGAAAGCTAGATTCTAATGAATTGGTGGACTGGATCACTGAGATGGAAAAGTATTTTGAATATGAAAATATCCCTGAGGATAAGAAGGTGAAGATTGCAAGCACAAAGTTGAAAAGTCATGCATCCTTATGGTGGGAACATCTGCAATTGGATCAGAAGAGGAAAGGCAAAGAAAAAATCAAGGTATGGTGTAAAATGGTCAATAAATTGAAAGGAAAGTTCTTACCCTGTGATTATCAGATTAACCTAGTTTGACGAATGCAAAGTTTGAGATAGAAAGATAGCTCGGTAAAAGAGTATACTAAGGAATTCTATAGATTGGATATCAGATTTGGACATGATGAATATGATGTGGAAAGAATCGGTAGATACCTAAATGGTTTGAGAGTTTCCATCCAAGAGGAGATTAGCATGGTCAAATTGGAGAACATTGAAGAGGCTTATCAATTTTTTTGAAAGCTGAGGAAAAATTGAACAAGAGACATGAGCAAAGACAAAGAGGTCGAGGTGGTAGATTCCCTAGAGGAAGAGGTAGATCTAATGGTGAAAATGGTAGATTTGAACTAGAAAAGACAAATCTAGACAAAGGCAAGACCGAGTGGAAAGGTGAAAATTCTAGAGGTAGAGGCAATAACTACCGAGGTGGTTATGGCAGAGGAAGTTTCTGAGGAACTTGTTATAACTATGGAGAGGAAGGACATAGAGCCTTTGAATGTACACAAGCTAGTAAGAAGGCTGGTAGCAGTAGAAATGCTTTGGTGCAAGAAGAGTCACCGAATGAACCTAAGAAAGAAAATAACTTGATGGTAAGGAGAGCACTCTGGAATAAAAGCAAGAAGTAAGATCTGATAAGGAAAAGCTTGTTCAAGACTAGATGTAGAGTTTCTGACAAAGTTTGGAAGGTAATCCTTGACAGTAGTAGCTCAAAGAATCTGGCATTTGAAGAGATGGTCACAAAACTGCAGTTGGAAAGGTTGGTACATTCGAAGCCCTATCATATTTCATGGATCAAAGATGAGCATACACTCTTGGTAAGTGAACAATGTTATATGAATTTGAAGATTGTAATGTACTATGATAAGGTGTTATGTGATATCATGCCTATGGATTGTTGTCATATTTTGTTGGGTAGACCTTGGCAATATGATAAACATGCTATATATGATGGGAGATTGCATAAGTATACTATTGTGGCTGATGGAAAGAAACAAATCTTGTTACCATTGATGGAAGAACCTGTTAGTAATGTTTGCACATCTATGAAACTTTTCTTGATGGACGGAAGAAAGTTTGTTAATTTTTTGAAGAGGAATGATGTATGTTTTGTTGTGATTCCTAATAAGCCAAGTAAGAAAATAGAGGATAATGTCCTTGAGGAGATTGATAAGTTACTCACTGAGTATAGTGATATCATTTATGATAATGTACCTGATGGTTTGCCACTGAAAAGAAGCATTGATCATTGTATGGATCTAATCCCCTGGAGCTAGTTTACCGAATAAGGCACCTCATCGGTTGACACCTATTGAGAATCAAGAATTGAACCGACAGATTCAAGAGTTGCTGGAGAAAGGTTTGATCAGATAAAGTTTGAGTCCTTGTGTAGTACCTATTGTATTGGCACTGAAGAATAATGGAGAATGGAGAATGTGTATTGATTCCAGAGCAATCAATAAGATAACAGTGAAGTATAGGTTCCCTATACCGGGAATGGATGACATAATGGACAGTTTGACTGGAGCAAAGTATTTCACAAAGATTGATTTGAAAAGTGGGTATCATCAGATCAGAATTAGAGAAGATGATGAATGGAAGACTACTTTCAAGACAAAAGAAGGTTTGTATGAGTGGTTGGTTATGCCCTTTGGTTTAACTAATGCACCGAGTACTTTTATGAGGCTGATGAATGAAGTTTTGAAGAAATTCTTGGGTAAATTTGTGATTGTATATCTTGATGATATTCTAATATTTAGTAAGACCAGAGAAGAACATTTGTTGCATGTTAGACAAGTTTTGCAGAGATTGAAAGAGGAAAAGTTGCTGATAAATCTGAAAAAGTGTTCATTCATGAAAGAAGAGATTGTGTAATTGGGATTTATTATTTCAGCCGATGGTTTGAAGATGGATCCTAAAAAGGTTGAAGCTATTTTGAATTGGCCTACACCTATGAATGCTAGTGAGGCAAGATCATTTCTTGGTTTGGCAAGTTTTTATCGAAAGTTCATAAGTAATTTCAATTCAATTTGTAATGCTATGACTAAGACTATGAGAGGAGACAAAAGAGAATTCAAGTGGAAGTGCAATTGGAGCTGTATTGAGTCAAGAAGGTAAACCTGTTGCTTTCTTTAGTGAAAATTTGAATGATGCTAGAAGGAAATATTATGTGTATGATCAAGAATTCTATGCTATTGTTCAAGCACTAAAGAAATGGAGACATTATTTGATACCGAGTGAATTTGTGTTGTATACTGATCATAAGGCTTTACAATATTTGGGTAGTCAGAATAAGTTGAATTAGAGACATATGAAATGGGTTGAGTATCTGCAGAATTATACATTTGTGATAAAGCATAAGAGTGGAGTCACTAACCAAGTTGCTAATACATTGAGTAGAAGAAGATCTTTGACGATCGAGATGAAAATTGAAGTTCTTGGTTTTGATGAGATGAGAAATTTGTATGAAAATGACCCTTATTTTTCTGAGCCATGGAGAAAGTGCAGAGCACCTATTCAAGATCAACAAGACACTAAATGGGATGAATATTTCATTCAGGAAGGTATGTTGTTTAAAGGTATTTAGTTGTGTATACCGAGAGGAGTAATGAGATCTAATTTAATAAAAGAGAAACATAGTAGTGGTTTAGCTGGACATTTTTGCATTGATAAAACATGGAATTTGCTAAAGGAGAAGTACTATTGGCCGCAGTTGTATAAAGATGTTCAAAATTTTTTGAAAAGTTGTGGTATTTGTCAAGTTGCAAAAGGAGTAAGTCAGAATACTAGATTGTATACACCGATTGCTGTTCCTGAGAAACCTTGGATTGATATAAGTATGGATTTTGTTCTTGGCTTACTGAAGACAGTAAGAGGTAATGATTCAATATTTGTTGTTGTGGATATATTTTCTAAGATGGCACATTTTATACCTTGTAGAAAGACATCAGATGCAGTACATGTAGCAGATCTTTTCTTTAAGGAAATTGTCAGATTGCATGGATTACCAAGGAGTATTATCTCTAACCGAGATAGTAAATTTGTTGGTTATTTTTGGAAAACACTTTGGAAGAAATTTGGCACGTAATTGAAATATAGTTCTACATTTCACCCACAAACCGATGGACAGACTGAAGTTGTGAATAGAAGTTTGGGAAATCTTTTGAGATGTTTAGTTGGAGACACACCAAGTAATTGGGATTCTGTGTTGGCACAAGTTGAGTTTTCATATAACAATTCAATGAATAGAAGTACTAGAAAGACACCATTTGAGATTGTGAATGGCACACAATCGAGAGGAAAATCTATTTTGAGAGACATTGCTGATGAGAAAAAGAGAATTGTTGAGGGAGTAAAGTTTGCTGAATATATGAAGACATCGCATGAAGATGTGAAGTTGAAGCTAGAAGACAGTAATCAGAAATACAAAGATAGAACTGATAGATCAAGAAGACATAAAACTTTGGATGTTGGTGATGAAGTGATGGTTCATTTGAAGAAAGGTTAGTTTCCTATTGGAACATATGGGAAGCTGAAGATGAAGAAGTTTGGACCTTGCAAGATACTAAGGAAATTTGACAGTGGAAATGCATATGAGATTGAGTTACCTGATGACATGGACATATCACTGATATTCAACATTGTTGATTTATATGAGTATCATGAACCTGCTGAAGAAATGATAGTACCGACAGAGTATCCTAAGAAGCAGAATGATGAAGTTGAATAGATTTTGAAGGAAAGAGTACAAGAGGAAAAAAATATGTGGAATATTCGGTTAAGTGGAAGAATAGACCGATGGAGGACAGCTCATGGATTTCACAGTCTGAGTTGGATGCAACTTGGACTAGACCTACTAAATGATTCAGAGAATCATTTCAAAATAACCCCAGGTGTCTGATGCAACAGCATCTCAGGTCCTTGGCAATCCTGTGTCACCAAAAAGAATTTGGAGTTTTTTCTGTGTTTCTTGGTTTCTCCTTTGACTGAGTTGGTCGGTTTCCTTTGGTTACCGAGTATGGTCGGTTATCTCCTGGGCGGTCGATTATTTCACCGGTGCTCGGCGTTGTCTATTTGTTGCTTATTTATCTTGCTTACCGACGAGTTTAGTTTTGTTTCTTGTTGTGGCTGACTTGTGCATTTATATTGGGTTGTAGAATTAATGATTGTATCCATCATTGGGAAGCGTGTGGTCCCATATTTGACTATTACTTCTATTAATTATGGATATGAAGGAAAACTCGGCTCGATAGCTTCTTCTATAAATGTAGTTGTTTGGTGGTAGTTTTGGGGGTCAGTTTAGATAGAATATAGAAGGCATTAGATTAGAGATTTGTAGCAGATCCTTGCATGTTTGAGGACTTCTATAATTCATTATAATATCTGGCCATAACCAAGAAGGCCTTACAGCCTGACATGTATGATTCAAATTGATGATAATATATTAAAGGATCTAGCATTCTCTCTCTCACTCTTGTTGCTTGGTTGCTTCCTCATGTGTGTTGCAGGCTTGGATCATTTGGGTGTGCCATCCTTTGGCCCCTCTTGCATCCTTGCCTTGCATCACAATGCAAGCCCTATTAACTGAAGAGACAAGGTAATTCTTATGTTTGGGATTATAACACATGGACTAACTGTGTTGCATGTGGTAGATATGGGCACATTGCAGCAAATTGTAACAAGAAAAGATGGGCTGGACAATCAAGAAGTTGGATAAGCACTGGAATGGCATTGTCATAAGGTCGGTCATTTAAGAAAAGATTACAGAGACCAAGCACCAGAAGAAGGTCATATATTTGAGAGTGGAAACACTATTGCAGATATCATGAGAATAAGGAATAGCATGTGGAAGAAAGCATCTAATGAGAATGCTGAGTCAAGTAATGTTGACGGTGAAACCTTGTCCATTGGATTGGGTGACATTGGTACCTCCACCCAAGGAGATATAGGTATGTATGGGATTGGCATTCCAAAATGATCACATTTTACATACAGTTCCTTATATATATATGTTGTGCACATACCAAATCTACATAAATAAAGATGCATTATGGTTTATATGTTTTAAGCTAACAAAGTTACACAGTTGGTAAAAGTTAGACCGAGCATTGGTTACCCATCGGTAATCACTATTCAAGGTTAACCGAATAATAGTATCAACCAAGAAAATAAGTCTTATGTTAACCGAGCTGATGAAAGATTGTAGCTGTCACCGAGCTGATAGTTTTCATGAACTGAAAAGTAGGTCAAGCATTTATTGCATAAATTTTTGAGTGGGAATATAAAAAATTCTATAAATACGTGGAAGACAGAGTTTATTTTTCACATTGCGATTTCGGAGAGCTAAAATTTCACAGAGCGAGTTTGAGCAAGAATCTTTCAAGAAAATTCAAGCAGTTGCAGATCGAACCAAGCACACTCTTCGATACATTCCGAGTAAGTTGAAACCCTACCAAGCATATTTCTCATACTTATTAGAAAACCTATTTTGTTGAAATTGTATGGTGAAAATGTGACCACACTTCTATGGATCATTACATGCAAGGAACACTCAAGAATGAGGCCTCACAAATCGATCCATAGCTCCCTAGGCATGGAGTACAAGGGTTTTAAGAATGCTCTCAGCTAGAGCTATTTAGCCAATAACCTTGCTAGTAAACCATGCAATGGGAGATTCAATGAAGACAAGGGCAAGAATGCCAATATCCCCAAGAATCAAATGAAATGCAATGCAATGCAAGCTAGCTAAGAATGGAAATGCAAGCTAAACTATGGAAATGAAAGATGCAAGTATTACAAAGCCTCCTAGTTAAACTAGATGAATTAATCTAAAGCATAAAGGAAATCTAAGCTAAGAATGCCATGAAAATGAAGCTACTATGCAAGAAATGAAATCTAACTATGAAGCAAGAAAGCCATGATGATGCAAGAATGAAGACAAGAAGATAGAGTGTTGATGAAGATCCAAGATGAATGCCAACAATGCTCCAAATCTTCAAACCCTAGATGCAAGAATGTCTCCAAAAGCTCCAAGATGACCTAGAAAACCTGTAGCATAACAATAGCATAAAAAGTTGTGTGCAAATGAGGAAGAGAGCTCTCCTTTTATAGAGAATGAAAAAGGAATGGGCCATGGAGATTAAGAGGCAAAAGATTTAATCAACGGTGGAGCTTAAAAGAGGAGCAATCCATGTGCACAAGTATCCTCCAATGAGAAAATAGGAGTTGACTTTTGTGTCCATATAAGACAAAAAGTGCTTTTTCCCTTTTTATAAAATAAGAATAATGCTTTATTTGTGCAACTTAGGATAAGAGGAAAAGTGAGGGCTTTTATTTATTTAAAAGGGGAGGAAATATTCCTTTTAAATAAATAAAGACTTAGGATAAGATGGTTAGCCCATAGAAAATAATCGAATAAATGATAGAGCTAGGATTTGATCAAGAATAAGCAATTGATAATTTAGCAAAAGGGGCTAATAGTCTAGATGACCATTTTTAGGTGTATACATTTTGCCCCTCTTTGACTAATGTGTGATCGATCTGGGAACACATGTAGTCAAAGAATAGATTAGCCAAGAAGGCAAGCAGACAACCAAGAAAGCAAGCAAATAGCGATCTGACTCCAAAGAATGAAGTGCAGAGAGATAGCAAATCCTGCATGGTCAGCCTGGTAGTGACAGTACTGAACACTTAGGAAAGAGATAGCTAATAAGATATGATGTGTCTGCCCCCTCGGGATCGAAAGTGAAATCAAGTAGAGGGAATGCAGAAGCAAGAGCAACATGATCAAATCACTAGAAATCATAATCGAAGATGAAAGATAATAGAATAACCATCAAGCAGTGAAGATATGCCCCACACATGGGACCCGGGGCACGAACCAAGCGGTCCCTCAACCCGAAAACACCATGGAGGGGAAGAATTTGAACTTGGGATTTGAAAGTGAATGAAAGACTAGAAGTTTGAAAGAGATGGGGATAAAGAGGTGAAGAATGCCCCAGCGAAGATCAAAGGATCAAGCCTCAAAAGGTTAACCAACTACACGAAAGAGGGGGAAAAGGTGATTTGGATGATCAAGGTGAACTCAGATTTCGGTTTCGATCCCGAAATGAAAGGAAAATGATGTGATATGAAAGACAAGAAGTGAAAGACATGATCAGGAAGAAGTGAAAGGTGAGTGCAGTTGATTAACAAGTCCACGTAAGATGAAATTAAAGGAGAGCTCTCTCCATATGCAAGATGCAAAACTAAACTAACATGAACCTAAGAAATGCAAGCTACATGAAAAGTGGTTTACTTGCAAGGTTACAAAGCCAATAGACATCTAATATTCATCATCGAGCATTATTGGTAGCGTCGCAAGATCATACAATACACACTAGCATAACTATGTGGATCTGAATATGATCTATATCAGATAGAAATGTGGAAATCTCACCTAGGCATCAAAGACATGTAGGTCAAGATGACTAGTGCAGTGAGATTACCTAAGTTTGATATAGCAAGATTATGCTTGCATCGAGACACAAGGAAAGTCAAGATGGCTACAAGTATGCACTTGCATAAAAATAGTCAAGGATAATACCCTGTCAATCCACAGTGTCAAGTAAGACCAGCATAAATGCTCATGACAGTTAAGATCAACAAAATATACCCACAAGCAGAAAAAGCAATAAAACATGTTCTCATACCCTCAGTCTTCTAGCTATGCATCATCGAAAACTTCTCAGGGAGAGACCACTCAGCAAAGAAATCATCATAGACAGCATGCAAAGAAATAAAGTCAAACAAATCTCAGTGAGTCAAGTGTGTGTGTGTAGGTCATAGAGTCAAACTTTGAGTATCGCATCTGCCAGTGAGAAATATTGCATCATCTAGACTGTGGGTAGGACATCTGATAAGTGTTGAGAAACACTCGACGCGAGGGTAGTGTTGAAAAACACAGTTGGGGTGGTGTTGAAAAACACCATTTGCGAGGTGCCTAAGAAACCCAGATGCACAAAGAGACCCAAGATAAGCTTAAAACAATGTATGCCCCCTAGACTAAGACAAGAATCAATTCCAGGCTAGGAGAGGCAAAGCGAGAAGTGGAGCGAAAGAGCGCCACGCAAGACTGATAGACATAGGTGCAGAGGGTCTCAAGCAGTGCTTGTTTCCAGGTTTTCACCACTTGATAGATTTTTTAAGGACTTTTTTATAATTTTTTTGTATTTTTGCTACCTAGGCGCCTGTTTCCAGGTTTTCACCAAGGCACTTTTTCTTCTTTTTTTTTTGAATTTTTTGAATTTTTTTATTTTTTTGGTGAGACATCAAAGCGCCTATTGCTAGGTTTTCACTAGGATGCTCATTTTTTCAGTACTTTATATGCTTTTTAGGTTTTTTTCAGCATCATATATGATTTTTTTCATAATTTTTTCAGGATCATAAAGTATATACAAAGGATGCCCCAGATAGAAATGGGCATCAAGAATCTGCTTCCTCTGATGTAGAGAACTGATAGGCCCCAGGCCCAAATGCTACAGCTGTGATGATAGGAGGTCTCAACCAGTTCGACCAATAATAACCAGCCCTAAGCAATGTCTGAGTTAGTGGAGGATCATTAGAATGTGATCCACATATGCCATCGTGGATTTCAGCTAGTACTTTTTCTGACTCCTCTATTTCTAGACACCTAAGGAGAGTTCCATCTAGACCCTTCCTATACAAGCCACCAGAGACAAAGGCAAAGTGTAAGGGATGGTGGAAAGAATGGCGCGGAGGAGTATGAGGTGGAAGACATGAAAAGATGGTAGGATTGTAAGATTTGTGAGCAGGATAGCGTAATTCATCCACCAGGAACTTGAAGCGAGATTTATGCTTTTTCATTTGTAAGATGGATATCAAAGTAACCAAGGCATTAGCAACTCTTTTCTCAGCTTTAGGAATGGGCTGAAGTATAACAGTTATGAGATCATGCTTGAAGTAATGCACCATTTGTTTGTAGAGAATCAGCTTCTCATCTTTTATTTTGGAGTCATTATTTTTGAGCAAATTTTTATCTTTACTTTTCCTAGGTTCGGATACCGCCACAATGTGGTTTTCGCCATCTGACCATTGCTCTTTTCTTTTGACTTGATGACTGTGATGCTTGATTTCTGATTCAATCTTTTCTGTTGCTAGTTTGCTGGTGGAAGAAGTAACAGGTGTTGATGCGAGATGAAATGGAGTGACTGGTTCAATAGCATTTATGCGAGGGGCATCATCTCTGGTAACAAGAGAGGTTGAGCCTATAGGGTAAGCTCCAAAAGTAGCTAGATCTAGACTTGTCATAGAAGTACCAGTGTGGTCTACTAAGGCAATATGAGGAACAAACTCATCAGACCCCACACAAGACCCATCAACCGCGTCAGGATGGTTACTACAAGAATGAACCATATCAACATCCATATCATCAGTAGATATACATTTTTCTCCCCAAAGAAGTGAAGTAGAGGGAAGATCATCTCCCATTTGAGCCATAATGTGTATTGGTGACTCATCTGTATTTGTGTCTAAATTACTGAGCATGAGAGTATTTCTAGAATCCTCTCTATAGATCCACTCTTGAATAGCTTGTTCTTCTCTTTCTGCTTCTAAAGGAAAGGATGAAGGAACAAAAGTATCAAAGATCACCATAGCAGAAGTGGAAGGCTTCATTGTATCAGAAGGTTTCCCATATGACCTAGGAGAAACAGGTATAGAAGCAAATGAATCTAGCGTATATTCACCCATACCAAGGCTCATCATCTTAAGTGATTTCTCAGCAGCAACTAGAGATGTACTAGGATCAACAAAAGGTTCATTATGAGGAACAAATTTTTCAGTAGCAGCAAGACCATTGATAGCAATAGTATGGTCTCCAGGAATCACAACCTCAGTGCCATTGTATGGAAATTTGACGCACTGATGATAAGTGGAAGGAATAGCCTGCATGTCATGGATCCAAGGATGACCCAAAAGAATGTTATATGCGAGTGGGATGTCCAATACTTGGAAGCTAATATCTTTCGTGATAGGGCCCACTCGGACAGGCAGCGTGACAAGACCTTTGGAAGATCTTTCCACTTCATCATAAGCTTTTATAGTAATCTTCTTCTTGGAATCCACAGCCAATTCTGACAAACCCAATTGTTGTATGACATTGAAAGAAACAATATTTAACCCTGCACCATTGTCTATCAGGACTCGGCGGACTCAGGTATTGTAGACTAGAACTTCAATGTGTAAAGCTAGATTATGTGGGTGAGCAATAGATATGTCATCTTCTACAGAAAAGGAGAGAGATAGTGGAGATGAAATGTGGTTGACCATAGCCTGAAATTGATTCGGATCAATGTCATTGGGAACACATGTTGTACGTAGAGCTTTATCAAGAATCTCTCTATGCGAAGGGGATAACCGAAGCAACTCAAGGATAGATATCTGTGCTGGTGTCTTTTGTAGATGTTGGACAAGATCATAGCTAGGGGTGGCTGAAGGAGCCACTTGTTTGGAAGGCAAAGCTTGCTTGGGATCTTGCGCAGTTTTAAGGACAATCTTGGCTTGCCCCCTAGTAACAGCATTCAGTGTCTCACTTCGGGAAGATGAACTACCACATGTTTGCAAGACTAACTTTGGCTTACCATGATTGGTGTTATTATCATCTTGAGACCTCATCATTAGAACACTCTCAATGGGCTCTACCATGTTAATCACAAGCGTATTAGAAGGATACGTGTAATTGATCTTTGCATCATGATTCTTCTTATGTGTTTGAGAGGTTTCCCCCTTATCATGCTTAGGTAGAGGATCTTTGAAAGCTGTGTGATCAGAATTTTTAGTTAAGCCATCAGTGGAGATTGTGCCGTTCTCAATAAGATCCTGAATATCATCCTTAAGCCTAAAACAATTGTCTGTTGGATGTCCTTTGTTTCTGTGATAATGGCAATAATGATCCTCTCTCCACCAATCAGGCTTATTTATCAGATGCCAGTTACCAGGTTTATCAGGAAGCGTAAGATATCCATTGTCAACAAAAGTCTTAAGGATCACATCGTAAGGTTCTGCCAACTTGGTATAGACTCGCTTTCGAAATGACTTCTTAGGCTTATCTACATATTGAGGTTTAGGAGCACTGTGAGCGTTGGCAGCTTCTTGTTGTTTTGCTGCATAGATAGCGTTGGAGAGATTGAAAGCGGGCTCTTTAACTTTAGGAGCATCAACAACCCCATCATTAACAACATACTTGTTCTTATTCCAAGGTTTGTTCTTGTCTTTACCATTGCCTTTAGCATCTTTATTAATAACAATATCCCCTTTTCTTATAGCTACATCCTCAATTCGATATGCACTTTCAACCATGTCATTGAAAGAGGAGAACAGTTGCTTCCTTAGATCATAATACAACTTAGGCACAAGAGTGTTGACAAAAATGTCAATCTTTTCTCTTTCGGGTAGCTGACGAGGATATCGAGAATACAATGACCTCCAACGTTGTAAGTAAGTTGCAAATGTCTCACCTTGATGTTGTCTTAGATTACCAAGATCTATCACGGTGACAGGTTGTTGGATGTTGTAAGAATAATGTTGTGTGAAGCGCATAGCCAACTCATCAAAAGTCTTAAGCGGTGGTGTCAATTTCGCAAACCATTCTAAAGCTTGGCCTCTTAAGCTTCGAGGGAATAAGCGTAGGAGATATGTGTCTTCATGAAGAAAGTCCATACTAAGAGCATAAAAATGACGCACATGGTCATGAGGGTCACCATTTCCATCATACTTGTCGTATTTGGGAACCTCAATATCCCTAGGAAATGGGACCATGTATAGACTTTTATCAAAAGGAAGAGCACAAATTGATTCTACAAAAGAGACCTTTGGAGGCTCTCTTTCTAATGCCATTTGGGTAAGGCATTGATTTGTCTGACGTAATTCTTCCTGAAGGACTTCCAATTTAGTTGGTACTCTTTGTTGGACTATTTGTCTAACATCATAGCCGGGAGGAAGCTTGTATCCTCTAGAAGTCATATATTGAAAATATTGATCGCCATTACGCTCTAAAAGCTTATGCATCATTCGTTGGAAATCCACATCTTGTTCACATCTCATAAGATCCTCACTAGAAATCTCATCATTAGCCTCTGCCTCATGTTGAGAGGGAGGAGGTCTAGGTGGTGAAGAAGGCATAGCAAAAGTGGTTCTTGGAGGAGATCTTGGTGGCGTGTTGTTGCCATTGTTGCCATTAAAAAGAGGTCTATGCTCATGATTACTAGTCTTAGGTTGCTCATGAAATGTCCCTCTATAAGCCATGCACCTAGTAGCATCCATCCTTTGTTGATTGTGTTCTTTGTCTAAGCGCACTTGATTATCCTTACGCTCAAAGTGTTCTTGCAAGAGTTGAAACTTTTCTTGTTCAGTCAAAGTGAGTGAGACACTGTTTGTGTTTTTGGGAGTCTTGAATGCAGAAAAGAGGAAACCTCCTTTGTACCACGGTGTAGCCTTAGATTTCTCAGATTGGTCAGAACTAGAACTGTCTTTGCTAATGGGTGCTTTGGAACGTCTAGTTGGAGAAAGTAACTGTGTATAATTGAACGGAGGGTGATTCTCCTGCTCAAACTGAGACCGAGTTGTAACCGGCATGAAAAGAGATGTTGGTTGACTAATAGAATGAGATAAAGTTTCTTAGATTTGAGATAAGAAAAGCTAATAAAGATCACTTGTCAAAGTAGAACAATAGAGAGATGGCTCGTCAAAAGTGCTCAAGCACTTACAACAATCAATTGACTAAAGCCGAGCAACGAGCAAGAAGCTCAATAAGCAAGTAGCTAGAGAGGTAACCGTGATGCGACAAGTGATCAAGAGTAGCATTTGTTAAGCTCAAATCCAATAGTTTTAGCTCATTTGTTTCAGTCTAGAACAAATCTAAACATGTAAGTAACAAACCAATTTCAAGTAAGAACAGAAAAGGACACTCTACGACAGGTTAAAATGCAAGTTTAGCAGCTCCGAATTGCAGCAATGACAGGACAGTAGAAATGACTCAGGATTCTTGGTTGAGGGTATGCAAGGATACTTCAATATCATATGACTCTTGACCAGTGAACGTGAAAAACTTAGTTTTGAAGCGCTTGGACCAAATTTGTAGATTGAACAGTGCAATTTTTCAGTTTGACAAGTAGTAGCAGCAGATAAAAGACAGGTTTGCAAACAGTGTAGGATCAAACATGTCATAGAACACTTGAAACAAGGGCAAAAGCAACCTTGCCAAGACAAGCACTTGTGATATCAAAATAGAGAACCTTATGAATGCTACCGTTTGTTTGAATGTTGAGAACATTTACATTGGTATAGCACAATCGAAGACAATTCAAGCAATTACTACCTAGAAGGACAAGGCTCATTACTTAGCAATGTGGCCCACAACTTGATGCTCCCTTGCCTCACACCAAGTGGTTTTCCACAAGAGATATTGGCATTGTCATGGAGGTGTCAAAAACACAACCAAAGGAGCACATATGGTGAGTATCTTGGGGTGATCCGGGTAAGTCCACTTAGATCAATCCTTGCACCAAGAAGCTAAGCGGCTAAAATAGGGTGGCCTCTATCTAATGGTTCGTAGTAAGGGATTCCGTTCATAGCACCCCTCTTGCTCCTCATAAAGGACTAGGACCTTGCGGCCTCAAGAGTACCTTAAGCATTCTTGCTTAATGCTTTCCTCATGGTCACAATCCCACAAGTTACTCACATCAAGCGAAGATAAGTACTATGTCTACCAAGGTTTTGTGTCCTTGATAGCCTTGAGATTATAGTGAGTTGGAATCACTTGTCACCAAGGAAAATGATGACAAGGTTGACCCCACTTGGGTCGTTCCTCTTGATTGCTCAAGAGCAGGCCCGCTAAAAGATCCTAAGCTAAACAAAGAGTGGATTAATTCTTGAGGTTCAAGGTTTTTGATTCACCACAACGGTGAAGAGCATACTCCCCTATCTCAAGAATCTCTCCCAAACACACCAAGAAAAGATTTAATTACCCCCTTTCTTTCAAAATCCCAAGATGGGTCAAGATTTCTGTTTCACCACAAGGGTGAAGAGCATACTCTCCTACCACCTCAAAATTTCTACAACAAGGTATTAAGTGCTTATGAAAGGAAACAACTAGTATATGCCGCACTTAATAAAGAAAGCAATTAAACAAGCACTTGATTTGGTTTTTATGCTTAGGGCAGCCCTGCAAAAGCCATTAGTAGCCCTCTTTGACATGCGATTTTAGCAAATTTCAAGCAAGAAGCACCTACAACCACAACTTGACAAGAGAACAAGCAAACAAGATATGCAATATATATCCAATTTATGAAAACCCTAAGGTTAGATCTGAAAATCAATTGTTAGGAGCAATGATAACCAACAAATAATCTAAATGATAACTCATATCATGCAATGAACAATAAAAAATGAGTGCATACCCATCACAAAATTTTTATTTTTTTTGCATTTGACCTAGTCAACAAGATCTGATTTTTACCACATGAATTCGGACCCTAAACTTAAAATGCAGAAAAG
Organism: Chamaecyparis obtusa; assembly: GCA_027943335.1. Classification (NCBI taxonomy): domain Eukaryota; kingdom Viridiplantae; phylum Streptophyta; class Pinopsida; order Cupressales; family Cupressaceae; genus Chamaecyparis; species Chamaecyparis obtusa. The sequence continues at coordinate 201,070 of BSBK01002831.1, read as the reverse complement.
AGACCTCTATCAAAAAATAGAGGGCTTTCCAAAAATATAAAAATTTCAGAAAAATCTCTTCATTTGTACCCTAGAGAGCCATTTTACCAAAACAGACTAGATTTTATAAATCAACCAAATGAGCTATGATATGATTTCTAAATTAAAAACACAATAAATGGACCCCCTGTATAATTTTAAGACCTTTCCAGAAATATAAAAATTTCCAAAAAATATGCTGATTTGCGCCAAAAATTGATTTTTTATGAAAAATAAAGAAAAAATCATAAAAAATATAAATTACCTTTGAAAATTCTGAAATGTTTTTTGGAACTTCTCTGATATGTTGCCAACCTACAAAAAAATTTTCAGACTAGAACACCAAGCCGTTTGGGAGATATGGTCAAATCTTTCAAATCTAGGGTTTTTTTTATCTCCAAATAAATCTGCACAAGGGTTAGCTCCAAAAATAATCAAAACCAGCATGCAAGAGGTGGGTTGCCCCACGGTGGGTGCCAAAAATGTATGGTGAAAATGTGACCACACTTCTATGGATCATTACATGCAAGGAACACTCAAGAATGAGGCCTCACAAATCGATCCATAGCTCCCTAGGCATGGAGTACAAGGGTTTTAAAAATGCTCTCAGCTAGAGCTATTTAGCCAATAACCTTGCTAGTAAACCATGCAATGGGAGATTCAATGAAGACAAGGGAAAGAATGCCAATATCCCCAAGAATCAAATGAAATGCAATGCAATGCAAGCTAGCTAAGAATGGAAATGCAAGCTAAACTATGGAAATGAAAGATGCAAGTATTACAAAGCCTCCTAGTTAAACTAGATGAATTAATCTAAAGCATAAAAGAAATCTAAGCTAAGAATGCCATGAAAATGAAGCTACTATGCAAGAAATGAAATCTAACTATGAAGCAAGAAAGCCATGATGATGCAAGAATGAAGACAAGAAGATAGAGTGTTGATGACGATCCAAGATGAATGCCAACAATGCTCCAAATCTTCAAACCCTAGATGCAAGAATGTCTCCAAAAGCTCCAAGATGACCTAGAAAACCTGTAGCATAACAATAGCATAAAAAGTTGTGTGTGCAAATGAGGAAGAGAGCTCTCCTTTTATAGAGAATGAAAAAGGAATGGGCCATGGAGATTAAGAGGCAAAAGATTTAATCAACGGTGGAGCTTAAAAGAGGAGCAATCCATGTGCACAAGTATCCTCCAATGAGAAAATAGGAGTTGACTTTTGTGTCCATATAAGACAAAAAGTGCTTTTTCCCTTTTTATAAAATAAGAATAATGCTTTATTTGTGCAACTTAGGATAAGAGGAAAAGTGAGGGCTTTTATTTATTTAAAAGGGGAGGAAATATTCCTTTTAAATAAATAAAGACTTAGGATAAGATGGTTAGCCCATAGAAAATAATCGAATAAATGATAGAGCTAGGATTTGATCAAGAATAAGCAATTGATAATTTAGCAAAAGGGGCTAATAGTCTAGATGACCATTTTTAGGTGTATACAGAAATGACATCTACTGCGAGTTCTAAAGTTGTGGAAGAAGTTAATTTAATAGTGTCATTTGGCTACAAGGAACCACCTTATAAGTTACACCCTGAAGTTGCTTTGAAAATGGATTAAGTGGGTGCTTTTTCAAGCATCCCACCTAGGGTTTTGTTAACTAAAGATATGTGATCATACATACACTGCAAAATTAGGGAAATAGGTGATTTCGATATGTATGTTGCGTATCAGGCACTTTGTAATGAGAAAATAGAACTAAAACCAGAGAAAAAAATTGTTGAATCACTTGGTCTTACCAATGCCCTAAATTTCTCAAAGAATTTCAAGAATGAATGGATTAGGGTTATGTTGAGCTGCTATCATGAGGGCACATTCTGGCTAGACATACTAGTCAAGGTTACAAAAAGAATGATTAGCAGGGTTACCGGTTAACCTACTACCGATAAAGCCAAAGCATTTTGAAGCTCATCCCGAGATGACGTTGAAAAGAATACTGGCGCAACATGGGATAGTAGAGCACTAAAAATTTCATCTATTGTGGATGCCAAAGTTAATTTCATAGTGCATGTGATTGGGTACAAAATATTTCAGTCGAGCAGGTTAAACAACGTACCCTGTAGTGCAGTCAACATGGCTCACAAATTGATAAAGAAGGGTCATCAGATAGACCTTGCCAAGCTACTACTGAGACAGGTTGAAGAAAACATGAAAACAATCAGGACACGAAAGTCCAATACCTGTAAGTTTGGATCATTACTTGTATGTTTATTTTTCTATCTCCAGAAATTCTTTCCCTCTATCGGTCACACTGACTAGATAGATGACACTCACTTCACAAATTTTTGAGATTATGAAAGGTCTAGGAGATAATGCTGAGAATGTAATAGATAGTTATTTTGAAGATTTTAAAGTAAAAATATGAGATGGACATTTGTTTCTTAGTGAACACCGACCACACTATAATTAAAGCAGTTGAGCCGAGAATAAAATGGCTAGCACCTATGGACTATGAAATGGATCACGATTTTGGTTTGAAACTATTAAGGCACTGCTAGCATTATCGAAGGACATAAAGGCCAAAAGTTTTGGAACCTTTGAAGAAGCTAAGACTAGAATTAAAATAGGCTTGGTCATCGGTAAAATGACAAGGAAAGCAAAGAAAATGAAGAATTTTTTATCTGAGAAGTTTGGGAATGAATCTGACTCATCTAAGGATTCACCAGTTGAGACTGCAACTGAAGGTCAGTTAATGTTGGCTAAAAAACCATATGATAGTGAAGAAACTGAGTCTAAAGAAGAACAAGAACCAACACCGGTTTCTCCCACTCAAGCTCCAAAGAAGAGGCAGTTGCCAGTGCAAACAGGTGTATGCACAAGGTCATCGACTGCAGCTTCACCACCATAGAAGAAGGTAGTTGTGAAGGTAGCAAAATGAAAGGCTGCTACACTGACAAAGACTTATGTAAAGAAAGGACCCAAGGCTGTAGCAAAGGCACTGAAGAAAAGGAGAAAATTGATAAGAAATAGAGAAGACCTTGAGGATGACGAAGATGACAACGATCAATTCAAGGTTGTTAGTAATAAGAATAGGTCAATAGATGAGGTTGTTGTAGATATAATCGAGAATGGAAATCTTGTAGATTCAGAACTCAGTAAGTTTGACAGTATGTCAAATGAAGACCAAAACAAAAGTGAGGAGGAAGTCATCTAGATGATGATACGCTTCAAATGAGTTCCATTAGAGTTTTAATTATCACTGCCCAAGACATTAGAGGACCGAATAAATCAAAAGTGGTCATATGCCTTGGACACCAAGAAGAGGATGAGGGAACAAGCCCTTGTATCAATTGCACCAGAATTATCTCTTGATGAGATTAAAGAGCTTATGGATACTTATATGCAGAGATTCAAAGTCAAGCACCGAGCTATGCAAATAATAGATGAGAATCTAGTAGATCTTGATGAGTCTAATCAACTTATTTGGAGTTCACTTTTGGCTATCATAGAGCATAATGAGAAAGTTACATTTTAAAATTTGTCTAAAAAGAGACAGAATTCAAAAGGTAAAGGAATATTCATTGAGGATAAAGTAGCAAAGAAGAATAAAGAGTCAAAGGTATCACTTACCGAGGTAATTGATACAACAATTGGTCAAGAAATTAAGAACATTTCACATGATGCACCGAATCCTGAAGTGATTCAGATTGAGGATACAAATGACAAGGATGTACTCATTGAGGACATCACAAACGGTGATCTTGATGACAGGGATGATGATGATGATGTGAATAATGCACAAGACAACACATAGGATGAAGCACAAATTACCGAGTGTGCATTTCCATCACTACCGGGTGAGCTTCCTATACTTGTTGAAGCCATAGAGATTCTATCTCAAGAAAAACCTGATGGCTTAGACCTCGAGCAACCTAAAGATACAACAAGGGAACAAAGCACAGAGTTACCTGTAGAGACAAATGAGCCTAAAGGAAAAGAGGCCACTAAAATAGAAATGAAGGCACAAGAAGAGCCTAAGGCAACTAAGGCTACCCCACCTGACACCACATCTGAGGCTCCACCTCATTCAACCAACACACAAGTTACCGAGGATCAGAAGAAGGAAGATAGTGTATCAATTGGGCATAACACTCCGAAGGTAGAATACAAAGCTATTGTCACCATTGCCAAGAAGTCTCCACTTGCACAAGAGAAGAAGAAGAAGAAGAAAGGAAAATGGCCGGTCACTCTAGATGAAGTCATTGTGATACCTGACTATGACCCGAGGACCCTTAGCCCTGAGGGCTTGAGAAAATATGGGGAATTATGTACAAGAAAAGAAACACAAGAGAAGTTGAAGCAAGAGAATAAGAACAAGGAAGTATTAGAGAATGTTCAATATATATTAAAACATGTAGTACCTAAGGTGAACATAGATGAAGATACTCTGATCATGGATCAACTTGCAACACTTACCAAGAAGATAAATGAACCAGATATTGAAGCTGATAAAAGAATAGAGGAAAGGGCAGAGTCCAAGATTCAAGATAAACTTGTCGAGAGAATCAACCAAGAAGTGGCTATTAACAAGGTTAAACTTTCAGAGATAATAACTGAGATTCAGTGTATTACTAATTCTATTCACCAAATCTTGTTTAAGCTATGCATTGTCAGAACATTCACTACAGAGATCAGTGAAAAGATTAAAAAATTTAAGAATGAAATCTCAATCAGTGCAAATGTAGCTACAACTAAGCCACAAGCTTTTTCAAAGCATATAATCAGAGTTCAAGAACTCAGGTGGTTGATAGAAAATCTCAAGAAGCAAGAAGAGTGGATAACTGATCAGGTTACTGAGTTATAGACAAAACTCCTTCCATACTGGAAAAGTTTTGAGAAACATGTTGTCAGGGCACAAACGCTTGTTCCAACACCAAAGATTTCTGTGTTGGACAACATATTTGATATGCATGCACAAGTCGGTCTTGAGCACATTTCTCTCACCAACTTGAAAGAGGAATGGTAAAACCTCTTGGAGTCATTGAAGAAAACCCATCAGCACATTTTTGACAAGTTGTAAGTATACACTTTTTCTATTTGGCATTAATATCAAAAAGGGGGAAAACATGTATATAGAATATGTAACTAAAGGAGGATAACATGTTTATGCCAAATATGTAACTTTTTGCTAAATTTTTTCTAAGTATACTACACATTACTGGAGCATGCACCGAGGGGGAGTATTTAGAATTTTTTTGATATGTATATGTATATGGAGAAGATATAAGTTTTGAGACGTAAGGTCTATATACACTCAAGTTTTGATACTAATGCCAAAGGGGGAGATTGTTATCTCTATTGAGCATTAATGATTGTCATTAGTATCAAAGGAAGTCAAAGACATCGGTCGGTTACTTATATGAACCTAGTCGGTAACTGTAAGCATCATGAGCCAGTCAGTTTACTCTTTACACTGAGCACAAGATAGTTTTACCGAGCATTAGATACCAACATTGAGAGATAGTAAAAACCAAGCATCAGAGTAATTATCGAAGTAGTTTATACAGTGTTTATCGAGGATCACAAAAAATGGTATAGTATTTAGGAATGACACACTCTTCTATGCAAATGGTTACAACAGTATCAGAAAATGTTTTACCAAGATCGAGGATCATTTGTAAATGTTAGATCTAGGTTATTTTTGTACATCGTAGATCTTAGGGTTTTTTTCTTTAAGTTGTTGAAACCTAATTTTGTATAAGCAGCATAAAGTAGTATGCTATATATTTGTATGTTTACACCATTTTGATGTGAATTGATGTATGAGTGAATAAGCACTTGAAGCACTAGCCAACCTTCAAGATTATCAGTTGATAGAGCAGAACAGTATTCAGAGGAAATTAGATTGAGCAGAATCAGAGCAGGCTAACCGAGTAGTTCAGAGAAGAGATTCATCATAGTAAAGGTGATATATATTCATTACTTTATTGATCTGTATCAGACAATTTGAGTTGTCATTAGCAGATAGTTACCTATTGCTTTCTAATCATTGTAATAGAGTTTTGGTAAAATCTCCTAATGGAGTAAACTTGACAGTATTTTTTGTAAATCTCTTAACCGAGTGCACACTCAAGTAGTGTTGCTAAAATCCTATAACTAGGTAGATCTAGCTGATCTAATATGTTACTCCTAACAGGGTAAGAACATCGAAAGTGATCAAAACTTGTAGCCCTAACAAGCAAACCTTTTCTATCTGCAGTAGTGAAGAATTTGTGGGTGTCATCCCCACCGCAATTTTTACATTCTAACAAGGGTTTCTACATTACCAAAATACTTGTGTTATGGGACTGTTATATTGTTGATTTCATGTTATTTACTTTTACAATTTGAATGGATGAATGATACATGCATTAGATACAAGTTATTTTGCAAGGTTACTACTGTTTGCTATTTTAGATCTGAAAGGTTTATGTGTTAAAGTTTTTATGGGCACTGATTCACCCCTCCCCTCTCAATACCCTATCTCTCCTAATTCCAACAAAGAGTTTCACATGTAAAACAAGCGAATGAAGCCCACTCTCTCAAGAACACCACAAATAGTGTTCATAGGGCCTACTTACTATGTGAAACAAATATGCAGAAAGTAAATCTAGATTCTTTTTAGAGCCCAAAATTGAAGTGTGATTTATCAAAGCAAGAAACACTCAAGCCAAACACGTGAGAGATTTATTTTAATGTCCAAAATCAAAGTGTTATGGAGATTGTAGCAAATCATCTTAAGTCCAAATCTCTGCAATCCAGTATTACATTGTTTTCGAAAAGAAGAATCAAGAAAATCCATAGAAAATAGTAAGTGTCAGAAAACAAAAGTCGAAAGTACAAATCTACAACTTTTAAGTCTCTGGTGTCAAAATTCCGCATGAGATTGTGCATAGTCCTGCGCGAGAAAACACCTTTTTCGCGTGAGAAATTGCTAAGACCAGCACAACTTCACGTGATATAGTGAGAATATTTACATGAGAATCCATATAGGGATGTACAAACGTACGAACATAATGTAAAATTTTGGCAGAAACTTTAAAATATGATGAGGCCAGAAATTGATTTTCTGCCCCACGGTGGGCGCCAAAAATGTATGAACTAAATATGGGCCTCTGATTTAGCTCCACACTTCAAGATAGTCATTCTCCGTTCATGAACGAAAAGAGGTGCCAGAAATGTATGAACTAAATATGGGCCTCTGGTTTAGCTCCACATTTCAACATAGTCATTGTTCACCAGTTGCAAACAAGAATGAATATCAGATCATTCATCTTGCCTGACTGGATGATTCGACCTGTTTCCTCCTATCCAGGTAGGGTTCATAATTGCTCTTAGAATCGAGAGTCCTACAACCATAGACTAACACTAGAATGGAGGATTTAACTGAAAGTAAAATGTAGATTATTCTAGAATGAATATGCAAGATTAATCTAGAAATGAAACATGAGTATTGATCTAATAACAATGAAAGAAAACTAGATTAAGAAATGAAGTACATATTTAATCTAACATGATATATTAATCTAGAAATGAATATTATGCTAAGAATGAAAGCTTTGAATGCAAATGAATTCTAATGACAATGCGACAACACTTCATTGCTCGAGAAGTTGGATCCTTTGAATGAGAAATGAGGGTTCTTTTATAGAATCCTAGGTTCAATCGACGGTCAAGTTTGAATCAGCCAAACGGTGAAGATTGAATGAGAGTTCAGTTCAGAATAGAAAGTTTCCAGTAGAGAGGCAGTCAGCTTTTTGTTTTTGCCTGTGTGGAACTTTAACTGTTTTATTTCCTTTTTTGAATTCTTAATTAACTCAAAGTTTCCTTTTCTGAACTGAAGAGAAGATTTGTGGAGAATATTTGATTAAATAAATTAAATATTGCCTCATAAATGGATTTTCTCAATTATTTGAATAATTAAATTCAATTATTAAGATGAGGATATTTATTTAAAACCAAATATTTATTTAATTCCATTTTTTTCACGTGTTTTAGCTAAAGAGGGTAGATTTGATTTAATTAAAGTGCTAGGACTTTGTAATTAAATTAATTGATCATAGGGTTTATTTAGCCAATTTGTAGTCAATATTTGGGAATTAAATATGATATGTGATTGATGCAGATTTAAGGTTTTCTACATTTGACATTAAGTCGAGTAAAGTCAAATAGAAGACATAAGTGCCTAGTACAATAGGACTTTGATGATTTAGAAATTTGATAGAATGAGACTAAATGCAACAAAATTGGTTAGGATTGCAAGATGCCAATTTTGGGGTATTACAATCTCCACCTTTAGAACTCAATGTTCGCAACACAAGTGTATGTAAAGAAATACATAATCTTGAACTGTCTGTTAGCAACTGCCTTTGTTTGATTAGTTCCAATGAATTATATAATTTATCCTCTACTCTACATCCAATAGACACAAGCTCGCAACTTCCACAATCCTCTTTTACATCACATCCATTCTATCATAAATTTTCAAAAGAAAAGATCTTACATATATACCTTATTACAAGACAAATGATCAGGTCGGCCAATTAGGCTTTTCTAATGTGCAAATAATTACACAAATCCCTGCTAAGATACACATGGTATCTAAAACAAGTATACAAAAATTACAATACAATAACTAAGGACCAACATCTGTAGATCATGCTTGCCATTCATGATACACGCTACAACTCTGAAGTCGACTTCCAAATAGGTCATTTCTAGAACACACACCACATCTAACTTCATCCTAGTTTCCGTACCTTGATAAGATCAATGAATATTATTTAGTACCCATATGTCATCCCTTAAGCTCACGTACACTGAATCCTCATCTCCTGTAAGATATTCCCAAAACTTAGAGACTTACTCTGTCAGCTTCTACTATCACTGTCGAGTAACCAGTCTTCACTAAATCTTCTATAACTCAACTAATATGCAATATTATATCATGCGATCTTAGATATATGATGAAAACACCTTCCTGTACCCACAACTTACTTCACACATTCTGAAACATCCATACAATATCTGTACATTGTAATAACCGGCCTATTCTCTCCATAGAAACATATGTTAACATCAGTGACAAAACATGAATGACACCAACAGTAATTCAAATGTCACTCAACGGAGTGAATTAACATATTAAATGTATCCAATGATCTCTCTAATGCATTAGCAATATCCAACAATCTCCCTGTTTGGCATTGATGGCAACATATGGGAAAATCCATCAACCCAAAAGTATTCTCTCAGTACCTTTACCACATAGTCTCGTTCTCGTAGGATTTTCACAGTCTCTTTCCCCCTTTGAAAAAAATGGAAAAGGGTGCCATAAGTCATCAATTGTCTTCAAAAATTATCTTCAACGATCACTGCCCCTAAGGAGTAGATCCATACATCAAGTCTAGAATAAGATAAAGCTTTAAAAACCTCTGGACTGATGCATCCCTGCATCATTTAATTCTCATTAGGAGGGGCCTGCACTCCAAGCATACCTCTAAGATACTCAAAGGCATATTTTGGAAATGACTTTGTAAAGATGTCTGCTACTTGTTCCTTTGTGCTAATGTATTTCAACCTTATTTCCTTCTCTGCTACCTTATCTCTCAAGAAGTGATACTTAATAGAAATATGCTTAGTTTTAGAGTGCATCACAAGAATCTTTGACATGTTTACTGTATTAGTGTTATCACAATGGATAACCACTGGTTCACCAAAATTTATTCCAATATCTTTCAGCATTTATTTCATCCAGACAATTTGAGTGCAGTTAATAGCAGCAACAACATACTCAGATTCTACAGTAGATTGAGCTATACAATCTTGCTTTTTACTTAGCCATGAAACCAAATTTTTCCCAAGGAAAAATGCACTGCCACTAGTACTCTTTATTTTATCAATATTCCCTGCCCAATCAGCATCAATATAAGCATGTAGTTCAAAGTCATCATTTCTATCATACCATAATCCATATTCCATTGTTCCTTTCATATATCTAAATATCCTTTTTACAACAGCTAGGTGTGTCTCTTTAGGTTATGCCTGATATCTAGCCATAATTCCAATAGCATTAGCAATAACCAGTCTAGTGTGAGTCAGATATTGTAATCCATCAACCATTGATCTGTACTTGGTCTGAAAAACACACTTTGTCTCATCATTATTTGTTAGTTTATGACCAGTCATCATGGGTGTACCAACTATATTATAGTCTTCCATTCCAAACTTTTTCAACATTTCTTTGAGATACTTAGTCTGAGAAATAAAAATCCCATTCTTGCTCTGATTTATTTGCAGTCCTAGAAAGAATTTAATTTAACCTATCATGGACATCTCAAATTCATCATCCATCTCTTTAGAAAATTTCTTACACATTACATCATTGCCTCCAAAGATAATATCATCAACAAAAACTTCTATTATTAGAATTTCATCTTCACTAGCTCTTAAATACAAGTTACTGTCAGTATTACCTTTTCTAATCCCAAGGTGAAGTAAATATTTTTCTAACCTTGCATACCAAGACCTTAGAGCTTGCTTCATAGTGCCTTCTTTAACTTGCATACCATGTCTTCATCTACAGATAGAGGAAATCCATCAGGTTGTTCTATGTAAACTTCTTCTTCAAGATCCCCATTTAGAAATGCAAATTTCACATCCATCTAATATACCTTGAAGTTTTTATGTGCAACATAAGCCAAAAATAATCTCACAGCTACTATTCTAGCAACATGAGAAAATGTGTCTTCAAAATCTATGCCTTGTTGTGAATAACCTTTACATACCAATGTTGATTTATTTCTTACAACAATTCCTTCATTCATTTTGTTTCTGAAAACCCACCTAGTTCCTATTACATTTTTGTCTTTAGGTCTAGGAACCAATTTCCAAGTGTTATTTTTCTTTATCTGATCTAACTCTTCCTTCATAGCTTTGATCCACATCATTCTAGAAAATTCATCAATAAAAAGTATAAATTACCTTTCACCATAGTATGACCTTATCCTTGTAGGTCCACATAGGTCTATATGTACCAGATACAACTTTCCTTTTGTTGTATATGATTTTATTTTATAGCTGCTTCTAGTCTATTTTCCCATAACACATTCTCTACATATGGTGTTAGATGGTTTCACAATCTTTGGTAGGCCTCTCACTACATTAGTCAGGCTTGCCTTCACAATATTATCAAAATTAACATGATAAAATATTTTGTGCCATAACCAACTGTCATCTATCTTTGCAACAAAATAGAAGCTTCAGATGTATTTAACTCAAATACATTAGCTCTAGATTTAGTACCAGTTGCAATCAAGTTTCCTGTATTACCCCTGATAAAACATTTCCCATCAATGAACTTTAATTGATATCCCTTATCCATCAGTTGTCCAACACTCAACAAGTTATGCTTAAGTCCATCAAAAAGTAGTACATTGTTAGTATTAGTCCTTCCATCCAAAGAAATAGATCCTACTCCTATGATGGGTTTAGGAACATTGTCTCTGAATCTTACAACACCACCATCATATTTCATTAGTTTAACAAATTTGTTTTTGTTGTTGGAAATATAATTGGGAAATGTGATACTGAGAGGAGGGGGTGAATCAGATATCACCTACTAATTCATTTTGATATGTATAAAACATTGTCATAGCATCAACAATACTTTATCATAACAAAATAACTAACATACTAAGCAACATCCATGAAATTACTCATAACATAGTAATTTTGGTTACCCAGAAACCCTTGAAAGGTAAAACTGGGGTGGGGATGACACCCACAAATCTTCACTACTATAGTAATAAATTTTCCTGTTAGGGATTACAAAATTTGATCAAAACATGATCTACCCTATGAGGGGTCTACCCTGTTAAGAGCTAAAAGACTTATACAGTCTACCTTGCTAAAGGATTTGAAACTTACAACAAAGTAAGCACTCAGTTAAGAGATTACAAAAAGTCTATTAGGACTACTCGGTTAAGAGATTTACCTTGATACATTGGTTAGAATGTCTCAGTACCTGATCTTTCGATTTTCACTGTATGCAAATTATAGATCTTCTCTTTACTGTATTGTATTGATCTCTTCTATTAGATTTATCTCTATTCTATCCTTTCACTGCTTAGCTTGGTCACTGAATTCTGTCTGAATGCTTCACTACTCTGAATGTGCCTCTCTGCTCATTCCTTCATACCTTTTGCATTCTCTCATTCATGCTATCTTTTTCTCTTACACGTTTTAGGGTTTAGATCTTAACCTTATATAATTAACAAAACATCTTCATGATTCAAGATCTACGGTTCAGATTATTCCTTTTGCTGCTTAAGCCTTACTAATTTTTGATTGGCTCTAAGTATTATATAGGGATCAATGATTGCAAAATAGATGTGTAATCACCTCTATAATTACCTCAACAAACAAAATACAAAACATGAATGTCACCCAAAATGATTTACCTCGATCACTGTGCCATAACAAACTCATATGTCATTCCTGGCTAACTCGGAAAATGTAGTTCCTGATACTCGGCATTCACTATACTTGGCATATGTTGATATCTCTATCTCTCGATAATCATTACATATATGACTCGAAAAAACTAGACCCGACATAATACAAAAATACATAGTGACCATAAGTTTACTCGGCAGTACTACTGCTCGGTAAGTATACATTACATAATTTGGCCTTTACATAATAACTTAGTCATAGTGATGACCGACCATCATTGCCTAGATAAATGACTAAGTGTGGGTCACTAATAGTCAACAAAACTATAGAGATCTACAATCTCCCCCTTTGACATTAGTGGAAAAAACACTTTTTCATGACATTACACTTTTATTTACAAAAGTACGTAGTATTAGCAGAATACTCCCCCTAAGATATATATACATTCAAAATTTTGTTACCTTCCCTTTGTCATGTCATGTCATTTGATTTACCCCTTGTTTTTGACACGATGAATCTCTTCTAGAGTGGGGATTTGAAAGTATTTCTCCAGAAATGGTTTATGTAGCATCATAATCATGTGTAGTGTAGTTTCCCATCCTATTGTAGCAACATTTAAAACTTTTGACTGCACTTCTAGTTCAGCAGCTAGATTGACGAGGCTCTCGGCAGTAGAAAGATTTGGATCCTTGTGGATTAAGTCCTTAGCCTTGACCAACTTTCTTTGTATGGCCTCCAGGTGAGGTGTTAAAATTGTTTGCATAGAAAGTAGAAGAGATCTTATCTTTCCATCATTAGCCATTAGTTCGGCTATCCTTCCTTGTGTATGCATAAGCTTGGCATAATGTTTGGAACTATTTTTTGCATCCAAGCTTAAAGACTGACTGGTGGATTTGAGTTCTTGCTGTAGTTTATCAACCAGTTTGTGCTTATCCTTAGTTAACTATTCTACATTGAAAATTTTGGTAAGAAGAGAGTGTGCATTCACAACTACTTCTTCAATCTCTGTTACCAAAGTGGAAAGTGCGACCTATTTCACTATGATCTCGGCAGATACTTTTTCCAGCATCTTGGTCTTGAACTTTATTTCTAGCCACTCAAATAGCTTATCACTGGTGCTACTTGCTTCATTATTTACTTTTTGAACAATATGTACAAGTTGTTCCAATATGGGAGTGGAACTATTTACATCTGACAACTCAAAAACATCATTAAATATGTCTTTAATTTCATACAGAACCTGCTTTTGCTGATGTTCTCTTCTCAGTTCTTCTTGTATGCTTTTCCTTGTCAATAAATCTTTCAATATTTGAATCTGCTCATAAGATAAGTTATCAGAATCCCATTTAGGAATAACAATAACTTCATCAATGGTTACCTCTGGGGAAAAGACTTCCATTTTTTTCTTTAGTGCCTTCTTCGGTGTGCTCCCACTCGGCATCTGTACAAGAACTTGTATTGCCTCTTGTTCTGCAAGCTCATGTACCTCAATAGCTTTGTCTTTTACTTCTTTTACTTCTGTTCCCTTATCCTCCTTATGAGGACTATTAGCTTTTTCTTCAAACTTATCTTCTTTCTCTTGTTGTAAATCCTCGGTGGATGTAGGTTGATTTGTTGGTGTCGACTTATCTTGTTCCTCGGTAGTGCTTGTCCTGGCTAACATGTCAACTGTAACAACTACAGGTTTGGTGGGGGTAGTGTTAACAGTTGATGTCTCGTCAATTATCAGATAATCTTTGACTTGCAAAAGTACAGTATTACTGCCTAGCAAAGATGTGTCTTTTTCTTCCTTGGCTTGTATATCCTCCTTGGTCAATACCTGATTCTTGATTGGAGTATCCTCCGTTATATCAACAATGTGTACTTTTGATACCTTCTAAATTTCCTCTACCTTAGGAGCTTCAGTCTCAGGAATGGGTGATTCCATTACATTTGGTTTTGTTGTAGGCTTGACATCATTAGATGTACTAGGACCTTTATCTTCATCTTTGTCAATCAAAAAACCAAACACTATCTTCCAAATCTTGACACTTTCCTGTACAACATCCTCAACATTGTGTTGAAGGATTAAATAAGCTCTAAGCTTAGGGTCAAATTTTTCTCGATGTTGTTCCACAATTTGTCTAATGTTGGCATGGGTGAGACTTGATTCCACTTATGCTAGGGTGCTCTCTCTTATTTGTTTTTCTGTAGTAAGAGCATATTCCCATTTTTGTGCAACCTTGTTGCTTAACTCCTTAGGGATTCGGTTCTCCAACTGAATAGGTAACATCTTGAAAATGCAAAGCATTTCAAGAATAACATCTTCAACCTTTTCTTTGTCTCCTATACTTAGGCTTCCAAAATTCAATCCTTTCAAGTCTTCCACTCCTATAGTGTTTGTTATCTTGTGACATATGTCATCCATAGTAGGTTTGACATCCTGTAATGCAACCTTCTTCTTCACCTCTTCATCACTTTCAGTTTCCTCATCATCTTCTTGTTCCAAAACAAGTTTCCTTCTAGGCCTTTTGTTAACCTTGCTTAGTACTACCTTAGGCTGTACAGGTTTTCGTTTACCGAATGCAAGGGATTTCTTTGGAGTCTCAACAACTGCTCCCTTTGCTCTAGGCCTTAGCATAGGTGTTGATGACACTTTAGGTTTTAGTATTCTTTTCTTGGTTGGGGGCTCGACAATTACTAGCTTCTTACCTTTCTTCTTTTCTACTTGAGCCTTTTCTTCTTCTTCTTCACTATCACTAGAGTCACTTTTTTCATCTTCTCCTAGTCCTTGGGTCAATTCTAGTGGTGCATCCTTTTCTGTTTCTTCCACACATTTCTCCAAATTCTTTACTATTTTATTTCTCTCTCTTTCTATAGTTACAGCCATTAAACCCATAGTGATTTTAGATTTGGCTTCTTTGTATGTTCCAAAGTAGCGTGCTTTACTATCAATTTCTTCAACTAAGAGGGCTGTAATAACATTAGTAGCTTCATCTATATTTACTTCATAGGGTAATGGCATTAGCCCTGAAACCCTAGGCAAGACTTCTTGTACATAAGTGAAGTCTGTGTCAACTAGAAAACATATATCCTTGTTGTACTTTTCAACTAATGACACAGGGAATCTACTCCTATTTCTCATTTTCTTTTTGAATTCAACAAAATAGTTATCTATCACACCATTAAAACTATCTCCTATCTGACCTATGAACTCACTAATTTGAACAGTAATGGGTCTCTTGTCCCATATCACACCTCCATGAGTAGGAAAAAACTTTTGTATATAAAAGAATAGACAGATTACCAAAGAGCCAAACTTACACATTGAATTCTTTGCATTTCGGATTGAGTTAAGGTTCTCGGCAAGCTGATTCAGCTGGAGCTCGACAAGATCATACGTGTGTCTTTTCTTAATGATTTTCCATGCATGGTATACTGCCATATAGGGGACACTGTCCAACCGAATGGATTGGTAGAATTTGTGCAAGATAACCCAACAACAAAGTCAAACTCTGGATATGTTATGGTGGAGATCGTCATTCCACGCTTATTCCATACTACCTGTGTGTTTTCCTGAATGTCTTCTTTGCTTGAACACTTCATTGTCCTTTTTCCCTAAATTGTAGGGTATCCAGTAACTTAGTGGATCATTTCCTTTGTTATCTTCACGGGTCTGTCTTCCAGCCATAGTTGCATATCATGTACTCGACTCAATACTATTTTTATCCTTTCAACTTTGAAATTCTATGGGAAATCTAGGGCATGCACTAACCCTTGTTCAACAATAGATTTATCCTGATACACTAGTTATAATGTCTCAATACCTGATCTTTCAGTTTGCACTGTATGCAGATTACATATCTTCTCTTTACTGTATTGTATTGATCTCTTCTACCAAATTTATCTCTATTCTATCCTTTCACTGCTTAGCTTGGTCACTGAATTCTGTCTGAATGCTTCACTACTCTGAATGTGCCTCTCTACTCATTCCTTCATACCTTTCACATTCTCTCATTCATGCTATCTTTTTCTCTTACACATTTTAGGGTTTAGATCTTAACCTTATATAATTAACAAAACATCTTCATGATTCAAGATCTATGGTTCAGATTAATTCCTTTTTCCGCTTCAGCCTTACTAATTTTTGATTGGTTCTAAGTATTACATAGGGATCAATGATTGCAAAATACATTCGTAATCACCTCCATAATTACCTCAACAAACAAAATACAAAACATGAATGTCGCCCAAAATGATTTACCTCGATCACTGTGCCATAACAAACTCATATGTCATTCTTGGCTAACTCAGCAAATGCAGTTCTTGATACTTGGCATTCACTATACTCGACATATGTTGATATCTCTATCACTTGGTAATCATTTCATATATGACTCGACAAAACTAGACTCGACATAATACAAAAATTCATAGTGACAATAAGTTTACTCGGCAATACTACTGCTCGGTAAGTATACATTACATAATTTGGCCTTTACATAATGACTCGGTCGTAGTGATGACCAACCATCATTGTGTAGATAGATGACTAAGTGTGGGTCACTAATAGTCAACAAAACTATAGAGATCTACATTTGTCTCCAGACATATGATGTGAGAAACTACTTTCTATAACCCATTCAAATTTCTTATCAACATGTGATACTAAAGATTTTTCTTCATGTACTAGTTTTTCATCTTTAATAGCAATAAATTCAATCTCCTCATAATCCAAATCATCATCATCATAAATACCTTCACTAGCATAATAACATTACTTATCCTTTGAATACTTAGGCTTGAAAAACTTAGGTTTGTGCTTAGGAACTCTTGTAGGACATCTAGATGCAAAGTGACCTATCTTATTGCATGAAAAACATTTCGAAGGTAACTTTCCTTCAAATTTACCCTTACCTCTCTTTTCTATTCTAGTGATCAGTGCAATAAGTTCATCTAGCTTTCTTTCTTCTTCTTGTATCTGTTCCCATTCATCAACATATTCACAAAGCTCTTATTTTATGTTCTCACTACTGGTGCTTAGAATTGCACATACTATCTTCTTGTGTGTAGATTCCTTGAATTCTATTTCAACTTTAGGTACAGAATCTCCCATTTTTGTAGCTTCAAAGGTAGTTAGCTTTGCAATCAACATTTCTCTACTAAAGTTTGGATTCAAAGGTATGATTTCTTTTATAGCCTAAACTTTGGTCTTGTAAACATGTGTCAATGATCTAAGGATCTTCACAATGACTTCTTCCTCTTCATAGGTTCCTCCAGAATTTATGATTCCAATCAAAAAATCTGTAACTCTTTGTACATAAGCCCTAATATTTTCATCATCCTTCATTTATAGCTTCTCCATCCTTGTTTTCCACTTCTGTAACTTCGCTAGTTTGGTAATGTATCATATTAAAATGGAAGCACTTCTATGTTAAGAACATTTAGCCCTCCGATTAAGTGGTCTGGGGTCATGTCAAGTTCCTTGAATAGGTCTTTGCATGGATCTAGCTTTTTCCCCTTGTTCTGCTTCTCTCTCCATCTATTTCCAGCCTATTTCTGGCACCTGGTCCTGAGAATTTGAGATCTAAGACCTCAGGGTCAAGGTCGACCTCCTAGGTCAAGGTCAACCTTGATCCTAACCTAGGGCAGAGTCAACATTGACTCTGACTTAGGATAGATTTGACCTTGACTGTGACCTAGGGTAGAGTCAACCTCGACCGTGACCTTGAGTCCAATTTTCAAGTTCCGGAGGTTTTGGGATATCGTGCTTCAAAAAATTTTATTTTCTCACTTCTAGGTCAGCTATTTCAGATTTCAGAATGGTAAACTCTTAAATTTCATTTAATCTAGGTCCATTTCTATGGGTCAAGGTTAATTGGGATTTAATTCTCTAATGTTGGCCTCTTTAGAAGTTTGTGCCCTAGATCACTATAAAAGGGAGCCTTCCTCCTCTCATTTGGACACCAAGAAATTTCATGATCAAGACATCTAGCTCTCAAGAGAAATCAAGAAATCATCAAGCAATCATAAAGAAAGCAAGAAGGAGAAAGAAAGCATTCAAGAACTCATACATCTTCAAGCATTCAAGATCCAATTCATCAAGGAGATCCATTGTTAGCCATTGAAGGATTCAAGCTCTATGGAGCCCTCTTGTCGAAGATTTCTCCATCCATGTTCATCCAAGCATCTTCCTAATCCAATATCCATTCAAGATTTGTGTTTAAGATCTAATGCCATTGATTTGAGACATCCTACATACAATTCTACATTCATTTGCAGCATCCCTACTTGTGGATTCAAGGATTCGAATCCTCCACAAGGATTTCAACATAAGCAAGGTGAATAGTTCAATTTACTTTGTTTATATATTGCAATTTCAAGTACATCTCAAGTTTGATTCCAAACTAGGGTTTGAACAAGGAAAACCCCCTCCCATCCAAACAACAAAAACCATTTTTTCTTGCAGTTATAGGACAACGAATTGTAGTTCAGATCTAGATACCCTTTTTGGAAAACTTCTGAGATGCATGAACAGAACTTCCATCAGAGGTGTTTTAGGTCAAGGTCAACCTTTAGTGGGGGGTAAGATTGTGCCCTGATTTTGAGGTCAAAGTCGACCTAACTCCAAGAGACAAAAGTTTTCTGGGTTTTCTCTGCATCGACATTTCCAGTCTGGAGCAGGTTGCAGAATTCCCTAAAATTGTGCACAGACATCAGAAATCAGCATTTTCTAGATTTTCCCTATTTTGAGGTTAGTATTTATCTTCTATTCATTTAAGATTTCAAGCACATAGTTTCTATAGAAAAGTATAAGATTTTATCCTTTCTTCATATTCTCCATAGTTTGATTCATTTGTGTATTGATCACTTCTTTGTGATTAATCAATTTGGATCTCTCCTTTTGGGAATTTGGATTAGGAATAGATCTTATATTTCTCCCATCCCTCACATAGATATAAAAATGTTTTGTAAAGGATAAAGATAGACCCCCCCTTCTTTTTTACCCCTTACATTTTGGTGAACCCGACACGCTTACCCACTTTTCTTTTGTGGAATTAGATGCCCTATTGTGTTTGTGGTGTTCGATTTCCCTTATTATTATCTTTTTGGTGTTAGATTTTCCTTTGATGTTAAATATTTCATGCTCATAAAATTAGATTTCTTGCATTTATATTTCAAAAATATAAAAAAATTACAAAATCTCTTTAAAATACAAAAATATTCATTTATTCATGCTTTGTGTTTTCCTAGTTTAGTTAATTTTCATTGCATTGGTATATGAGCTTTACTACCTCTAGTACTACTTATAATATTCTAGTTAGAAGAAGTCATAGACTCATGGGTGCCTTTGATCTTGAATCTTCCTCTCCTTTCCTTAGGATCCCGGATGTCAATTTGATTATTCATGATTCCAACCCTATTATAGAGAAAAACTCTTCTCACTCATCTCATGATGAGGATGATGCTTTAAGATTTCCTCCTAAACAAGTCAAAAAAATCTCAACTAAACTTGATAAAATGGGTAATTGGCTTATTCAAGAAAACCATAATCAAGATTCTATTCAATCTATTGAGGCTCTCAAGAAAGTTCTTCGTGATAGTGATCAAGATTTCAATCTCTTACGTGGTATTACTCATCTTGTGCATTCAAATGTTAAACCTTTAGCTCAAGAAGCTCAAGATTTAGGGTTGATTCCTCCTATTACTACTATAGAACCTTCTTTTGTTCCTTTATCTAGTATTCCTACCTATACTCCTTCTTTGGTGACTGTGATGGTTCCCTCTATTCCTATGAGTATTCCTCATGTGTCCCTTCCTACATCACAACCTTCTTACCATAATGTTCCTTTTACTTATTCCAATCCTCTTCCAACTGTTCCTCTAGTTGTGTCTTCCA
Source organism: Chamaecyparis obtusa (assembly GCA_027943335.1). NCBI lineage: Eukaryota > Viridiplantae > Streptophyta > Pinopsida > Cupressales > Cupressaceae > Chamaecyparis > Chamaecyparis obtusa. Next base: position 180,686 of record BSBK01002831.1, on the reverse strand, counting down.
TTCCTATAGCTTCATACACTTTACCTAGTGTTTCTAATGTTGTTGTGCCTACTATTTCCTCTAATGATTCAACAATCATCAGTTTGGCTCAAACTGTGTCATCTCTACAACAACAACTTGCATCCTTGACTCAAAATAAGTTTAGCATTCCTACATGTGACATTGAAAGTCCTTTGTCTTGAGACATCATTCATACTCTTGTTCCTCAGCAAGTCGATATGTCTCATCTTGAGAATTACAATGGTAAGGGAGACCCTGTTCATCATGTTAAAACATTTCAAATCCTTTGTAGTGATTATGCTCATGACCATAGGATTTTAGCCAAGTTGTTTGCTAGAACTTTTCATGACAAGGCCTTACAATGGTACTATTCCTTGCCTCCTTATTCTATTGACTCATTTCCAAAACTTGCTAATGCTTTTATTCAACAATTTCAAAATAACATTGGCCCGCAAGTGTCTTTGACTAATTTGATGCATTGTAAATAAAGTGCTCATATTTCTTATCTTATCTTATTCCTGATATTGATATTCAATGTATGTTTATTTTAAATTTGCAAAAGGATATTAGAGATAAAATTTTGCTTACTAAATTTACCTCTTTTCAACAACTTTGTGCAATGCTTCATCATTATCAATTACAAGTGAGTCAATTTGAGAGCAACACTCCAATGGCTCCTGTTCCAGTTGATAAGAGTGATGCTGCTCTAATCCAAACAAATTTAAAAAATTCAACAACTATGTCAAGATAGAAAAACAAGCGAATGCAGTTGTTGATCAAGTTGTTGCATCTCACAATGCCACATCTGCATCCACTGCTTTTTGATTAAATCGTACGTTTACTCGTCTCTCTGAATCTTTACATTCTATCATGAATAGGTTGTTAATGGCTAATATGATTACTTTCCCTCCTATTCGACCTCTTTTACCTACTACAATTGCATCTAAATCCTTTGATCCTAAATGTTTTTGTCAATATCATCATCAGAATGGTCATGATACTAAGAAATGTTAGTCTTTAAAACATAAGGTTCAAGACTTAATTAACTCTAATGCCTTATCTGTTGATAATCTTGATGGTAATGGGAACAAATCTCTCTCTCCTCCTAATCAAAACCTTCAAATCTATACAAATCCTTTACCTACACATGATACTAATACCATTTCTCAGCCATCGTATATGGATATTGTTTATGATTCAAAGATGGATGATCTTAATCACATTTTTAATCAAGTGGAGAATGTTGTTCAATATGTATCTCCACCTCAGCCTCAACCTCAACTTCAATCTCAAGTTCAATCTCAACCTATACCAAAACCGTAGCCTAAATTGAAAATTCAACCTAAACCTCGACAACAACCTAAGAATAAAAGACCTCAGGAACTTTTGATTACCTTTGATGATTCTGAGACTATGAAGGCTTCTGATGGTCCTCTTTACATTTATGCTAGAATTTCTCAGATACCTACTCGTGGTTGTCTTGTTGATTCTACATCCTTAGTCAATGTTATTAATGAAGAAAATATTTTTATGAAAAACATACAACGTGATTCTTATGATACATTGGATGTGTAGATTCAAACTTGTAATGGTTTTTTGTATCCATCATTTCATTCTATTAACTTTCTGGTTGAACTTTGTGGTAAAATTTTGAACAGTACCTTTGTTGTTGTTCCTACTTCTAATCAGTTTCAATTTAAGCTTGGTTTGCCTTGGTTGAATGACATGCATGTTGTTGCTTCACCTATCCATAAGTTCCTTAAATTCATTCATGATGAAGAAGTGAAGATGATAAACCATAGTTTATATCAACCTTCTAGGCCTAGGGATTGTGCTACCCTTGACTTCTTTTGGCCTTCATTACCTAATTCATGTCCTTCTCAACCTAATAATCTTTTCCACTCATATCAAGCCTATAAGCATCATAAGATTCTCAAGTTAAGCATACCTCCTATGGATCTTAATCATGGTCTTTTTCCTACACCTTCCATACCTCCTTTATCTATGACTTCTACATCTGTTAATCAAGCTCCTACTATTGCTTGTCAGTCTGCTGCAAATCCTAATAATCCTCCTGTAGAACCTGTGAAGGATCCAATAATTTTTCCTCCTAGTTCTCAACATATTTCAAGTAAGACACAACATAATTGATGTACTAATGAACATTGTAAGAAGTGTCATGCTCAAGATAAAGCTCGTAATTCTATTCTTCAAAATTCTTTACCTTCTTTTGATAAGCCTATGCATGAGGTGTTAGAAGAAGTTGTTGCTAATAATGATGTTAAAATGCAAGATTATGATGATCCTATTCGTATCTTAGATCCTATTTTGATTAATCTAGATGAAGAAGATACTCTTGATGATGTTAATGATGAATATGATACTATTAAAATTGACATTGATTTACCTAATAAGCTTTCATCACAATTGACACTTACACCGAGTATCGAACATTGTGATTCTGAAGAGGATTCTTGATTGAAACTGGCTATCATTCCTACTGTGTTGGATATAGTCCCTCTTGTGAATTACCCACCTTCCCTAAGTGATATAGAATGAGATGGGGAGAGTAGGTGGCATGCTTGATTGGCTTGTCCTTAATGGTAGCCTTTGTTGTGTGTTTTTCTGTAGTATTGTGCTTCTCTCGTGATGTATTTGCTAAATGTTGTTAGATTCTTTTATACGACCCTTGTTACTTTGTTGGTACAAGGTGATAAAGGAATAAAACCTATTGTATAATTCCTCTATATGTATCTCTATTCTTCCATATGTTGTTTCATGTTATGTTGTCCCTGTGCTATTGTTCGTAAATGTTTCCTTGTGTATTTTGCTTGGATTTGTGACTTGGTAGCACTAATTCTTTTTGGTCTCCATGTCATGGTCTAAAAAGATTCTTCTTTGTATCTCTTATGTGATCTTTCCTCCATTGTGATTGTAGTTATACTTTCTTTGGGGAATGATGTCAATTCATTTGCAATAATATCATATATATATATTATCTTATGATCATACTAACCCCATGATAGGTAGATCCCTTCTGTGTTCTCTGTATGTTTATGTGGTATTTCCCTTGATTTGTCTTCATCTGGGGGCATCTCGTAGTGGAAACGTAATCATGGAGTTGTTTATGTTTTTGTTAAAACCATTGCTCCTATTAAAGTGTTAGCAATGACTTTAATGTGGGGGCATACGCTCTGCTCACCTATTGTACACATGCACTTTTCGATAGAAATATATTATTTTTCAAGATAATTTTCTGCCTTTATGGATTAGTGACTAATCCTTAAAGCATGGATTTTTATTTAGGATCTCTTGATCCCTCCAGTTTTAAAATTTGATCCCTTAAGGTTGAAGGTTTCCTTAAGACTGGTTCTCTTTTTTTTTGGTTTTACTCTTGTGGAATAGAATATTCTTGAGGGTGAATCTTTGATGGGTTGTCTAGTGAGTAGTCACATTCACTAGGTGGTTCAATTCCATCATTCCAGTTGTGTTGTTTCCTTGTGTGGTTCACAATGGGACATAAGTTCTCATTGGGCGAGATAATCACACCCTCTTCTCTCTCTTTTCTAGAGATGTCTCTCTTATTGTGATCTTGGAGTTAATGAAGACTTGAGTCCTTGGGGGCTTGAGGATTTCTTTGTCCCTTTGATTTCAATAAGATTATCTTTTCATTATGATCTCCTTTACCAAGAGTTTGCATTGAGTCCATACTCTTGCTAAAGTGGGGGCTTAATGTATCATTTTAAGATGGAAGAAGTTCCATGTTAAGAACATTTAACCCTCTGAGTAAGTGGTCTAGGGTCATTTCAAGTGCCTTAAATATGTCTTTGCATGGATCTGGCTTTTTCCCCCTATTCTGCTTCTCTCTCCACCTATTTCCAACCTTTTTCTGGCACCTGGTCCTAAGAATTTGAGATCTGAGACCTCAGGGTCAAGGTCGACCTTGACCCTAACCAAGGGTAGAGTTTACCTCAACTCTAACCTAGGGAAGATTTGACCTCAACTCTGACCTAGGGAAGAGTCAACCTCGACTCTGACCTAGGGAAGAGTCAACCTTGATCCTGACCCTAGGTCCAATTTTCAAGTTCTGAAGGTTTCGAGATATCAGGCTTTGGAAAGTTTTATTTTCCCACTTCTGAGTTGGCTATTTTGGATTTTGGAATGGTAAACTCTTAAATTGCATTTAATCTAGGTCCATTTTTAGGGGTTAATGTTAATTGGGATTTAATTCTCCAATGTCGGCCTCTTTAGAAGTTTGTACCCTAGATCACTATAAAAGGAAGCCTTCCTCCTCTCATTTGGACACCAAGCAATTTCATGATCAAGACATCTAGCTCTCAAGAGAAATCAAGCAATCATCAAGCAAGAAAGAAGGAGAAAGAAATCATTCAAGCATTCATCCATCTTCAAGCATTCAAGATCCAATTCATCAAGGAGATCCATTGTTAGCCATTGAAGGATTCAAGCTCTATGGAGCCCTCTTGTTGAAGATTTCTCCATCCATGTTCATCCAAGCCTCTTCCTAATCCAAGATCCATTCAAGATTGGTGTTTAAGATCTAATGTCATTGATTTGAGACATCCTACATATAATTCTACATTCATTTGGACCATCCCTAGGGACTTGTGGATTCAAGGATTCAAATCCTCCATAAGGATTTCAACATAAGCAAGGTGAATAGTTCCATTTACTTTGTTTATATATTACAATTTTAATTACATTTCAAGGTTGATTCCAAAATTTGGTTTGACCAAGGCAAACCCCCCCATCCAAATAACAAAAACTATTTTTCTTGTAGGTACAGGTATAGGATAGTGAATTGCAGTTCAGATCTGGATACCCTTTTTGGCAAACTTTTGAGATCCGTGAATAGAATTTCTGTTGGAGATGTTTCAGGTCAAGGTCGACCTTCAGTGGGGGGTAAGATTATGCCCCAGGGTCAGATTGTGCCCTGATTCTAAGGTCAAAGTCGACTTGACTCCAAGAGACAAAATTTTTCTGGGTTTTCTCTGCCTCGACATTTCCAGTCCAAAGCAAGTTGCAGAATTCCCTGAAACTATGCACAGACATCAGAAATCAGCATTTTCTAGATTTTCCCTATTTTAAGGTTAGTATTTATCTTCTATTCATTTAAGATTTCAAGCACATAGTTTCTATAGAAAAGTATAAGATTTTATCCTTTCTTCATATTCTCCATAGTTTGATTCATTTGTGTATTGATCACTTCTTTGTGATTAATCAATTTGGATCTCTTCTTTTGGGAATTTGGATTAGGGATAGATCTTATATTTCCCCCATCCCTCACATAGATATAAAAATGTTTTATAAAGGATAAAGATAGACCCCCCCTACTTTTTAACCCTTTACAGGTAAACTTGTCTCCTTCATACAATGCTTCTAATATTGTCCAAATCTTGTGTGCCGAATCCAGATCTTTAACTTCAGTAAATTCTCCTTCAGAGAGTGCACTAATAAGTGCTTCCCTTGCAACCATGTTATATGAAAATATATTCTCTTCAATTCATCAATAGCTTTATCCAATTTATCTTCAGCCTTCATGGTTTTTTCATTCTTTGTAATCATCCAATAGTCGATGCCCAAACATAGCAAATGAGTTCGCATCTTGTTCTTCCAACTTTCAAAGTTTTTAGGATTAAATTTTGGACTATCCTTCCTATAGAATGCCATCTCCAAGATCACCTCAAGCTCTTAATCTTTCTCTCTAAGGACCAGTAGCTCTGATACCAATTTTTAGGAATAACAGTCCACCAATACAACTAAGAGGGGGGGTGAATCCATTGTATGATAGATTATTAAACTTTAAACTTTGAATTGAAGCAATATCAAATAAAATGAACAAAATGAATGGCAACACAATAACACAATATTTTTTGTCGAGGAAACCCTGTTAAAGGTCAAATCTCAATGGGGATTAACACCCACTAATGATGTACTGAGAGTATAGTATCCTTTTTAGAAGATCTAGCCATGTTAGGAGCTGATTAAAACATTAGAATGCATAGTCCTTGTTAGAGGAAAAATCCTATTAAGAGTTAAGAAAAAATAAGGTAGGCTCATTTCCCAAAGAAGGTTATGTCCACCTTCAGAACCCACTATTCGCAACACAAGTGTATGTAAATAAATACACAATCTTGAACTTTCTGATAGCAACTTTCTTTTCTTGATTAGCTCCAATGAAGTATATAATTTATCCTCTTATCTATATCCAACAGACACAAGGTCACAGCTTCCACAATCCTCTTTTACATCACATCCATTCTACCATATCTTTTCAAAAGAAAAGATCTTAAATATATACCATATTAAAAAACAAATGATCAGGTCGGCCAATTAGGCTTTCCTAATATATAAGTAATTACATAACTCCTTGCTAAGATACACACGCTATCTAAAACAAGTATACAACAATTAAAATTTAATAATTAAGGACCAACATCCGTAAATCATGCTCATCATTCATGATACACACTACAACTCTGAAGTTGACTTCCAAATAGGTCATTTCTAGAACACACACCATAGATGATGTCATCTTGCTTTCTGTACCTTGCTAAGATTAGAGAACATTCTTTAGTACCCTATCTGTCATCCCTTAAGCTCGCATACATTGAATCCTCATCGCCTGTAAGATATGCCCAAAACTTAGGGACTTACTCTGTCAACTTCCACTGTCACTATCCAGTAACCAGTCTTCACTAAATATTTTGTAACTCAACCTATATGCAATATTATATCATGCGATCTTAGATATAAGATCACAACACCTTCCTGTACCCACAACTGACTTCACACTTTATGAAACATTTGTACAGTATCCATACACTGTAGTAACTAGCCTATTCTCTCCATAGAAATATATGATGACATCAGTGACAAAACATGAATGACAACAACAGTAATTCCAACATCACTTAATGTAGTGATTAAACATATTAAATGTATCCAATAATTTCCCTAATGCATTAACAACATCCAACATAACTAACTTCCTTATTTTGATAACTAAATTAAGTATCTGATAAATCCTCTTAGATTTCCAATAGTATAACCCTTCACTTTAGTGATGATTGACATCAATGACAAAAATTTATGCTTAGATTTCCAATAATATCCCCCTTTAGCATTGATGGCAAAAACTTAGATTCTCAAATTCTTCTTTGTCTCTCAAAATTGTCAAAATTGTTTTGTCAACAACTCCCAAATGATAATTGTCATTTTGCTTCTTACCTATTTACTTCTCCTATTACTTCTTTCCCTTTTTACTTTACTTCTCCCCCCTTTTTTGGCAATCAATGCCAAATGATATGTAGGCTTGTCAGGGTGTACAAGTTCTATAGTTTGTCCATGCTGAACTTGTACCTGTCTTCGGTATTCCGTAAAATGTTATTTTGTGAATCTTTCAATGCATTGAAACAAATGATATGCTCATTCAAATTAGACACTATCTCCTCTAATTTATCTACCAAACTAAGTTTAGGTGTCTATACAATTTTATCTGTAGCTTCAACATTGGCTTTCATTATAGCTATATGAGGTGTGATTATGCCTTGTAGTTCCAAAATCCTCATATGTACCCTATCCTTCTCTGCTACTAATTCTTTTTTTTTTAGATCAATTCTCTCAGCTTCATCGAATGATCTGCAAAATTTTTTGTTGTCGATATGTTTTACTAGCTCATTATGAGCATCGGTAATCTTACTATCTATATCCTTTGTAAATTCTTCAAAATTTCATAGCTTACTGTACAGTGATTTTTCTTTTGATAAAATTTTGTTCAAAACTTCAATTACCTTTGATAATTCAACTTTTAAAACTACTAGCTTTGTCAATAACTTCAGTACAAGTTGATGTTCCACTTTCTATGTTACCTCTCTAGCTAGCTATTGCTCCAATTCATTTCCTGATCCACTGATATGATCAATGTATACCTTTAGTTGTTGTTCTAGTGAGTTTTCTTCATCAACATTTACATCTGGCATTAGATCCTCAAATATGTTAAGTGTTCTATTGAGAACTCTTCTCCTTAGCTTTGTGGCCTTTTCCTTATCCAAATTTGCCTTCAAGTGTAGTGCTCTTGCATATTCCTCTTTCTCTTTGTTTTTCTTCATTTTCCTTGGATCTTTCTTAAGTATCTCGAATTGGGGGTCATCACTGTCTTCTTCGTC